>OY744534.1:30581941-30609441 GCA_963556195.1 Sepiola atlantica
AAAACTTATGGAAGACTCTAGGCAAAGAATCCGGAAAACATTGAAGACTTGTGGCTGAAACTGAAAGATGAATGAGCCAAGATAACTGTGGCCCAATGTCAAGATTTAGTGAAATCCTGCAGTCGTAGATGCGCAGCAGTTATTGAAAACAAAAGGTGGAAGTACCAAATATTAAATCTCTTTTGCCTTTTTAATGTGATTTAGTTAAAAATGATATTTTGTTCCTTAATTTTGGACACTTGAAATCTGTAAAATGGTGGATAACTTAAAAAATATTATTTTAATTCATCTGAAAATCTCGGTAAAAGTCCAACTGTATAATGTGTATATTCAGTGAAATTTTCACAAAAATTAATATATAATTTTGTTTAGATTCAGAAGATTTAATTTTTGTTTTTTAATTTTGGACGGTACTGTATATATATGTATATAGATGTGTGTCAAAAAATGATACGAAATAAAGAAAACTGAAAAAATTGATATATAATATTATATATATATATATATATATATATATATATATATATATATATATACCGTATTTCTTAATTGGGAGAGTTTCCCAGCAGTGTGCTCAATTATTAATGCAAAAGTAAAATTAAGTAGATAATTAATAAGAGCATGATATATATTAATATTAAACAAAAAGTTACAACAACATCCGAACCAAGGTTTCAGATCCGAGAAAATCGGACCTTCAGCTATACGACTCCGTTGATGAAGGTCCGATTTTCTCGGATCTGAAACCTTGGTCCGGATGTTGTTGTAACTTTTTGTTTAATATTAATACATATATATATATATATATATATATATATATATATATATATATATATATATATATATATATATAATTCATGATTTTTGGGGGAGTACAAAATTTTATTATTGCAAGCATGAAGGGAAGGCGAATTCTATCGTTCATTATTAAAAGTTTATCAATAGAAAAAAAAAAATGTCAGCCGACCGGTTTCGCCCTCTCTTAACAAAGGCTGTATCGAGGGATTTAAAAAAAAAACGGCGTGAAAAGAGAGAGTACAGAAAATAAAATAGCGTTATGTTATATGTACAATGGAGGATGAATCTTAGAGACTGATCACATCTAGTCCCAATAGACATCCTCTTTGCTTGCAAAGGGAGGGACGTTTAAGACGAACGTGGATCGTCTCCAAGATTTTGAGATGGTATAACGAGTGAGCATGACTGAGAATGGTGAAGGAGTTCACGCTAAAATTCCTAGCACACGGCGGTTTTTAAGAAAATGGTTTGTAATGGAAGACCCGTATGTGTTGTTCTGAACGTCCATTGATCGGAAGGTTCCATTCCTGATCCTACTCGGAATGTGCTGTTGGACTCTACTATCCAATCTTAACGTCGTCCTACCCACGTAGTCAGCACTGCAACTACATATAAAATGATAAATTACATTATTTTTAAATAAAGACGTTCTACCCCCCCCCCCCCCCCCCCCATCATAAAAATAATTTTTATTTTCTGTACTCTCTCTTTTCACCCTCGCTACAGCTTTTAAGAGAGGGCGAAAACGGTCGGCTGGCATTTTTTTTTTTTTTTTTACTCTTGATTAACTTTTAATCATGAACGATATAATTCGTCTTCCCTTCATGCTTGCAATATATATATATATATATACATATATATATATATATATATATGCTTCGGAATTTTTTTCTTAGAATTTGGTATATTCGGACTACTGTCCTCATCTTTTCGGCTGATGTAACCTTCAGGTGTACTTTGTCGAAATCGGGAATCTTTCTGTTCAACTCGGGAATCTGGACGGAATTTCGTGGGTAGCATGCTCTCGTTCCATCTGCCATGACTAGGAAGAAGTTATCAGTAATTCGCCTGCACTGAGTGTTGAACCTTCAACCTGACTGTCACTTAGAACTTAATTATACTTAGTACTATATCCACTGCGCCACGGGTCCTTGGGGACAATTCTATTATGAATTTTGGGAGCCTTAAACTATTCTTGTTTTTGATCTAACTACTTATCACTATAGATCACTACTTATCTATTATTCATAATTATAGGTTCCCATATTGTATTGAATTCTATACTAGGTCTGCTTAGTAAGTCATTGTCGCCAAACATATGAGCTGCTTCTTTGAGTCGTCTTACTCTCCACCGTATTCTCTAGCTATAATTTTTACTTCATCCCATAAGGGTAGATGGTTTCCCTTTTCCTTCCATATGTGGTCAGCCACCCGACTTTTCGATTTCTCCACGTATTACGGCTTTCCGATGTTCTTCGAGCCTTACTTTTAGTGGACGACATGTCTCACCATTGTATACTTTTCCACACTTACATGGAATCGCATACACACAGTTCTTAGTCATGACTTTTTCCGATGCTTTCGGAGAGTTGAGTCGTTCCTGAATACTATCCTGATGTTATATGGATTATATATTTCTTGGGTTTTTCTTCCAACAAGCCCCTCATATATGGTATACAAACTGTGGTGAGTTCTCGGGTGGTGTTCTTTGGTGTTGTGTCTAGATTTCTTGGAGCTGATGTCATGCTCTCTGGATAGTTGTTTCGGTGGAGGGTTTCTCTTAAACTATCCATTTCCTCTTGATATGTATCGTTGTTATTACATATTGTCTTTGCTCGATGTTGTAGGCACCGGACAATTCCCTTCTTACATTATATGGATGGTGGGAGTTGAAATTTAGATATTGCCCAGTGAAAGTTGGCTTTCGATACACAGATAACCTAAACCCCTGGTCAGTGCGAGTTATCAGCACATCTAGGAAGGATAATTTGTTGTTATGTTCTTTTTCCATCGTGAACTGTATAGATGGGCGGAGAGAGTTCACATGGTCCAGTAATATTTGAACGTCTTCCTGGTGAGGCCAGAGTATGAATGTGTCATCTACATATCGCAGCCAGATTGTTGACTATAGTGGTGTTGATTGTAACGTCATTTCCTCAAAGTATTCCATGTAGACATTGGCCAGTACTGGGGACAATGGTGAATCCATAGCTAGACCTTCTTCCTGTCGGTATATATCAGATCCTATCACGAAGTATGTGGTTTTTATGCAGAAGTCAACATCTCCATTAGATTATCAATTGGGATACAAGTGTGTTCCTTCAGTGAAGCATCTGAAGTCAACCTATCTCATACCACCGTCAAGGTCTCATCATCTTCCTGGAAAGTATATCACTGTCGGATGATAAAACTCGCATCCAAGAATACCTGGACATATCATATAAGCCTGAATTTAAGGAGGTCAAATCTTGCCAAATAAAGTTGGAAAATCTGAAATCTAAGGACATACCACCACAGGTCCACCATTCACCAATAAGAGCCATTGTCAATATAAGTAAACATCAGCTGACTTCCTCTGAAGGATTCAGTGCTGAACAAAGGTTTCAACTTCGCCACAACCATCAAGTGGATTCCATACTTAGACATGATAGCTCTAATAGAAGAGGCAGATTTGGGTAAATCCAAGGCACAAGGAGATGAGTTAAGGTGGAAGGTGAGACAAGCACTCGAGAATTCAAAGTCTCCAAAACCTAACGTCTCAAAGGAAGAAGTCTTGGCTATCAAGTTATAATACTACCAGCAGACAAAGGAATGCTACAGTGTTAATGGATAGAGTGGAATATTCCAAGAAATTGGCAGATCTAGTGGGATCAGGTGGTTATATAAAAACAAAATTAGCTCCAGATCACGCAGACTACATTCAGTGACTTATTTAACTTATTTAACTTTCTTTTTTCCTCTTACATACCGATTTCCAGAGGCTTACAATATCACGTATCACTCTATTTCATTCCAAAGGCATAACTTTGCAGAATACATTTTTTAAACAGTAAGCAGCCTTTGGAGTCAATAACCCAATTACTCACCAATGTTTGCTTATATTTTTCAAACATAAATATTCATCAATTTTTTTATATGTTCTACTAAATAATTTTCATCCAATATGAATTCTGTAACAAACGTTTGTCTCCAACGAACGTTACATTTAATTACTCATTCTATTTTTTCTAGCTTCATAAAACATTGTGTTGTAACGTGTGATGTTTTTCACTGAAACCAGATACATTCTTTGATTTCTTTATTCGTCTGCTACTGGGTCTCTGCTATTTCACGTCGTTCACGCAAAATAGCAGCAATTGATTGCTATGGTTACAACGATTGTTTGAACTGGTAATACCTGGTGTGGTAGTTAGCCCTGGTCGGGCTATGCTGGTTCCTCCAAAAGGAGAAAGTTTACATGGAATACCAAATTCACAAGTGGTTCCCAGCCACGTGTATATCCTGGTCATTAGAAGATGACATACAACGCCTAGTATTCCAAAATGGTCACCCATCTGGTAATGGCCAGGCTCCACGGCACTTAATTGGTGATCTAACGTATATTTTTTATTGCAGCTGATTATTTAGAACTGCAAATGTAAAATCCTTTGAGTCACTCTCATCTGTGGAGAAGTTCCGACGTATCAGACCAGGATATTTTAGGGTGCGATTGACTTTCACCAGTCCTTTACACTTTCAATTAACTTTTAATGGTTCTTTTATACCCACTGTGTATGCAAGATTTAATCTTTCTTTTATCTCTTTCTTTATTGCCACCCGAACTTAGGATTACTGTTAGGATACAAAGAAATACAGCACTTTAGTGCTATTTCAAATCCATCACAATGTTTAAAGGTAATGGGAGACCATCTTCCGAAGCATTACCACCTCCTTATAGAGGGGGATGGGTCATATGACCCATATGGTGCTCTCATCCATGAGGGAGCGTCGATAGAACCAACCTGGATATTTTGGGGTGAAATGAACTTTTAATGGTATTTTAGATTATAAATTGACTTTTGATGGTTTTGTTACACCATCTTTTTTTTGTGCATATTCTCCTGGATTTAGGGTTAATGAAGGGCATGCATTTTTTTTTTATCCATATCAAATATTACTTTCCTTCTAGTGTTTGTGTATAGACACAATTACTTAACCCCCTCCCCCCAAAAAAGAATTTCTCGCTTCTATGTAAGTATGCTGCTTCGTGGATGCGCTTTTATAGTTATGAAATAATACTAATGTTTAAATGTTATTTATAATTTAAGACTTACAGGATTGATATTTATAGCGAAGTAAAAAACGATTGAGAAAAACGATTCATATATGTTGTTCAAAAGTGGGCGCATGAGCGTTTGGGGTTCTCTGATTTTTTTGGGCAACACCCTTGGACGGGTTCTGCTCGTATGTGTGTATATCTATCTGTCTATCTATCTATATATATATATATATATATAGTCTCGGAAGTTTCTCAACCATTAAAACTATATAACAAAAAAAAAAAAAAATATATAAAAAAAAAAAAATTAAAAATTAAAAAAAACTTATAGTCTCAAGTCTTCCAGTGGAAAATCACTCATGTAAGTCAATTTATTTTTTACAGTTATTATATTAGTTAGTTTCTAACACTATTTTAAGGGATCATCAGTTGTTTACCATGAAAAACTGTTTCGGGAATTTATATATATATATATATATATATATATATATATATATATATATATACACATACACTAGCAGGACTCGTGTCCAAGTGTTGCCTGAAATTTAAAAAAATGGAAAGAAAATTTGGGATGCTAAAAATGTACACACAGCAACAGCGTCCCAAATTTGCAGTTTAATAGATGAAGAGATAATTAGTCATGTTCAAAATTTTATTTTGAAAATTTAGGATTTTACAAATTTCGTTTTAGTTTTCCTTATTTTATTTCAGATCTTAATAATTAATATTAAATAAAAATTGATAATTCAATCTAGGTGTAAAGTTGATTCTAAGCAAAAAAGATGTTATTTTTGCAATAGAAACTGTCAATCACTTTAGCAAAAGCAATCTGCTTAATGACAAGCAATATGGATTTCGTCCTGCAAGATTAACAACTGACATGCTGACTAATATCTAACAGGATCTATCTATTGATGGAGCCTTCGTTTCTAAAGCGATATTTCTTGACATATCAAAGGGCTTTGATAATGTCTGGCACAATGGTTTGCTTCACAAGCTCTGGAATATCTGGAAATTTTTTCTGAATCAAATCCGTTCTCTCTGATAGGTCTATAAAAATAATCGGAAATCGAAACTTTTGGAATTTTTGGAATTGTTAAAAAATTAGCCTAATTTCAAATTCCCAAAACGATTCTTTTCATTTTTTGTTTGTTTAAAACTTAACTTTCTATTGCCGATACTAATGATGAAATGATAAATATTTATTGATTTTAAACTACCAATAAAACTAAAATTTGTAGATTATAATAACAAATTTAGGTTAAAATGGCACCAGAAAAAATGGCACGAGTGAGTAAATAGGTAAAAATCGCATAAATGAAAAATGTAGATGAAAATCATACAATGAGTTTATGAAAATCTTGGATACAATATATAAAGGGAAAAAGTTTGCCAAATTAAAAAGAAAATTATATCTACATTTAAAAGTAGATGATGACTTTCTGCTACCCCCCCCCCCCCCAAAAAAATAAAACAATGAATTCCTACTTTTTTAGTCGATTTTAAAATCGGAATTGGGAATTTAAAACATAATTAGTAATTGTATCAGAATCGGGGGAAAAAGATTTGAATCGTCCCATCACTAATAAAAAAAAGTTTGAAGCACACAGTATTGTCACAAGCGTGCCTCAAGGATCTATTTTGGGCTCAACCTTCCAAATCATATTCTGAGATCATTTGTTGACATCTATGCAGACAACACAAATGTCGTTAGCCGCACTTTGAAGATGAATTTCAAGATTTTACTAATTCTCTCTCTTCCGACCTAAAGAACGTGGTGTAATGGAGGAAAAAGTGACTTGTTACTTTTAACACCTGTAAAACCAAGTTTCTCTCCTTTCACCACCAACGCTCAGATCCTTGTTTTGCCCGAGTTGAAATGAATGGATCACGTCTTGAGGAAGACTCTTGATTTGATAATCTCCTAGGACTGACTTTCACTTCAGACCTGAAATGGAAGACGTGCATCAAATCTGTTGCTAAGATCGCTGGAAAAATGGTTGGATCATTCTACTGCTCCAAAAAGTACCTGACTCCTTATGTAATCTTCTACCTGCATAAGAATCAGATATGCCCTAAAATGAACTAGCTGCTCTAGTGCCCCCCTCGACGCAAATACACTAGAACAATCCGACAATCAGCTAGGTCCCATACATTCACTGTGGAGGTCCTCCAGCAGCTTCTTTCCTTGTTCTGCCGGTCGCTGGAACTCCCTCCCCGCTCCCTGTTTCCCCCGACTGTACCGACATGCATAGGTTTAAAACTAATGTAAACAGACATCTCGCTGCACAGCTCCCAACTTAGGATGACACCCAAAACCTACTCCCTAATTCTCAGTAGCCCCTTACGTCTACAGTGGCGCCCTGCCTTGTTTGGGGTGAAATATCTTTTAAAAAAACAACCTTTTGAGTAATGGATAGAGATTAACCAAATTGATTATCACAATACGTTTTGAGCGAAGGATTATGGTTGATTTATTTGAACCATTTGTAATATGGCTATGACATGGGCTGATTGGGCGACATCCTTTATTTGTCACTACGTGCTTTATAGGTTGGAAATATCTCAACAACAAAATTCTACCGTTATAAAATGTGCCTGACTCCTAATGCAATCCTCTAACTATATAAGAGTCGGATACGTCCGAAGATGGGGAGGTCCTGTTGCCACATCTGGGGAGATGCCGCTGAGAACACTCTTGCTTTCTACAAAATCAGTTAACAATCTAATCTCCTCTCTTCCCTGCAGGCCCTTTTCCACAGAAGAGATGTTGCTAGTCTTTCTCTACTCTATCGTTATTTCCATAGAAGAGATGTTGCTAATCTTTCTCTACTCTATCGTTATTTCCATAGAAGATGCTCAACTCAGCTCCAATCTCAGGTTCCTTCTTGTAAAACATTCACAGCAAGAACTCGTCTAGTTACCGCCATTGTAAAGAACTTTCTTTTTTTTCTGCCGTGTACCTAAAACAAAACAGAATTTCCATGAACTTTTGTTTTCCAAGAACTTCTCATCTGTACAACAAGTTATCATGGGACTGCTTCTCTGCAGACTACAACATGGTCGTCTTCAAGTCTAATGTCAACAAATACTTGTCTAGCCTTTTCTTAAGTAATCAGATTTTGTCCATTCCATTCATCATTTTCAATCCTCTCATATTATTGTTCATCATCCAACTGACGATCTCATTAACCCTTGTTCTTGAGTGGCTTTTCGCCTTGGTAAGTAGTGATTCATTAGTATGAAAACAAAAAAAACTGATTTTATTGAGATAAAGTTGTTCTGATTTATAAAATTATTGGATGTAAATAGCTTCCCACACTTTCAATCTTTTAAGACATAAGGATTTGTTAAGAATTTTGAAGCCACGAATGACCTTCTATTTGACAGTTTAAATACTTCCAAATTCCATTCAATGTTCGAAGGATCACACAGTAATTCCTTTCTTTTCTTTTTTTTAACTATTAACAAAAGATTAAAATGGCTGACTTATTGACGAAGAAACCAAAATGCGTTGTGGTGGATTTAATTTTGTAATTAAATTTTTTTCAATTCGTTTTATTTTATGCCATTGTATTTTTTATTTCAATAAATATTTGATTAAAAGTAAATAAAAAATATTAATTCAATGTGTAAGTCACATAGACGCAAGAGCAACACACACACATGGAAGTTATCTAATTTTAATAATAAAGGGACAAATATGAAAACTGTCATTGTTTTTTCTGGAATTTGAGCGGCAATAAGTGATAATAAACCTCCTTAGGATTCCAGTACTCTCAGTACCCTTCAAGTGAAGGTGCTCTCCCTCCTTGGTCTTTCCATCTCCTCCTTGACTCTTCAAGACCATTTTGTGTAGTAGCAACCGAGGTTCATGCCACGACTTTTTGTTGCAGGATTTTTTTTCCTCCACCCTGGCAATTTCAGTTTTCTTAGATTTGTGTAATTTTCTTTCTATATTTTGTTCTATATCAACTTACCTATGATTGGTCGGCATCATCTTGTTATGGTGGTTGGTTTCCACTCTCAAAGATTTTTCTTGATATTTTAGCTGTTTTCTTCAGTGTCGTGTGTTGTATGGTGTCAATCCGCCTTTTGATTCCAATTTCTCCTAGTCCCAGGTATTTTGGAATAGTTTCAAAATAATAATAGAAGAAGAAAGAAGTTTTTTCTGGTGAAAATCCAGCTGAATTTCTCTCTGCCCTTTGAAAAATATTCGCACAAGGCCAAAAATTGGTTCTCACAAAGCCCTCTGAAATGGTCTGATAATAATCTCGCTTGTTTAAATGAAGATATAACACAGTCTCATGTGCGAAGTCCAAACTTTTTCAAAGTTAGCAAAGTTGATTAAAACGACAGCCTTTATATTTATTTTAACTATACTGGCAGAGCATGAAAGAAAGTCTAATGTCTTTGAAGTAAAATGTTAAAAATCTATCCTTTGAGTAACTCTGAGAGATAGACAAACAAATGCAGATATCAGAAGAAGCTTAATATTAACAGATCCATCAACGGCGTTATTCGAAAAAAGAGATTAATGATGTTTTGACATGTTTCCCGGCTATCAGCCTCCAGCTATGTAAAGAAATCATATCAAGAAGTCTTCATCGAAGAAGAGGACAACTACACAAGAGATGGGCCGACAAGATAAGGATTGAGACTGGTATGCCGCTACTGAGAGCTAAAAGACTGGCCCAAGACTGTGATAAGTGGCTGAATTTTGTTTGCAAGCATGTGGCGAAGCTCTCTGGAGTATGTACGTATAAGTCAAGTAAGTCTTCATACTTAAATCTTCGTGTAGTCAAATGTAAACATGAGAGATTGTAAGTCTTGATTGATTCTTAGACTCTGGTACGTTACTGAGAACTGGCAGTAAAATTGCTAATACGTCACGCTATAAATATCGATTGATTCACCCCATTTTAATTGCTAAACATCATTTATTATCAACCAAATTAATAATAAATGATTGTCATAAGAAATGCAAATATTTGGGCATCAATGCCACTGTATATAAATTGAGAATGTCAGGGTTTTGGGTACCTCAAACCTGAGGGGCAGTAAAAAAGTGTAATATCTGAATGCTTCACGTACCCCAAAAATAACAACTAGGCATTTAGATATATTTTGTAAGATCCTTTCTACAAACAAGCATAGATGATCTATGCTTATTGTAGAATGGGTGATTACACAGGACATTAATATGTCAAACATAAACCTGGTACAACCAAAATGTATATTGCAATTGTCTCGGTGTACGAGCAATCCATACTGAACTTGTTGATGACATAAGTTCTACATCATTTGTTCAAGCATTGATAACGTTCACCAACTTCAATGGAATACCCTCCAACATTTACAGTGACAATGCCATCCTGGTAGGCGATATTATAGAACGTGTGTACTCTGACAACTTTGAGAAATAATTTGAAACATGTCTCCACATGATCAATTTCCTCTGCCCACAGGAGACATTTTGCTTTTGTACATATTCATAATATTAGTTGATTTTCTTTAGACAAATCATCTCTTTTCCTTCCCCATCATCGACAACAACATATTATTTATTTGGTGCTTCTTGGTATACTCCCCTCCGCTTTCAAATGTAAAGATTCTGATTTTGTGTTATGCAATTTTCTTGTTATTGTGTAGATCTCATCATTTCAAGTTTTAGTGAACCAATGAGAGAGAATGCATGAGTAAGGTACAAGTAAATAGGCCTTTGTTGAATATATCTGGGAACGTATAACGTATAGCTGTGACCACTAAAGAAGGACCATGTGAAGATAGTGAGTTGATCTGGGAGTTTTGTTCGAATAAAAGACGTCTGACGAGAACCGTGGCAGTTTTGAAATCCACGTAAACATTGATTAAGAATATTTAAGAGTTATTTCTCTTTAATCATATTCAAGTTATCTCTCCTGTGCCATAATAGCCAACGAGAGAATGCACTCTTTTACTTCTGGAAACCAATTTAAACTCCACCTCACCTGGGGCATTTAGAAACCGGATTCAGCTTCTTTCCTGGATGGCTTTCGGATCGATTGGATGCTGTTCAACTGGCTCTCGATTTTGACATGGATTTCATAACTATAACACGGTTCCTGTCAAATGTTCTCTATTTAGACGAGACTCCCAAGTCAACTCACCATCTTTGCATGATCTATCTTTACTAATTGCAGATATATTCAACAAAGTCGTATTTATTTGCATGTTACTCATACATCTCTCTATAATTGTTTACCCTGGCAACACGTTATTTCGATTGTGTTTTGAACAATTCTGTTTGTAACTATGTTCGTGCTTTTCACCTACTTCTATGTATCATGTTTTATCATGTGCTTTTTATGTTTGTCTTATATCCTATTCTCTTCCCTACTGCCTCTTTCTTACAGAAGAGAGGTTGCTAGTTTTTCTCTTGTCCATCGTTATTTTCATGGTAGGTGCTCGACTGAGCTCCAATCTATAGTTCCCCTGTAAAACATTCACAACAAAAACTCGTCTAGCTACAACCAATGTACATAATTTTCCTTTCTTCCTTTGTGTACCTAAAATTAAACGGAACTTCCATGAGCAAAGTTTATTTCTAAGAACTATCTATCTGTGGAACACAATACCATGGGGTTGCTTCCCAGATGACTACAAGTACTACTCACGTTCAATTTTAACAAATTCTTGTTGAGCCATCCTCTTAAATAATCAAATTCTGCTCAGTTTCAACCATCGTTACCAATCATCATGGTATTGTTGTCTCACCGTCCACCTTACAAACTCATTAACCTTTATCCTCGAGTGGCCTTTAGGCTTTGATAAGCGGTGACTCATTAATACATAAAAAATTCTCTATGAGAATAAATATATAATTCAACCGTTTCTTTATTATTTTTCTTTCATCTTTTTATTGTGACCTTATGTAAACACAACGTGCGGACATTCGTGGTGAAGAAGAAACTCCAAAACGTACATCGCTACACATCAAACTAGAATATCAAATATTCCTATTTTACACTTTGAACTCGACACTAACCCTAAGTCCAACGTAATAGTTAAGGTATGCCGAGGTATAGGTAACAACCCTAAATTCGGCTTTTAGTCTCATAATTAACATGGCGGTCAAAACCCTAAATTTGGCTTCACTTCATGTAAACACATCATACGGCAGTTCAAAATGATTGGCCTATTGTAAAATACATCTTGTAGATTTTGCTTTGAGGTCGGTCATCAGTCATAAACTGGTTTCACTGCAGGTTTCAGGTTTTATTTCATCAGATCCGATCTACCAGCAACCCAAGCATTTCTTAAAAGAAAAATGCTTCCTCCTCCTCCTCCTCCTCCTCCTCCTCCAATGTGATGTCGTAACGTTAACTTCATGAACATTGCAAACTAAATGTTCTAAACTCGTTTCTAGAAAGATAGGAATATATAAAAAGCAAACTGTTTGCTGCTTAGGAATTTTTTAGATGAGGATTGATAATTTGAATTATTCGTACTACTGTTCTCATCTAAGATGTTATTCTCACAACGTTTTGGCCGATGCGATCTCCGACCTTCTTCAGGTGAATATTGTCGAAAACGGGAATCTATACAGAATTTCAACCGGAACACTTTATTAAATCAACGGAGGTAGCTTGCTCTCGTTTTATCAGCCATGACCGGATAAAAGTTTTAAGTAATTGTATTCTTAGTATCGCCTGTTATGAGGATTGAACCTTCAACCTCCAGAAGACTGTCACTTAAAACTGATTATTATTTAGCACTTTACCCGTTACGCCACGAAAGATTCCTGAGTTCGACAAGATACACCCTAAGATCGGAGGTTAAATTTGAAATAAAACTTGTCATTAAAATAACATCCAAGATGAGAACAGCAGTCCGAATAATCCAAAAAACAAACTGTTTTCACTAAAATTTGGAATAAAACTTGTCGTTAAAATAACATCCAAGATGAGAACAGCAGTCCGAATAATCCAAAAACAAACTGTTTTCACTAAAATTTGGAATAAAACTTGTCGTTAAAATAACATCCAAGATGAGAACAGCAGTCCGAATAATCCAAAAAACAAACTGTTTTCACTAAAATTTGGAATAAAACTTGTTGTTAAAATAACATTCAAGATGAGAACAGCAGTCCGAATAATCCAAAAAACAAACTGTTTTCACTAAAATTTGGAATAAAACTTGTTGTTAAAATAACATCCAAGATGAGAACAGCAGTCCGAATAATCCAAAAAACAAACTGTTTTCACTAAAATTTGGAATAAAACTTGTCGTTAAAATAACATCCAAGATGAGAACAGCAGTCCGAATAATCCAAAAAACAAACTGTTTTCACTAAAATTTGGAATAAAACTTGTCGTTAAAATAACATCCAAGATGAGAACAGCAGTCCGAATAATCCAAAAAACAAACTGTTTTCACTAAAATTTGGAATAAAACTTGTTGTTAAAATAACATTCAAGATGAGAACAGCAGTCCGAATAATCCAAAAAACAAACTGTTTTCACTAAAATTTGGAATAAAACTTGTTGTTAAAATAACATCTAAGATGAGAACAGCAGTCCGAATAATCCAAAAAACAAACTGTTTTCACTAAAATTTGGAATAAAACTTGTTGTTAAAATAACATTCAAGATGAGAACAGCAGTCCGAATAATCCAAAAAACAAACTGTTTTCACTAAAATTTGGAATAAAACTTGTCGTTAAAATAACATCCAAGATGAGAACAGCAGTCCGAATAATCCAAAAAACAAACTGTTTTCACTAAAATTTGGAATAAAACTTGTTGTTAAAATAACATCCAAGATGAGAACAGCAGTCCGAATAATCCAAAAAACAAACTGTTTTCACTAAAATTTGGAATAAAACTTGTTGTTAAAATAACATTCAAGATGAGAACAGCAGTCCGAATAATCCAAAAAACAAACTGTTTTCACTAAAATTTGGAATAAAACTTGTTGTTAAAATAACATCTAAGATGAGAACAGCAGTCAGAATAATCCAAAAAACAAACTGTTTTCACTAAAATTTGGAATAAAACTTGTCGTTAAAATAACATCCAAGATGAGAACAGTAGTCCGAATAATCCAAAAAACAAACTGTTTTCACTAAAATTTGGAATAAAACTTGTTGTTAAAATAACATCCAAGATGAGAACAGCAGTCCGAATAATCCAAAAAACAAACTGTTTTCACTAAAATTTGGAATAAAACTTGTTGTTAAAATAACATTCAAGATGAGAACAGCAGTCCGAATAATCCAAAAAACAAACTGTTTTCACTAAAATTTGGAATAAAACTTGTTGTTAAAATAACATCTAAGATGAGAACAGCAGTCCGAATAATCCAAAAAACAAACTGTTTTCACTAAAATTTGGAATAAAACTTGTCGTTAAAATAACATCTAAGATGAGAACAGCAGTCCGAATAATCCAAAAAACAAACTGTTTTCACTAAAATTTGGAATAAAACTTGTCGTTAAAATAACATCCAAGATGAGAACAGCAGTCCGAATAATCCAAAAAACAAACTGTTTTCACTAAAATTTGGAATAAAACTTGTTGTTAAAATAACATTCAAGATGAGAACAGCAGTCCGAATAATCCAAAAAACAAACTGTTTTCACTAAAATTTGGAATAAAACTTGTTGTTAAAATAACATCTAAGATGAGAACAGCAGTCCGAATAATCCAAAAAACAAACTGTTTTCACTAAAATTTGGAATAAAACTTGTCGTTAAAATAACATCCAAGATGAGAACAGCAGTCCGAATAATCCAAAAAACAAACTGTTTTCACTAAAATTTGGAATAAAACTTGTTGTTAAAATAACATTCAAGATGAGAACAGCAGTCCGAATAATCCAAAAAACAAACTGTTTTCACTAAAATTTGGAATAAAACTTGTTGTTAAAATAACATCTAAGATGAGAACAGCAGTCAGAATAATCCAAAAAACAAACTGTTTTCACTAAAATTTGGAATAAAACTTGTCGTTAAAATAACATCCAAGATGAGAACAGTAGTCCGAATAATCCAAAAAACAAACTGTTTTCACTAAAATTTGGAATAAAACTTGTTGTTAAAATAACATCCAAGATGAGAACAGCAGTCCGAATAATCCAAAAAACAAACTGTTTTCACTAAAATTTGGAATAAAACTTGTCGTTAAAATAACATCTAAGATGAGAACAGCAGTCCGAATAATCCAAAAAACAAACTGTTTTCACTAAAATTTGGAATAAAACTTGTCGTTAAAATAACATCCAAGATGAGAACAGCAGTCCGAATAATCCAAAAAACAAACTGTTTTCACTAAAATTTGGAATAAAACTTGTTGTTAAAATAACATTCAAGATGAGAACAGCAGTCCGAATAATCCAAAAAACAAACTGTTTTCACTAAAATTTGGAATAAAACTTGTCGTTAAAATAACATCCAAGATGAGAACAGCAGTCCGAATAATCCAAAAAACAAACTGTTTTCACTAAAATTTGGAATAAAACTTGTCGTTAAAATAACATCCAAGATGAGAACAGCAGTCCGAATAATCCAAAAAACAAACTGTTTTCACTAAAATTTGGAATAAAACTTGTCGTTAAAATAACATTCAAGATGAGAACAGCAGTCCGAATAATCCAAAAAACAAACTGTTTTCACTAAAATTTGGAATAAAACTTGTCGTTAAAATAACATCCAAGATGAGAACAGCAGTCCGAATAATCCAAAAAACAAACTGTTTTCACTAAAATTTGGAATAAAACTTGTCGTTAAAATAACATCCAAGATGAGAACAGCAGTCCGAATAATCCAAAAAACAAACTGTTTTCACTAAAATTTGGAATAAAACTTGTCGTTAAAATGACATCCAAGATGAGAACAGCAGTCCGAATAATCCAAAAAACAAACTGTTTTCACTAAAATTTGGAATAAAACTTGTTGTTAAAATAACATTCAAGATGAGAACAGCAGTCCGAATAATCCAAAAAACAAACTGTTTTCACTAAAATTTGGAATAAAACTTGTCGTTAAAATAACATCCAAGATGAGAACAGCAGTCCGAATAATCCAAAAAACAAACTGTTTTCACTAAAATTTGGAATAAAACTTGTCGTTAAAATAACATCCAAGATGAGAACAGCAGTCCGAATAATCCAAAAAACAAACTGTTTTCACTAAAATTTGGAATAAAACTTGTTGTTAAAATAACATTCAAGATGAGAACAGCAGTCCGAATAATCCAAAAAGCAAACTGTTTTCACTAAAATTTGGAATAAAACTTGTCGTTAAAATAACATCCAAGATGAGAACAGCAGTCCGAATAATCCAAAAAACAAACTGTTTTCACTAAAATTTGGAATAAAACTTGTCGTTAAAATAACATCCAAGATGAGAACAGCAGTCCGAATAATCCAAAAAACAAACTGTTTTCACTAAAATTTGGAATAAAACTTGTCGTTAAAATAACATCCAAGATGAGAACAGCAGTCCGAATAATCCAAAAAACAAACTGTTTTCACTAAAATTTGGAATAAAACTTGTTGTTAAAATAACATCTAAGATGAGAACAGCAGTCCGAATAATCCAAAAAACAAACTGTTTTCACTAAAATTTGGAATAAAACTTGTCGTTAAAATAACATCCAAGATGAGAACAGCAGTCCGAATAATCCAAAAAACAAACTGTTTTCACTAAAATTTGGAATAAAACTTGTCGTTAAAATAACATCCAAGATGAGAACAGTAGTCCGAATAATCCAAAAAACAAACTGTTTTCACTAAAATTTGGAATAAAACTTGTCGTTAAAATAACAAGTCGACATAACATAAACGTTAGAATCACATTTACATTTTTTTGCCGGGAATTGTTATGTCGAGAAGCAGCATTTTAATCTCGTTTTCTTGCAACCGTATAATATTGACAACAACAATGAATGAGTTAAAAGTTCAATTCCAGTTGTTTCAATAAATCAAAATTGTGACACAAAAGAAATTCATGACTTTTTTTATTTTTATTTAAAAAAAAATCTGCATGAAATTTTAAATTCATTTAAAATTCTTTTTTAAACATTTGTTTTAAATCTGTGTGAGTTTTTTTTTTTTTTTCTGTGTGTAAATTTTAAATCCAGTTTGGATTTTTATGTATGAAAGCCCTCCTTTGTTATTATATAAGCCCCAGTACTAATTAATAAAAAAAATTGAAAATGGTACCGATTTGACTTTAAGGCCTGGAAATTATGGTAAGTCTAATTTTGTTTATTTGGATGAAGGAATTTTGTTGGAAATTTTGGGGAGATGGTTGATCTCGCCTAATTTTGCATTGGGAGATTCTGGAGTCATTTCTGTTTGTTGTGTGCTTTGGGAAAGATTCCAACATAATTTTTTTGTGTGTGTTATTTCATTTATTTACGCGTCTCGGTGTGTGTTTAGGTATTCTGGGTTCTTTTTTACCACAGAAGCGCACAACAAAATTAGCCCTTCTTTGGTTTAGAAGCACAAAAAATCACATAATACTTTCTAATCGACAACTAAAAAATTATTTTCAAATAATAAAAGTCACGCTAGTAAACATATGTCAGCCATATTTTAATATTAATAGATTTAAAATTTGGCTGACAGGCATTTACTATCATGCATGGCACTTTCTTAATCAAAGGTAAATTTTTAGCTTCTAAACTGTTAACTTGAAAGTAATTTCTGGCTTGGATTAAAGTTTAAAGGCAAAAGTCAAGTATTAGGGTTCACTTGTGCTACTAAACCAAAGAATTAAAAACAAATCTCATGCACAAACGTGGTAAAAACGAACCATAATTTGTGAGTGCATGTTAAGTGATACGCGTGTTATTTTAAAAATTGCTTCTATTTATTTATTTTGTGTGTGTTGGGATTTGGGTTTAATTTCCTAGTTTAAGGGAGGAAATTCTAGATTTGTAATTTAGGTTAGGCATATTACATAAAAACAACTTATTTTATACTAAAATCTTGGTTTCCTACATTTTCTTGAGTAGAAACAATATTCAACATATATTAGCTAATATTGATTATTACTGTAATAAAAATACTGAAATTTAACATGGGTTCCTGCCCTCTTCAACCAAATTAGGCAGAGGTGGATAACTCTAGTTACTTCTGACGTGGAAATATATCTATATCTTTTAGGGTAATTTCCTAGGTTACTGGTATAAATTCCGGATTTGTTATTGATGTTCGATAAAAGATATATACATATATACATATATATATATATATATATATATATATATATATATATATATTTCCAAGCTGGAAAATAACTAAAGTTATCTGCGCCTACATAATTTTGTGGAGAGGACAGGCCACCATATTGAATTTCAATGTTTTTAATACGATATCAGTTCATATGTTTTAAGAAAAGAAAATGACATAATCATTGATTTTAGTACGAAATAAATTGCTTTGAAGAGTTAATGTTACTAATAGCGACATAAATTATTTTAAAGGAAATACAATTGTGAAATTAGTCAAAAACAATATTATTGGTTTAGCTACTCATTTGTGACCTATCTGCGTTTAAAAAAAATTATAATAGTATAAGCATTTTAATTACACTAAATATTATAATATCATGGTTTAATTACACTAAATATTATAATATCATGGCCGCCATCTAAGTAAGGTACGTAACTGGACCGGAAGGGAACAATTGTTTCTCCATTTTAAATTTGAATTCAGGCCATTAAATTAAATGTAGGCTCTTCTGGTCATATACCAACCAATTTGAAACCAATATTTACGATAAGTAAAATACTTCTAACTTATATTAAAGATTATTTTTTAACGCAGATAGGACACAAATGAGTTTATAAATAAATATATTGTTTTTGACTAATTTCCAAACTGTATTATGACTGTTAATATGTCAAAGATGAAGCATATGATACCTGACACTAAATAGATGATATCTGTTCCACAAGGCAAATACCCATGCAGCATCTGTAAGCTTGGAACTAGCGCAAACTTTATCAAATGCAGAACATGCAATATGTGGTGTCACAAAAGGTGCACCAACCTGCTGGTGCTACGTGTAGCAGATGCAGCTAATTTCATTTGCAGCACCTGTCCATGAAAAGAGAAATTATTGCAGATGTCGAAAGAGTCAATAAATTCATCTACCTAGGTAACACAATTGATTCCAGTGGGCGAACTGACTCATCGAGAGTTTCAGGCAGCTGTCGACAATTTTATAAAACGCAGGAATCCCATTGTATGTGAGAGTGGCAGCATACAAAACACATGTCTGACCTGTACTTTTGTATGACTGTGAAACAGGGTCAACGACGAAACGTCAGAACAACACGATCCTGGCTGCAGCACATCAGATGTAGAAAATTGCTGATCTCACTCTACAGGCCTCTATGAGAAAATATGTTGCACAACGACATCTCAACTGGTTTGGCCACGTCGCCGAAACGCTCCAAAGTGTATCTCACATTGACGTCGATGCCAGTTAAGACATGGAGGTGATCAGTTGATGACGTTCTGATTGTGGCAGACGGTACAAGTGAAATGGCAACAGAAAGGAGAAATCGTAAATCATTCACGAAACGCCTAACTTCAAGCATAAAACAAAAAAACGAAAAATGAAAATAATAATATTTCCTTTAAGATAATTTATGTCACTGTTAGTAGCGTTTACCCTTTGAAGTAATGTCCATTGTCAATAAAAAATCCGGAATTTTCTCCTTTCAACTAGGAAATGACCAATTTTGGTGTCATTTTTTTTTTTGCATGTGAAATTCAGGCATAATCTTATTTTTAAACAAATGTCCTCTGAGTTCTATATGGCCTTGTTATCGACAGTAATGATTTAATGTGACATATGGTCATATCAAATCATTACTGTCGATAACACATATGAAATATACACACTTCATCCAATCACTAATTTAATTACAGGGCAGGTTGTTATAAAAAAATGTTAAAAGTCCTAAAAAAATAATAAGTCTATGTTCTGAAGAAGTTTGTCTCAAGTTCATAAAAATCGTCCTTTTTTGTCTTAAATTTTTTTTTTTTTTTTAAATGTTTACACTAAAATTTAGGGACAATTTTAGTTTACCGATAAAGACATAAAGATTCAAGATGGCGGCCAAAGACCGATAACTAAATGATTAAAAAAGAAAACAAATCAATTTATAATAAAAATAATGGCACATTTAAAATCCATTGCAAATAAGAATGTCAGGGTAGGTAATTTATTGAAAAATTACTATTAAATTTTTAGAGGGGGGGGGGGGGGCGTTTTTGCTAAAGACTGATCGGAAAATCATGTAGAGTAATGTAAAACTTACACAGAAAAAGACTGAACCCCTTACTAAAAATTTTACAGGTCATTAAAACAAAATTATGAGCTAAAAATTTGGTGCTTCCAAAGAATTAAGAAATAAATTATTCTGTAATGTATGTTATTTCTTTGTACATATTTTATATTAGGGAAAGTAAAATTTGGGTGAAATTTATAATTGTGAGTGTCGGAAAATACGTGGTATAGATCTCTCTCTCATATATATATATATATATATATATATATATATATATATATATATATATAATTACAAAAACAGTGAAACAATTTTTTTAATGAATCAATAAATAACAGTAAAAAATCTGAGAGTATATAAAAATTTCAAAGGTAGTAACTCTTCCTCACGTGGCATCACACTTTTATTAAATACAGCAGATTCCGGATAATTGGTTCAAGGCATTTGTTTATTTGGGGGCAAATATTGTAAAAAAAAAAAATGTATAGTTTTCATATTTTGGCCATATAATTTTTTTTTTTAATTCACAATGTGGATAGAAAATTACGTTTTAAAAACCAACAAAATTGTATTTATTTAAATGTTATTTTACAGAGTGCTCAATGTTATAAATTTAAAAAATATATAACAGAGCTGATATAATTTAGAAAGTTAAAACTCATCCCACAGATCCCAACATTACACCGGGTTTCATGCTCCTAAGAGACAATCAGATGTTGTTACTGTTGTACTATAAGAACTAAACCACAACAAAAGCAGCATCTTATCTCAAAGGGGCATGAACCCCAGTGTAATGCTGGGATCTGTGGCGTAAGTTGTAACTTGTTGTAAATGTCGATGTAAACAAAACAACTTATGAATATATCAGCTCTACTAAAAATTAGTTTAAAAATCAATTATAAATATTCCCCAAATTTCAGTTCCTTTGAAGCATTTTAAAGGATTTTTAGGGTGCAGCTCAACCTCCCATTTGAAAATTCAAATATTTCAGATTTGCATTTAAGTTGATCTATGGTCATTAGACACCAATGAAGCAAGATTACCCGAATTCCAATTTCTTCTTGAGACCCTTAAGTTTAAATTTTAAATTTTAGACATGTAATGGATTTTGATCAAAATTGGCATAAGGATTCTAGACATAATATTTAGTATCATTGTCTTGATTTTAATCTTTGTAAACGGACATAAAAGTGGTGCAAAACTAAGTTGTTTGGATAATTCTAGTTATTATATATAGATAAATCTAATATTGAATACCAATTGTTCAGTTGGTGATTGAACCTCTGAAAATCCGAAATCTAATATAAGATATAAAATTTTTTAAATTATTTTTAAACTTTTGTTCACCGCACCAAACAAGGCATACTGCCACTGAAGTGTTAGAAGTTACTGTTGGGTTAGATTTAAACATTGACTAAGAATATTTAAGAGTTATCTCCCTTTAATCATATCCAAGTTATCTCTCCTGTGCCATAATAGCCAACGAGAGAATGCACTCTTTTACTTCTGGAAACCAATTTAAACTCCACCTCACCTGGGGCATTTAAAAACCGGATTCAGCTTCTTTCTTGGATGGCTCTCAGATCGATTGGACGTTGTTTATAGGAGGGGGCAACCTGAGAAGAGAGTCGGGCAGCAAGATGTTTGTTCACATTACATTTAAATTTCTGCATGTTGGTACATTCGGTGAAACAAGGAGGCAATTCCAAAGGCAAACAATCCGAGGTTGGGGGTATTTTCGTTGAGGAGGTACAAGTGCAGTAAGTTCATTGGAGTACGTTCCGTGGAAGTACTTGTAAAACAAGCACAGGGATGCAACACTGTGGCGATGCGACAGAGGCTGGTGCTTAGTAGACAGTGCGGGACCTATTAGGTTAGAACCTCTTTTTTGCACCCTGTCTAAAAAGGGAGAGGCTAGCTGTTGGTACACCAGCCCAGATATTGCGAATAGTGACTTCATAGAGATATAGAATACTGGAAGGTGTGAGAAGTTTTCTAGCCCGATAAAGGGAGCCTACCTTCTTGGCAGCAGACTTGGCAGCATCATTGACATTTTTTGATATTTTAAAATTTTGTACCTATAAACAATTATTCTTTTTTCTGCTTGTACTAACCAGCAGAGCATTACCACTGACGACCAAGGGAAGAGTCTATCAGGCATATATATGCAGTGTGATGATGTATGGAGTCCCACTCGAGAAATACCAGAATTTTGTTCACAAACAAATTTAAAAAACATTGAAATATATACTTAGTAAGCTCGCATTGACCAAAAAATTGATTATATAAATTTAAAAATGAAACAAATTTAATACACTCTTTGATAATATCCAGTTTGGTAAACATGTTTAGCAATATCATTTTAATATAAATTGTCATTAAAAATGATGTAAAAGGGTCTATTTCAAGTTTCATCTGAAGAAAACTACTAACATAGAAATTCAAATATTTCTAGGACCAATATTAGTAGTAGTATTATTAATATTATTTATTATTACTGCTCTCTTAAAAATATTGAGCACTCTATTTTCACTACAAAAATGTTCTTAACTATTTTAGATTTATAAACTTGGATTTTACTTTGTTATTCAATTACGGTTGTAATTTATTTAACCGGAATCTACTGTCGTTCATGCACTTAAATATTTATCATATATATATACAAGAATTATGTGAGTTATTAAACAAATTAATTCCAGATCGCATAGGAAAAAAACACTTTTGTGTTTTTCATGCAAATCAGCAAATAGTTTAAACTCATCATCAAAAAGACATAACTATGTATTACTTTATTTCTACCATGTTGCTAAAATAAATTGCAAATATTGACTAAATACTGTGTTTTAATGTCAGTTAAATTTTTAATTAAATAAAAATGGAAGCTACTAAAGATGAACATTTTTCCAAAATGAACCAACCTGAATTTAAAGTTGCGTAAATAATAAAATTATTCTCAGAAACATGTATAGCAAAAAGGCATGAACGAATCATTCTTTCTGAAGCAGGATTTAAATATTTTTTAAATCTATGTTAAATCTATTCGTCTCTCATATATATATATATATATATATATATATATATATATAATTGTATCAGCTCTATTATAATTTTTTACATGAAGTACTCCATAAAATAACGTTTAAATAAATACAGTCTGAAGTAACTGTACTTCAGACTGTATTTAGTATTTAGTGCAATGTTGACTCCAAACTTACCTATGTATAATCTGTAAAATCCTTAGCTTTTCAGTGGTGCACAGGTTACATTTCTTGGAAACTGAAGTATATGATTCCTAGTGTTCCAGTAGTTTACATTTGATTACTTATGGAATGTCATGGTCATTCAACCCCCAGAACCTGCTCATCCTGCCAATGCCATCGTAGATCGCTTATCAATATGTCTGAAGGATGCACTGTATGTATAAAACCGCTGTTTATATATGGCATCCCTATATCTAACTAATCGGGCTGGGCATATTGGATGTAATTTAGACCTTGTAAACAACAGATTTCATGCTGTACCTTCTTTTCATAGGCAGTTGTCTCTGGCTTTGTATGAACATGTGTGTATGGCTTGGAGTTTCGGTCTTAGATTTCATGGGTGTACCACAGGAGTAACTTGTTGTGATAGAATTTCTATTGAATAGTTTATGTAGGCTATGTTGTGGTGGGAACTGCTTATCTAAGCGCTTTAAGAATAATTTGTCTACATTTATCCTGACGTTAAAGGGAAATGTAGTGGGGTAAACAAAATTATTTTTCTCTTCTTATAGATCTTGTTATTTATTCTGGAGGGTTGGCAGGTATGTATTGAATCTGAAAAACTGTCTGGGTTTAATGATAGGTTTGAAATTCTGCAGCTAATGTTAGGTTAGGTTAGGTTTTTGAATACTAGGGGTGGATGGCATGAATCTGTGTTAATGTATTTAATATATATTAAACTAGATTGGATGCAACATCCAGCGTTTTATAAAACAATAAGTTAAAGTTATCTAATTCTTATCTTTGTGAATGTTCTATGCTCGCAGCTCCGTAAATGAATTAACCCTTCCAATTGATAAAGGTATTGACTCTGCAAACACGAGTGTCCACCAAAAAGCAGCTTCATACATAACATTTTATCAGAAAATATATTACTTTATTTAGATATAACAATAATAAATAATACTTAGCTAAACCGTGCATAAGTATTATTTATTATTATCGATACAGCTCTATCTGAAAGAATATTGACCCCTTTGTTTGACCAAAGTCTGTTGTCTTAATTCGGTTCTGTTGTATTTTTAATATACATTCCTAACTGTGGTGCCGGCAAGAATTGTTAATCATGTATTTTGCTTGCATCAGCAAGGTGTTTTGGATCTTTCAACAGCATACTCCCCTCGCTAAATCGACCCTATCAGAGATGATCAGTCTTTGATACATCCTCTATGGTTATGTTGTGACAGGAAGTGCTTATCTAAGTGCTTTAAGAATAAATTGCTTACATTTGTACTAATGTTAAAGGAAAATGGGGGGGTAAACCTAATTATTTTTCTCTTATTAATCTTGTTATTTGTTCTGGGGATGTTGTAGGTATGGAGTCTATCTGTTCTTTGAATCTGCTTTCGCAGAGAGATTTGTTGTAGTAGTGGGCATTTTTTTCACGGTTGATTTTCTTATATATATTTATTCAGATTGATAAATAAAATGTGTATATTACAAAGGAAAGGAAACAAAAAAAAGATTACAAAACACAAAACAAATAATTTCTTTAAAAATTTAAAAAACTGAGAAAAAAGAAAAAAAATTTGCATCCCCCAAAAAAGTAAAAAATAAAAATAAATAAATTACAAATGAACGAGCATCAGTTGATTTTTTTTTTTTTGCATTTTCGTTTTTTTTTTCTCGCTTTGTCCGCGGGCAGTGGTAAATAAATCGCATTAAAATGGTCGATGTAAAAAACAAATAAACAATCAACAACAAATAAAACAAGATACATATACACACACACTATTACATGCACACGCACACATATGTAAATATATATACACACATGCATGCATATATATATATATATATACATATATATATATATATATATATATATATTTTGAGATACACACACAATTATGTATATATACACACAAATATCTTTCTCTTTATATATATGTACAATATATATATAATTCTTTAAAAATCTTCACAATGAAAATGAAAAAAATTATTTATGTTTTCAAAACAATGAAACGGTATTTATTTAAACGTTATTTTATAGAGCGCTCAATTTTATAAATAAAAAAATATATACCAGAGCTGATATAATTTTTTAAGTTTTGATTCACTTCATAGATCAAACATTACACCGGGTTTCATGCCTACATGAGGCAATAATCAGATGCTGCTCCTGTTGTTGTCGAAAAAGAACTGACTATGTCAGCCTCTTGTAGGCACAAAACCCGGTGTATGAATTGTAACTTTTAAGATTACACACACATACACACACACACACACATAATTATATATATATATTATATAGGTTGATTTTATGTTTTGGACATGCCAAAATAGTTTGGGTTTCATGAAATAAAATCTGACATCAAATCTTAGTTTTTACTCATTTGAAAAAGCGTAATAACATTTTTCGTCCATATTTGTTTGAAAAATTGTGCTATTCTGATAATAAACAGTTTAATGACAAACACTATTCATCTTTATTCTACCCTCCTCATCAATCATTATATATATATAAAATGTTTTTCCTATATTTTTTTACCTAAATAGTTCTGTTAACAAAAGGTATAATATACTTAAAACTATTCAGTCAGTTTTGGCAAATATTGATCTGTGTTCTTAAAAACAAAAATTTCATTTCCAATCAATTTCATTGAATTTCATATTTAATCCGATCAACAGTTTTTGTTTTGATTACTACAATCCCAAGTACTAATATTCTCCCTCTCCTCCCTTTCCATTCAATGAAACATTCCGAAAATCAATACACTGTATTCACGAGAAAAATCTATTCTTTATGGATTTATATATAAACTAGTTGGTATACGTGGCTTTTCCCAGGAATTAATAAAGACCCTGTGTGACTTTTCCCCAGTCCCAAACCCAATATTATCATTTTTATTGTACTGTTTTCATATTCTAAAATAAAATAAGTCGTCATAATCTTTATTGTTTATAGATTTTCAGAGCAAACGGGGGCCCCATATTATTGTAAAAAACGCTAATGCAAACTTAATAGCATCATTGGAAACTTTCATTGATAAAAGTTACGCTTGCTCTTGGTATAGGTCTTTGTTTTCAATTGTATCCTTGACAGACAGAGGTACTACAGTTATTGTATACTAAATTGACCTATTGGCATTGCTCGGGAGTTTTTTTAAAAAACTATTATTTCAAATAAAATTAATAGGATTTTGAAAGTTAAATTTTATTATTAAGTTAAATTTAATCATTTTGTCATTAAATTATTAATCGAACCAAATTATAACTAATTTTGTTCAGGCATAAATGTTGGTTTAATCTCTATTCATAAAATGATTGAATGTAAAAAGCTTCCAATTTTGTAAAAATATACGAGGAGAATTTTAAAGCCAGTTAAATGATTTTGTGTTCGACAGTTTAAATACTTACAAATTTCTTTACAATTCCAAAGGGTCACAAAGTAATTAATTCTTTTTTTTCTTAAAAAAAGATTAAAATAGCAGACTTGTTTACGATAAAAAACCAAAATGCATTATGGTAGATTTAATTTCATAATTATATTATTTTTTAAATAGGATTTTAAAAATTTCGTTGTATTTTGCATTTTTGATTTCAATAAATAATCGATTAATGGTAAATAAAAAATACAATAAAATATAAGTTACGTAGATGCGAGAAACGCGTGCATATTTCTGTGCAATATCTGATGTGCACGTTAGTACAGGTGCGACACTGATTTCCCGGCAACTGATGATCCCGACATCACTTTTAATCCGGACAAAACCACGAGAGGGAACTTGATAATCACACTGCTGCCAGATTAGTTTACTGGGCGGCCAACAGTTGGCGCAGCATGTAGTGTCTTATCAATTTGTTAGTTTAGATAGTCTCCCTTTATTTTGAGATTATATCATATTTTGCTTTAATTTAACGCTAGTTATGTCTTCACAGGTAAAT
>OY744534.1:30614441-30751941 GCA_963556195.1 Sepiola atlantica
GGAATGTTCCGTATGAGTAAAAGTATTTCCAAAATTCATTGTACATGTTAGCTTTGGCTGGCAGTGGAGGTTGCTTCTCGGACTCCGGAAGCTTGTTTGCCAGAGTGTTGTCACCGCTGCTGGCTGTTGTAACAACCTCCTCCTTGGACGAGGCCAGTTGCGGATTCTTTTCGCTTGCATTTTGAAATAAATTAACTTTATTTGCCAGATTGTTGTTTTTACTATTGAACCCTGAGATATTTTTTGCGGCTTTCAGAAACTTGTCAGCGAGAACTGGGGCTGAATTCTTAACCACCTGCGAAGCAACTTTTGACTTTAACTTATTCTCCTTTTTGTTATTGATTTTTACACCATCTTTCTTCGATTTCTTTAACTTGCGTTTCGGTATGAACGGCGTCGCCCGGATCCGGGCAACCTTTGGATAGTTGGCCAAGATCTCAACACCCCCGCTCTTTATCTTCTCTTCTAGCGCCTCCTGGGTGACGTCTAAAATGTACAGCGGAAGGACGTGAAGTTGTTCCTCGGTGGGTCTTTCTAACGGGCCGTGTTTTGTCAAGGTCACAACCTGAAAAACATGCCGAAAGGAAAATTTAAAAAAAACTTGCAGAACATATGCATCCTTCGGATGCAAATATTTAATATTTTGTGAATGTTTATGCAACGACTAGTTGGGATACCTGCCCCAGAATGGGAGTATAATAATGAGACACAATTGGAACATCCAATAATGGTAAAACAAAAAAAAAGAATTAAGAGAGCATAATTGGGAACTATTGGGTGAAATATCTAACAGAAATCGATCTGTGTATTAATATTGTATTAATATTAATATTGTATTAATATTAATATTGTATCAATATTATTAATATTGTATCAGTATTATTAATATTATTAATATTAATATTGTATCAATATTATTAATATTATCAATATTATTAATATTATTAATATTAATATTGTATCAATACTATTAATATTGTATCAATATTATTAATATTATTAATATTAATATTGTATCAATATTATTAATATTAATATTGATACAATATTAATATTATTAATATTAATATTGTATCAATAATATTAATATTATCAATATTATTAATATTATTAATATTAATATTGTATCAATACTATTAATATTGTATCAATATTATTAATATTAATAATATTGTATCAGTATTATTAATATTGTATCAATATCTATATAATAATACACTAAGGCACTTCATGTTCGTACTGATTAGCAAAGATAATGATTTGTGATTAATCTGAAAATTTTCCAACTTAGCTCTAAAATGAATTGTTCAAAATCAGAAGATGTCATCTTGTCATCCAAAACAGTACAATTTTAAATAAATACATAAAAGTGACATTCGTTTCATTAAGAATACTTAGTTTACAAGCATTCTTACAGTAAGAAAACAGAGAATATTTATTGTTTTAAACAGAATCAAATTGCTACAATTTTAAATAAATAAAATAAATATAGAGGAGACATATTTAGCTGACAATGGTAATTATTTTTGCGGAAGAAGAAAGAGTTATTTTTTTCTTAATAGTGTTTCCCTGACAGACATTTATTATTTCAAAAGGAATATTATTTCTAACAGTAGAAAACACTGGAATTTCTATGACGTCCCACTAGTATATTAATATTGTATGTGAATTGTTTAAAAAAACAGTATTTTTTATTCAAAGGTTGAATTGAGATGATAGTTAAAAACGGGAGATGTCAAATAGGCATAAAGAAACATGGGGACAGGGCTTATTGCTACTCAAATTCCAGAGAAAGCCAACGCTTGTTGACAGCAAGAAATCAATGGTAAACAGCTATTGCAACAATGCAAAAAGATTTGCAATAATTATCAATCGAGAGTGCTGGAAATCTGGGGAGATTTGCTGTCACCCAAATTCTAGGGAAGACCACCTGTTATCACAAGTGAGCAATCACTGATAACGACTTGTGTGAAAACTCCTAATCTATATCACAAAAGTGAATGCACACGTGTCTGGTGCGCTTCGACTGATGAATTACAAGTCCTAAACTTTGTATCACAATCTTAACTAATTCTGTAGCTAATTTAACAATATGCTTTATCCTTTAATTAATTTAATTAAATATTATTTATGTATCCTTTAACCTCTAACTATTATTTATCTATCCTCTAAACTTTAAATATTATTTATGTATCCTTTAACCTATAAAACTATTATTTATCTATCTTCTGAACTTTAAATATTATTTATGTATCCTTTAACCTATAAAACTATTATTTATCTATCCTCTAAACTTTAAATATTATTTATGTATCCTTTAACCTCTAAAACTATTATTTATCTATCCTCTAAACTTGAATATTTTTTATGTATCCTTTAACCTATAAAACTATTATTTATCTATCCTCTAAACTTGAATATTTTTTATGTATCCTTTAACCTATAAAACTATTATTTATCTATCCTCTAAACTTTAAATATTATTTATGTATCCTTTAACCTCTAAAACTATTATTTATGTATCCTCCAAACTTTAAATATTATTTATGTATCCTTTAACCTCTAAAACTATTATTTATCTATCCTCTAAACTTTAAATATTTTTTATGTATCCTTTAACCTCTAAAACTATTATTTATCTATCCTCTAAACTTTAAATATCATTTATGTATCCTTTAAGCTATAAAACTATTATTTATCTATCCTCTAAACTTTAAATATCATTTATATATCCTTTAACCTATAAAACTATTATTATCTATCTTCTGAACTTTAAATATTATTTATGCATCCTTTAACCTCTAAAACTATTATTTATCTATTCTCTAAACTTTTAATATTTTTTATGTATCCTTAAACCTCTAAAACTATTATTTATCTATCCTCTAAACTTGAATATCTTTTATGTATACTTTAACCTCTAAAACTATTATTTATCTATCCTCTAAACTTTAAATATTTTTTATGTATCCTTTAACCTCTAAAATTATTATTTATCTATCCTCTAAACTTTAAATATTATTTATGTATCCTTTAACCTCTAAAACTATTATTTATCTATCCTCTAAACTTTAAATATTATTTATGTATCCTTTAACCTCTAAAACTATTATTTATCTATCCCTTAAACTTGAATATTTTTTATGTATCCTTTAACCTATAAAACTATTATTTATCTATCCTCTAAACTTGAATATCTTTTATGTATACTTTAACCTCTAAAACTATTATTTATCTATCCTCAAACTTTAAATATTATTTATGTATCCTTTAACCTCTAAAACAATTATTTATCTATCCTCTAAACTTTTAATATTTTTTATGTATCCTTTAACCTCTAAAACAATTATTTATCTATCCTCTAAACTTTTAATATTTTTTATGTATCCTTTAACCTCTAAAACTATTATTTATCTATCCTCTAAACTTTAAATATTATTTATGTATCCTTTAACCTCTAAAACTATTATTTATCTATCTTCTGAACTTTAAATATTTTTTATGTATCCTTTAACCTCTAAAACTATTATTTATCTATCCTCTAATCTTGAATATCTTTTATGTATACTTTAACCTGTAAAACTATTATTAATGTATCCTCCTCTAAACTTTAAATATTTTTTATGTATCTTTTAACCTATAAAACTATTATTTATGTATCCTCTAAACTTTAAATATTTTTTATGTATCCTTTAACCTATAAAACTATTATTTATCTATCCTCTAAACTTTAAATATTATTTATGTATCCTTTAAGCTATAAAACTATTATTTATGTATCCTCCAAACATTAAATATTATTTATGTATCCTTTAACCTCTAAAACTATTATTTATGTATCCTCCAAACTTTAAATATTATTTATGTATCCTTTAACCTATAAAACTATTATTTATCTATCCTCTAAACTTTAAATATTATTTATGTATCCTTTAACCTCTAAAACTATTATTTATCTATTCTCTAAACTTGAATATTTTTTATGTATCCTTTAACCTATAAAACTATTATTTATCTATCCTCTAAACTTTAAATATTATTTATGTATCCTTTAACCTCATAAAACTATTATTTATCTATCCTCTAAACTTTAAATATTATTAATGCATCCTTTAACTTCTAAAACTATTATTTATGTATCCTCCAAACTTTAAATATTATTTATGTATCCTTTAACCTATAAAACTATTATTATCTATCCTCTAAACTTTAAATATTATTTATGTATCCTTTAACCTCTAAAACTATTATTTATCTATTCTCTAAACTTGAATATTTTTTATGTATCCTTTAACCTCTACAACAATTATTTATCTCTCCTCTAAACTTGAATATCTTTTATGTATACTTTAACCTGTAAAACTATTATTTATATATCCTCCTCTAAACTTTAAATATTATTTATGTATTCTTTAACCTCTAAAACTATTATTTATGTATCCTCTAAACTTTAAGTATTTTTTATGTATCCTTTAACCTATAAAACTATTATTTATCTATCCTCTAAACTTTAAATATTATTTATGTATCCTTTAACCTCTAAAACTATTATTTATGTATCCTCCAAACATTAAATATTATTTATGTATCCTTTAACCTCTAAAACTATTATTTATGTATCCTCCAAACTTTAAATATTATTTATGTATCCTTTAACCTATAAAACTATTATTTATCTATCCTCTTAACTTTAAATATTATTTATGTATCCTTTAACCTCTAAAACTATTATTTATCTATTCTCTAAACTTGAATATTTTTTATGTATCCTTTAACCTATAAAACTATTATTTATCTATCCTCTAAACTTTAAATATTATTTATGTATCCTTTAACCTCTAAAACTATTATTTATCTATCCTCTAAACTTTAAATATTATTTATGTATCCTTTAACCTCTAAAACTATTATTTATCTATCCTCTAAACTTTAAATATTATTTATGTATCCTTTAACCTCTAAAACTATTATTTATCTATCCTCTGAACTTTAAATATTATTTATGTATCCTTTAACCTCTACAACAATTATTTATCTCTCCTCTAAACTTGAATATCTTTTATGTATACTTTAACCTGTAAAACTATTATTTATATATCCTCCTCTAAACTTTAAATATTATTTATGTATTCTTTAACCTCTAAAACTATTATTTATGTATCCTCTAAACTTTAAGTATTTTTTATGTATCCTTTAACCTATAAAACTATTATTTATCTATCCTCTAAACTTTAAATATTATTTATGTATCCTTTAACCTCTAAAACTATTATTTATGTATCCTCCAAACATTAAATATTATTTATGTATCCTTTAACCTCTAAAACTATTATTTATGTATCCTCCAAACTTTAAATATTATTTATGTATCCTTTAACCTATAAAACTATTATTTATCTATCCTCTTAACTTTAAATATTATTTATGTATCCTTTAACCTCTAAAACTATTATTTATCTATTCTCTAAACTTGAATATTTTTTATGTATCCTTTAACCTATAAAACTATTATTTATCTATCCTCTAAACTTTAAATATTATTTATGTATCCTTTAACCTCTAAAACTATTATTTATCTATCCTCTAAACTTTAAATATTATTTATGTATCCTTTAACCTCTAAAACTATTATTTATCTATCCTCTAAACTTTAAATATTATTTATGTATCCTTTAACCTCTAAAACTATTATTTATCTATCCTCTGAACTTTAAATATTATTTATGTATCCTTTAACCTCTACAACAATTATTTATCTCTCCTCTAAACTTGAATATCTTTTATGTATACTTTAACCTGTAAAACTATTATTTATATATCCTCCTCTAAACTTTAAATATTATTTATGTATTCTTTAACCTCTAAAACTATTATTTATGTATCCTCTAAACTTTAAATATTTTTTATGTATCCTTTAACCTATAAAACTATTATTTATCTATCCTCTAAACTTTAAATATTATTTATGTATCCTTTAACCTCTAAAACTATTATTTATCTATCCTCTAAACTTTAAATATTTTTTATGTATCCTTTAACCTCTAAAACTATTATATATCTATCCTCTAAACTTGAATAACTTTTATGTATCCTTTAACCTCTAAAACTATTATTTATCTATCCTCTAAACTTGAATATCTTTTATGTATACTTTAACCTCTAAAACTATAATTTATGTATCTTCTAAACTTTAAATATTTTTTATATATCCCTGAAACTATAACTATTATTTATATTTTCTGTACACTTTTACTATCATTAATGTATCCTTTTAAACTTTAAATATTATTTATATATCCTCTAAACTCTTACTATTATTTATGTTTCTTCTAAACCTAATTTATATTTAGAAGAAAAACTTGGTACACGTATATTATGATGATTATCTAAGAAAAAAACTGCTTACAAATGTTACCTCCCAACACAACGATTATTCTAAATAACCCTTAAACTTTTGTTTCAATGATTTCAAGTAGTGAATCAATAATGCCTCTACCTAAGTTTTCAAAAATTGTGAATTCTATATTAGTTATGCATTCTATAGTAGAAACTTAAATTTCCCTGAGCTCATTATCAATATGACTTAATTTCTGAATTACAAGTTCTAAACTTTGTATCACAATCTTAACTAATTCTGTAGCTAATTTGACCATATGCTTTATCCTTTAATTAATCTTACAAGTTTATTTTCTACTACTTCTAACCTATTAGAAATAGGTTTTAATTAGGCGACGTATTGTGGCCTTTATGGCCAATTCCTCTACCACTGATATTTAAATTTCAGTAACTTTTACCCTTTCTCACTGTTTGATTATATATGTTACTAATTCTCCCTTCTAATGACTCGTAAATATTGTGTGACATAATATTTGTTTTGCTTTTTCCTTTTGAGGTGCGACTTCCTACATGTAATTTTGCATTAGTTTCAAGTTTTAGTCCCTATGTACATCCCTAAATAATGTTTCAACCTGGTCAACTTTGATTTGAGGTTTACTAGAATCAACTCCCCTCATCTTTTCTATCGATTGTATAATTGAGGACGTTGATCTATATTCCATTGATGCTGTCTATATGATTTTACTTCATGTCAATACCCTGTGCTGATGAAAGATCTTATATCAATAAAAACATATGGTCTCTGAAACGATCGTACACAAACTGTTGTTATGTTGAATTCAGTGAACCAATTTGATCATGTAATAGTGGTTACATGGGTGTATGTTATATATATAGAGAGAGAGGGAGGGCGCTTAAGTTTGAAATAGCAATAGTATTAGTTTTGTCTTCTTTTTCTTATCGATTAGTTTTATCTTCTTTTTCTTATCGATTAGTTTTGTCTTCTTTTTCTTATCGATTAGTTTTGTCTTTTTCTTTATCGATTAGTTTTGTTTTCATGATTTCAAGTAGTGAATAGGAATTAAATTGTGAAGCGATAGCTAGTGGGCAAAGCCAGCTAGTGAGTAAATTATAATAATAAAACAAACATAATAAAAAAACTAATAATAAAAAACACATAATAATAAAACAAACCTAATAAAAAATAATAATAAAACACACCTAATAAAAATGCAGATAAGAAGGTTATTTATTTATTAGTATTCTGTAGAAGTACCCCAAAAAACCTAAGCTAAAAAATAAAAGATGAGGAGGCAGCATCTTACCACAGTGCAGCCATTGTTCATGTTGTGCAAGTCTTTATGTGCATGCGCACAAAAATCTACACAGGCTGTTACTCCCGAGAAAGGACGACAGGGTTTCTCATCGTTCTCAATCCGGTGGCCAAGGCGGCATTCATAACCTTTGTCTTCAAAAAAGACCTACAAAAATTCAAGAGAGAGAAAGAGAAAGAGAGCATGAAAACATTAATAATAACAATATAAAAATAATAAAACAATGTTGAATATTGGGTGATATGAGTGCATCTAATGACATAGCCAGAGGGAGTAACTGTCGAATGTTCAATAAGGTTCAATTTGACATGTGTGGGAATAGCATGAGCGGAAGTAAAAGGAGTCACATGATGCGATCAACGAACTTAGGTGAGATTTTGACTCAGTTCCTATTTGGAAGAAGGGAGGGGAAAATGATTTCATTATTATTATTATTATCTATTATTAAATAAAGAATAAAAAGGGGAGTATGATTCCATTATTATTATTATTATTATCTATTATTAAATAAAGAATAAAAAGGGGAGTATGATTCCATTATTATTATTATAAAGCTGTAGCAATAAATAATAAGATGTTCCCATTCCTTTCTGTTTCCGTCCTGACGATGTTTGAATGAATAAAGAAACATATGTCTGTATTATAATCGTTTGTGATAGTTAATTGTAAGTAACAACCATCCAGCTAGACAAACGACCCCAGAAGAATTCAATACAAGTTCCGTCCAGAGTAGATAAAATGGACAGACCAAGTAAGTTTTTCAGAATCTTCAAGTTTTTATCTCTTGGTTTCTTCACCCCATAAGATTATCATCCTTCTATGCAACAGGAAGTTTCCAAAGCACCGAAGGTACCTAATTGTTGAAGCTATCAGTCAGAAAAACATACACACAAATTTTCAAGTCATTATATATACCATGTACACAGGGAAGACAGTAGTCATTACTTGGAGAAAATATGCCACAACAGTGACCTTACTAAGAACTTGATATCCTTCAAAATTGATGAAAAGATGAGGAGAAAACTATTCAAGGAGGCTGCCAAAGAAGGCTTACAGCAACATTAAAGAAGCTGCAGGAATGCCTGGCAAGTACTGGCTGTGTACTACACATGACAATAATCTCCTGTCTGAGCTATGGGGTAAGGTGGCATGACCGAAACCTTTACTTATCAATAAAAACATCCAGCACCGGCTAAATTTTGCAAAAGCAAACATAAAGTCGCCCAGCAGATCACCAGACCGACATTGAAGCATGGCAATGGCAGTATTATTCTTTGTTGGCTGTTTTTCTTCAACTGGAACCCGAGCTTTAGTAAAAATGAAGGTAGAAAGGGATGTTACCTACCTCCTAACTCTCCGACCGAGAGGAGGTCGCTCAAAAGGGATGTTATCAACAACATTCTAAAAGTCTCCATAATATTATTTTTTGTCACTTTATTTAAGATTTTGTAGGTAAAATTATATATAGTCGCTTTGAAGAGTAAAAACGTATTAAAAAAAACAGAAAAAATTGCGAAACAGTGAAGACAGTCGTTATTATTTGGAGAAAATATGCCACAACAGTGACATTACAACGAACTTGATATCTTTCCAAATTGATGAAAAGATAAAAAAAATTGTTCAAGAAGACTGCAAAAAGGTCTAGTAAAAGCATGATGTTGATGAATAAATGACATAAATAAAGAAGAAAGTGTAGTATGATTTTATTATTATTATTATTATAAAGATGTAGCAATAAATAATAAATTGTTCTTATTCCTTTCTTTCTCCATCCTGGCGATGTTTGAATGAAATAATAAAGACACAGATGTTTGTATCATAATCGTCTGTGTTAGTTAATTGCAATTAACAACGATGCAGCCGGACCAACCATCACCAGAAGAATTCATCACAAGTTCCTTCCAGAGCAGATAAAATGGACAGACCGAGTAAGATTTTTCAGAGTCTTTTAGTTTTTATTCCATGTTCTCTTCATCTTCGGGACTGGCATTGAGTCTTCCCCACCAAATTAAATAAAGAATTCAGTTCAAAATTCTCAGACCCAAAACACCCGAAGAAGGCCAGCGAGTACAATGGTCGAACCATTACGAATACATCGACAACCATGATGAGGATAATAGTTCAAAACATCATCAGATTATACAGGGTGTTTGGAAAATCGATGGCATAACTCCGGGATTATGTTCTATACGTGTATATAGGTTCAGAAACCTTTGAGTCCCGAGTTATAGTTCATCGAAACAAATACTGATCACCATTCTTTATTAAAAACATCTAACATCTACAATGCGTGTGATAATGCAGCTATTTCTACATATGGGATAGATAAACTCTACCCTCTAACAGTATCACAGGTAAAATAATCCTGGGCCTGGTGTTGCCACATACACCAACAAAACCATGAGAAAATAACATCAAACAAATATTAAGAAAGATCTGAGCATCATGATTGGTCGGGAATCCTTTGATAGCCAACATAAATAATCAGGTTCTGCCCAGTTTCAACAATTGTTACCAATCGTCACGTTGTTGTCTTACCGTCCATCTGACACTCATTAAGGGAAATAACTTAGATTTGATTTTTCAACCGGAATTTAGCAGAAAAAAAATCCTGCTTCTAAAAATTGGACAGTAAAACTTTCTAATTGGGAACAACTGCTGCACCCAAATACTTCATTAGGGAGAAGCAAGTGCTAGTGTGATTGCAAGAGTTCGGAGTGGATGGATTAATTTCAAGGAACTTCTGCCGTTACTAACCAGCAGAGTGTAACGACTGTCGACCAAATGAAAAGTTTATCGAGTATGTGTACGCTGTGTGATGATGTATGAAAGTGAAACCTGATGAATGAGGGTTGAGGACATGCATTGCATGGAGAGAAATGATATGAGATTGATACGATGAATGTGTAATGTGAGTCTTGAAGACAGGGTTAGATCTGATGACCTCAGATGAGATTAAATCTGCACAGTATCAGGAGATGTATGCATAACAGGAGACTTCGATGGTATGGCCACATTGAAAGATTAGATGAGAGTTCTTGGTAGAACAGTTGAGGTAGCAGGTTTAGTTCACAGGGGAAGGGAAAGGAAAACTTGGAATGAAGTGATAAGGATGAACTTGAGAGAAAGAGGGATAAATAAAGACCTGGTCAAAGATAGGTTAGTTTCGAAGAAAATTTCTAAAAGCCATCAAATGCGTGCCAGCACGTAAAACAGATGTTAAACTGAATATGATAATGATTAACATTTATTCAAGAAAATCATTCTGTTATCGGCTCCTGGCTGCCATATTAGATGTTTACATAAACATCTTTTGTACGGATAATCTAAAATCGTACAAAATAATGTAAAAATGTCTTTTGAATTTGTGAATTAAATGAATGAGCTTACTTGATTCTGGTAAGACTCTGGAGCGATTGATTTGTACAAGGGAGCCAATCGAGTTGCAAGATTCTGGAATTTTCCTTCAGCGCCTTCATCCTGAATAAAAAAAGACGAAATACATTTAGTGTACATTGAGGCTTTTATAATAATAATAAACGTTGTGTATATCTGTGTATATCTGTGTATATCTATGTATTGTGTAAACATATACTTGTTTATACCTGCTCTTTGAGTGGTGTTGGTACAGTACCTGGGTATGTAAATTTCCATCTTTACCTCGCTTCTACAACTTTATAGCTAGTATGAGAAAAATATTTGTAAAATTTTGTAGAAAAAAAATGCTACTTAGATTTTGTATGAGAGAGTAACTACAATGAATGTATTTACGGATTGTTTTTATTGGTAAAAAACATTAGAAATTATATTTTTAAGCAAAAATATTTTGCTTTGAACTAATGCTGAATACCCTTTATGCATATTTGTTTTTGCAAATTATAAAAAGAAGGTCACTTAGTTTTAAAAAGTATGTGGCGTCATTTTTTATGTTATTATGCTACGATAATTTTTTTACATATATAAAGCACATATTCAGTTTTAAAAAACTCCTTTAGACTTACGCGAGATTCAAACTCTTGTATCGCTATTGTAAAAACTACTGCCTTAGTAATGTGTACTCTGCTTATTCCTTTTTTGTCAAGCAATCATATATTTTTATTTGCTTACAAACAGACCCCCCCCCCCCCTCCAAAAAAAAAAAAACACCATAACTTTTTAATAGTATATTTTGTTTTGTCTGGCACACATTAATTAAAACTATCAGGATCCCATGAAAATTCCATGATGGCTTATCTACTGTCTTCTCTTTCTTCTTACTGTAAAAATACTTGCCAGCTAAATACTTTTAAATAAATGAAATTAACCTTCTAATTAATATATTTATTGCAACACCCTAAATATCTAAAAAATAAGTAGTGTTTAGTTACTGGTAAATTGAAAAGGCCCACATCCTGTTAAGTTAATGGGGTCGTTCGGACAATTAGTTGATCTATTCATTGTAGAATGTTATGGAAGGAAAATGAACTAAGAACTTTAAATCAATTAAAGGAAAAATATAAAATATGTGTGAAATTTTTAACTGAAGAAAAACATATTCTAGTGTAAATCAAAGTCAATAGTCGTTGCTGCAGTAAAATACAGCTTACATACATACATACATACATACATACATACATACATACACATATATATATATGTGTGTGTATGTATATATATATGTATATATATATATATATATATATATATATACATGAACATCTACATATGCCAATAGATAATTGAATCTTTCTTCTACCTAGGAGATCTACTGAGTTCAGGTGGTGGATGTGAACTAAGTAGAGACGCAAGTATTAAGACAGCAAGGGCTAAATTTCGTGAACTTTTGCCTCTGATAGCATTGCGAGCTATCCTTCTCTACATATGCGATAAGTTGTATAGCAGCTATGTCAGGAGCGTCAAGTTATACGGCAGTGAATGCTGGGCCTTCACGCAGCCCTCTCTCACCCTACTGCAATGCAATGACAGATCCATGATCTGCAATGCTAACCCTAACCCTAAACCTAACTGGTCTTTCTCTCTCATCAAATCTTTCTTTGAGTTCATACATTAGATCCATTGCTCTTTCTGCTTCTCGTAAAACCGGTTCTCTCTATCGCTCCAAACACTTTCTCACATGTGAAGCTATTCTCTATCTTTACAAATCTACAATCAGACCATGTATGGAGTACTGTTGTCATATTTGGGTTGGTGAATCTTTGTCTCATTTGAGGGTTCTTGATAACGTGAAGGAACGTGTCTTTACTTTACTAGACCCCCCCCCCCTTCCGATAGTTAAAGGATGTAGTTGTGTAATTAAAATCTTGAAGTGTTGGCACTTACCAATGACTGGTCTTTAAGTCGGAATCGTTTTGCCTCTCGGCTGCGAGCAAATTTACATCCGTTGAAATACATACTCCATGAACAGCCGAAGGAGAAAGATGCACCACGTTTCTTCATGTCAACACCTTGGCAGGCACACGTTTTCCTGTTGGGAAAAACAAAACAAAAAATAATTGTAGATTAATAGAGGCTATGGTGCTTTCTACATCAATCTGTATAATTTACTGTCAAAAATAATATTCCTTTTGAAATAATTAAAGTTTTATGATGAGGATTGATAATTTGTATCATTTGTATTATTCAAACTACTGTTCTCATCTGGGATGTTATTCTCACAACGTTTTGGCCGATGTAACCTCCGACCTTCTTCAGGTGTATCTTGTCGAACTCGGGAATCTTTCTGTCAAACTCGACAATCTGTACAGAATATCAACTGAAACCCGTTACTTAATCCATGGGGGTAGCTTGCTCTCATTCCGTCAGCCATGATCGGGTAGAAGTCTTAAATAATTTGTAATTGTATTCTTAGTATCGCCTGCACTGAGGATTGAACCTTCAACCTCCAGAAGAGTGACGTCACTTAAAACTAATTATTACTTAGCACTTGTATCCGTTGCGCCACAAGTCTTAAGAATACAATTACGAATTACTTAAGACTGCTACCCGGTTATGACTGATGGAACGAAGGCAAGCTACCCTCATGGATTAGATAAAGGGGTCTGTTCGATATTCCATACAGATTCCCGTGTTCGACAGAAAGATCCCGAGTTCGGCAAGATGCACCTGAAGAAGGACAGAGGTTACCTTGTCGAAAACATTGTGAGAATAACATCTAAGATGAGAACAATAGTCCGAATAATCCAAATAATAATGAATGGTAAATAATAGATAATAAATCAAATAATAATAAATACTATTAAGTAAAAAAATGACTTTTTTTCTTCCGTAAAAATAATTGTCAGCCAAATATTCTTTAAAAAATAAACCGAATTTGTTTCTTCTTTATTTATTTAAAATTGTAGCAATTTTATTCATTTTAAAGCAATAAATATTCTGTCTTCTTACAGTAAAATATAATTGTCAGCTAAATATTCTTTAAAAAAATTATTTACTTACTGTTCATTGTATCCACAACGTCGGTCTGTTTCCAAACCATATTGTGTGAGTGTCGGTACCAAATACGAATACATATCGTCAGCTACAGACTTCGGAACTCCTTCCCAAGCAACAATACAAATCACAATACAAGCTGTTGGGCAAAAGTGTCCTTGTCGTTGTCGGACAAGGCACAGGATTTTCTCTTCTACTCCAGGCCGGCGGACAATCTATGGGGGAAAAGGAAAACTTACAAGTAAAAATATTTAAAAAATATTTTTGGAATCCATCATGTGTTGTACAACAATTTTGGAAATAATTTCTCTTTAGATGAATCTTCTAGAAAATCTCTTTGTTTAATTTACTTGATTTAGAATAGCTATCCCAAACCAAAATTTTATTTTCATTAGTAGCTATCCCAAACAAACATTTTATTTTCATTAGTAGCTATCCCAAACAAACATTTTATTTTCATTAGTAGCTATCCCAAACAAACCTTTTATTTTCATTAGTAGCTATCCCAAACAAACCTTTTATTTTCATTAGTAGCTATCCCAAACAAACATTTTATTTTCATTAGTAGCTATCCCAAACAAACCTTTTATTTTCATTAGTAGCTATCCCAAACAAACATTTTATTTTCATTAGTAGCTATCCTAAACCAAAATTTATTTTCATTAGTAGCTATCCCAAACCAAAATTTTATTTTCATTAGTAGCTATCCCAAACCAAAATTTTATTTTCATTAGTAGCTATCCCAAACAAACCTTTTATTTTCATTAGTAGCTATCCCAAACAAACATTTTATTTTCATTAGTAGCTATCCTAAACCAAAATTTATTTTCATTAGTAGCTATCCCAAACCAAAATTTTATTTTCATTAGTAGCTATCCCAAACCAAAATTTTATTTTCATTAGTAGCTATCCCAAACAAACCTTTTATTTTCATTAGTAGCTATCCCAAACAAACATTTTATTTTCATTAGTAGCTATCCCAAACAAACATTTTATTTTCATTAGTAGCTATCCTAAACCAAAATTTATTTTCATTAGTAGCTATCCCAAACAAAAAATTTATTTTCATTAGTAGCTATCCTAAAGCAAAATTTTATTTTCATTAGTAGCTATCCCAAACCAAAATTTTATTTTCATTAGTAGCTATCCTAAACCAAAAGTTTATTTTCATTAGTAGCTATCCCAAAACAAAATTTTATTTTCATTAGTATCTATCCCAAACCAAAATTTTATTTTCATTAGTAGCTATAACTAACCAAAATTTTATTTTCATTATATTTAAAAACCTTTAATGTAAGCACATAGATATTTTCAAAACATAAACAATGGTACCAAATTTATTTTGGTAGCACAATTTGCCACCAAATTATGATAAATATTTAGATTTTGTTGAAAATTACAAAATTTGCCGTCTTTTGTGCTATTGATCCAGAAGCCAAATTTCAGTGTATAAAATGTAGGCTTCAAACAAGTGAAAAACCCTAACAAATGTAATGTCATCTTGTATATTTTTTTTTTACTAACAAGTAACCGGTCATCAAGGCCCAAAAGCCATTCGAGGATAAGGGTCAATGGTTTGTGTAAGGTTGATGGTGAGACTAACACCATGGGGATTGCAGACGATGGATTGGATCAGGGTAGAATTTGATTACTTAAGAGAATGTCGCAATACGAACTTGTTAACATTGGATTTGAAAACGACCATACTGTAGTCGATAGGGAAGTAGCTTCGAGGTAATTTATTCGACAGACAGACAGTTGTTGGAAAGAAACTCTGCTCACGGAAGCTCCTCCTAGCTCCAGGCACACGGAGGAAGAAAAGAAAATTGTTATAGATTGTAGCTAGACGAGTTTCTGCTGTCAATATTTTACGGGGGAAACCAGAGACTGAAGCTGAGTTTAGCGCCTACCATCAGAATAACGATTGAGTAGAAAGACTAGCAATGTCACTTCTGTGTGAGAGAGGATGTAGGGACGAGAAGAGGAGATCCTCCACTAGATTTCATAACCGATTTTGTACTCTGTCAAAGCAGGAAAGGGTGCTCTGGGTGGCCCTCCCCAGATGTGGCAACAGTATTCCATCTTAGAATGTATCTGGTTCTCATGCAGGTAGAGGATTCCGTCAGGAGTGAGATACTTTCTGGAGCGGTAGAAAGATCCAACCATTTTTTCAGCAACCTTTGCTACAGATCTGATGTCAGTTTTCCACTTCAGGTCTGGGGTTAAAGTCAGTTCTAGGGAGGTGCCATCCATTTCAAGTGACAATCTGAGCGTTGGTGATGAAAGGAGAGAAGCTTGGTTTTAGATATATTAAAAGTAACCAGCCACCTTTTCGCCATTGCACAACATGTTCCAGGTCGAAAGTATCATAAAGATTTTGATCATTACTGCTTTTAGGAGTGCTGCCATAGATGATTTTGTTATTTGCATAGATGTCAACGAATGATCTTAGAATATAATTTGGGAGATCATTGATAAATGGATCCTTGAGGCACTCTAGCATTGATACAATGCGCTTTAGATTTCTGCCGATCAACGACTACTTTTATGAACCTATCAGTGACAAAAGATTTGATGGTTGAGAAGACATTTTCAGATATTCCATAACTAGCAAGTTTGTGAAGCAGACCTTTGTGTCAAACCCTATCAAACGCCTTTGATGTATCGAGAGCTATTGCTCTAGAAACAAAGCCTCCATTAATAGATTCGCTGATCCTATGTGATATTACAGTCAGCATGTTAGCTGTTGATCTTGCAGGTCGAAATCCATATTGCTTGTCACTGAGTAGATTGTTTTTGCTGAGGTGCCTGACAATTTCCTGATTTATCACAGATTCAAGCAACTTACTCATGACACATAGGATACTGATTGGTCTGTACTGAAATGCAGAAGTCAGATTACGAGTATTATTAAATACTTGGCAAACTGATAACTTTTTTCAAGGTGATGGGAAGCATTTCTCCTTTAGGTAACGATTGAACAGCTTTGTAAGAATAGGAGCTAGTTCTGGTTGCAGCTTCTTAAGCACTATGATTGGACTTTTGGAAGCTTGGCTTTATCAGAAGCTGAGGAGATCACATCTGGTCTATTTATGATGGTTGCATTGGAGGACTTATATTTGTTCAAGACCCTGTTTGCTATTCGCAAAACTTATGGGAACCAAGCCTCTGCTTGGCCACTCTAGATTTAACTGATTTGGTGTAGGATTCTTTCGTGTTTTCTATAACCATTTTGCAGTGATTTTGGGAAATTTTTAGGCAGAAATGAAAATTAAACATAATGGAACTAATATTGAGAAAATCCCATTACATCTTGAAAAAATGTGCAAAAATGACACGGAAGTGCAACTTTGACTGTTCATGTGAGATTCATTTCAACAGCTAACACATTAAAGCTTTGTAATATGATTCATAGCACATAAGAGATCAAGCTAGATTTTTCTTTTGATAATAAATCAATAAAAAAACTCTGATTTTGACCATGTAAAACGAGATGAAAATACAATTTGATGATAGGGCAAAAATTTAATCCACTAAAGTTTTCATTTGGATTTTTGGGTGAAAGAAAACTTGTGACACACAATATTGTGCACATCAAGTTGAAAAACATCAACATTAAAATATACATTGCCTGTCAGTGAAAATAATAACCTAACTTGAAGTAACCTGGAAAAATAAATTAATGACACAAGAGACACTCCAGTATTTATAAAAAGAAAAGGTTAAATTTTGTTTACATCCAAATTTTATCAACATAATCCCCAAAATAATCAATGAGTTATCACAAGTTGAAATTGAAGGGAATTTCATTTCCATTTTTGCACACTAAACTGGCTGATTTGAGATACCTAATTTCAGTTGCCTTATTTAAGTTGAACTCTTATTAATTTTATACAGGGTGAGTCAGAAGTAACCGAGCAGTCAAAGTTTTTTAGTTCTGATAATAACATTTATTTACATTTATGTTTGATGGTTGCAACTCATGCTCTAATATTGGCTGTCCGGTTACTTCTAACTCACCCTATCAGACAAATTATCGTCTGTCTGCGGCAACATAAGTTTTTAAATTAATTTTTTTTTAAATATGTTACAATTGTACACAATTTAACGACTAAACGACAGCATAAGTAATTTAATTAACCTTCATATAAATTCAATTTAAAAAAAAAGGAAATAGGACCAGCATGCAACAGCTATTTGAAAAAATATATATTATTTTGTATCATATTTATTTCTTTGTTAAAAAACAAACACAAAGCTATTTTGTTTCAGAATTTTTGAGATGAGGATTGAGAATTTGTTTATTTGGATAATTCGAACTACTGTTCTCATCTTGGATGTTATTCTCACAACGTTTCATCCGATGCAACATCCAACTTCTTCAGCTGCATCTTGTTGAACTCAGTAATCTGTATGGAATTTCGAACAGAAACCGTTATTTAATTCATGGGGATTGCTTGCTCTCGTTCCATCAGCTGTGACCGAGTAGAATTCTTAAGTAATTTGTAATTGTATTCTTAGTATCGCTTCGTAAGGACCTGTGGCCTAATAGACATAAGTACGAAGTAATAATCAGTTCTAAGTGACAGTCTTCTGGAGGTTGAAGGTTCAATCTTCAGTGCGGGTGATACTAAGAATACAATTACAAATTACTTAAGAATTCTACCCGGTCATGGCTAACAGAATGAGATCAAGCTTTTATTTAACAAAAGGTCCTGTTCAAAATTCAATTAAAATTCCCAAGTTCGACATAAAGTACGACAAGATGCACCTGAAAAAGGTCGGAGGTTACATTGGTCGAAACATTGTGAGAATAACATCCAAGATGAGAACAGTAGTCTGAATAATCCAAATAATACACAAATCTATTCATGGGATTTAAATTTCAACATTTCATAAAACCTCCGATCGATTTTATTGCAAAATTCATTTTTTTAACAACATATTCCTTTATTGAATTATTTTTCCAAAAATGTAAATTAAGAGAAAAAGGAGAAAAAATCCAAAAACTATTCTGAAAAAATATTTTTTGTTAATTTCTTTTTTGTTAGGGACCTCATCTAAAGGGATGACAAGGGAGGGGGATTACAGTTCTTACCCATTTTGCTATCGGACATCCTTGTGTACTTTTTCCTTCTTTCCCCGAATAAATAATGCTTTCAACACGGACTGCTTTTCCAGTTAATCCAGTTCTGCAAATAAATAAATAAAATAATCAAATCATTTGAAGTAAATGAATTACGTGGAATTTTCCAGGTTACAAATTCATCTATTATAATAATATGCATTTATAAACTTACTAGAAGAATACCCATCCCAGGACAGGTAAAATAAATACCCACAACATAACAGTTTTGTACCACTTTTATGTCCCCTTACATGCAGATTAAAATCAAGATAAAATGCTAGTAAACCTTATGATTCGATTTCTCATTCCAATTCTTATCAAAATTCATTCCATGATTTTGATTCTAGAAAATGTCTAAAATTTAAGACTTAAGCTTCTGAGGTCTTAAGAAGAATTTGAAATTCAGGGAATCTCACTTAATTATGGATCATATTTAATGCAAATCTGAAATAATGATCGATTAATTAGCTTAGGAGTGAATCCTGTACATACAAATATATAAATATACCTAACTTATATAGATATTGTGATGCATAATAAATTGTCAAAAATCAATTCTAATGGTTAATTTATTTTTTTAATATATTTTTTCCTTGTATTCACCCCAAACAAGGCAAATTGCCACTGAGATGTAAGGGGCTACTGTGAATTAGGGGCCATATTTATAGGGATATGCTATGCAGGGAGTTGTGCAGTGAGATGTCTGTTCACATTACATTTAAATTTCTGCATGTTGGTACAGTCGAGGAAACAGGGGAGAGGGAGGGAATTCCAAAGGCAAGCAGTTTGAGGAAAGAAGCTATTAGAGTAGAAAGCTTTTCGGCATTTGGGGACCTCTAGAGTGAGGGGGTGGGATTTTGCTGATTGTTGGGTTTGTCGGGGGTATTTACATTGAAGGGGCACAAGTGCGGCAAGTTCGTCAGAGTACATTACATTGAAGTACTTGTAAAACAAGCACAGGGATGCACCATTGTGGTGATGGGACAGGGGCTGGAGCTTGGTAGACAGTGTGGACCTATTAGATTAGAAGCTCTTTTTTGTACCCTGTCTAAGAGGGAGAGACTAGTGATTGACGTGCCAGTCCAAATGTGACAACAATACTCCATGTATGAGCGAATGGTGGCTTTGTAGAGATATAGGTTACTGGTAGGTTAAAGAAGTTTTCTAGCACGATAGAGGGAGCTTACCTTCTTTGCAGCAGACTTAGCAATATCTTCTATCTATTTATTCCAGTTCATGTTACCTGTGAATGTTAGGCTCTGACGAGTTTGAATGCTGGACTCTCAGGTAAGGTGGCAATCGGTGGTTGAAAAGGTTTCTTATAATTGTTAAAGGAAAAAAGCTTAATCTTAGTAGCATTAAATGTAACCATCCATTTTTGGCCCATTCCACTACAGACTGGAGGTCATTTTCTAAGGATTCAGCCGTTGTCTTAGATATGCGTGCATTCGTTTTGCCCACATGTCGAGAATAGAGTGTGGTGTCATCAGCAAATATACCTACTTCGGATGCAATTGCATCAGGGAGGTCGTTTATGAAAATCAGGAATAATAAAGGTCATGTTTTGATGTACAGCCATTGAGGATGACCTGAATCTTTCTTTTGGCTAAGAAGGATCTGATTATATTAAATATTTGTCCACTAATATCATACAAATTAATTTTCAAAAGAAGGCCTTCATGGCTTTGGATATATCAAGCGCTACTGCCCTAGCTTCACCTGCTTTATCCAGTGTATATTAAATGCTTTCAGAGATGACTGTTAAGATATCCGCAGTAGAACGGGCTTACCTAAATCCATACTGTTGGTCTAATAGAAGTTTAGCATTTACAAAGTGGTGGACGATCGCTAGATTGATTAATAATTAAAAAATTTTAGCAAAGAGCGGGAGGAGACTGATGGGGCGATAATTTTGTGGGTCAGTTCTTTCACCAGCATTCTTGAACACTGGTACCACAGAGGCAATTTTCGAGAAGGAGATTTAGATATACCAGAGGCTCTGATTGGCTGTGTTTGGTGATATGTCATGAAAAGGGCTTGTTTGAAATAGCAGTTGGTGGCAGGTAGTAGTGTTGAATGGATGCCCTTTGGTTAGGGTTAACCTAACCCTAACCCTTTGTTACCTCAGTCATCATGATTGACCTAGAAGAGAATTGTTGAAGGAAAGTTCTTAGGAATCAATTCTGTGACAATAACTTGTCTGATGAAATCCTTGACTTTGTCTCACAAAAAGTAGGACATTTTCAATGTAAATGCTAATTCCTGACTTTATAAACAATCAAGTAAGGAAGATAATTCTCTTTTTCAAACTGCAGGATGAAAATGTAACACAATTAATTTCCACAGACATACATAACTGTTGATAATAGAAAACAGTTGTTGACAACAGAAGCATTGTTAAAACAGAAGAAAAGATATCAATATGCTGTCTTTGAACAGCTGCACAATGACGTGAATGCTTTAGCCAACTACCAGTCGACCGTTTAAAGAATTTTAAAGGATATGTCTGTGACCTCACTCTCCTCTGTAATTGAAGTTGATGTAACATTAAATTTCTAATGGTAAAATCCATTATATTGAGATGTAGACTTTTTCAGGGTAATTAGTGTAGATTGCATACCAAAGCAGAATAATCCTTGGATGTATGGGTTTGAATAATCCTTGGCTTTTGCTCCATCTCGTTTCATGTCCGTTCATCTTCTATACCATTACTTTGTTTCTATCGTGGAACATTTGCGTGTGTAAATACATAATGCTGGCTTAAATCTAACATTTTCAGTTTTTTGTGAGGCACCCTCTACATTAGATTATTAAAAAAATTCAAAGGAGCACACATCTTAGGCCTCGCCTAGGGTACCAAATCTTCTCAAAACCCCGTTTGTTATGCAAAATAAAAATACGAAACAAAATACCTGTAAAAAAGTGTTATTATTATTATTATTATTTTTTAAAAATGACCTTTCTTCCATCATTTTTTGAATCTCTGCTTTACAAGAACCGGTTCCTAAATGTGTATAATATGGACCTTCAACTGTTTCATTCGGAACATCTGAAAATAAATAAATATAATAAAAAAAATAAATCATGCAATAAAAATATTTTGTAAAAAAATAAAAAATTACTTTCATATAACAATTACATAATAATTTACTAAAAAATCCGATACTGATCCAGATTAGAAGCCAAGCTAAAATTGACTTGGCATCGGTAGTTTCTGGATGTTTACATAGACGTCTGGAAAATCCTAATCAGAATGCAACAAAATAAGCAGACGATAAGTTAACATTTTAATTGATTGAATCATGAAATTCACTAATTGGAAATAAATATTGATCAAATAAATTTTAATTAACCCTAACCCCAGTTCAGTGATATTCTTCTTTAAAAAATTTTTTTTACACGTGTAAAAAAAAACATTTTTTCTCAGTTGTACATCCAGCTTCGTTTTGGATTTTGTGGATGCAGGCAATTTCTGAACGTTACGTAAACATCCAGAAACTAGCGATGGCAAGTCGATTTTAGCTTGGGTCCTAATCTGAACCAGTACCAAAAATCCTACAATAGCTTTGAACTGAGTTGCTCTAGTAACGCTTGGGGGTCCAGCCTACCCTAGCATTTCAGTCATAACTAGAAAGAGGATTAACAAGAAAAAAAGGGGTGAAAAAACAAAAAAAATTACAACAAATAACTTTTACCAAATGCAAGAAAATTTAATCTTCTATCGATGTGCGTAGTTTCTCAGTTTTGGAACTTTAAAAAAGTTTTTGTTTTTTCAGATTTTATATCGCAGCCTAGAAAGCTTGTAAAAACAACATGTCGACCACATGAGATCGAATAGTTCAGTAAAGTGCAAAGTATTTTTAAGTAAAGAACTTAAAAACAGTTTCAGTAAGTTAAAAATATACAGAGCTGTCGAAAATTAAATATTTGGTGACAGTTACTAGTTGTATTTTTGTTTCATTTTCGATTTTTCAGTTGTTACAACACACGACATCGAATCTTCTCATCAAGTAAAGAAATGGCAGCCATCTTGTAGCAGTTACATGAGGGACCTATTTTGTTTAAATGTACGCACAGTATCATGCGTTAAATGGAGTTTGGGTTTGGCTTTGTGCATGTGCACTCGAGCTTGGACTATTAACTGTATAGGTGTTATGATACATGTGTGCAGAATCAAGATAAATACGTGTAAACGTATCTTGGTGCCAGAAATACGATTCAAGATCAGTTCCCATTTTAATCGCCTCTTGATCGAATGTTATCCTGTGCTCGCCGGAATGGAACTCCAGAATACAGTATTCATTTATCAACAAAAGCCAGCCTACCAAACAATTCTCATTGTGTTCTAGTGTTCCCTTGAATAAAAGTTGATAGTTGTGGAGATGTGGTCTTATTTATGGAAGATGGTGGCCCCTTTTCTTGTTCAATATTCTCCTTCAGTCAGATGCGGCCAGATATATACAACTAACTCTACCAAGTTACGTTCTTCATCCTGACGTTCTTCCTAACCAACCAACCACATAACCAACCAACCAACCACATAACCAACCAACCAACCACATAACCAACCAACCACATAACCAACCAACCAACCACATAAACAACCAACCACATAACCTCTCCATCAAAAACCTAAAAATCTTCTAGGCTGTAATACAAACAATCACTTGAAAAAAGTTCCAAAGCTGAAAAGCTACACAGATTGATAGAAGATAATATTTTCTTGTGTTTGGTAAAAGTTATTTGTTGTATTTTTTTTCACCCCTTTTTTTCTTTTTAACTATACTGCACAATCGCCAAGGATTGATTTCAGGGGTTTCATTTTTGCTAATCGAGAAAAGAATTAGTGTTATTTTCGAGTTTTTCTTTCTCCTACTAAGTCTTGAGAGTCTAGCCTACCCTGCTACTTTATAGCTAGAAGAGGACTCATCCTATTTTGGAGTTGTCCTCCTCATAGACTAGTTGTCCCAGTCTACCCTACTGCTTAATGTATGTGGAGCTTATAATAGTACCCTACATGATAACTTCAGTTTTTCCTCTCACAAAACTGAAACATATCTCTAATTGGGTCCTTTCAAAAAAAGGTTTGACACCACACCCTGGTTTATACTAATATGTGAGGTGATGTGTGTCTGTCTTTCTACTATTTTTAGACTTGGTTTGTTTTGTAATCATTGGTGATCAAAGATCTGACCACAGATTCGTATAAAGCTCCATTGAATCAAAGTGTAGCATCTGTTCAGTCTCACAAAGCCATTCTCCCAGGCATTACCTCCTTCTTTCAGAAGGAGGAATGGGTTTATTATCTGTCACCCGAGAAACACTTATTCATAAGAGAGTGTTGAGGGACAGGATGATACAGGTTAGTTTTGTTCCGAGCTCAGTGCCCCTTTTTGAGGAGCTAGATTCTCTACATTACAAAATCAACATGTCCAACTTTTCCCTTGTGGGGAGGCAAGTATCTGTTCGGTATCAGGTGGTCATCCTCCCTTGCATTACCTCCACCTTTATTGCCTGTCACCTGAGACACACTCATTCGTGAGAGAGTGTCAATGGTTATTTTTGTTCCCAGAACAGAGTCCCCTTTTTAGGGAGAGATGGATTTTCCCCACATTAAATATTGACCTGGTGTCAAACTTTGCCCTCGTGAGCAGAGTCAGTTGGCAGGGGAAGGCCAAGGAAAACATGGGAGGATGTGATAAGGATGCACTTGAGAGAAACAGGGATAAATAAAAACCTGGCCAGATATAGGTTAGTTTGGAAGTCAATTTCTAAAAGACGTCCAACACATGCCAGCATGTATTGTTTGTTTGTTGGTGTTTAACGACCTTTCAACAATTATAAGGTCATCTCAGGTCAAGCTTCTTTTTTCTCCCCCCTTGTGACAGTTTTTGCAATGTTTCTTCTTTGGGAGTTGTTTTTTGTTTTTAGCGTGTAGGATTTGACTATTCTTGATGTATAATCGTTTTGTTTGATTTTCAGATTTCGGGAGTGGGAGGGATGGTGTTATTTGGGTCATTCTTTTGAAGAGAATTTTTCAAATTGTCATTTTGGTGACAAGATAATTAACTTTCCTATTCAATTGATGTTCCTTAGCAGAAATGATTGATGTTCCTTAGCAGAAATGCTTGATGTTCCTTAGCAGAAATACTTGATGTTCCTTAGCAGAAATACTTGATGTTCCTTAGCAGAAATGCTTGATGTCCCCTTAGCAGAAATGCTTGATGTTCCTTAGCAGAAATGCTTGATGTTCCTTAGCAGAAATACTTGATGTTCCTTAGCAGAAATACTTGATGTTCCTTAGCAGAAATACTTGATGTTCCTTAGCAGAAATACTTGATGTTCCTTAGCAGAAATGCTTCATGTTCCTTAGCAGAAATACTTGATGTTCCTTAGCAGAAATACTAGATGTTCCTTAGCAGAAATACTTGATGTTGCTTAGCAGAAATGCTTGATGTTCCTTAGCAGAAATGCTTGATGTTCTTTAGCAGAAATGCTTGATGTTCCTTAGCAGAAATGCTTGATGTTCCTTAGCAGAAATACTTGATGTTGCTTAGCAGAAATGCTTGATGTTCCTTAGCAGAAATGCTTGATGTTCTTTAGCAGAAATGCTTGATGTTCCTTAGCAGAAATGCTTGATGTTCCTTAGCAGAAATACTTGATGTTCCTTAGCAGAAATACTTGATGTTCCTTAGCAGAAATGCTTGATGTTCCTTAGCAGAAATGCTTGATGTTCCTTAGCAGAAATGCTTGATGTTCCTTAGCAGAAATACTTGATGTTCCTTAGCAGAAATGCTTGATGTTCCTTAGCAGAAATACTTGATGTTCCTTAGCAGAAATACTTGATGTTCCTTAGCAGAAATGCTTCATGTTCCTTAGCAGAAATACTTGATGTTCCTTAGCAGAAATACTAGATGTTCCTTAGCAGAAATACTTGATGTTCCTTAGCAGAAATACTTGATGTTGCTTAGCAGAAATGCTTGATGTTCCTTAGCAGAAATGCTTGATGTTCCTTAGCAGAAATGCTTGATGTTCCTTAGCAGAAATACTTGATGTTCCTTAGCAGAAATGCTTGATGTTCCTTAGCAGAAATGCTTGATGTTCCTTAGCAGAAATGCTTGATGTTCCTTAGCAGAAATGCTTGATGTTCCTTAGCAGAAATGCTTGATGTTCCTTAGCAGAAATGCTTGATGTTCCTTAGCAGAAATGCTTGATGTTCCTTAGCAGAAATGCTTGATGTTCCTTAGCAGAAATGCTTGATGTTCCTTAGCAGAAATACTTGATGTTCCTTAGCAGAAATGCTTGATGTTCCTTAGCAGAAATGCTTGATGTTCCTTAGCAGAAATGTTGAATTCACCAGATAACTGAACTCTTCCAAATATATACAATTACAAATCAAAGCGAAACCTGAAATAGTATGTACATCATACTTGAGAAAGAATGAATAAAATACATCCTTTCAACCTAAAATAACCCGTAGAGTTGAGATAACATGAAACACAATCAAATAATTAACTGGTATAAGTGCTAGTTCTGTCTATGTTTATGCATGTCAATTTTGCTTTCTTGCATGTCAACTGGATTTGTTTGTGCGCTATTTGTCTGACAGGAATCCAGCAAAATGATGAAGCGAATTCAATAGCCAAATCTGTGCTCGACAGTGAAAACAGTGTTTGGATGGAAGGGTTTGAGCAACACTTTAAAGGTCAGAGGTCACCTCAATGTGGAAGTCGATGAAACCACGTGACTTCCGGCCGGGGAGAAGGATGTCGGTCTCCTTGTGGCTGACAACTGCAGCAAGTGGATGTGAAAGGTGGCCGTTCCCCGAGAACCCCAATGAGGGGGTTGGGCGGTTGCGTACAATGTAACTAGGTGTAATGAGACATGCGATCACTCTCTCTCTCTCTCTCTCTCTCTCTCTCTCTCTCTCTCTCTCCCTCCTTATCACACATAAGCCGATCTGTTTTCTGTTTCTGTTACAAATAAATCCTGTTAAAAAACTGAACATTGGCGTCTCCATAGTTTTTATCAACAGTTGATAAGCAACCTGATTTTCACAGCAACGACGACAGAGACCACGATGAGAGGATGAACCCGCATGCATTTTGTCGGCAAACTGGGTTCACAATGAAATACCGGTGTATAAAGAACTTATACACCCATGGTAAGGTGTAATGTAACAATGGTACCCAACAAGAACACGTTAGATACGATACACTAAATCTAAAATCAGTTAAATAATTACTAGGAAATGGCAACAAATATGGGATGAAAATACCTACAACAAGCTCTTTTATTTAAAAGAAAAAGAAAAGCTGATCCTAGTAAAACTGGAAGAAAAGAGATGTAGAGTACACCAAATTAATCAATTCCTTTATTCTAAAACAAGAATGTCAACCTAAATGTCCACAGTAAAACACATTCTGATTGAATGCAGAAATCTCGTCTGCACACAAAGACAATTCTATAACAGAATTATTTGAAACGACAAAACCTAAATGCATAATCAAGTTTCTAAAAACAAACTTGACCTCCAATCAAAAATATAAATTAAAGGTAGGCCTACCAAAATGTTGGTAGGTCTACCAAAATGTTGGTAGGCCTACCAAAATGTTGGTAGGTCTACCAAAATGTTACCCACATTATACTCTTGATATTCATTAGCAGAAATGATACTTTCAGCAGATAATTTAACTCTTCCAACGATATATACTTAAGCAAAACCTACACTTCTACATCTCCGCTGCTGTTTTTCCACCACAGAAATATCTCTCACCCGTCCCCACATCACATGCCCAATCCAACGAACTACAGGTGTGCCGAGACTCACACTTAACTTTTAAAAGTTCATAATTAAAAACAACCTTTCAATATTGTTTTGTTTTGATAATCTAACCCCAAGTATTCCAAAACTCACATATTTAACCACTGCCCCCCCCCTACACACACGAGATATGACACCTAAAAGTATTTTTAAATAAAACTAATATCGTTAGTCACGTGTTGACACCAATCATGGTGTCATTAACCTACAAAAGCTAACCCACCTTTACTCTTGATGATCCCTAGCAGAAAGAGTGATAAAAGTTGAGATAACTGAACTCTTATGATTACAAATAGAAGCAAAACCTAAAATAATATGTAGATCATAACCAGACCCGACAAAGCATGAATAAAATAAATTTCTTCAGCATAAAAAAACTCAAGGGGTTGACATGTCATAAAACACAACAACCAATCAGTGTCATGTTTCGTACCTGGCCTCTCTTTCCATCAGGGACAGATTCATCCCTTCATCGCTTTTTCTCATGTTTACGTCTCTATTCTCGCTACGACATGTTTCTTTTCTTCTTTCTTTTTCTTCACTCCTTTTTTATTCTGCGTTTTCCTATGAGGATTTTAACTACCTTTATCCTACTTTAATCTTTCATTTTCGATTTATTTAGTCTAATCACAATTATCACCCACTCTCGTCAGCGTGATTTGCTCGAGACTTGTTCTCCCTTGGCGTTTTTTTCAACCGTTTCAACCATTTTCCTGCATTCGTTCAACGAAACGCATGGGCACTTTGCATCAGCCGATTCTTCCACCCCGCTAACATAACTTGGTATGTAAATTAATTCTCTCCTTTCATTGCTAAGCCAATCCTCTTTATTATGCCTCTCATGTTTTCATTAACAATGTCTCCCCGTCGTAACAATGTTACGACTCATTGCCGGCGTCGCTCAGGTTTCCTACGACGTCGTCCCCTGATATTTCTACTTCCCTAGTATGGCGAGCCAATCTTTGCCTCGCTTCCCCTAGTAGTTAAATTAAGTCATCTATCCTCTTCTATTCACTTGCTTTTCCTTTTCTCCTTTCATGTATCTATGAATACTTGTTTCTTTTTCTTTGTCGTAGTGAGTTACATTTTTGTTTATTTTTATTTCAGATTTTTTACCTGTTTTACATGGAATAAAGGTTTTTTTCTTGAATGGAATTCATTTGTTTTTGTTGCTTCCTTTATCTCCGCGTGATTCCGAGTAAACTGGCTGTCTAGGCAAAATGATAATTATCATTTTGACGAAGGCAGCACAATCAGGACTTGATGAACCTCCACGGCTGCAATTGAGTAATTTGTGATGCGACTGTGTGATTGGAAAGAGTCGCCTTAACACACTCAGAATAATAGCCGTATATAACATCATATGGCTGCATTAGCTCAAGACCAGCAGGAATACCTGTCCTATGCTACAAGCATGTCTGCAAGCGAGATATGAGGGCAGGTGGCATCGACCCAGCAAGCTGGGAATACGTGGCTGAAGACCGCAGCTGCTCGAGAAATGCTATGAAGGCATGCTCTGTGAGGAGAGAAATGACCAGTAGTGGAGAGAGCACAGACGGCAGAGGTCTGAGAACGCGACACCACTTACATCTGTGGCAACTGAAACAGTCGATCAAGGATTGCAGTTATAGCAGACGCTGCAATTCATCAACGGACTAATTTGAGGCGCACAACTGCATTGTCTCCTGAGAAAGACGGATGCCTACAACAATATCATCATATCATGCGGTGGATAACTGTGACGTTTCACGTACACTCTTCCTAAACAAAACAAAGTCAGAAGGTTTTTATGAACATTTAAATTGTACGGAATCGAAGCCATGACAATGTCAAGTACTTCCAGTGAATGTCAAGTACTGTAGGTTAAAAGCTAAAAATTCGTAAGAAAAGCAAAATGAAGATCCACTTACATTCAGGCCCTAAACATCCGCAGAGTGGGATTTCCATCTTCTTATTTGCCTTCAGGCGTGTAAACAAGTCGTCCGGATCAGATCCTGGATCTGGTTCTGGTTCTGGTTCTGTCTTAGAGCCATTTGCATATGGACCTAATTGTGGTTCGCTTTTTATAACGGTCGGCTTCCTATCGGGGGTTTTTCTTCCGTCGGCCCCATGTGGAGGAGCAGGACTACTCTCAGGATGATTGTTATTGAAGATACGCTTTGTCGTCTCATTAAGAGCGTTTGAAATCCGATTTATTTTATCCAACGGAATGTTTGTGTTTTTCGGAAATGAATTAAGGAAAGCGTTTTGAAAATGTGCATCGCTGAATTCAGTATTTTTAATCTTGAAGGTGCATTTGATCTCGTTTTTCATGTCAGCCGAATTTTGTTCGACTTTTGGTATCCATGTGGGAACCTGCTTACTATCGCTATGCAATGGGGGAGGCATCTCTCGTTGCGGCACTTTCCTCTGTTTATAACCAGAGGGAACACTAGTTCCGTTCTCCCCCAATCTAGGTTTAGCATCTACTTTCATTTTCGTCGTCGTTGGGTTATGCGTGTCCGGTGGATGCATTGGATGTGGCGTGTTGTATTTTTGATGCACAGCCTGTTGTAATGGGTGGCCCGTAGAAGCTGAAGGTTGTCGGTTCGAATGTGGTTCATCAAAAACTGACAGGTCAAAAGGGATCGAAGATGAAGATGGCGTTTGCGATGATGTTGGCACCTCCCCAGGGTAAGTGCCGGTGATGACTTCATTTTTTATATGGATCATTGGTTTCTCTTCAGAGAACGGCTGCCACAGCAGTTTTTTGCAACTGCTAACGTTCTGTGAAGCAAGGAGATCATGGTTTTTAGGGATACTGTTCTTCTGTCGGATGACTTCCGCATAAGAAGGAGGAGCCGGGAAGTTTGGGGGTTTTACATATCTGCCGGAAGTTGAATCTGTTCTGATTTGAGACTGGCTGGATTGGGTGCTTGAAATGTACGTGGCGGTGTTGGAGCTACTGGTGTAGATGCTGGACGTGTATGACGGGGTGACCATATTAGGGGCAGAGCAAATATGAGTTAGTTGATGACTTTCGTGAGATGTAGAAACCGGGGGATATCCTGGAGGCTGAAAATTTGTAGCCTCCTCCGATGGGGCACAACGCACAGTTTTATCAGTTTTGTTATTGCCGAGCGATATCAAAGGTTTTTGAATCGTTAGATTATTATTGCTGTACGACGTATGAATAGAGTTTGCATATGTCAAATTATTATTATGGGATGCCCTATTTGAAGCGTTAAGTACAGATGGTGCTTGATAGAATATCGGCGCTTTATGCATGTAACGAGCATCTTTAGGATGCATGAAATGTGCATGTTGCGGGGGTAAACAGGGAGAAGATGAACCCGAGCAAGTTGTCTTGGCAATATTTCGAGAAAAGAAACTCTGTGATGAAGGATCGTTTTTTATGACCGATACAGATGGTTTATACGAGGTTGATACTAAAGTAGACGATGCGCAACATGTAGATGCTAACCTGTCCTGGCTGCAGAAAGACTTCTTAAACGAATGATTATCGTCATAAGGGATATTTTGAGCAGATGTGAAAGCACTTTGAATCGGTTTTTGTGGATCTGGGTGAGCAACCTGACCAACGTTTGATCTAGCATTGTTATCAAGAGACCTATCGAAGTAAAACTTGGAGTTCATATTGCGACATTTTTCAGAAACACCTCCTGACCGTGTGCATTCATCACAGCAAAATTTCGACTTTGTCTCAGGTCGAGTGGAAATGGGAACAGATGGGGATCGTATGCTCTTAGATTGGTTTGAGCAGGTCTCTAACGGTGGGGGAGCTGAATGAGCATCGTTGGGATAAGAATTTTCATCTCGTTTCTTGGCACCGCACCCTGAAGATGACATTTCTCCTGAATATGAGCATACAATGGGTACTGGACTGGACAAAGACATATTTTGGGGTAATAATGGATGTGAAGTTGATGTGGGCATGGTTTTTTCTCCTGCAGGGGGCCAGGATGTCGGGTAAGGGGATGAATTGCTTTTGTTTAAAACAGATGATTGATCGAAAAACTGAGGTTTTGTTTTATAATCAAAGACATTGTGATCGAGCAAATTCATTTCGGGGGCTATGCCATCAGTTTTATTTAAAGATCTCCCAGACGCAGCACTTTTATCAGACTTCCTTGCCTGTTTCATATTTGTGGGTCCTAGGGTTGCATTGTTTGATGACGGTTTATCATCTACATGAGCCGCTTTCTCAATAGCCCGATTGTGACCAGCATAGATCAAATGTGCATCTGGGTAGCTCAAGTCTAAGCCTTCACTATGTTTCTGTTCTGAACCAGAGAAAATCTGTCGCATCCCATAACTACTCTCACCAAAAACAGTGCCAGGAGGTATCGCAGAGTCATCTTTACCAAATTCTTTTTGCCTGCTGTGATCTGTAAAGACAGATTGGCTCCTATAGTCAATATGGTTTTCATGAAGGCGAGAGAGTCTCTGAAGATGAGAAGGTTCTGTTAACGGATGCCCATGAAGATGAGAGGGCTCCTTGACCGAGCGTCCCTGAAGATGAGAGGGCTCCTTGACCGAGTGTCCCTGAAGATGAGAGGGTTCCTTGACTGAGTGTCCCTGAAGATGAGAGGGCTCCTTGACAGAGTGTTCCTGAAGATGTAAGGGTTCCTTGACCAGGTGTCCCTGAAGATGAGAAGGTTCCGTTAACGGATGCCCATGAAGATGAGAGGGTTCCATTAAAGAGTGTGCCTGAAGATGAGAGGGTTCCTTGACTGAGTGTTCCTGAAGATGAGAGAGTTCCTTTAAAGAGTGTCCCTGAAGATGAGAGGGCTCCTTGACCGAGCGTCCCTGAAGATGAGAGGGCTCCTTAACCGAGTGTCCCTGAAGATGAGAGGGCTCCTTGACCGAGTGTCCCTGAAGATGAGAGGGCTCCTTAACCGAGTGTCCCTGAAGATGAGAGGGCTCCTTGACCAAGTGTCTCTGAAGATGAGAGGGTTCCTTGACCGAGTGTTCCTGAAGACGAGAGGGTTTCTTGACCGCATGCCCCTGAAGATGAGAGGGTTCCATCAACAAGTGTCCCTGTAGATGAGAGGGCTCCATTAACGAGTGCCCCCGAAGATGTGAGGGTTCCGTTAACGAGTGCCCGCGAAGGTGAGAGGGTTCCGTTAACGAGTGCCCCCGAAGATGAGAGGGTTCCTTGACCGAGTGTCCCTGAGGATGAGAGGGTTCCTTGACCGAGTGTCCCTGAAGATGAGAGGGCTCCGTTAACGAGTGTCCCTGAGGATGAGAGGGTTCCTTGACCGAGTGTCCCTGAAGATGAGAGGGCTCTGTTAACGAGTGTCCCTGAAGATGAGAGGGTTCCTTGACCGAATGTCCCTGAAGATGAGAGGGCTCTGTTAACGAGTGTCCCTTAAGATGAGAGGGTTCCATGAGCAAGTGTCCCTGAGAATGTTTCGTTTTACATGGCTTCATTCTGGGGGGAGTGGATCGACAAGGAGCCTCTTTATTATCTGTACAGGCGGTTTTCATCTGGCACGGATATGGAAACTTAAAGGAGAAATCTCCTGGAGTTTGTTGTACAAAAGCATCAGGATTTAAAAACTGTCTGTCCGGAGTTTCAGTGTTGCCCATGTTGTATCTTGGTTTACTTATTACGGGTGCTGTTGGGAGCATGGCGATCTAAAAAGAAAAAGAAAAAAAGAATTAAAATTATGAAATAAATTGTTAGGATACTTGCTCAAATACTTGTAATACATTGTTAGCCCCTTGTTAAGGTACTAACTGAGATACTTAGAAATACATTGTTAGCCTCCCTTTTTAGGGTACCGAGATATTGTGAAACACTTTGTTAGCTGCGTTTTAGGGTACTAAGTGAAATACTTGGAAATACATTCTTAGGGGATGGATCACTTGGTGATTTAATTGCAAACTGTGGCTAATTAAAACAATTAAAATTTTAGTTTTTATTCCAACATAACCCAATCCCCAAATTGAGGAATATTTTAGTGTGCATTTTGTGTGATATATTGGCAAAAAGCCTTAGGGAAACAAACTCGGCTTTTGTATTATATATATATATATATATATATATATATATATATATATATATATATATATATATATATATTAAAATGTTATAAAATAATTATTCTATATTAGATCCTATCGTGATATAAATATGCTCGATATTGGGGATAGAGCATTATTATGGGAAAAAATGAAATAAAAACAAAAGTAAAGTTACAAACTTTGCAAGTTTAAAGGACCTTCTCATATTTTATTTCTTGTTGAACTATTTGATTATAATAAACTTGCAAAGTATGTAACTTTTTTTAGTATTTCAGTCTTTCCTATATATATATATATATATATATATATATATATATATATATATATATATATATAGAGAGAGAGAGAGAGAGAGAGAGAGAGAGAGAGAGAGAGAGAGAGAGAGAGAGAGAAAAGTCAGATTTCAGATGATGCTGAACGATTCCAAGGACACGGTGGTAAATGTTGATTGTGAGTTATTCCCCCTTTAACAGTTTTGAGTGATCTCCCTTGATACCCGGAAGTATAAAAAACTGACTTGGAAGAGAGAAGGGTTCTTCAGTCTTGGAGTACTTCATTGATGAACCAGACCAACGTTGAGAGCTTTGACAAATGGTAGTAGAAGCATAAACCAGTGTGGGATATTTAATATTGTTTTGTGTTCTACAGATTGCCACATATACTGTGTTAAAAAAATTTAAAAATTAAAAAAAAAATGATGACGAATCAAGCTTTAAAATCACCACCAGCCTTGGAAAACGAAGATTGCTATGTGAAATGGAAGAATGATTTAACAATATGCCAAATGTATACGGACCTAAATGAATGCAAGCAAGGGCCAGCAGTATTTCTCAGTTTAACTGTTAGAGCAAGAGATTGTGTGGGGGATTTACAACGTCAAGATATAGGTCAGGAAAACGGTGTCTAGAAAATAAGGAACTTTATGATTACAGGCGTCCTTCCAGTGTAAGTATTGTTTAAGTTGTCTGAGTTATCTCTCTTTGAGTTGTCTTTGACTCATCTCCTTTATATAGGGTAAAGCATTGAGAGTAACTTCCCTTCGTTAGTTGTTGTTGGAAAACAAGATGGCGACGTGCACGAACGGTCAAGGGTTTCCAATTGGAAAGAAGAAGTGACACAGATCAACATTGGTAGCAGAAGCTGTCTGCTTCTGTGTGTGATAAGAAGTTATCTTGTTCAGCAAATGTTGAAACGCAATTAAAAAAAAAGATGGCTTCGTGTAGTAAAAGCCCACCCATTTTAATAAATCAGGATTCTTATGCAGAATGGAAGTAAGATATCGGCATATGGTCTTTATTTACGGATTTGTCTAAAGAGAAACAGGGCCCAGCAGTATTTTTGTCACTGCCACAAAATATAAGAGAATGTGTTCGACATTTGGCAACAACGGATATCGGTGGAACAAATGGACTGACTATAATTATGGACAAATTGGACGAAATTTACTTACTGGATGAAAACACGATGGCATATATGTCATTTAAGAAATTTTATTCATACAAAAGGGCGGCCAGAGTTAATATAAATAAATTTCTGGTACGATATGAATTTTTATACCAAAAATTAAGGAAATTTGGAATTACTCTGCCAGAACGAGTCCCGGCTTTTTTTGTTTTGAATGCAGCAAATGTATCGGAGGAAAATGAAAAATTAGCAAGGACCACATGTTCTAGCTTGACATATGCAACGATGAAAAATACATCGAAGAAAGACCAGGTGAACTTTACTGGAGAACATTGGTTTAACATATTCTTTGATACATTAAATGACCGAGATAAGCAGCTAGTGGAAACTGTTAGGTCTAACAGAACATTTTGTTTTGGAGATGGAGTGGAAGTGAAAGCCATTAAAACAGTTAAATTTTCTGTAACAATAGGGGGCATAAAAGGTGTCAGAGGTGATATTGAGGCTGACATCATAAAAAATGATTTAGTTCTGTTATTAAGTCATAAATCTATGAAAACTGCAGGAATACTATTAAATTTTTGGCAGATATATAAAATTGCAAATCACGACTACTGGACATTATTGTCTTCCGCTAACTAATATGCTTTTGGAGGTTAAAAATGCACCGGGCATAGTGTTGCATTGTGAGACTTTAAGAGGATGCTCTAGAGTGGAAAAAAGGAGAAAGGCTGAGAAATTACACAAACAGTTTGCTCATGCATGTAAAGAGAAATTAATAGCTTTGGTTAAAGGCAGTAAGGCATTTCATGATAAGGAATTTCTGAATCAGATGAAAGATGTTTGTGATTCTTGTTCAGTTTGTCAGAAGTTTAGAAGCCCCCCCCCCCCCCTCGACCAGTTGTAGGATTGGCTCTTGGTAACAGGTTTAATGACACTGTATGTTTGGATTAAAAGGAACATCAACATAACCAATGCTGGATTATGCACCTAATTGATACATCCACTAGGTACTCTGCTGCCAGATTGATTAAAACCAAAAAGAGCGAAGAAATTATTTGCAACATATTTTTAATGTGGATATCTTATTTTGGAGCTCCTAAGTGATTTTTGAGTGACAATGGAGGAGATTTTAATAATGAGGGCTACCAACAGATGAACGAAAAAATGAATGTTGAAACATGCATGACAGCTGTAGAAAGTCCATTCAGCAATGGTACCGTGGAACGTCACAATTTAATAATTGCTGAAGCAATGAAAAAAAACATAAGATGATAAAAAATGTGAGCCAGAAATAGCTCTGGCGTGGGCTGTCAGTGCCAAAAATGCACTTCAGAATCATTCTGGATATAGTCCAAATGAGCTTGTATTTGGGGAAAACATTAACACCTCCTCAGTTTTGAATGATCGATTACCTACATTAGAAACTTCAACAACCAGTGATATAATTAGAATAAATTTAAATGCCCTACATGCAGTGAGGAAAAGCTTCATGGAAGCTGAATCAAGCAAAAGAATTCGGAGAGCTTTGAGATTCAATATAAGGACTTATGCAGATGAAAGTTTTGTGACAGGTGACCGTGTCTACTATAGAAGACAAAACTATAAAGGATAGCGTGGTCCTGCTAAAGTTTTGGGTAAAGAAGATCAATGTGTATTGATCAGACATGAAGGAGCATTTTTCAGGATGCATCCATGTCACTTGATGAAGGTATACAAGGAATTGCGAAGTCCAAGGAATGAAGAAAATACAAATTCTTCAAATGAGATGAATGAAGTCTTGGAGGAGGAAGATGAAAGACCATATGATAACAATTCAAATAGAGATAGAAGGGAAGTGAAAAAAAAACAGTATAAAATCAAGTAGAAACTAAGTTGTAGAGTATAAATTGAAAGGGAGTGATGAATGGAAAAAGGAATGGTTATGAACACACAACCAAAGTAAATAGAAAAATATAGCCATTGGCTAACTATAAAACCTGAAGCTGAAGATGAAAATCCTCTATGTATCAATTGGAATCATGTTGATCAATGGAGAGAATTTCCTCAAACGATAGAGGGAGTAAGTTATCAGGAACATGCAGTTTTTCTTTCTTTTGAACAAGAACAAGGAGAAGATGTGATTGATGCAAAGAAAAGAGAATTTGAAAATATGGAAATTCATGAAGTATATGACTGTGTGCCTGATATGGGACAAAAAATGTATATCAACAAGATGGGTGATAACGGAAACTATTGTGAATGACCAAAAGATAATGAAGGCTCGTCTTGTTGCACGTGGTTATGAAGAAGATTCCCATAACCTAAAAACAGATTCTCCTACATGCAGCCGTGAGACTATGTGTCTCATGTTGTTAACGGCCTCGGTTATGATGTGGCAGGTGGAGACTCTTGATTTTACCTCAGCATTTCTGCAAGGTAATATGCTAGAGAGAGGTATTTCTTAGACCACCATCTGATATGTGTACACAACCTCAGGTGTGGAAGCTGAAAATATGTATTTATGGATTAAACGATGCACCTCGTTCATGGTATAAGCTAGTTAATCACGAGTTAACTCGCTTGAAAGGAATGGTGAGTGCATATGACAATGCACTGTTTCTTTGGCATGATGACACTGGTGACTTGATAGGCATTCTGGCAATACATGTTGATGATTTCATATTCTGTGGAAATGATTTATTTAAGAAAAACGTGATCGCAGAATTGGAAAAGATATTCAAAATTGGAAAGCATGAAAGTGGAACATTCAAATTTTTGGGATTGAGTGTTGAACAAATAAAAAATGAGATAATTTTAGATCAAAATCTATTTGTCTCAGCCTTATCCCCAATAGACATGAGAAAGAAAAATTATTAAGGAAAAATGATGAATTGAGTCAAAAGGAGAAGACAGAGCTACAAAGATTGACAGGTCAAATGATGTGGTATCCACCCAGACACGACCAGATGTATCATTTGATGTGTGTAGAATGAGTAATATTGGAAAATTTCCAAAGGTGAAGTTTCTCTTTGAGGCAAACAAATTGTTAATAAAGTTAAAATCAAGGACAGGATCCGTATCTTTTCCCCAGCTTGGAAAACTTTCAGATCTGAATATTGTTTGTTATTCAGATGCCACCTATGCTAGTCTGGAGGATGGATCTTCACAGGGTGGTTTTATCATCTTTGTTTGTGGCAAGATGAACAGAATGGCTCCTATGTGCTGGTCATCAAAAACACTTGACCGTGTAACAAAAAGCCCATTAGCTTCAGAGACTCTTGTGCTTAGTAAAGCTGCTGATGCTGGAATGTTGATAGCCGCAATGCGTCAAGAGATATTCAAACTACCTAGGTTGCCTGAAGTTCTTTGTAAAACAGGCAATGCGTCACTGGTAGAGACTTTAAAGTCATCAAATCTTGTGAGTGACCGGCGTCTCAGAGTTGATGTAGCCAGAGTGAAGGAAATGATGGTGAAGAAGGAGATCCAAATTGAATGGATCAGGGGCCGAGAACAGGTCGCGGATTGTCTGACGAAGATGGGAGCCTTTTCCGAAATTTTGAGAGACGTGTTGATCTGTGACACTTCTTCTTTCCAATTGGAAACCCTTGCCTGTTCTTGCACATCACCATCTTGTCTTTCAACAACAACTAACGAAGGGAAGTCACTCTCAATGCTTTACAAAAGAGATAACTCAGAGACAACTTGAACATTACTGGTGTCCTCTTGTGAAGACTACAGTTCCATAACAAAAAAACAAAACCAAACAAACAAAAGTAAAAAAAGTATCAAGTATTACTAACTTTTTTTGATACAATTTGAATACCTCTATCACAAACTGCGTAATTTTAAAGTGGAACTGCCGGAAAGCGTGCATGCTTTTTTTTATTAACTGCATCAATTGTCCCTGATGAAAACGATCAACTGGCTCATGCTACATGTGAGTCTATGACGTATGATGATATGAAATGTATGATACAAAAGGTTTTTGGAGATCCTGTCGCAACGAATGGCCAGATGCGAGCACTAGGTGTAAAATTTTAACCGGTTTTTGTAACTAAAAACGAGAATACATTTCAAACAAGAGGTTGGCGTGGACGAGTAAATTATAGAGGTGGTCGGAAATATCAAAACAGAACTCATCAATCCAGTACAGATTCAAATCCAATAAGCAGGGATGGAAAAATTATGAGATGCTTTAATTGTGACTCTACAAAACACTTTTCAAGAGATTGTAGACATCATCAGAAAAATATAAAAAGCATAAAAGAGATTCACATAAATCTATTTAACACAGAACTCCATGCTTCTGGGTTGGTTAAGGAGTGTTTTGGAATGTGCATATTAGATAGTGCATGCACAAAAACTGTCACCGGAAAAAACTTGACTGGACGTTTTTATTGATGCTCTTTCTGATCAAGACAAATACTTAGTTGAATATTCTTTTACTGATACAACATTAAAGTTTGGAGATGAAGCTGAGGTTACTGCAACTAGGAAAGTAAAATTTCCAGCAGTTATTGGCAGAAAAAAATGATGATTGAGTCGTGTATAGTCAATAATGAAATAATGAAATTCCATTGCTGTTGAGTAAAACCTTCATAAAGAAAGATGTAATTGAAAAATGTTGTGATTCATGTGAAGTATGCATGAAATATAAACGTGTATCATTGCGTCCAGTGATATCTATGCCCATGGCTGATAAATTCAACCAAGTTGTGCGTATGGACTTAAAGGAATATATTCACAATAAAAATTGGATGTTGCATATGATTGATTCTGTCACAAGATATTCTGCAGCCTGTTTAGTGTTTTCTAAACAACAAGATGAAATTGTGCAAAACATTTACCAAATTTGGATATTATATTTCGGTGCACCTAAAAAATTCTTAAGTGATAATGGAGGGGAATTTTCAAATGAAAATATAGAGATGAATGAAAAACTAAATATAGAAACTCCAACAACAGCAGGTGAATCACCATTTAGCAACATGATTGTGGAATGGCATAATCAGATATTGGCAGAGGCATTTTACAAAACTTTTGCAGATGTGAAATGTGAACCAAAAATTGCACTTGCATGGGCAGTAAGTGCCAAGAACACTTTACAAAATAATGGCGGTTTTAGTCCAAACCAATTAGTATTTGGAGTTAACCCTAACCTTCCGTCAATTTTAGAGGATGAACTTCCAGCTATGGATAGTTCATCTAGTGATATTATATGTCAGAACATGGAAGTGTCTACACTTGGTATTTTTTACAACAGCCTTGATGTCCTTGAGGTTGCAATCTATTGATATAACAGCAGCATTTCTACAAGAGGACCCTTTGACAAGAGAGGTATTTCTGCATCCACCTTGTGATGTCTGTCCCAAAACTGAGGTTTGACGTCTTAAAAGATGCATCTACGGATTGAATGATTCACTCAGATCTTGGTACAAAAGAATTAAAGAAGTATTCTTACAGCTGGAAGGTACAATTAGTTCGTATGACAATGCCTTATTTAAGTGGTATAAAAGTGGATCATTAATATGAATTTTGGTTAGTCATGTGGATGACTTTGCCTTCTGTGATAATGCCTTTTTTCAAGAACAGATTATAGAAAAACTAAAGAGAATATTTAAGGTCAGTACGCATGAAGATGGATCATATAAGTATCTGGGATTGGAAGTTGCGCAAACTAGAGAAGGGGGGGGATAAAACAAGAATCTTACATTTCCACCATAATAGAAAGCTGACTTAAGTGGACAAATGATGTTGGTTGCTTCACAAACAAGACCAGATCTAAGTTATGAAACGTGTGTTGTGAGCAACACAGGAAAACATCCAACTGTGAAAGTGCTACAAGAGGCTAACAAGGCTCTAACTAAATTGAAGGCGAGGAAAACTGTGCTAAAATTTCCTAATTTAAGTAATCCAAAAAAAATGAGAGTCTTGGCATATTCGGATGCTACATATGCTAGCCTGAAAGATCATCTTAAGGCGGTATCATTGTTTTCATTCAAGGCGAGAACAAGAAGGTGGCACCTATTAGCTGGCAATCGAAAAAGTTGGACAGAGTAACGAAAAGTCCATTAGCGTCTGAAACTTTGGCATTAAGTGAGGCAGCGGATGCAGGATTCTTGCTCTCCTCTTTAGTGCAAGAAACCTTTACAAAGACCTAAAAGGAGAACTGACCGGTGAAGGTAATAGTGTAATCCTAATCTTAACCTCCGAGCTGTTGAAATTGGAGCAAGGCGTTTCTTTTCAGGCTCTTTGTATCAGCTCCTAGGCCAGCTTGGAAATTAAGGCCAAAAAAGAGCTTCAGTCAGCAAATGCCTCATATAAATAACCGAACTATGTGCAATGTGGTTCTGGGCGAAAAGAATATCACATGGTGATATAATAGCAAGTGTCCACTGTATAGTTATTTCTGTGAGAGGAAAACTTTTTATTTATTTTATATTTTTTTAATCTTATTATTTATTTATTTAAAATTTTTTTCTCTTCAATAAGAGAGCGTTTTCATGCAACGAAGACATGAGATGCTGAACCGTTAAACAACAAATGAGACGCTAAGCAAGTGAGACGCTAAACAAGTGAGACGCTAAGCAAGTGAGACGCTAAGCAAGTGAGACGCTAAGCAAGTGAGACGCTAAGCAAGTGAGACGCTAAACAAGTGAGACGTTAAGCAAGTGAGACGCTAAACAAGTGAGACGCTAAACAAGTGAGACGCTAAGCAAGTGAGACGCTAAGCAAGTGAGACGCTAAACAAGTGAGACGCTAAACAAGTGAGACGCTAAGCAAGTGAGACGCCAAGCAAGTGAGATGCTAAGAAAGTGAGACGCTAAGAAAGTGAGACGCTAAGCAAGTGAGACGATAAACAAGTGAGACGCTAAGAAAGTGAGACGCTAAGCAAGTGAGACGCTAAGCAAGTGAGACGCTAAGCAAGTGAAACGCTAAACAAGTGAGACGCTAAACAAGTGAGACGCTAAACAAGTGAGACGCTAAGCAAGTGAGATGCTAAGCAAGTGAGACGCTAAACAAGTGAGACGCTAAGCAAGTGAGACGCTAAGCAAGTGAGACGCTAAGCAAGTGAGACGCTAAACAAGTGAGACGCTAAGCAAGTGAGACGATAAACAAGTGAGACGCTAAGCAAGTAAGACGCTAAGCAAGTGAGATGATAAACAAGTGAGACGCTAAGCAAGTGAGACGCTAAACAAGTGAGACGCTAAACAAGTGAGACGCTAAACAAGTGAGATGCTAAACAAGTGAGATGCTAAACAAGTGAGACGCTAAACAAGTGAGACGCTAAGCAAGTGAGACGCTAAACAAGTGAGATGCTAAGCAAGTGAGACGCTAAGCAAGTGAGACGCTAAACAAGTGAGACGCTAAGCAAGTGAGACGATAAACAAGTGAGACGCTAAGCAAGTGAGACGCTAAGCAAGTGAGACGATAAACAAGTGAGACGCTAAGCAAGTGAGACGCTAAACAAGTGAGACGCTAAACAAGTGAGACGCTAAGCAAGTGAGACGCTAAGCAAGTGAGACGCTAAGCAAGTGAGACGCTAAGCAAGTGAGACGCTAAGTAAGTGAGACGCTAAGTAAGTGAGACGCTAAGCAAGTGAGACGCTAAGTAAGTGAGACGCTAAGTAAGTGAGATGCTAAACAAGTGAGACGCTAAGCAGTTAAACAGTCAGTTTTTTTGAGTTTATTGAACAGTTCGTTGGATTGAAATGCAATTCAGATAATGGGGCCTCACAAAAAGCCATCAAGAGGAAGACCCCGAAATGCTGCATATCTCTTCTGATGGCTCGACTCGGCATTATCTGGAGGCCGAAATGAAATACTCCACAAGAAAAACAGCCGAACAGCTGAGGAAACATTAATATATCTACAAGCCCACAAGGTAAGCTGTTTCTTTTAAACAACAATATCTTCTGTTGTTTGCTCACTTTATAGCGAGTTTCTGCTACTGTTCCGGTAGCTATTTTTATTCTCTCTCTCTCTCTCTTTCTATATATATATATATATATATATATATATATATATGAAATTAAAAATGGAAAAGCGGAAGACCTTTTTCGCTCAACGTTTCGCCCAAATTTCACGTGGGCTTTGTCAAGAGCGGACGAAGAATACAAAAATGACAAAAGACGAGAAAGTCTGTAAATTATCGGGGAATATATATAGTGGTTGGGTTCATGTTGAGATGAAGGGTATGCAAAAAAAAAAAAAAATAGAAATAAATATATATATATATGCACATAAATGTGATCGAGATATATATATAACACATATACATACATATATATCAAATATACATAGAAGTAGCATTGGAAAAGAAGAGGAGAAAATAAAGAGCAGAAAGGGGTCCAAAGGATATTTAATTTAAAGCTCAGGGAATCATCCGGTGTCTATAATTATCTTGTTTTCACTAATGATTGCTTTTGATAGGTTGGGGGAGATATTGTAGAAGCCCATTCTTTGTTTAATTTTATTTGTGGAAAGGGCTATGAGGGCAGATTCAATTATTTGACGTGTGGACTTGTTGTGTATTATCTTAATTAAAGTGGATTTCTCAAAGTCAAAGTAATGTCCATACTCCATAGTATGAGCACATAAGGCGTTAAGTGTGTTGTTGGTTTTAATCGCTCTTTTATGCTCATAAATCCGCTTGTCCAGATTACGCTGCGTCTCTCCAATGTAGACCTTATTACAGTCTAGACAAGGAATGGAGTATATGCCAGCCTTGACATTGGGTGTCGTGTTCAGTTTAGATGTTTTTATTAAATTTATAATACTTGCAGAAGTTATTTGGGATATGTTTATGCCTAGTTTATTAAGTTCTGTGTAAATCGGGTTATTGTTGGAATTTGGGCGAAACGTTGAGCGAAAAAGGTCTTCCGCTTTTCCATTTTTAATTTCATACCGTCGGATTATTTTTATCCTTTCATATACTCATATATATATATATATATATATATATATATATATATATATATATATATATATATAAATGTCTTCTACACTACGACTAGAGTTCATAATGTAATATAATAATAATTATTCAGAAAATATTCCAGATTTAATCCCAAAACACTTTACTATCAAACAATTGTTTCTGCCCATTCTAAAAATATATATTTTCATGATATATAAAATATCCAAAAACACTTCTGAAAAGGCTTCATCAGTGCACGTTCGCCACAATCAGGCCGAAGAAAAATCAAAATACAAGCATATTCATTTCATTTATATATCCCTTTTTTTCTTTTTTTTTCACTGGGACTAAAAAGGAAATTTATACTTCAACCATATTCACTTGTAGTTAAAAGTTCAAAAAGTATTCTGATAATCAAATCTTTTTTTCACCTTTTCCTTTCAAAATGTTTATAGCCGATCAATAAAAACAATACATAAGAAATGGACACATAAATCTATTTCCGTCTCTTTTCTTTTTTAATAGACAATTGAAACGACATGATAAGGTGTACCCTATGATGGAAGGATGAAAAAGAGAAAGAATAAAGAAAAAGAATGAAGAAAAAGGAGAAAAACCAGATAAATATGAACAGATGTGGTAGGAGTTCATTTGGTTATTCGTTTATATATACATTTTATATGTACAAGTGAATAGGGTTAAAGTATGAATTTCCCTTCTGGTCTGAGTGAAATAAGGAAATAAAAAAAGGGATATTTTTTATGGAAATCACAAAATGGGCAAAAACAATTGTCTGATAAGTGGTTTTGTAAGAAATCTGGAATATTTTCTAGAATTATTGTTTATATATATATATATATATATATATATATATATATATATTGGTACAGAAAAATTAGTACAACATTAGTATTGTCGGTTTCAAGCACAGAAGGACTTAGTCATCCGGCTCTCTTCAGCTTATGTTGTCATCTGTTTCGGAAATGTGTAGAGTATTATGTATATTTGTTTAAATTTAGTGTAAGGGAGGTCTAATAAAGTTTAAAAAAAGGGGGGGGGGTTGAAAAGTAAGAGGATTTAAAAATGGAAAAGATTTAAAAATATAAAAATAAAAAAATAAAAAATATTTCTATATAAATCCTGTGAGTCAATGTTTCTAAGTAGCGTATATTTGGCCGTTACTGTTTTGAGGGTCAATAATGTGTCTTCTAAAGAAAATAAGGAGAGAAAATAGGTTTAAGGATTATACTCATGAATAGATAAAAAGGTTAAAAAACACACATTAAATTCAAGTTTAAATCCTGGATTAAAGGACTTTAAATCAATCCAAAATGGTTTTAAATAAAGATATAACCCGGGCAGATTTGTTGATCGGTCTAAGGGCAGTAACTTTGCAGGGTTCTTGAATGATTTGTATTCAGGATTTAACATTATTAACTAAGGTATAGTGAAGGCTTATGGGAGTAATACTATTTGTATACTGATTAAGACTGGTTTAGACACAAGAAGAAGGATTGGGTCGGCAAGATTGAATCTGTTTGGGAGATATGGGAGGTTAGCATTATAACTAAAAAATGGTGGGGACTTATGGGAGTAATAATAATGTGAAATGGGGTGTTTCCCTCTTAATGACTGGAAAAATTATTATTGGGAAACTTATTAATTATTGGTCGTGAGTAGTGGTGTGGATATGGGCCGATTAAGGTATTTATTCCTATTTTTGAAATTTTATTTATATTTATAAGGCGATAGTTGGGAGGATTTTCCGGAGTGGAAGTCGGTATTTAGTGGAGCAATAATGGGGTTATGTATTAGGCGGAGGGGGGGCGGGGCGTTGCTAGACCTTTATGTGTATCGGTAAGTCCAATTTATAAGTAGTGCTTGTCTCCTTTAAAGATTTCATCTCTGATATTCAAATAGACTGTATTTGGGTCAATGATGGCCCTTAATATATGGTATTTTTCTGCATCACACAGAGGACATCTATTTATGACTGGAGAGAAGGGTGGTATTCTCTCTATTACTTTCCATTTGATGATGAAGGGTGTCTTTTCATCTTTAAGTTGCCATATCCGGGTCACAAGTGCTGTATTTGCTTTGTTTTTGTATCTGACAGTGTTTCTGTGCGTGTACAATCTTTGCTTGAAGCTTCCCTGCGTCATGCCTATATATTTTTCTACTCGACCGCGAGGTTGGTTTGTGACGGTGGCTTCATATACGAGGGAATTGATTTTGAAATTCCCCTCTAGGGGGCAATTGTTTTTGTCCTGGCATGAGCAGCCTGCGTTTACTATTGCTTTGGGTTCCGCAGAGATGATTTTTCTTATGGATGGGGTAGTGGAGTAGCTAACCATAATAGAATTTCTGTTAAAAAGTTTGTGCAGGTTGTGTGTGGGGGGAAGTGTTTGTTGAGTAAGTTGAGGAATAGGTGGCCTACCCGTGTCTTGGTATTGGTGGAAAAGGGTGGAGAAAACCAGATCACAGACCTTCTTCTATTGCGGCTCCCCCGTAATTGGTTTCGGGTGGGGATGTATGAGATCTCTTCTCTGAACACGCTGTTGTGGCGCACTTTATTGCTGCCTTTGCTGCCTGATTGAAAATTTCAGAACTGGATGAGAGGTTTGAGATTCTTTGGCTAATATTATTGACTAAATTTAAAAAAAACGGTGGGGTGGGGGGGGGGTGGCAGAATCCCTTGTGTATGTATTGGAGTGTCTCATTAGGTTTGTGGAAAGGTTTGTGTGTGTTGTTTGTAAGGTTCAGTGTGGTGTCTAGGAAATCTACTTGGTCTAAATTTGTTTTAATGGTGATTTTGAATCCGAGTTTTTGGAAGGTGTTTGTTAAATCTTTTCTAAATCTATCTAGTGTGTTCCCATTGTGTTTGCATGACAAGCAAAGTCCGTCATCTCTGTAAAGACCAAAGAAATGGTCTGGGAATTTATTTTGGAGCGTATCCAATATGAGCAAGCTGACTAAGTCGCAGATGTCTGCACTGTCATAGGACCCCATTCAACATCAAATGGGTCCTCTGGGTTTGATTTTTTAACTCAGGTCCTTCCCTCGAAGAAAAGTAGGGCTTACCTTGCTTGTAGTATTGTGTCCATTTCTAGTTGACTGATGTTTATGTGTGAAAGTGCTAAGGTTAAGGCCTTGTCTAGGGTGTCTTTTGTTATGGATGGGTAGAAGTCTACTATGTCTAATTGTGTGAATTTGCATCTGTGTTTTTCCTGTATGTTATGGAACCAATTTAGGACTGAATTTGTATTGCCCCACAGACTTAGGTTTGTTTTTTTCCTTAATTTTATTAACTATATTTTTAACTATTGATTTACTTGCTAGTCCTAGTTCGCTTTTAGCTGAGTTGATTAGTCTGCAGGAGGGCTTATTCTTGAAGTTATCTTTGTGGTCTTTGAAAGTAACAAAGGCCTTCCTCTTTTCTAAGTAGTTAGTTCTGTATTCGACACTTAGTCTAGTAGCCATCTCAGTGGTTTCATTATAAATGGTCTTATATGTATCCGTCTTGGCTAACTGATATTTATCGGTAATGGAGCTAATGGTTAGGTCTTTTTTTCCTTTTTTGTCATTTTATAAATGTTTTTGGTTTAGTCGGAGAATATTAGTGCACCATTTTCGCTTTTAAGTTTTTTTATGTCAGCGGATAGTGTCTTCATAGGAAGAATGAGGTGGAAAGTTTTGAATACAGACTTAAATCTGGTAAATATCCGCCGAAAGTGGAGGCCTTAGACAATTTTGAGAAAGACCTACTTAGCATTACCCACAACCTAGAATTTACGAGCAAGCAAAATCCGTTTCAGAAGACAATAATATGTTTATTTTAAAAAAAGCCTCGGCATTTTGTTGGTTTAAAAAAAAACAGCTTTTAAATTACAAAATTTAAATGCATTCTATACAGTGGAACTTTTTACTAATACTTATAACGTGCGACCAGAGCACACACACCAATTGTGGACATTATTACACAACGAGCTTCGTTAACAACTGAAGCACAAGATCAAGCGACACCATGTTGTTTAAAAAAAAAAAAAGGAAGAAAAAAAAATTGTCTATTATCCTGATGAAGATTCCTGTGTGAATCGAAAATTTCAATTTAAATAAATAATATGTTTATTTAAAAAAAATCCTCTGCATTTTACTGGTTAAAAAAAACCCTGTTTCAATTATATATATATATGTATATATATATATATATATATATATATAATTGAAACAGGGTTTTTTTTTAACCAGTAAAATGCAGAGGATTTATATATATATATATATATATATATATATATATAATGACAGATCAGAGTTATATTATACTGTGATTTAATGTCAATTTTGGAGCAAAAAGTATCTTACACATGTTTCCGGAGAAAATTAACAGCATACTGTTTTTTTGAGTTTCAAGTTTTGGCTTGTATTACCTCTATATTCTGATATTTATCCAAAAGCTTTTTTTACCTAGATTTTTATCTGAATGTTATTAAGTTTTCATCTGACGATTATCTCTGAAGACAATGGTGTTCATATGATAACTTGTATTTTGTTCAAGTATGCTGTGAATTTTCTCCAGAAACATGTGTAAGATTCTTTTTGCTCCGAATTTTTTCATTAAATCACAGTATGATACAAGTGACCTGTAATTTTATTTATTTATAGCCATATATATATATTGTGCGACTGGCTGAACAGTTATATTAACACTGACAGATTTCGCAAGGATGAAACATATACATATGTAGATAAATAATTACGAAAATATTTATTATTAAATAATTATTTCTAGCTCCATTTTGGCTGGGCCCTTTAAGAGAAATAAAATAGGTTTTCTAATCAAAGCTAAAAATGCGAATTCCTGTCCATGTGATTTGTAGAACACTGTAAGACGGCTTACTATGTATCCGCTTGAAAAGACATAATAGGGTTTATTTTTCCTCTTTCCGCTGTTGAAGTTGGCCATATTGGTTAGGATGTTCAGATTTGAGTTAAAACGTGACTCGTGTCTGGAGTTTGAATCGTGCGACCGCCTGAACAGCTATCTCCACATTTACAATTCCGCAAGGATGAAACGTATACGTATGTAGATAATAGTTAAAAAAATATTTATTATTAAAATATATATATTTCGTGAGAGAGAGTGTGAGGGAAGGAGGGAAAGAGGGAGGGGGGTGAAGGAAAGAGGGAGGGTGAAGGAAAGAGGGAGAGTGAGGGAGAGAGAGAGAGAGGAGAGAGAGAGAGAAACAATACAATTGAATTAACATTTCGTTCCTCAGAAATAAGTGAAAATGTTATTATTAAATTGTTTACAAAGAAAGAGGGAAAGAGGTAGGGAGGGTGAAGGAAAGAGGGAGAGTGAGAGAGAGAGAGAGGGAGAGAGAGAGAGAGAGAGAAACAATACAATTAAATTAACATTTCGTTTCTCAGAAATAAGTGAAAATGTTATTAAATTGTTTACAAAGAAAGAGGGAAAGAGGGAGGAAGAAAGAGGAAGAGTGAGGGAGAGAGAGAGAGAGAGAGAGAGGGAGAGGGAGAGGGAGAGAGAGAGAAACAATACAATTAAATTAACATTTCGTTCCTCAGAAATAAGTGAAAATGTTATTAAATTGTTTACAAAGAAAGAGGGAAAGAGGGAGGAAGAAAGAGGAAGAGTGAGGGAGAGAGAGAGAGAGAGAGAGAGAGAGAGAGAGAGAGAGAGAGAGAGAGAGAGAGAGAGAGAGAGAGACAATACAATTAAATAAACATTTTGTTCCTCAGAAATAAGTGAAAATGTTATTAAATTGTTTACAAAGAAATGACATAGACATAAGAGATCAAGGAGGGGGTGGGTGATTTTTTTTCCTATTTTTTTTTTTTTGCTCTTCCCTCCTGAAATTGTGTACATCTTTTTCTTAGGAAACCATATCTCACACTCAGTAAAGAAACAACTCGCTTAAAAAAAAAAGAAAAAAGTAAAAGTAGGATAAATAAAAGAAGAGAATATATATGTACCAATGGGGGATCCGTTTCCCCGTGTTAATCTAACATAAATAGAACCCTCTTTTTTCATTTATGTTTCCATTTTGTTCGTAGTTTAAAAATGGAAGGAAGTGGAGAGGATCATTTTTATTTTCAATTACCCGGGAGTATTTTTGCAGCGATTTTTTTTAATTATGCCATTTTTTAATTATGCCATTTTTTTCAAAATTATTTTTTGTTATTCCAAACAAAGAAAGTAATTCTGTATTGACTTAATACAAGGTTATCTCCCTTTTTTAAATAAAATAATTCTGACCCAATCAAAGTATTTTCTAGAAGGAATTAAATCAAATTACATTTTATTGTTCTTAAAAACATGCTGTAACGATCTACCGAAAGAACTGACAAACCAGAATCAAATAATAATTTTGTAGGAAGAAAGCTATCGATGACAAAAATCAAGAAAGAGATTTACTTGAGTTGATTTATTAGTTAATTTTGTTGAATACCAACGAGCAAAAATGACCATAACTCTTTTTCATTAAGAAACCACAAAATGGAAATGAAAATAGCCAAATGTGTTATATTAATATATCAATGTGTTAAATTACACTGGCAAACACTCTTCACACTCTGCTTCCTGAAAAAAATAAAAATAAAAATTTACCTCTTCTCCAGGTTAGACACAATGTCAAAGTATTTTTTTACCTCCTCTCCAGGAGGCCAGACACAAACACTACGATTAGCGCGCTCTGGCCGACAAAAATTGCCTGAGTAGTCCTGTCGGCATTCCCCGGTAGGGGCGCCTCAGGCGACCTGCAATAACCCAAACCCTTCTCAAAAAGAAAGAATCGAAAAGGAACAGGTGTTTATATGTTTGTTGTCCTCCCTGTGAGTGCAAAGATAGAGACACGGTTCGTTTTTAATGTGGCAAAAATCAAGCTCCCCCAAAAGGGCCACACTGGATGAGAACAAAAATACCTGAATAGTCCTGTCGGAACTCCTTCACGAATGAGAGTGCCTCAGGAGACAGGTAATAAACCCATCACCTTTTCAAAAGAAGAAGGTAATACCTGGATTAATAGTTCCCCTCTTAATGGTGAACAGATACTACACTTTGATCCTAGCCAAATACTGCAGTTCTTAAAAACGCTTGTATCACAAAATTAAAAAGAAATCAGCCACACAGATGTGAAATTATATTTTGTGTTTTATCACAGGTTGTTATTTATCCTCCCCCCCCCTCCCCACGAGGGCTGGAAGAGCTTAATGTGGTGTGTGACCATTTCTGAATGCCACATTCATGGCCAGTAAAAATTACATATAAAAACAAGATCATAAGTCAGTTGTGAGACTGCATACTTCAGCCTGACAACGTAAGGATGGGCCAAAGTTTTATCTGAGCCTTACTTCTCCATATTGTATTAAGTATTCTCGAAGTTATGCCAAAGAAACGTTGATAACTCAAAAACTATTCATCTGATCATGCTAAAATTTTGCATAATGGTTACTGTTATCAGATCCATACAGCAAATTTGGAAAAATCAGAAGTTAGAATTTTGTCAAAATTTGGATCTTAAAGGTCATATAAGATGTGGGGCTTCATTGGCTCCAAATGTGCTACTTTCACCTTTTTCGTGACCTTCACGTCATGGTCTAACTTAGAACTTATTTAATATGAGGATATTAAATAAGTTCTAAGTTAGACCATGACTGATATTTTGACCAAGTTTGGTGACGATTGGTCAAGCCATATGGACGCTAGGCTGTACACAAACAAACAAAGAAACTTGACTAAAACAACTTTCTTGATGGAGGTAATTACCTGAGTTTAGAAGGATTTCTCCTGTGGCTGAGAACAGAGCAAACACTAATGTCATATCAGGTCGATATTCCAACACCAAATTTTGATCAAAGTATGTGACAAACATTAACCTAATTTTGTCTCACTCTGCGCATTCACATCACAGCTAAGCCAATCAAAACAAAGCAAGAACATCAGCATTGGAAATCGGCCAATCAGAGTAAGGCAACATGAACTCGAATAACTATAAAAGCAGTCCTGTAAACATGCACACGGCTGCATGTTTTGTGAGGTGCATAGATGCATATTATGAACGGCAGGCCTGCAATAAGAGAAATATTTAACTAAGAGAAGAGAGACCACCAAAGAAATTGGCTGAATCTTTGAAATAATAATGTATTCTTGGATATGCGGTTCCATGCTGTGATTGTGACCCACTTGAGATTTTCCAAAAGTAATGTTCATATCAGACAGTGAGTCACATGGTCAGTCAGTTTTTATATCCATAGATTAACAGCTGATAATTATTAGTGGTCTCGCTGTGTGATCCAAGTGGTCCAGCAGGAGGGACAGGAAGATAGTTGGGTTTTTCCGGGTCTTAGAGACAGATGGAACTTTGGGCCTTAAGCTGATGGATTGTTTGTGTTTGGTTTGAAGATTTGTTTGTCTTGATTTGCAAGTGCGTTGTTCAGTAGAAGAAAACAAGTATCATTGCGACTTCTCAAAATGAAACATTGCTTCTTGTTTTAAATTGGAGTTGTGGCTTTGTTTGGAGGGAGAATCCTTTTGTTACAGCATTGAAAAAGATCACATGATTAACACTGGGATCGGTGTCAGAATCAAACGGCAAATTCAAAGGAAAACAACAAGTGGACGATCACAGAGTGTGCAGTGAACGCACACGGACAACGTTCACAGCCCTACTCCAATTGTACACACAATAGATGTCCTAAGGCTCTGCCCATACAGTTACACCTGTCCCAGTCCGCGATAACCTACCCAGCAACAGCAGTCAATGCTTGACCTCTCAACACGGCTTCCCCAGTGATGACCTTTTCACCACCAGCCAAACAACAACTTATCATCATCATCATCAGCATCAGCAACACAACTGCGGCAGGGCTGTGGAAATGGGTAGTGTCAAAGTTATGCTGTTCAACGGAACTTCGTTTCCTGACAGGGGCACGCAACGTGGATTGCTCTGACACCCAATGGTATTAGTTACCACCACCTGGCTAACCCTAACCCTAACCTGGCTAAAGGGGCTCGGGTGAAATCCAAAATGTGTCTGCACTGGGATCTGATGGCTTCTGGTCGTTCGTGCCAATAAACTTTGTGGATAATTTACAGCAAACAAGGATGTTCAGTTATCTACTGCAGAGTGAGGATAAGAACATCTGCATGTGTAGCAGTTACATGACTGATCTATTTTGTTTATATGTACGCGCAATATCTAGCGTTATGTCGAGTTGGAGTTCGGTCTGCGTATTGATACACATCACTGCACATGCTCACTACTAAGTTCCACCCAGCTTTTTTCTGGGGCAAATACAAAGCAGTTCGAGTCGAGACTTCAACGTAGACAGACTGGCATTCTCTTTTCTCCCCCTGTCACTGTCATGGTGATGAGGGGCGGGAATAAGCTCAAGACAAACTGGAATTATATTACCTTTCTACTATGATGCCTGCCGACCTAGCAACTCAACTTACATTCTATGTTCCTGTATTATTGTTCTAATTAAATAAAAGACATATTTATATTATTGTAGAGAAGTCGTTGGTGTTTTCCTTTGTACTTTGATGACCCTTTTTATATTAAAGTCAGATACGTACAGACATGGCCGACTCAGCAAAATGGCTATCTTCTGTTTCGACACTCTCAACAGACACCACCACTCTACAATATGTTGAAGCATGTGAAATCACCGCTTAATGTTCGCACATTATGACCTTGCTCGTCCTTTTTGACCTTGGTGTTGGGGGTCTTGAAATCATTCAGACACATGAGTATTCAAAATCTACAAGAAAGATCTCAATCAGAAGCAGATAATATCAACATCTTCATATCCGATGTTGTATTTGGGTTCAACTCGTTTAACAACAGCACTGCTAACACCAAACTACTACTTATATGTTGTTACAACCGTTTTCATGGCTAACACTATACAAACTACTACTTATATGTGGTTACAACCGTTTTCTTGGCTAACACCATACAAACTACTACTTATATGTGGTTACAGCCGTTTTCATTGCTAACACTATACAAACTACTACTTATATGTGGTTACAACCGTTTTCATGGCTAACACTATACCAACTACTACTTATATGTGGTTACAACCGTTTTCATGGCTAACACTATACAAACTACTACTTATATGTGGTTACAACCGTTTTCATGGCTAACACTATACAAACTACTACTTATATGTGGTTACAGCCGTTTTCATGGCTAACACTATACAAACTACTACTTATATGTGGTTACAGCCGTTTTCATGGCTAACACTATACAAACTACTACTTATATGTTGTTACAACCGTTTTCATGGCTAACACTATACAAACTACTACTTATATGTGGTTACAACCGTTTTCTTGGCTAACACCATAAAAACTACTACTTATATGTGGTTACAGCCGTTTTCATGGCTAACACCATACAAACTACTACTTATATGTGGTTACAGCCGTTTCCATGGCTAACACCATACAAACTACTACTTATATGTTGTTACAGCCGTTTTCATGGCTAACACTGTACAAACTACTACTTATATGTGGTTACAGCCGTTTTCATGGCTAACACTATACTAACTACTACTTATATGTGGTTACAGCTGTTTTCATGGCTAACACTATACAAACTACTACTTATATGTGGTTACAGCCGTTTTCATGGCTAACACCATACAAACTACTACTTATATGTGGTTACAGCCGTTTTCATGGCTAACACCATACAAACTACTACTTATATGTGGTTACAGCCGTTTTCTTGGCTAACACCATGCAAACTACTACTTATATGTGGTTACAGCCGTTTTCATGGCTAACACCATACAAACTACTACTTATATGTGGTTACAGCCGTTTTCATGGCAAACACCATACAAACTACTACTTATATGTGGTTACAGCCGTTTTCTTGGCTAACACTATACAAACTACTACTTATATGTGGTTACAGCTGTTTTCATAGCTAACACCATACAAACTACTACTTATATGTGGTTACAGCCGTTTTCATGGCTAACACCATACAAACTACTACTTATATGTGGTTACAGCCGTTTTCATGGCTAACACCATACAAACTACTACTTATATGTGGTTACAGCCGTTTTCATGGCTAACACTATTACAAACTACTACTTATATGTGGTTACAGCCGTTTTCTTGGCTTACACTATACAAACTACTACTTATATGTGGTTACAGCTGTTTTCATGGCTAACACCATATAAACTACTACTTATATGTGGTTACAACCGTTTTCATGGCTAACACTATACCAACTACTACTTATATGTGGTAACAACCGTTTTCATGGCTAACACTATACAAACTACTACTTATATGTGGTTACAGCCGTTTTCATGGCTAACACTATACCAACTACTACTTATATGTGGTAACAACCGTTTTCATGGCTAACACTATACAAACTACTACTTATATGTGGTTACAGCCGTTTTCATGGCTAACACTATACAAACTACTACTTATATGTTGTTACAACCGTTTTCTTGGCTAACACCATACAAACTACTACTTATATGTGGTTACAGCCGTTTTCATGGCTAACATTATACTAACTACTACTTATATGTAGTTACAGCCGTTTTCATGGCTAACACTATACCAACTACTACTTATATGTGGTTACAGCTGTTTTCATAGCTAACACTATACCAACTACTACTTATATGTGGTTACAGCCGTTTTCATGGCTAACACTATACAAACTACTACTTATATGTGGTTACAGCCGTTTTCATGGCTAACACCATACAAACTACTACTTATATGTGGTTACAGCCGTTTTCATGGCTAACACTAAACAAACTACTACTTATATATGGTTACAGCCGTTTTCATGGCTAACACCATACAAACTACTACTTATATGTGGTTACAGCCGTTTTCATGGCTAACAGCATACAAACTACTACTTATATGTGGTTACAGCTGTTTTCATGGCTAACACCATACAAACTACTACTTATATGTAGGTAAAAGCTGTTTTCATGGCTAACACCCTACAAACTACTACTTATATGTGGTTACAGTCGTTTTCATGGCTAACACTATACAAACTACTACTTATATGTGGTTACAGCTGTTTTCATGGCTAACACCATACAAACTACTACTTATATGTGGTTACAGCCGTTTTCATGGCTAACACCATGCAAACTACTACTTATATGTGGTTACAGCCGTTTTCATGGCTAACACCATACAAACTACTACTTATATGTAGTTACAGCCGTTTTCATAGCTAACACCATACAAACTACTACTTATATGTTGTTACAGCCGTTTTCATAGCTAACACCATACAAACTACTACTTATATGTGGTTACAGCCGTTTTCATGGCTAACATCATACAAACTACTACTTATATGTGGTTACAGCCGTTTTCATGGCTAACACTATACAAACTACTACTTATATGTGGTTACAGCTGTTTTCATGGCTAACACCATACAAACTACTACTTATATGTGGTTACAGCCGTTTTCATGGCAAACACTATACAAACTACTACTTATATGTTGTTACAGCCGTTTTCATGGCTAACACCATACAAACTACTACTTATATGTGGTTACAGCCGTTTTCATGGCTAACACCATACAAACTACTACTTATATGTTGTTACAGCCGTTTTCATGGCTAACACCATACAAACTACTACTTATATGTGGTTACAGCCGTTTTCATGGCTAACACCATACAACCAACTACTTATATGTTGTTACAGCCGTTTTCATAGCTAACACCATACAAACTACTATTTATATGTGGTTACAGCCGTTTTCATGGCTAACACCATACAAACTACTACTTATATGTGGTTACAGCCGTTTTCATGGCTAACACTATACAAACTACTACTTATATGTGGTTACAGCCGTTTTCATGGCTAACACCATACAAACTACTACTTATATGTGGTTACAGCCGTTTTCATGGCTAACACTATACAAACTACTACTTATATGTTGTTACAGCCGTTTTCATGGCTAACACCATACAAACTACTACTTATATGTGGTTACAGCCGTTTTCATGGCTAACACCATACAAACTACTACTTATATGTGGTTACAGCCGTTTTCATGGCTAACACTATACAAACTACTACTTATATGTGGTTACAGCCGTTTTCATGGCTAACACCATACAAACTACTACTTATATGTGGTTACAGCCGTTTTCATGGCTAACACCATACAAACTACTACTTATATGTGGTTACAGCCGTTTTCATGGCTAACACCATACAAACTACTACTTATATGTGGTTACAGCCGTTTTCATGGCTAACACCATACAAACTACTACTTATATGTGGTTACAGCCGTTTTCATGGCTAACACCATACAAACTACTACTTATATGTGGTTACAGCCGTTTTCATGGCTAACACCATACAAACTACTACTTATATGTGGTTACAGCTGTTTCCATGGCTAACACCATACAAACTACTACTTATATGTTGTTACAGCTGTGTTCATGTCTAACACCATACAAACTACTACTTATATGTGGTTACAGCCGTTTTCATGGCTAACACCATACAAACTACTACTTATATGTGGTTACAGCCGTTTTCATGGCTAACACCATACAAACTACTACTTATATGTGGTTACAGCCGTTTTCATGGCTAACACTATACAAACTACTACTTATATGTGGTTACAGCCGTTTTCATGGCTAACACTATACAAACTACTACTTATATGTGGTTACAGCCGTTTTCATGGCTAACACTATACAAACTACTACTTATATGTTGTTACAGCCGTTTTCATGGCTAACACCATACAAACTACTACTTATATGTGGTTACAGCCGTTTTCATGTCTAACACCATACAAACTACTACTTATATGTGGTTACAGCCGTTTTCATGGCTAACACCATACAAACTACTACTTATATGTGGTTACAGCCGTTTTCATGGCTAACACTATACAAACTACTACTTATATGTGGTTACAGCCGTTTTCATGGCTAACACTATACCAACTACAACTTATATGTTGTTACAGCTGTTTTCATGGCTAACACCATACAAACTACTACTTATATGTGATTACAGCCGTTTTCAAGTTAAACACTATACAAACTACAACTTATATGTGGTTACAGCTGTTTTCATGGCTAACACCATACAAACTACTACTTATATGTAGGTAAAAGCCGTTTTCATGGCTAACACCATACAAACTACTACTTATATGTGGTTACAGCCGTTTTCATGGCTAACACTATACAAACTACTACTTATATGTGGTTACAGCCGTTTTCATGGCTAACACTATACCAACTACTACTTATATGTGGTTACAGCCGGTTTCATGGCTACCACTATACCAACTACTACTTATATGTGGTTACCGCTGTTTTCATGGCTAACACTATACCAACTACCACTTATATGTGGTTACAGCTGTTTTCATGGCTAACACCATACAAACTACTACTTATATGTGGTTACAGCCGTTTTCATGGCTAACACCATACAAACTACTACTTATATGTGGTTACAGCCGTTTTCATGGCTAACACCATACAAACTACTACTTATATGTGGTTACAGCCGTTTTCATGGCTAACACCATACAAACTACTACTTATATGTGGTTACAGCTGTTTTCATGGCTAACACCATACAAACTACTACTTATATGTGGTTACAGCCATTTTCATGGCTAACACTATACAAACTACTACTTATATGTGGTTACAGCCGTTTTCATGGCTAACACCATACAATCTACTACTTATATGTGGTTACAGCCGTTTTCATGGCTAACACCATACAAACTACTACTTATATGTGGTTACAGCTGTTTTCATGGCTAACACCATATAAACTACTACTTATATGTGGTTACAGCTGTTTTCATGGCTAACACCATACAAACTACTACTTATATGTGGTTACAGCCGTTTTCATGGCTAACACCATACAAACTACTACTTATATGTGGTTACAGCCGTTTTCATGGCTAACACCATACAAACTACTACTTATATGTGGTTACAGCCGTTTTCATGGCTAACACCATACAAACTACTACTTATATGTGGTTACAGCCGTTTTCATGGCTAACACCATACAAACTACTACTTATATGTGGTTACAGCCGTTTTCATGGCTAACACCATACAAACTACTACTTATATGTGGTTACAGCCGTTTTCATGGCTAACACCATACAAACTACTACTTATATGTGGTTACAGCTGTTTCCATGGCTAACACCATACAAACTACTACTTATATGTTGTTACAGCTGTGTTCATGTCTAACACCATACAAACTACTACTTATATGTGGTTACAGCCGTTTTCATGGCTAACACCATACAAACTACTACTTATATGTGGTTACAGCCGTTTTCATGGCTAACACCATACAAACTACTACTTATATGTGGTTACAGCCGTTTTCATGGCTAACACTATACAAACTACTACTTATATGTGGTTACAGCCGTTTTCATGGCTAACACTATACCAACTACTACTTATATGTGGTTACAGCTGTTTTCATGGCTTACACTATACAAACTACTACTTATATGTGGTTACAGCCGTTTTCATCGCTAACACTATACCAACTACTACTTATATGTGGTTACAGCCGTTTTCATGGCTAACACCATACAAACTACTACTTATATGTGGTTACAGCTGTTTTCATGGCTAACACCATACAAACTACTACTTATATGTGGTTACAGCCGTTTTCATGGCTAACACTATACAAACTACTACTTATATGTGGTTACAGCCGTTTTCATGGCTAACACCATACAATCTACTACTTATATGTGGTTACAGCCGTTTTCATGGCTAACACCATACAAACTACTACTTATATGTGGTTACAGCTGTTTTCATGGCTAACACCATATAAACTACTACTTATATGTGGTTACAGCTGTTTTCATGGCTAACACCATACAAACTACTACTTATATGTGGTTACAGCCGTTTTCATGGCTAACACCATACAAACTACTACTTATATGTGGTTACAGCCGTTTTCATGGCTAACACCATACAAACTACTACTTATATGTGGTTACAGCCGTTTCCATGGCTAACACCATACAAACTACTACTTATATGTTGTTACAGCTGTGTTCATGTCTAACACCATACAAACTACTACTTATATGTGGTTACAGCCGTTTATATGGCTAACACCATACAAACTACTACTTATATGTGGTTACAGCCGTTTTCATGGCTAACACCATACAAACTACTACTTATATGTGGTTACAGCCGTTTTCATGGCTAACACTATACAAACTATAACTTATATGTGGTTACAGCCGTTTTCATGGCTAACACCATACAAGCTACTACTTATATGTGGTAACAGCCGTTTTCATGGCTAACACTATACAAACTACTACTTATATGTTGTTACAGCCGTTTTCATGGCTAACACCATACAAACTACTACTTATATGTTGTTACAGCCGTTTTCATGGCTAACACCATACAAACTACTACTTATATGTTGTTACAGCCGTTTTCATGGCTAACACTATACAAACTACTACTTATATGTGGTTACAGCCGTTTTCATGGCTAACACTATACAAACTACTACTTATATGTGGTTACAGCCGTTTTCATGGCTAACACTATACAAACTACTACTTATATGTGGTTACAGCCGTTTTCATGGCTAACACTATACCAACTACTACTTATATGTGGTTACAGCCGTTTTCATGGCTAACACTATACAAACTACTACCTATATGTGGTTACAGCCGTTTTCATGGCTAACACCATACAAACTACTACTTATATGTGGTTACAGCCGTTTTCATGGCTAACACTATACAAACTACTACTTATATGTTGTTACAGCCGTTTTCATGGCTAACACCATACAAACTACTACTTATATGTGGTTACAGCCGTTTTCATGGCTAACACCATACAAACTACTACTTATATGTGGTTACAGCCGTTTTCATGGCTAACACCATACAAACTACTACTTATATGTGGTTACAGCCGTTTTCATGGCTAACACTATACAAACTACTACTTATATGTGGTTACAGCCGTTTTCATGGCTAACACTATACCAACTACTACTTATATGTGGTTACAGCTGTTTTCATGGCTAACACCATACAAACTACTACTTATATGTGATTACAGCCGTTTTCAAGTTAAACACTATACAAACTACAACTTATATGTGGTTACAGCTGTTTTCATGGCTAACACCATACAAACTACTACTTATATGTAGGTAAAAGCCGTTTTCATGGCTAACACCATACAAACTACTACTTATATGTGGTTACAGCCGTTTTCATGGCTAACACTATACAAACTACTACTTATATGTGGTTACAGCCGTTTTCATCGCTAACACTATACCAACTACTACTTATATGTGGTTACAGCCGTTTTCATGGCTACCACTATACAAACTACTACTTATATGTGGTTACCGCTATTTTCATGGCTAACACTATACCAACTAATACTTATATGTGGTTACAGCTGTTTTCATGGCTAACACCATACAAACTACTACTTATATGTGGTTACAGCCGTTTTCACGGCTAACACCATACAAACTACTACTTATATGTGGTTACAGCCGTTTTCATGGCTAACACCATACAAACTACTACTTATATGTGGTTACAGCCGTTTTCATGGCTAACACCATACAAACTACTACTTATATGTGGTTACAGCTGTTTTCATGGCTAACACCATACAAACTACTACTTATATGTGGTTACAGCCGTTTTCATGGCTAACACTATACAAACTACTACTTATATGTGGTTACAGCCGTTTTCATGGCTAACACCATACAATCTACTACTTATATGTGGTTACAGCCGTTTTCATGGCTAACACCATACAAACTACTACTTATATGTGGTTACAGCTGTTTTCATGGCTAACACCACATAAACTACTACTTATATGTGGTTACAGCTGTTTTCATAGCTAACACCATACAAACTACTACTTATATGTGGTTACAGCCGTTTTCATGGCTAACACCATACAAACTACTACTTATATGTGGTTACAGCCGTTTTCATGGCTAACACCATACAAACTACTACTTATATGTGGTTACAGCCGTTTTCATGGCTAACACCATACAAACTACTACTTATATGTGGTTACAGCTGTTTTCATGGCTAACACCATACAAACTACTACTTATATGTGGTTACAGCCGTTTTCATGGCAAACACTATACAAACTACTACTTATATGTTGTTACAGCCGTTTTCATGGCTAACACCATACAAACTACTACTTATATGTGGTTACAGCCGTTTTCATGGCTAACAATATACAAACTACTACTTATATGTGGTTACAGCCGTTTTCATGGCTAACACCATACACACTACTACTTATATGTGGTTACAGCTGTTTTCATGGCTAACACTATACAAACTACTACTTATATGTGGTTACAGCTGTTTTCATGGCTAACACCATACAAACTACTACTTATATGTGGTTACAGCCGTTTTCATGGCTAACACTATACAAACTACTACTTATATGTGGTTACACCCGTTTTCATGGCTAACACCATACAAACTACTACTTATATGTGGTTACAGCCGTTTTCATGGCTAACACTATACAAACTACTACTTATATGTGGTTACAGCCGTTTTCATGGCTAACACTATACAAACTACTACTTATATGTGGTTACAGCCGTTTTCATGGCTAACACTATACAAACTACTACTTATATGTTGTTACAGCCGTTTTCATGGCTAACACCATACAAACTACTACTTATATGTTGTTACAGCCGTTTTCATGGCTAACACCATACAAACTACTACTTATATGTGGTTACAGCCGTTTTCATGGCTAACACCATACAACCTACTACTTATATGTTGTTACAGCCGTTTTCATAGCTAACACCATACAAACTACTATTTATATGTGGTTACAGCCGTTTTCATGGCTAACACCATACAAACTACTACTTATATGTGGTTACAGCCGTTTTCATGGCTAACACTATACAAACTACTACTTATATGTGGTTACAGCCGTTTTCATGGCTAACACCATACAAACTACTACTTATATGTGGTTACAGCCGTTTTCATGGCTAACACTATACAAACTACTACTTATATGTTGTTACAGCCGTTTTCATGGCTAACACCATACAAACTACTACTTATATGTGTTTACAGCCGTTTTCATGGCTAACACCATACAAACTACTACTTATATGTGGTTACAGCCGTTTTCATGGCTAACACTATACAAACTACTACTTATATGTGGTTACAGCCGTTTTCATGGCTAACACCATACAAACTACTACTTATATGTGGTTACAGCCGTTTTCATGGCTAACACTATACAAACTACTACTTATATGTTGTTACAGCCGTTTTCATGGCTAACACCATACAAACTACTACTTATATGTGGTTACAGCCGTTTTCATGTCTAACACCATACAAACTACTACTTATATGTGGTTACAGCCGTTTTCATGGCTAACACCATACAAACTACTACTTATATGTGGTTACAGCCGTTTTCATGGCTAACACTATACAAACTACTACTTATATGTGGTTACAGCCGTTTTCATGGCTAACACTATACCAACTACAACTTATATGTTGTTACAGCTGTTTTCATGGCTAACACCATACAAACTACTACTTATATGTGATTACAGCCGTTTTCAAGTTAAACACTATACAAACTACAACTTATATGTGGTTACAGCTGTTTTCATGGCTAACACCATACAAACTACTACTTATATGTAGGTAAAAGCCGTTTTCATGGCTAACACCATACAAACTACTACTTATATGTGGTTACAGCCGTTTTCATGGCTAACACTATACAAACTACTACTTATATGTGGTTACAGCCGTTTTCATGGCTAACACTATACCAACTACTACTTATATGTGGTTACAGCCGGTTTCATGGCTACCACTATACCAACTACTACTTATATGTGGTTACCGCTGTTTTCATGGCTAACACTATACCAACTACCACTTATATGTGGTTACAGCTGTTTTCATGGCTAACACCATACAAACTACTACTTGTATGTGGTTACAGCCGTTTTCATGGCTAACACCATACAAACTACTACTTATATGTGGTTACAGCCGTTTTCATGGCTAACACCATACAAACTACTACTTATATGTGGTTACAGCCGTTTTCATGGCTAACACCATACAAACTACTACTTATATGTGGTTACAGCTGTTTTCATGGCTAACACCATACAAACTACTACTTATATGTGGTTACAGCCATTTTCATGGCTAACACTATACAAACTACTACTTATATGTGGTTACAGCCGTTTTCATGGCTAACACCATACAATCTACTACTTATATGTGGTTACAGCCGTTTTCATGGCTAACACCATACAAACTACTACTTATATGTGGTTACAGCTGTTTTCATGGCTAACACCATATAAACTACTACTTATATGTGGTTACAGCTGTTTTCATGGCTAACACCATACAAACTACTACTTATATGTGGTTACAGCCGTTTTCATGGCTAACACCATACAAACTACTACTTATATGTGGTTACAGCCGTTTTCATGGCTAACACCATACAAACTACTACTTATATGTGGTTACAGCCGTTTTCATGGCTAACACCATACAAACTACTACTTATATGTGGTTACAGCCGTTTTCATGGCTAACACCATACAAACTACTACTTATATGTGGTTACAGCCGTTTTCATGGCTAACACCATACAAACTACTACTTATATGTGGTTACAGCTGTTTCCATGGCTAACACCATACAAACTACTACTTATATGTTGTTACAGCTGTGTTCATGTCTAACACCATACAAACTACTACTTATATGTGGTTACAGCCGTTTTCATGGCTAACACCATACAAACTACTACTTATATGTGGTTACAGCCGTTTTCATGGCTAACACCATACAAACTACTACTTATATGTGGTTACAGCCGTTTTCATGGCTAACACTATACAAACTACTACTTATATGTGGTTACAGCCGTTTTCATGGCTAACACTATACCAACTACTACTTATATGTGGTTACAGCTGTTTTCATGGCTAACACTATACAAACTACTACTTATATGTGGTTACAGCCGTTTTCATCGCTAACACTATACCAACTACTACTTATATGTGGTTACAGCCGTTTTCATGGCTAACACCATACAAACTACTACTTATATGTGGTTACAGCTGTTTTCATGGCTAACACCATACAAACTACTACTTATATGTGGTTACAGCCGTTTTCATGGCTAACACTATACAAACTACTACTTATATGTGGTTACAGCCGTTTTCATGGCTAACACCATACAATCTACTACTTATATGTGGTTACAGCCGTTTTCATGGCTAACACCATACAAACTACTACTTATATGTGGTTACAGCTGTTTTCATGGCTAACACCATATAAACTACTACTTATATGTGGTTACAGCTGTTTTCATGGCTAACACCATACAAACTACTACTTATATGTGGTTACAGCCGTTTTCATGGCTAACACCATACAAACTACTACTTATATGTGGTTACAGCCGTTTTCATGGCTAACACCATACAAACTACTACTTATATGTGGTTACAGCCGTTTCCATGGCTAACACCATACAAACTACTACTTATATGTTGTTACAGCTGTGTTCATGTCTAACACCATACAAACTACTACTTATATGTGGTTACAGCCGTTTATATGGCTAACACCATACAAACTACTACTTATATGTGGTTACAGCCGTTTTCATGGCTAACACCATACAAACTACTACTTATATGTGGTTACAGCCGTTTTCATGGCTAACACTATACAAACTATAACTTATATGTGGTTACAGCCGTTTTCATGGCTAACACCATACAAGCTACTACTTATATGTGGTAACAGCCGTTTTCATGGCTAACACTATACAAACTACTACTTATATGTTGTTACAGCCGTTTTCATGGCTAACACCATACAAACTACTACTTATATGTTGTTACAGCCGTTTTCATGGCTAACACCATACAAACTACTACTTATATGTTGTTACAGCCGTTTTCATGGCTAACACTATACAAACTACTACTTATATGTGGTTACAGCCGTTTTCATGGCTAACACCATACAAACTACTACTTATATGTGGTTACAGCCGTTTTCATGGCTAACACTATACAAACTACTACTTATATGTGGTTACAGCCGTTTTCATGGCTAACACTATACCAACTACTACTTATATGTGGTTACAGCCGTTTTCATGGCTAACACTATACAAACTACTACCTATATGTGGTTACAGCCGTTTTCATGGCTAACACCATACAAACTACTACTTATATGTGGTTACAGCCGTTTTCATGGCTAACACTATACAAACTACTACTTATATGTTGTTACAGCCGTTTTCATGGCTAACACCATACAAACTACTACTTATATGTGGTTACAGCCGTTTTCATGGCTAACACCATACAAACTACTACTTATATGTGGTTACAGCCGTTTTCATGGCTAACACCATACAAACTACTACTTATATGTGGTTACAGCCGTTTTCATGGCTAACACTATACAAACTACTACTTATATGTGGTTACAGCCGTTTTCATGGCTAACACTATACCAACTACTACTTATATGTGGTTACAGCTGTTTTCATGGCTAACACCATACAAACTACTACTTATATGTGATTACAGCCGTTTTCAAGTTAAACACTATACAAACTACAACTTATATGTGGTTACAGCTGTTTTCATGGCTAATACCATACAAACTACTACTTATATGTAGGTAAAAGCCGTTTTCATGGCTAACACCATACAAACTACTACTTATATGTGGTTACAGCCGTTTTCATGGCTAACACTATACAAACTACTACTTATATGTGGTTACAGCCGTTTTCATCGCTAACACTATACCAACTACTACTTATATGTGGTTACAGCCGTTTTCATGGCTACCACTATACAAACTACTACTTATATGTGGTTACCGCTATTTTCATGGCTAACACTATACCAACTAATACTTATATGTGGTTACAGCTGTTTTCATGGCTAACACCATACAAACTACTACTTATATGTGGTTACAGCCGTTTTCACGGCTAACACCATACAAACTACTACTTATATGTGGTTACAGCCGTTTTCATGGCTAACACCATACAAACTACTACTTATATGTGGTTACAGCCGTTTTCATGGCTAACACCATACAAACTACTACTTATATGTGGTTACAGCTGTTTTCATGGCTAACACCATACAAACTACTACTTATATGTGGTTACAGCCGTTTTCATGGCTAACACTATACAAACTACTACTTATATGTGGTTACAGCCGTTTTCATGGCTAACACCATACAATCTACTACTTATATGTGGTTACAGCCGTTTTCATGGCTAACACCATACAAACTACTACTTACATGTGGTTACAGCTGTTTTCATGGCTAACACCACATAAACTACTACTTATATGTGGTTACAGCTGTTTTCATGGCTAACACCATACAAACTACTACTTATATGTGGTTACAGCCGTTTTCATGGCTAACACCATACAAACTACTACTTATATGTGGTTACAGCCGTTTTCATGGCTAACACCATACAAACTACTACTTATATGTGGTTACAGCCGTTTTCATGGCTAACACCATACAAACTACTACTTATATGTGGTTACAGCCGTTTTCATGGCTAACACCATACAAACTACTACTTATATGTGGTTACAGCCGTTTTCATGGCTAACACCATACAAACTACTACTTATATGTGGTTACAGCCGTTTCCATGGCTAACACCATACAAACTACTACTTATATGTTGTTACAGCTGTGTTCATGTCTAACACCATACAAACTACTACTTATATGTGGTTACAGCCGTTTTCATGGCTAACACCATACAAACTACTACTTATATGTGGATACAGCCGTTTTCATGGCTAACACCATACAAACTACTACTTATATGTGGTTACAGCCGTTTTCATGGCTAACACTATACAAACTACTACTTATATGTGGTTACAGCCGTTTTCATGGCTAACACTATACCAACTACTACTTATATGTGGTTACAGCTGTTTTCATGGCTAACACCATACAAACTACTACTTATATGTGATTACAGCCGTTTTCAAGTTAAACACTATACAAACTACAACTTATATGTGGTTACAGCTGTTTTCATGGCTAACACCATACAAACTACTACTTATATGTAGGTAAAAGCCGTTTTCATGGCTAACACCATACAAACTACTACTTATATGTGGTTACAGCCGTTTTCATGGCTAACACTATACAAACTACTACTTATATGTGGTTACAGCCGTTTTCATGGCTAACACTATACCAACTACTACTTATATGTGGTTACAGCCGTTTTCATGGCTACCACTATACCAACTACTACTTATATGTGGTTACAGCTGTTTTCATGGCTAACACTATACAAACTACTACTTATATGTGGTTACAGCTGTTTTCATGGCTAACACTATACAAACTACTACTTATATGTGGTTACAGCCGTTTTCATGGCTAACACTATACAAACTACTACTTATATGTGGTTACAGCCGTTTACATGGCTAACACTATACAAACTACTACTTATATGTGGTTACAGCCGTTTTCATGGCTAACACCATACAAACTACTACTTATATGTTGTTACAGCCGTTTTCATGGCTAACACTATACAAACTATTACTTATATGTGGTTACAGCCGTTTTCATGGCTAACACCATACAAACTACTACTTATATGTGGTTACAGCCGTTTTCATGGCTAACACTATACAAACTACTACTTATATGTTGTTACAGCCGTTTTCATGGCTAACACCATACAAACTACTACTTATATGTTGTTACAGCCGTTTTCATGGCTAACACCATACAAACTACTACTTATATGTGGTTACAGCCGTTTTCATGGGTAACACCATACAAACTACTACTTATATGTTGTTACAGCTGTTTTCATAGCTAACACCATACAAACTACTATTTATATGTGGTTACAGCCGTTTTCATGGCTAACACCATACAAACTACTACTTATATGTGGTTACAGCCGTTTTCATGGCTAACACTATACAAACTACTACTTATATGTGGTTACAGCCGTTTTCATGGCTAACACCATACAAACTACTACTTATATGTGGTTACAGCCGTTTTCATGGCTAACACTATACAAACTACTACTTATATGTTGTTACAGCCGTTTTCATGGCTAACACCATACAAACTACTACTTATATGTGGTTACAGCCGTTTTCATGGCTAACACCATACAAACTACTACTTATATGTGGTTACAGCCGTTTTCATGGCTAACACCATACAAACTACTACTTATATGTGGTTACAGCCGTTTTCATGGCTAACACTATACAAACTACTACTTATATGTGGTTACAGCCGTTTTCATGGCTAACACTATACCAACTACTACTTATATGTGGTTACAGCTGTTTTCATGGCTAACACCATACAAACTACTACTTATATGTGATTACAGCCGTTTTCAAGTTAAACACTATACAAACTACAACTTATATGTGGTTACAGCTGTTTTCATGGCTAACACCATACAAACTACTACTTATATGTAGGTAAAAGCCGTTTTCATGGCTAACACCATACAAACTACTACTTATATGTGGTTACAGCCGTTTTCATGGCTAACACTATACAAACTACTACTTATATGTGGTTACAGCCGTTTTCATCGCTAACACTATACCAACTACTACTTATATGTGGTTACAGCCGTTTTCATGGCTACCACTATACCAACTACAACTTATATGTGGTTACCGCTGTTTTCATGGCTAACACTATACCAACTAATACTTATATGTGGTTACAGCTGTTTTCATGGCTAACACCATACAAACTACTACTTATATGTGGTTACAGCCGTTTTCATGGCTAACACCATACAAACTACTACTTATATGTGGTTACAGCCGTTTTCATGGCTAACACCATACAAACTACTACTTATATGTGGTTACAGCCGTTTTCATGGCTAACACTATACAAACTACTACTTATATGTAGTTACAGCCGTTTTTATGGCTAACACCATACAATCTACTACTTATATGTGGTTACAGCCGTTTTCATGGCTAACACCATACAAACTACTACTTATATGTGGTTACAGCTGTTTTCATGGCTAACACCATATAAACTACTACTTATATGTGGTTACAGCTGTTTTCATGGCTAACACCATACAAACTACTACTTATATGTGGTTACAGCCGTTTTCATGGCTAACACCATACAAACTACTACTTATATGTGGTTACAGCCGTTTTCATGGCTAACACCATACAAACTACTACTTATATGTGGTTACAGCCGTTTCTATGGCTAACACCATACAAACTACTACTTATATGTGGTTACAGCCGTTTTCATGGCTAACACCATACAAACTACTACTTATATGTGGTTACAGCCGTTTTCATGGCTAACACCATACAAACTACTACTTATATGTGGTTACAGCCGTTTCCATGGCTAACACCATACAAACTACTACTTATATGTTGTTACAGCTGTGTTCATGTCTAACACCATACAAACTACTACTTATATGTGGTTACAGCCGTTTTCATGGCTAACACCATACAAACTACTACTTATATGTGGTTACAGCCGTTTCCATGGCTAACACCATACAAACTACTACTTATATGTTGTTACAGCTGTGTTCATGTCTAACACCATACAAACTACTACTTATATGTGGTTACAGCCGTTTTCATGGCTAACACCATACAAACTACTACATATATGTGGTTACAGCCGTTTTCATGGCTAACACCATACAAACTACTACTTATATGTGGTTACAGCCGTTTTCATGGCTAACACTATACAAACTACTACATATATGTGGTTACAGCCGTTTTCATGGCTAACACTATACAAACTACTACTTATATGTGGTTACAGCCGTTTACATGGCTAACACCATACAAACTACTACTTATATGTGGTTACAGCCGTTTTCATGGCTAACACCATACAAACTACTACTTATATGTGGTTACAGCCGTTTTCATGGCTAACACCATACAAACTACTACTTATATGTGGTTACAGCTGTTTTCATGGCTAACACCATACAAACTACTACATATATGTGGTTACAGCCCTTTTCATGGCTAACACCATACAAACTACTACGTATATGTGGTTACAGCCGTTTTCATGGCTAACACTATACAAACTACTACATATATGTGGTTACAGCCGTTGTCATGGCTAACACCATACAAACTACTACTTATATGTGGTTACAGCCGTTTTCATGGCTAACACCATACAAACTACTACTTATATGTGGTTACAGCCGTTGTCATGGCTAACACCATACAAACTACTACTTATATGTGGTTTCAGCCGTTTACATGGCTAACACCATACAAACTACTACTTATATGTGGTTACAGCCGTTTTCATGGCTAACACCATACAAACTACTACTTATATGTGGTTACAGCCGTTTTCATGGCTAACACCATACAAACTACTACTTATATGTGGTTACAGCCGTTTTCATGGCTAACACCATACAAACTACTACTTATATGTTGTTACAGCCGTTTTCATGGCTAACACCATACAAACTACTACTTATATGTGGTTACAGCCGTTTCCATGGCTAACACCATACAAACTACTACTTATATGTTGTTACAGCTGTGTTCATGTCTAACACCATACAAACTACTACTTATATGTGGTTACAGCCGTTTTCATGGCTAACACCATACAAACTACTACTTATATGTGGTTTCAGCCGTTTACATGGCTAACACCATACAAACTACTACTTATATGTGGTTACAGCCGTTTTCATGGCTAACACCATACAAACTACTACTTATATGTGGTTACAGCCGTTTTCATGGCTAACACTATACAAACTACTACTTATATGTGGTTACAGCCGTTTTCATGGCTAACACCATACAAACTACTACTTATATGTGGTTACAGCCGTTTTCATGGCTAACACCATACAAACTACTACTTATATGTTGTTACAGCTGTGTTCATGTCTAACACCATACAAACTACTACTTATATGTGGTTACAGCCGTTTTCATGGCTAACACCATACAAACTACTACTTATATGTGGTTACAGCCGTTTTCATGGCTAACACCATACAAACTACTACTTATATGTGGTTACAGCTGTTTTCATGGCTAACACCATACAAACTACTACATATATGTGGTTACAGCCGTTTTCATGGCTAACACCATACAAACTACTACTTATATGTGGTTACAGCCGTTTTCATGGCTAACACTATACAAACTACTACATATATGTGGTTACAGCCGTTTTCATGGCTAACACTATACAAACTACTACTTATATGTGGTTACAGCCGTTTTCATGGCTAACACCATACAAACTACTACTTATATGTGGTTACAGCCGTTTTCATGGCTAACACCATACAAACTACTACTTATATGTGGTTACAGCCGTTTTCATGGCTAACTCTATACAAACTACTACGAGTAGGGAATATAGCTGTTTTCACAAACACTGATATGAGATTGATATTCTAACACCAAAATCTTAGCAAAAGTAACCAGCGCAGCAGCAAATGACAAAAATTAACCTAATTTTGTCTAACCCTGCACATCCACATTTCAGTTACAGCCAATTAAAGTGAAGCAACAACATTAACATTGGAATTGGCTTATCAGAGTAAGACAACATGAGCTCGAATAACTATAAAAGCAATCCTATTACAGTAGTCAGATTTGATGTGATTCCATGTTCTATCTGCTGAGCCTTGAAGGACAAGTCAGAAGCCAAAACAATAAAAACACTTGTTTGTTGTCCTTTTCTGTTGTTGTCATGTTCATTCCTTTGATTTATTTGTTAAGTTGAGTCATGGTCCACTAGACGGCACATTCGACTATCTCATCAGTATCAAGGCACACATTACTCTATACGTTCAAAAGGCTCGATGAAAATATGATCACAAGTTTGTAGCAAAACAAATCACTGCAGAACGGCAGGGACATGATATAGTTTCTTAATCAAAGTAAAGATTTTACCGTTAAATATCGTCAGCGTGATAAATTCTTTTGAAGAGTTATTTAAAAAAAATAACATGGAATTGGCATGAGCAACAGAAACAACAACAATAGTGGTAGTAGCAGTAGTAATAGTAATAGTAGTAGTTTGAGCACTTGTAAATTGACCAAGGTCAGGAAAACTGAGACAGGCTCCTCCTCCTTCCCGTCGGCCTTCCCTATGGTGACCCAGACAGATATTTCTATAACCCAGTAATTGGAAAGGTATTCCCAGTGCAGCTACACATGACACTTTCTAAAGACTAGAGGGGAGGGAGAAGAAGAAGAAAAAGAAGAAGAAGAAGAAGAAAAATGGCTTTTCAGTCGACTTCAACTAATGCAGGAGAGAGAGAGAGAGAGAGAGAGAGAGAGAGAGAGAGAGAGAGAGAGAGAGAGAGAGAGAGAGAGAGATTTAGAATATATAAAAACAAGACATTACGAATTATTAAAAGTCAGAAATTTCACTAAAATAAATGTTCTATGGTAGAATGGCTTTCAGGATGTAAGCGTTGTCTGATAAATGTAGTCGAGCTCATGGTGACAGGTTCAATTCCTAAACGCGGTAGAAAAAAGTTACTTAAAAATATAGATTTAGTCTATAAACAGAACAAGTATTTAAAAGTCAGAAATTTCACTAAAACAAATCTTCTACGGTAGAATGTTGTAAACTCTATGCTGTACCAAATCTAAGTGTTGCATCGAGCTGATGACCATGAGTTCAATTTCTGAATCTGGTAGTCATAATTGACAAAAGTTAATAATAATAAAAATACAGATTTTGTGAAAAAACAAAACATTTGGATTTAAATGTCAGAAAGTTCACTTGTAGAAGGTCTAAGTGTTGTGTAATAATTGTAGTCTAGCTGGTTCAATTTCGAAATCAATAATTAAAAATAAGGTTATTAAAAAAAACTGTTTATCTTATAAACAATACATTAGTCTAAAAATCAGAAATTCCAGTTAAACAAATTATAAATGGTAAAATGGCAGCGATTCTCCAGAATCTCTGAGAATAACATCTAAGAACAGTAGTCGAAATAATACAAATTATTAATGCTCATCTAAAAAATTCCAAAACATAATGAACATTTGTGATAATGAATCTTTTTAGAATTTATTTTGAAAATGGGCATACCCCATTTTAATTAAAAACGCTCACTGAAAATAAATGTTTGTAAGATTCGTTTTTTTTTTTAACAGATTAACAGAAATTGTTTTTAAAGTGCAGTTAAAATGTTTTGGGTGCACGAAATAATGGTTATCCATTTCAGCGGTGGTCTTCGAGTCATTATCTGATTGGTCAATTTGAGTGACGTGTCAGTTTTTGAAAAGTAAACAAATGCAGCCGACAAATTGTCATCCATTTTCAGACCACAATTTTACTATAGAATATTTTGAAGAATTTTTCTTCAGATGAAATCTGGGTATTGAATCGTCAACATCTTTTTTTTATTTTTTTATCTCTGTGGTCATAATCTTCTTTCTTTTGGAAAATTGTGCCCACGTTAATTAATTTTGCTCCTTTTCATGTAAAATCGACATTATGGTGTCGAAAAGATAACTTTAAAAATAACGTGATAGATTTGAGATATTTCTATCTTAGTTATGATGAGAATTTAATTTATTGATCGTCAAGTGTCAATTTTGGACTGCAAACTTTTATTCTGTGGATTGATAACAATTTAGAAGTTGTATTTGAAAATCTCAAATATTAACTAAAAATGAAGGAAACTTATGACGATATGTCATTATTTAAAAGTCGGTGAAAAGAAATTTATGACAAAATGTCAGTATTTAAAAGGTTATATTTGGAAAACAGAAAACAGATATTAGCCGAAGTTTGGTTGAGAATATTGGGCACAAGGACCCATAATATTTTCTGTTTAGTCAAAAAAGACTAATTGTTTTAAAAGATTTGTTGAAAATATTGAGCACAAGGATCCAGAATATTTTCTATTTAATAAATCGACTAAATTATGCAAAAGATTTATTGAATTTAATATTTGTTTTTCTGAAGGATAAATAAATATTAAATTCAATAAATAAATATTAAATTCAATAAATAAATATAGGAGAATTGAAGTCATCATATTTTTAATTTGATTTGAGATCTGCAATCCAGAAATTCACATTTTAATATACAAAAAAATAGGAGTAATACTTATTTTTAAAAATTAATATTAGAATTAAGTTAGAAAATAATAATTATTTAATTTTCAGAGACACAAGTAATATTTGATAATTTATTACTTGAAAAAAAAAAAAAAAACAGAAAAGAGGAAGAAAGCCGGTTTCCAGAGTTTTTGCTCATTCTCAAGAACTTTTTTTCAATGAAAATGTGTCATTTGCCTAGAATGTTTTTCCTGTTGGAAAAATGAAAGAAACTTTTTTCAAGTGAAATTTGATTGCTCACTGATGAGCGAACTAAAAAAAATACACAGGAAAATTTCCACATCTATAAAAAAACATAAATGTAAGGGTGTATTTAAACTGTGAGTACTTTAATTTGTTAATAAGTTGTTTTTTTTGTATGAGATATGAACAAATATGCATGTCAACCAAATTATTTGCTTTTTTCTCTTGTTACTAGTGATCTCTCGCTGGTAAAAACATGTGGTTTTCTCCGGAATCTGAATGACAGCAAGTCTCCTCAGATTCTCAGTACTCTCTGCATCTTTTTATCGCCATTGCAACTCACTTGGTGTTCTCGCACCAGCTGTTCACTGGTGATTTCTCACTGATAATGGTTTTCTTTGAAATCTGAGTGACAATAAGCATCCTCAACATTCCAGTACTTTATTCTCTTCCAGTGGACGTCTAGGTTGTGTTACCCCATCTCTCAGACTCTCTGTGGCAATTTTTCATGGTACAAAACGAGGTTTTTGTTTGTTTTGTTTACTAATGCGTCACCACTCATAAAGGCCCAAAAGCCACTTGAGGACATGGGTTAATAGTTTGTGTCAGGTAGATGTTTTTTTTGTTGTATTTCTATTAGAGTGTGTTTGTGGAGGGGGGGGGGGTCAATGTCAGGTTATGGCATTTTAAATTATATATTTTTTTTACCCAAGTCGTCTTGTCAACTTCCACGAGTTCATCGTTCATCCCACCAGTGCCATTTTATTTCAACTTCATAAACAAAATATATTCTTATGCTTGTCAATACATTATATTCGATCAAATATCGTGTGTGGAACCACAAATAAGCATGATTTGTAACATATAAAAAATAAAAATCGATTAATTAATAATGTATTTAATAAAAAAATAAAATGTAATAAAAAATTTACGTTTCAAAATCCTATTTAAAACAAAATAATAAATTGATAAAAAAACAAAAAAACTTTTATCTCTAGCTATATAAAGTTATTAATTATATATTTATTAATTAATTTTTACGTATATATAAAGTTAGGTATATGTATATAAATCTGCACAGGATTCACTCCAAAACGAAATAACATATCATTATGAACTTTGGAAGACAGTTGTTAGGCGTAAGGGGTGGTAATGTTGTCTACATTTAGTTTAATTTAGTTTTATGCAAAGGGGGTTAAAGGCTTCCTGAAAATTCAGATACCTCAAATTTTTGTGAAATGTTAACAATAATTGTTACACATCAATTAATAAATATTCCCCAAATTTCAAATTCTTTGGAATATTTAAAATGGGTTTTATGGGGCATAATATGGGCACAACCTCCCATTTGAAAATTTGATTTTAATCTTTGTAAGGGGAAATACTGTTCTGTTCGGGGGGGGGGGGGGGGGATAAATTTACTCATCCTGAGACAGGTATGCTTCTAGTTATTTATAAATTTGAGAGTAAAAAACAAACAAACAAAAAACTCGAAACTATTTATGGGATTTAAATTTCAACATTTCGTAAGATGCTTGATCGACTTTTTTAATGACATATATTCCTCCAATTAATTATTTTTCAGAAGATGTAAATATTCTCTTAATATAAATTAATTAAGAGAAAAGCCAACAACGGGGGGGGGGGGATAAGCGAAACAAAAATGAAAGTAAAAAGACTCCCGAGCAACGGCTAGTCGGTACATCTAATAGAGAAATAAAGTCAGAGCCCTGACAACACAAAATTTAGGAACCATACGAAAAACTGATACTTGTGTATAAAAAGCCGGTTGTGAAATATGCCAGTTGAAAATAAAATATCAGAAAAACTTTATGAAATACTTACTTGTTATTGAAAAATATTAGCGTACACCGAAAATTACGGAAAATAATCGAGTATTTTTATTTTCAGTTATGAAATTTATCGTAGTCCCGAGCTGCCGCCATTTTTTGGCCATTATTAGTGTCAAATCGCTAAATTAATTTATATTTTTTATTAAAATTCTAATCGCTCATTTTCCGTAATTTTCGGTGTACACTAATATTTTTCAATAACAAGTAAGTAGTTTATAAAGTTTTCCTATCATTTTATTTTTGGCTGTCATATTTCGCAAGCGGGTTACCATACAGAAGCACGGAAAAAATTGTCAATGCTTCGGAATAAAGACCGCATCGGTTTGGGGCGATTAAAAAGAAGAAATAATTTTTTAAAATGAAAATTATTATCGATTACAAATATCGAAAGGAGAAAGAAAAGAATTCATATACCGAGATCGGAAAGAGTAACTCGGCTTTTATAGCTTCATCGTAACATCGATTTTAAAGCCGGTGTAACTAAAATACGTAATTTCTAAGATAAAGGCAGCGGAAACGATGTTCTACATTTTAAAGGAGGGATTTCATTTACATTGGCTACAAAGTAAGTGTCCGTTTCCCAATAGTGACGTGAAGTTCCCCCCTCTCTCCGGTAGATGCAAATAACTAATTTTTTTAGGTGCTTTTTACAAATAGGTATCCAGAGATTTGCAGTCGTGGCGTAAGCAGTTCCGACCCGGAACAGAGAAAAACGTTCCGATGTTTCTACACAATACGAACCGAACTAAACCGACTTTTGTCGAACAAAACCTAAAACTTAGGAGTAAATGTTGAGATCCGTGTCGAGCACAGATTCTTCGAAAATTGTGTATAGGCGATAATAATTGTTTGTTTTTAAAAAATTATGATATAATTAACGTTTTGGAGTTAAAATACAATTAGTATTACGCAGTAATAGGGAGAAAAAAAAACACTTTTAACACTTTTTACATCATGAGCGATACAAAAAACACGACCACGCCGCCATCTTGGAAATCCGTCGATGATACTAGCATATTTACTTTATTTAAAAAAGTGTTTTTCTTCAGATTTCAGGCGTAATACTAAACAGATTGGCTATGTTTAAGTTTCGTTGCTGAAATTCAGTCCCGGTTGCTGCTTCGCAGACGACGGGAAAACGGTGACAAGGCAGAAAGTGTCCCCCATTGTTATAATGGGGGACACTTTCTGCCTTGTCACCGTCTTGGCATTATAATTCACATAAGAAAATCAAACAGTTTTAATTTAGATTTTACGATATCTTTTGTTTATTAAAGTGTTGGGTGCAAGTACAGAATAGGTAATAAAAAAGGCACTTCTGTAGTATATATGAAGCAGCAGATTTTCTGTCCTTCTACTGAAAATAAAGGGAGGTAATTCAACCGGAAGTGATTTTTTTACGACATAAAAAAAAATGCAAGACTGATTTGTTTTTGGGTAACAATTAATAATTTCTTTTTTTATTATATGAAGTAAAAAAAATTTAAATAAAAAACCCTAACCCTAAACCATAACCCTAACTCTAACCCTAAACCCTAAGAAATCAGGCGGTGTGCCTGTAAAAAATATATTATTTTTTTGCGGCTGGTTCATTAAATTACCAATGTCTCGAAGATTAATCTCATTTAACTCCATTTTCTAAATACTAAATTCAACTTCCGGTGAATTCTGAATGAATGGTACTTGGAGAAAAAAAACGGAACTCTTCAATTTCGATTTCTTAATCGACAGCTGCTTCATATATACTACAGAAGTGCTAAAAAAAGCCCCCTCCCCGTGTTAAGAATGTTTGGCACTAGTGCAGTTTAACATTTCGAGCAAATTTATTTGTTTTCATTTTTGAAGAGTTAAGTTTGCGTCAAGAGGAGACAATCACTGACCTTATTGAAGTGAAATTTTTTGGTAAATCAGACATGAAACTATACGAATACATTAAAGTAATACAAAATAATAAATTAATTAATAGAACATTTATAGAATTAAATTAAAATTTAAAAATTTTTTGAAATGAAATAATACAGTCATTACGTGAAAATGTGTGATTTATTTTTTGAAAACGAGCCGTTTCTTTTCAATTAATCAAATTTTTTAAAGAAATTACAACAGTCATTTGAAAATGTGTGATTTGAGGGAAATGTTTGATGAATTTACGTATTTTTCTCTGTACAATCTACAGACGTAGTGCAAATATGATAGCCATTTTGGGAATATTAAAAGGGGGATAACCGTAAATGAATTACCCTTATCGCCCTTTTAATACATCAAAATTATTGTCATATTTGCACTTCCTCTTCGTAAATCGCTAAAATTTTCTTTTCTTTTATAAAAAAAGAAACTACTTGATTAATTTACGTGCTTTTTGGTATAGGATATATTCAGCCCGTGACAGGTACGCACATCAAACAGATATTCCTCATTTTTGATTTTTTTCGAAAGTATCCGCTAAATTATCGTCTATCTCAGGACCGGCAGGACAGTTATAAAGGGGGGGGGCTCTTAAAAAGTGTGTGGGGGTGCGGTTAAACACATGCATATATAACTTCATTATTGATGACCGTAAAGTGACCCCCCCCCCCGGTGCCGTCCATGTGTCTATACAGTATAGTATACCCACTTTTTAAAAATCGCAATCTGTCCTCGACGCGAATCTCAACATTAGCTAACTTAACGGTTTGTATTGTGTAGAAGTACTGAAACAACATTACAACAACATACACTTAAATACAAAATCAAATCAAAAACTTCTTTCGTTAAAAAAACTTCTTCGCAAAAAAAGAAAAAAACGCAGTTTGTTCGGTGAAGTTCGTTAACGTTCGCTAGTCTCGGATGACGTAAGTACTGAAATGTTCTTGGATACCAATTCCTAAAAAGTACCTTTTTTGAAATTATCCTTTTCAAGAATCTTGCTAAAAGCCTAGTAATAAATAATAATCTGCTCTACGGTAAAAGAAAGAAAAAAATGTCCCCAAAATGATGCGGCCTTTATTCCGAAGTTCTACCCAAAAGTTTATAACCTGTAGAGTACAACGCGACACAATTAATCAAAACCAGTCGAAACGGTAGAAATTCCATATTTATTTAAAGACAAACCGGTTTTAATTTTATACTTTGTGTTGCTTCTTGAGATAACAATCATCACTAACTACAGTAATGTGATTCTAATCTTTTGCTGACTGTCGAAAAGTAATACTTAAAGTTGTAGTGAAAACTAACAAGTAGTTTGTTTTTATTTAAGATTTTCAAATTTGACGAACTTTCGAATCGAAGAGTCGAGTGGTCATTTTGAAGACTAAATCAATATTTAACGTAAAATGATCCCCCATTTCCGGGCCATTCTAGCGCTTTATGGCATTACCCAAATTTCTTATTTTTTGCTATATTTTGGAAGGGGGGGGGGGCTCTTTTTTAAAAAACGATTATGCAATGCATAATCATTTTTTAAAAAGCCATGCATAATATGCATGGCTTTGCTACTCGAACTTAGGGTTAGTGGTAAAAACTTTGGTTAATACCCTAAAAAGCTAGAATGTCCCGGAAATGGATGATTTTTACGTTAAATTTATGTACGGGATCCCTGCTCTAATTTTTTTCTTCTTATTTCCGACAAGTTTTTCAGGGTGTTACTGTTCACACGGTTAGTGTTCGCCTAAAAAAATAGAATCTCATTATTTTTGGAGGAGGGAGGGTAGCTTAGGGGTTTAATATACAAATTTACTGTTAATTTTCTGAACAATAACAAGTTTGCATCACATAAAATTAGAATTATATTTGCTGTAGTTGCCGACGATTGTTATCTCGAGAAGCAACACATCTTCTTTTAATGCACTTACTGTTAAAATGAATGGAGTTACTGCCCTTGGAATGAGGAGAAAGCGAACTTGAGGACGAATTAACATTTTGTAGCAAAAATCGTAGTTCAAACTTTAGCACAAAGTAAGTGTAAATAAAAAATGAAAAGAAAAAATGTTGTGTATTCTTTAATTCTAATTAAACCATCTTTTCATGTCGTTTGTAAGTCATGCCATGTTTTTTTTAAAAACATTTTTCTTTTGAATGAAGTTGTTTCCATGGCTAACCGAATGTGGCCGTTACTGAATAATGAATGAATATTATACATCACATTTTCTTTTAAAAGAAAAAGGGCACTTCTGCATTTTAGGGACGGGGCGAATTTATTTGTTTCCATTTCAGTAGAGCTACAATAGTGTAAAGGGCAGTCACCCCTGTTTTCACTTTTAGTACATTTCAGTGCTAGTACATAATTTCTTCGAAAATGGACGTGGATGCCCTGAATATGAATTTTCAAAATTAAATTGCGAATAAATAAGAACTAATGCAAATTCAATTAATTAATAGAACATTTATTGAAAAAGTTAAAATTTGTGAAAATCAACAGTATTATTTTTTTCAAAACGAATATTTTTCTTTTCAAAATTATATTAAAATAGTCATGTTGTTTGGGTTAACACAGTTTTGATTTTTTGTTTTTTTACAATTTAAAAAATAAAACACGGAGTTTTTATATGCACTTATATGTAAACGTATTTGAGATTAGAAATCATCATTCACTTTAGGAACACACTCTCTCTCTCTCATATATATATATATATATATATATATATTTGGAGAAATTATGTACTAAAAGTGAAAAGTGAAGGGGTTTCCTGCCCCTTACACTACTGTAGCTCTTCTGAAATGAAAACAAATAAATTCTCCCCGTCCCCATAGTGCAGAAGTGCCAGAAAAAACTTTGATTTGTATCAGTCGTGTTGCTTTTACTGCATCTAACTTAAAAGACGAAGACAAAAAGAAAAGGAACATTTGGTGTAATTTTTATTTTATTAGTTCCAAATCCAATATGGCTGCTAAACGTGAAAACATGCCGTTTTATCGGTTCACTTTTAAAAATTTAAAAATCTAATGCAAAGTTTTGTTCTCTGGGAGGTTCTGCCCTGCCCCCCTCCCTATACACACTTAAAAGAAAAGTTTATTTATAAAAAAAAACCCCGGAAACTTGTGTTTCATTAAACCCAACACTAACCCTAAATCCATGGTGGTAGTCAGGTAAGAAGATGCCAAGATAGGGATCGAGAGCTTAAATTCTGCTTTGCTCAGGTAAATTTGTAAATTAACAACCTCAGCTACTCCCCCCCCCCCTCTCCTCTAAAAAGAAAAGAAAAGAAAATGAGTATTCTACTTGTGAAGCCCCGTCAAAACCTGGCGGAATGAAAAAGAAAAAAATATTTTAGAATGAAGGATTAATTTCGCATATAAATTTAACGTAAAATGATCCCCCAGTTACGGGCTACTCTACTCTTTTTTTTAGGACAGCTAACCAATTTTTTTTTTTCGTCGTGTCAAAGCTTAACTTCTGTGTATTGGGGAGGAGGTCATGTTGAAAAGTTAGTAAATAAATTACTTTTCATTATTAAAAAAATTAGTGACAAAATATAATTTCATCTAAAGGAAACTAGAAAATAAACATTTACCTCCCACCTCCAATCCTAAGTCCGAGTGCCCCTCCCCCCAACTTTAACCCTAAGTCCGGAGAATGTTAATCTAGTATTCAATTTGTGGCGAAGTGCACCCCTTCACCCCTCATCGTGAAACCACACCTTCTAGTCGTGACCATCGTAATAGTAAACTAGTAAAGTTTACTATATTACGTTGGCCATGTTATAGCCCCCGACCCCCATCCACCCAAAGCAGAAGAACTCCATTAATTCCAACAAATGCACTGAATGTATTTTTCAGAGCCCCCACCCCAAATAATAAAAAAAGCAAGAATGGCTCGAAACTCGGGGATTATTTCACGTTAAATTTATACGTGAAACTGATCCCCCACTCTAAAATGTAAAATATATTTTTTCTTTTCCCTACATTTTGAAGAGTGTTCGCACGTAATCGTAAAAAAGAAGAATTTCATGAGGTCAGGTGGGTTTAGCTGCGGGTGTTAATCTACAATAATACATTAAAAAATTACAATTTTATTTAAGCGTTTCACTCTAACCCAATTAAAAAATTACAATTTTATTTAAGCGTTTCACTCTAACCCAATTAAAAAATTACAATTTTATTTAAGCGTTTCACTCTAACCCAATTAAAAAATTACAATTTTATTTAAGCGTTTCACTCTAACCCAATTAAAAAATTACAATTTTATTTAAGCGTTTCACTCTAACCCAATTAAAAAATTACAATTTTATTTAAGCGTTTCACTCTAACCCAATTAAAAAATTACAATTTTATTTAAGCGTTTCACTCTAACCCAATTAAAAAAATTACAATTTTATTTAAGCGTTTCACTCTAACCCAATTAAAAAAATTACAATTTTATTTAAGCGTTTCACTCTAACCTAATTAAAAAAATTACAATTTTATTTAAGCGTTTCACTCTAACCCAATTAAAAAATTACAATTTTATTTAAGCGTTTCACTCTAACCCAATTAAAAAAATTACAATTTTATTTAAGCGTTTCACTCTAACCCAATTAAAAAAATTACAATTTTATTTAAGCGTTTCACTCTAACCTAATTAAAAAAATTACAATTTTATTTAAGCGTTTCACTCTAACCCAATTAAAAAATTACAATTTTATTTAAGCGTTTCACTCTAACCCAATTAAAAAAATTACAATTTTATTTAAGCGTTTCACTCTAACCCAATTAAAAAAATTACAATTTTATTTAAGCGTTTCACTCTAACCTAATTAAAAAAATTACAATTTTATTTAAGCGTTTCACTCTAACCCAATTAAAAAATTACAATTTTATTTAAGCGTTTCACTCTAACCCAATTAAAAAAATTACAATTTTATTTAAGCGTTTCACTCTAACCCAATTAAAAAAATTACAATTTTATTTAAGCGTTTCACTCTAACCTAATTAAAAAAATTACAATTTTATTTAAGCGTTTCACTCTAACCCAATTAAAAAATTACAATTTTATTTAAGCGTTTCACTCTAACCTAATTAAAAAAAATTCTTATGCACAATTTGACTCCCACCCATGCTGTTTATATAATACAAAAATAAAAAAATGTAATTCATTTACAAATTAGGCACAAGACAATCAAAAGTGTGTGTAGGTGTATGTATTGTCTATCCTATTCTTAAGCAGACGCATTTTGACCCATTCGTCTAAACGCTGCTCCTTTCACCATTTGTCCATCACCTTTTACTTCAGCAATCACCAAAATACCACATTTACTTTATGGACTATCCTATTGCCTAAAATATCCCCAATGGTTTTAAATTCATTATTTTATTGTTTGTTTGTTTTTAACTTATGAGTCACCACTTATCAACTTTTCAAGGCTAAAAAAAACTATTCGAAAATAAAATTTAATGAGATGGATAGATTGACAGTTGAATGATGACGAATACTATGAGAGGATTGAAAATTCCCACATACCATCCACTCAAAACAACCCAGAAAACAGCAATTCTTCCTCCTTTGTCACAAACATCGCTCATGGAATGAGAGAACTAAAGGACAAAGTAGGGAGGGAGTGGAGCAAGGGTTACGAGGCTGCCAAAAGTAAATCCAATGTTCATTTTCTACTCTCCATTTCCAAAAAATATTTTATACTTACAATTTCATGAAAAATGATCAAGTGACAAAAAAAAAGAAGAAAACCCGAAAGAAAGAAAAAACAAAGAAACCAAATAAAATCAGGGGCAGGTTAGTAAGATCCTCTCAACAGTTTCTAAGAGCAGACCAACCGCATACTGTTTTCCTATTTTTTAACTGAAAAACAAGCAGGACGATCTCTAAATAGGAGTGGGAGGAAAAATGAAATAAGGATGGAGTTTGGGAGTGGATAGTATTCTACCAAAATTAAAATAAAAAAGTGTGGAGTAGCCATCTTGTATCTCTATAACCGAAAAATAAAATGGGATATGCTGCGCTCAACTAGCTAAGAGGTTACCATAACCAGGCTGGAGCCCAGATAGACCGAGCACGGCATGCACCATATACAGACAGGCAACACATACTTATATATCTCGTTCCTGGCCCGAAGGCCAGATAGTGTCGAAGACTTTATCAAGATATGGCGATTAACAATTTCCAACAAAGAAAAAAAAGAGGTGAAAACACAGTCAACAAATAACTGTTACCATAAGCAAGAAAAGTTACTTTTCTGCCTGCCTTTTGTGTTTTAAAGAATTTTAAAGCACTTTATTTACATATTTCATGGACACTTTCTGAGTCTTGTAAACTGTCCGTATTCAAAATAGCGTCGAATGTTACTTGAAATGAAACCTCAAGGTTGTAGAACAACTTAAAAATCGAAAATAAAACAAAAATACAGCTGTCATCAATCGGACTAAAATTTAATTTTCAACTGATCTGTATATTTTTATGAGCTGTATTTTTGTTTAATTTCCTGTTTTTTTAGGGTTTATTATTTATTTATTTTAACACAGTTCACCCCAAACAAGGCAAGTTGCCACTAGACGTAAGGGGCTACTGAGAATTAGGGTGACATTTTTTTGGGGGGTCATCCTAAATTGGGAGCTGTGCTACGAGATGCTTGTTCACATTAGTTTTAAATTTCTGCATGTCAGTACAGGTGGAGAAACAGGGAGAACGGAGGGAGTTTCAAAAGCCGACAGCTCGAGGAAAGAAGCTATTGGAGTAGAAAGCTCTTTGGCATCTGGGGACCTCCACAGTGAATGGATAAAATTTAGCTGATTGTCGGGTTGGTCAAGTGTATTTATGTCGAGGGGGCACCAGAGCAGCGAGTTCATCGGAGCACAATCCATTGAAGTACTTGTAAAACAAACACAAGGATGCAACATTGCAGCGATGGGGCTGGAGCTTGGTGGATAGTGAGGAACCTATTAAATTAGCGACTCTTTTTTTAACCTTGTCTAAGAGGGAGAGACTAGTGGATGCTGCACCAGCCCAGACGTGGCAACAATACTTCATGCATGGGTGGATTGTGGCTTTGTCGAAATATAGGATATTGTCAGGTGTGAGAAGTTTTCTAACGTGGTAGAGAGAGCCAACCTTCTTTTCAGCAGCTTTGGCAATGTCTTCTATGTAGTTTTTATTTCATTTTGAGTAACATTCGGCGCCATTTTAAAAACGGCGGGTTAACAAGACTCAGAAAGCATTGATAAAACGTGTAAATAAAACACAAGAAATCAGGCAGGTAGGTAGAAAAGTTACTTTTCTTGCTTGTGGTAACAATTATTTATTGACGATTTTTTTTCTTTCTTTCTGACCATCTTTTTTCTCTATTGGAAATTGTTAACAATTGCCCAAGATATATTTATTCTATGGTCATAAATAAGTCTTATCTTCTAGTCGTCAGCGGTATCAAATATCATATGATGACAGGGTTGGACTCGGAAGTTAAAAAGAGGGTACTGTAATGAATGGGTATCTAATGGATTTAAATACTTACGGAGTTAGTCCTCAAAATGGCAGAAGAAGTTTACAATTGGAAAGCTATTTTCTTTTAGGAAGAGTTAAGCCAAGTCCTCTTTTATGGTTGTTGTCCAGGTCCTAATCTGTCCACCGACACACTTGCGCTACCATTGAGGTTAAAAGGGGTCCATTAAGAGGGACTAGTACCTTTCCAAGATGGCCGCCTTCTGTCGCACTCTTGATTGGTCCCCATGCACCCAACACTATATGATGCATTTCAAAGCACTCTTGTGCAGCTACAGTCTCTTTATAGTGAATGATCGTTCGTGTGTGGTGAAGACTCGCACCATTCATGAGGTAAACCTGTTAATGCGTTTGGCCATAGACAGAACACGGTGGATCTAGAGGAGTGAAACGCTGATAAAAACAATCCCTTCATCCTTTACGCATAGTTGTAGTTCGTGTGTTGATCATTGATAAACAGATGCCTCGGCAGAGAGAACATGGCAGGAAATTCCAAAAGGCGTCTGAACCGAAAACCAGTGGTTACTTTTGGTCCTTCCTTCTCTGAGTCTGTTGGATAATCTGCAGTATATGGAAGTGTCACAACAGGGTAGAACTGAGGACTCTTCCCTTAAATAAATTCTCACAGCACTTCTTTCCTATGAAAGACAGAACTCACGAAAATACAACTTTGCCATATTACCATTGTTACTACTAGCAAAAATATGTGACCTCTTATCAGAGGTCGCATATATTACTACTACCCCCCCCCCCCCCAAAGGAGAAGGTAATCCCTGAAAGAATGGTATCATGACCACAGAACAGATACTATATTACCCCCCCCCCCTAAAAAAAGGAGATAATGCCTGGGAGGATGGTGTCATGACAAACATATACTACACTGTTCCCTCCAAAAGAGGCAGTAATTCCTGGGATAATAGTATCATCACAATAGAACAGATACTACACTATGCCGTCCTTAATTGAACATTCTATAATAAACTGAATTGAGCAATTAAAGTACAATTAATAGAAGTAATAGTATAGTTTCAGTTCCAAACAAACAGATACCAAATCTCCATTAGAAATAGATGTTGTAATTTCTATAATTTAAAATCTTCAAAGAATGAATAAAATAAATAAAAATGTTCTCATAAAATTAGAATATTTGATATTCTACTTTAGCATTTTTATAGTGGCACACGTGTTGGAGCCTCTTCTCCAGCATGAGCATCGCCATGTTGAGGTCAGAATATAAATGGGGGAAAAAACAAATGATGAGGAAATGGTAATAATAAAGTGACGGTTGGATTTGCATACATAAACTTGCATTTATTTCTCACAGAGAAGTTTTGTAAAAGACTAATGTAAGAGGGACATGATAAAACGTGATGCATAGGAAGGGGGGGGCGTGAAAATAACAGACATTGTTACGAATGAAAGAGACTACGTTAAAAGTCTCTGAACAGAATCAAAATAAAAATATATTGCCAGGGCAAACAAGTTGTAGAGAATGCATGGGCATGCTTTGTATTGTCTGGGAACTATTATTGATACGAATGTTACGATTAATAGAAAAAGTACCATGCTGAGATGGCTAAAAGGACCATGGTTGAATATCTATATGTGAACGATAGTTGCAAAGTCGCCATGTTGAATATGTTGCGTTATCATAGATAATATAGCGAAGTATAAAGGGAAAGACAATGATGTAGAACTGTTAATAATAAAGGGACTGTTGAATTTAAAAAATATATATTTATATTTATTTCTCACAGAGAAGGTTTCTTCAAAACAAATGTAAGGGGGGGGGCATAATAAAACATGATACATAAAAGGAGGTGCAAACAACGGGCGTAAAAGGTATTCAACGCAAATGTCCCAAACACAATCGAAATAAACATGAATTGCCAGGGCAAACAATTTATAGAGAAATGCATGGGAGATGTAAATTAAATGCGACTTAGTTGGATGATATTACTCTGAAAACGAATTCTGAAACCAGTAGGGCCATGCTAAAATGTCTCGGAGTCTAGTCAAAACTGCAACCAGACGTGAGATCTGACGAAACGGTGCCAGCACTGTAAAACCCATGTAAAAATGTAGAGCTAGATGAAACAACACATCCAGCCAGTTCGAGCCCATGGCCGGGAAAGAAGACAAACCCCGTTTTCGAATCTCATACATACGTAGCGCATATATTTTATTTTTGTTCTTCATAATTGAAGAATTCATTCTCTTGTTGCCCGGGATAATTCAGAGGAGATAACTTGAACATGGTTGAAGGGAAATAACTCTGAATATACTGAGTTAACATTGTCTTTACTGTTTATGGATGTCCGGCGCATATGCAGACCCCACTATTATTGTAAATTCCCTTAATACAAAATACCATCATTCGATTCCTCATGAAATTTTATTTGAGAAAATTTGTGTTTGATCTTGGTAAAGAGCCTTGTTTACAATTGTATTCCTGGACATAAGAACAAAAAGAAACACCCCATCTATATTATATTATCTATTATACTAAACATGAATTAATCAACGTTTATTTCTGTAAAGCTGTCTTCGTACATAATTTAATAACACAAAATACATGCAAAAAATATATACTTTAGCTCTGAGTTAATTATTCTAATTAGCCGTAATTTATAATTAACTGAACAAGTCACCAATCTCTTTCTGAGCTGTCTCTGTATTTCGAATCTCATACATATGTAGCGCATATATTTTATTTTTGTACTTCATAATTGAAGAATACATTCTCTTGTTGCCCGGGATAATTAAGGAGAAATAACTATGTTGATTCAACTACTCTCTAATATTTCTTATTATCTCTGAGTATTTAGAGAAAGAGTGACTCTCTTTTTTTAGCCTCATCATGTAATTGACATATGTGTGTCTGTACACACCACAAACATGTATATAAATTAGATGGCAAAATAATAAGTCTCTTTAATAATAATAACGCTACTTTATGATGATGGTATAGAAGTAAAGAGATTATTATTATTAGCTATGCCAGAAGAATGTCTTAACAGATATGTCAATTTATGAATTTTGGAATGAAATCAAAGTAGAATGAATAATGTCAGTTTATGAATTTTGGAATGAAATCAAAGTAGAATGAATAATGTCAATTTATGAATTTTGGAATGAAATCAAAGTAGAATGAATAATGTCAGTTTATGAATTTTAGAATGAAATCAAAGTAGAATGGATAATGTCAGTTTATGAATTTTGGAATGAAATCAAAGTAGAATGAATAATGTCAGTTTATGAATTTTGGAATGAAATAAAAGTAGAATAAATAATGTCAGTTTATGAATTTTGGAATGAAATCAAAGTAGAATGAATAATGTCAGTTTATGAATTTTGGAATGAAATCAAAGTAGAATAAATAATGTCAGTTTATGAATTTTGGAATGAAATCAAAGTAGAATAGATAGTGGTGGTGGTTGTGATTCAATAGGTCACAGGTACGTCTAGTATCATACAGGGTGTCCCAGAAATTGCAGATCATCCGGGTTTTCATAAAAATACACATAATATCTATTTTATTAGTTAGTAAATTCGAATGAAACAAGATGGTAAAACTTTTTTGTTGACTAGCTTGATTTTGTTGTTGGCATTCTTGCAAGAGGGACCACCTGAAGGTTGCCAAGATCCCTCAGTCAAAATGGTACTATGGAACCGACTGGATTCGAACTTGGCACACCCAAGGCATCAGTCTTCACCTATTTTATTGATTATTAGCTTAACAGATGCTCAAATTGTTCACCCCTGCATTAAAACATGCATCACTTCTTTTTATAAAACTGTCTTTAACTCTTCTGAGGGTTCCAGTGTTGACCCTTTGAAACTCAATTGTTATCGCATCTTTCAAATCATTAAGAGTGTGTGGACAATTCTGGTACACAACAGATTTGAGATGTTCCCAAAGAAAAAGTCATGAGGGAATAGATCTGGTGATCGAGGTGGCTACTCCACGAAGCTCAGTGTATGGTGCACGACATCTGAGAAACCTTGTACATACAAGCAAGAAGACTCAGAATTTGCTGAGATTATATGAGAAACCCTACATCTTCCAGCCCCCAACACCATATTACCTTTTTATTTTTGACAATTTTTAAATATATTCAATTTTGGGAGTAGGGCCCAAGGATGTACTCAGTAGTACTAATAGCTTCATTGGGAGATCCAACACAGTTTGCTGTTGTTGATCACTCTTCGCTGCTCGTTGTAAATATCCGCCGACTTGGCATTTACAAAGTTAAATTCCTACTAACTTCCAAGCTCATCTGCGGTGGCCAACGGGTAAGACTCTTGACTGCGAATCAGTGGTGATTTGTGATCGGAGTTCGCGTCTGCCGACCATCGGAAATTAACTTCCTACACTGAAGATTGTGTAAGCATGAAACATCGATGTCTGTAAGTAATAAATAACTAATATTTATTTAGAAATATTATATATATATATATATATATATATATATATATATATATATATATATATATAATGTGTGTGTATATATTTAAGCAAACATTGTTAAAATAACAGAATTCTACTGCTTGATTTAATTTTATTTTTTCAAGTTTTCTAATGTTCCCTTTTGTGTTGAAATCAAAAAAATTACTGTATATTCCATATGTATCACGAACGGTTTTGATTCTTCGTTGAATCATCTTCAGGTGACAAAAGCAAATGAACAAAAAAGCTATATATATATATATATATATATATATATATAAATTATTTATTTAAAAACTATACGTTACATATTCCAGAGAAGTACCATGGTTTCATTAACATGGGTAGACCGTTACTGTTTAGAAAAGACCCTTACAACCAATCTCAAATCTTCGGCCACTCACGAAATAAAGACAGTTCAAAAAATGGGATCAGACGGTCACAGTTTTCATCGTCCAGTGACCGTTGGATTCCATTTTGTATTTTAGCTCTCACATCCTTATGATCGAGCACTTAATGGATTTCTTTTCAACATACCATGACACAATATATATATATATATATATATATATATATATATATATATATATATATATATATATATATATATATATAAAGCCAATGTTTGTGTGTTATCGAAATCGATATGTTAACAGAGCATCCAAATAAGATTCAGTTAGGTTAAATGTTCATAATCTAAAGACACCATTCAAATTTTCCTTTCCATCTGGGGTCACTAAGGCAATTATCAGTTCGGTCCATAAAATAATTGAAATATATTGGAACGTACAGAAACGAATTTCATTTTTTTTAAATAGATTTTCTTCGTTTCATAAAACAAAAATAAAATTAAACAAAGAATATCTCAGTGAAGAATATATATATCTATATATATATATCATAGTATATATAAATAGAAATAATGTATAAACGTATATATAACACATCTGCTAATTATAATAAGAAAAACAATAAAAATACAGTAGAAAGAAAGAAAGAAATATTAAAGAAGAAGAAGAAGAAGAAGAAGAAAACCGACAGTTATGAACGCCGATTTTAAACACCGAGAGTTGACAAAGAAGAAGAAGAAAAAGAAAGAAAAAGAGAACAAATTAACGGTTAACTTATAGACGCAGATTTGAAACAATGAGAAAAGAAAAAAGTCGACAGTTGTGAACGCAGATTAGAAAAACTAAAGTGAACAAGGAAGATTAATATTTATTTGAGGTTGGCAACAACGGGGAGATGGACAACAAAGTAGGACGAGGGAGAAAAGGAAGAACTAAAGGTATGTGTATGTATGTGTGTATGTATATATATGTATATATATATATATATATATATATATATATATATATATATATGTGTATATACATATTTATTTATTTATCTTTTATTTCTTGATGTGTTGATGTTTTTTATATTTATAATATAAAACTAAAAATAATACATATATCACTTAAATAATAGTGTCATGGATTCGTCCAAACACTTTAAAATGCAGCAACATTTTTGTAAGTAACGGATAAATTTTATTAGACATACGAACAGCACAGGTAAATAATTTTTTTTTTTTTTTTTTTTTTGTGTCTTAAATAACTAATAGAAGTTAGCAAAACATTTATATGGAACAAAACGTAGATTTAGTATAAGGAACGTTTATGTTTTTGTCTTTTAAGGGAAGTGGGGTCTGATCAACTCTGCTGGGAAGCCATGAAATTAAATACTGTCTTGTTTTTAAATTCCCGAAACAGTTTTTCATGGTAAACAACTGATGATCCCGTAAAATAGTGTTAGAAACAAACTAATATAATAACTGTTAAAAATAAATTGACTTACATGAGTGATTTTCCACTGGAAGACTTGAGACTATAAGTTTTTGTTTTTTTTTTTAAATTTTTTTTTGTTTTTTAATTATTTTTTTTTTATATAGTTTTAATGGTTGAGAAACTTCCGAGACTATATATATATATATATATATATATATATATATATATATATATATATATAAAGGTTTAAAGATTTAAATTATTTTATTTGTTTATTTTAAAGATTTAAATTATTTTTATTGGTATTTTAAAGATTTAAATTATTTTTATTGGTATTTTAAAGATTTAAAATATTTTTATTGATATTTTAAAGATTTAAAATATTTTTATTGGTATTTTAAAGATTTAAAATATTTTTATTGGTATTTTAAAGATTTAAAATAAACAAATTCTTTTTAATTTGTTAAAGCCGTTTGTCATTTTACAGCTGTTTGTTAGAGCAATTATTTTCTCTCTCTCTCTCTCTCTCTCTCTCTCTCTATATATATATATATATATATATATATATATATATATATATATATATATATATATATATTAGTATATCATCTGTCCACATAAAATTTTATAAGGGGATATAATTTTTTATGTATCAATTTTCAGTATTTAATTCCACAGTGCTCGATACGTAAGTAGAGCTAGGTAGTAAGCTATGAAAATATATTTATGGCAATTAAGCTACACAGAGGTTCCCGCGTTTCATCCCCAGGGGGAATCTTCAGGCTAAATTTTAGCTTACTATATATATATATATATGTATATATATATATATATATGAGAGAGAATGTTTGTTTTTGTGGTTAGGTAGGCAACTATATGTCAAGTAATAATTGCAATAATTTTAAGTTTTCTTTCAAAGCAAAAAAATTGTAAACATAACTATATTTGAGATTATTTGTGACTAGCATTATTATATTTCCACACGAGAAACGCAGAGTCAATATATATATATATATATCATGGACGGCTGCACCGAGGGGGGTGCAGGAGGAGCTCAAGCCCCCTCCTACTTTTTAACTCCCCCCCCCACTTTACGGTCATCAATAATGAAGTTATATATGCATGTGTTTAACCGCCCCCCCCCACTTTTTAGGAGAGCCCCCCCCCCCACACACACACACTTTTATAACTGTCCCGCCGGTCCTGTATATATATATATATATATATATATATATATATATATATATATATATATATTAGCCACCGCCCGACTGTTGTTAAACAAGACAACAGACTCCTACCTGTGTACCAGCTTGAAGGGTAGGGTATCTGTTGTAGAACAACGAAAGAATATGAAGCCATAAAAAGACGTAAGATTTAAGAAAACATTACATAAATAAAGAGAGAGAAAAGTGAGACAGACAGAAGTCTAACTAGGTCAAAGGATATCTCTCTCTCCCTCTCTCTCTTTCTCTCTCTCTTTCTCTCTCTCTCTCTCTCTCTCTCTCTCTCTCTCTCTCTCTATATATATATATATATATATATATATATATATATGTGTGTGTTTGTGGTTAGGTAGGCAACCATGTGTTAACGAGTGGTATATATTGTGGTATCACATTATTATTATTATGGGTGGGGGCTAACTTTCTATGCAAATACCAGTCTAGACACTTGTTCTCGTCTTCACTTTCTTTTCAGCTGAGGCCGAGTTGTGCCCCCCCCCCCCCCCATCACCTCCGACACACTACAGGGCACCAGAACATTAAAATGTGGGGCCTTTCTTACTTCTTTCCTTCCATATTCTACTTTTTCAGACTTTGGTACTACCCTGTACATAAAAAGGATCCCATTAAAACCGGTTTCCTTCAATTAACTATAAAATTTCCACATGTTCTGATTGTGTCCCACTACAGTTTATGAACTGTGTCTGATGGTTGCTAAATATGCTGTTGGTGGAGCTCTGGCTGTATTTATCCATAAACAAGACGATTCCTATAAAAGGCCTGGCAACCAAGCAACTGGTGTGAGCATGGCGGGAAGCTACAACCTCCATTACTAAATATCAATTGCCAAGAACACTTTTTAATTAGTGACTTGTTGGTAATATCCAGCAGTTAGTTAACTATTATTTGCTGCAATTCTAACGAATATTTTTAAAGCCTATACACGCCTTAGGTGATGTTGATAATTAATGAGATAAGTAGCAGGAGACAAAGTTTGCAGCTATGTTGACACAGCGGTTCTCATTAGATCACTCAAGTTAAGCATAGTTGGACTTGGTCAGTACTTAGACGAGTAACCATTTGGGAATACTAGGTGCTGTAAGCACTCCATCCAAATAGAAGCCAAGATTGGGAGTATAACTGGCGACAGACTAGCATCTTGTCACATGATGGTGATTCGGCCAATTTATTCGACTTAACGCGATATGAGCCTTCAAGCTTAGGAAGGAAGTTTACTTTTACATATTCAGTTACAATTTTTGAATGGAGGATGGGAAGTCCCTTGAAAATTTTAACATCTCTATATTAATAAAATAATTAAACAAATTCACGTGTGTGTGTGTGTGTGTGTGTGTGTGTCGATTTCACGTGCTAACGTAACTTTGATAATTGCACATTTAATTATTTTTTTTATTAACTATTAATCTAATATTTATTGAAATAAAAAATGCGATATCGCAAAATAAAACAAAATATTTTAAATCGTATTAAAAAAAAAATTTGCATTTTGCGTTCTTTGTAAACAAGTTTCAATGTTTTTAATAATTGAAAAAAAAAAAAAGACTGAATTCCTTTGTGACACTTCGAAATCTCGAACTGAACTCTTCATTTCCACGAGGGTATATTGTTCTCGTTCTGTCAGCCATGACCAGATAGAAGTGCTAATTTTCATGTTATTCTTAGTTATTATCACCGATTAACCATTGGGACATATGTCCACGTGGAAAATTTGAGTATGTTATTTTGAGATTCTTAGAAATTTGAAAGGAATTTGGAAGCATTTAAATTGTCCAATAGTTCAAATTCTAAACAAATCTTAACAATATATTAAACGATTGAAAGTTTTGGAAACTGTTTACATCCAATAATTTTATAAATGGAGAGTAAAACAACCTTATCATAACAATAGGGGTGGGACGTAATGGGTGAAAATTTCAGATTCATGCGAGTAGTATTTTTTTGTGTTCATTTATACATAAATAACACTAAACAATCAAACATTTTGAAAATTTTACAAAATTCAGAAGGTGCAGGTCAAAAATAGCTGTTAGTGCTCCACGCGACTCAAAATCCATCATTTTTCGGTGAAAAAGTGGTTTCATGCGACATTGCAGGTCCTAAAACATCCTCAAATGCTATGAATGGATATAGATGGTTAAATCTAATATAGTACTTTAATTTAGGACCAGGCTGTGAAAGGGTTTTCATGAATGTAAAATAGCCAAAAACTAGTGGCCTGCACCTTCTGAATTTTGCAAAATTTTCAAAATGTTTGATTGTTTAGTGTTATTTATGTATAAATGAACACAAAAAAATACGACTTGCATCAATCTGAAATTTTCACCCATTACATCCCACCCCTAATATCACCATTAGTTATAGTTTTGTCACAATTTGGTTCAATTAATAATTTCATGACGAAACGATACTATAATAATTAAATTTAACTCTCAAATCTTTTTTAGGTAAAAAAAATATGGAAATTTGGTAAAACACAAAAAAACAAATGATATAGAAATAAAGAAATTGACCCAACTTTTGCATTTATTCATTTAGACAAGACGACCCGTGATTCGTTGAGTCAACGTTGGTACATTGTACATTAGATAAATAGATAAAAAAGAAAAACAAATAGACAGGCTCAAAAGTGCCAATGTTTTAAGCAACCGTAACAGAATCAATAGACAAAGTTGCAAAGCACTCATTTTTTGACATGTCCAATTGGAAGTTTTTCTTCTTTATTTACGTTATTTAATTATTTACATCATTCCCCTTTTCTCCACCACATCTCGTCTCATTCGCCCTTCCTTCCACCATTTAAAACATTCAATGGGCAAACAAGCAAGCAAGGTTTCTTGTATTGTATAGATAATTCAGGTTTATTTTTGAACTTTTCTTTAATTTCTTTATTGAAACTTTAAAAAATCAGAATAAGATGTAACTAAATCTAGAATAATAAAAAAAAGAAATTCAGAAGACGATTTTTGTCTGTGATTAAAAACTCGTACAGAACAATGGTAGCGTCTGCTCGGATCCTGGATGAATTGAACATCGCAGATAAAAAATAATCTGCAATTTTAAAATTATTCTCATGTCATCGTTTTAATGACGTCATCCAGTGTGCAAGAGGACACGATCACAAAGAAGAGCAACCGAGTTTTAGTAATAGTAGTAGTAGTAGTAGTAGTAGTAGTAACATCCTTGTATATATATTGGATTACTTCTACCAAATTTCAACTTTATATTGTACATCTTGTGGATGTCAGGAAAGCACATGTCTGGATTGCATGTGTGTTTTGTTGCCGACATGTTAGGAAGCAGCAGCAACAGCAGCTTCCTTGCTGCTGTGTGTGTGTGTGTGTGTGTTTGGGGGAGGGGGTAAGGGTTGGAACCTTGCAGGTATAACAAATAGCTACGGCCAACGAGGAGGACTTCCTGCAGACTTGACAATCCTGAGGCACGATTTTCGTGAGCTATATGCAAAAGTCGGATTCGTTCAACAGCAGCAGCAGTGCATGTTGATGCAAATGAGACTGCACAATTAGTCGGTGTTCCGCACGATGGAATAACTCCTGATTTGCATGTTATCAGGCAGACACCTGAAGTTCTAAATAGTTCTCATCACTTAGCTTAACGTACTATAGGTTACTTTACACTGATTTTACACAATACTTATTGTATACGTTTAATTGAACACAGGTTGTTTTTTCTTACACATTGCAGGGGGGGGGGGTCGGCTGTTTCCTATTTTTCCCAAAAGTATTAGTGCCTAAATGACCACAATAGATCAAATAGGATTTGAACTCAATGTAGTCAATTACATGGTCTGCGACGGTGTCCGTTGAGTCAATCACGAACCCACAAGTAAAAGGACGAAAGAGAAAATAGAGAAAGAAACAAGTGAGAAAGGGAAAAGGAAAGAAAAGGAAAAGATAAAGTAAAGAAAATTGAAACGAAAATACAAGGAAAAAGGAAAAAGGGAGAGAAGAAAAAGGAAAGAAAGAAAAGGTTAAAAAAAGAGAAAGTGGAAGAAGTTTTTAAAAAATCTATAAAAAACGAGAATGAAAAATGTGAAAGTGAAGAAAATGGTTCTCAGGGTTTTTTTCTTTTAAGGTGAGAAAAGAAAAAGAAAGGAAGAAAGAAAGAAAAGGTAAAAAAGAAAAAAAAGTAAAACGAAAGAGAAAGAAAAGATAACAATGAAAGAAGAGAAAAAAGAGGAAGAAAAGGAGAGTGAAGAAAATGTTTTGTTTTTTTTAAGGCGAGAGATGTGTGATTGGTTGAAGGAGGAATTGGAAGATGTTCTAAAAATATACTTAGGTAAGTATGTTGATAAGTCTGAAAGGTGAATGGGAGGCGCGTGTGTAAACAAAACACGAAGAGAAAAGGATGAATTATCTGAAAAGGCCGAGAAAAAGCAAAAAAACAAACATGACTCAGTGCTGCTATCAAATGATAACTGCTTAGAAATTTTGTAATCGGAACAAATCAAATAGAATTGCAAGTTCTCTGCTTGTTCGCAGAATTCCGTTTTAATCCAGAAAAAGCGGAATTCTGCTTAAATCCCTACAACCTCTCATGGATGTGAGTTTGCCGCTTTTTGATCAAAATCCGCTTTTTTTTAGAAATAAGAAAAAGGTGATTTTCCCTCTTATGACAGTTCTTGCTGAAAACTGAAAATGTTAATTTAGCAGTGAACGCTAAGACGAGCAGTTAGATGTAGGGGAGATAGACACCTTTTATTTCATTAAAGAATGAATTCCTTTATCCCTCCCCCCCCCCCCACATGCACAATCAATGTCTTTCTCTTAATTATGACTTAAACTAAGTCATAATTAAGAGAAAGACATTGATTGCGCATGTGGGGGGGGGGGGAAGGATAAAGGAATTAATTCTTTAATGAAATAAAAGGTGTCTAACTCCCCTACATCTAAACTGATTGAAGTTGTTTCGGAAAAAAATTGTTGTTTTTTGTACTACCCTCTTTTCACACACACACACACGCATGCACGCACACAGACACACACACCCACGGACCGGTGGCCCCCAAGTTGGGAAATTCATCTTGATTTCAGCTTTTATTTTGCCATTGCTTTCTCACATCTCTGTTATATACAAGCAAGTTTTCTTTTTTTAGATATAGTTTTGAAGAACAGTGATCAAAACGATTCGACAAAAACAAGAACGCATCCATTCGTAACATGCATTGAACGATGAAAATTTGATTTCAAGCTTAAACGTAACCAACAAAAATGCTTTAGATTATTTGGACTACTTTTCTCATCTTCGATGTTATTCTCAAAACGTTTCAGCCGATGTAACCTCCGACCTTCGAGAATCTGTACCGAAATTTCGAACAGAACCCTTTACTTAATCCATGGGGATAACTTGCTTTTGTTCTATCAGCAAGAAACCATGGCGCAACGGATAAAAGTGTTAAATACGAATCAGTTCTACGTAACAGTCTTCAGTGCGGGCGATACTAAGAATACTTACTTAAGAGTTCTACGTGGTCATGGTTGACAGAACGAGAGTAAGCTACGCCCATCGATTGAATAAACGGTTCTGTTGGAAATTCTGTAGAGATTCTCGAATTTGAGAGAAAGGTTCCAGAGTCTGACAAGACGCACCTGAAACATTGAAAATGCTACTTCAAACTTAAATGGAACAGATTAACCAAAATCCTATTTCAAGCTTAAACGTGAACAATTGTGATTTCACACGTAAACCTAAAAGTCAGTCGATATGTTTAAGTTTGAAATAAGATTTGAGCAACTATTATTTCAAACTTAAACCCAACAGACTTATTGACGGACAGAGCCTCTCAGAGATGCTTGGACGCATCTGGAATAAGATGCGTCCGTTGAATCTACACATTTAACAATGAAAATGCTGCATAATTTTGCTTATTCAGACTACATTTCTCATGCTGAGTGTTATCATCACAACGTTTCGGCCACTGTAACCTCCGGCCTTCTTCAGGTGTATCAAGGACCCATGGCGCAGTGGATATAGTACTAAGTTAAATTCAGTTCAAAGTGATAGTCATCTGAAGGTTGAAAGTTCAATCCTCGTGCAGGCGATACAAAGAATTGCGAATTACTAAAGACTTCTCCCAGTCATGGCTAACGGAACAAGAGCATGCTACCCTCGTGGATTAAATAAAGGGTTCCGTTCAAAATTCCAGATTTCCGAGTCCGACGGAAATATTCCCAAGTTCGAAGAGATACACCTGAAGAAGGCTGGAGGTTACAGCGGCTGAAACGTTGTGATGATAACACTCAAGATGAGAACTGTAGTCTGAATAACCAAAATTATGCAAATTATCAATCCTCACCTCAAAAATTCAGAAATAATGAAAATGCTATTTCACAGACCGACAAACAAACAGAGCTTCTTTTATATATAGATGCTCCTAAAATGTGATTTCAAACTTAAGCGTGAAGACCAACCAAAAAGGTGTCCTAAACTTCAGACAGAAGCTCTCATAGCGATGTTTCGGAATTTGTTTTACCTCCAATTTTAATGAGATTTAAATCACAAGCAACAGACACAACATTTCTATCGATTCTAAATTTCACTCATTCTAAGTAAAAATTAAAACTTTTGCAAAACCCATAACTTCAGTTGCGTAATCTATATAAAAACAGATACTTTTATCCATAACGATATGGTTTTGAAGTATTTTGGGGTTTGATCTCTTGTGCTTATTAGAGTTTTCAAGTCTGTCTAATTATTAGGAATTTTCCTGTGATGAACATTTTAGCTGGTAAATCCCCCCCCCCTCCACAAAAAATGCCCCCAAACATCAGTCTATGCCTGACTTGTCCACCAAGTTTCAATCATTAATGTCCAACAGTATTTTTATTTATTGCCATTCAATGATATACAAGGACACTTTGGTGATTGTCTAATTAGTAGGAGGTCTCATCCTGAATGGGCTTCACACTCACCGGACCTTAACCCTCATCTCCTCCCTCGATCTTTATCTGTGAGGTTATCTCTAAGATAATGTCTATCTAAACAATCCCCAGACTTCATGAACTGAAGAGGGGAATCACAGCCACATCAGAGCAAGAGACGAGTATATCAGAGTTAGTGACAATTTTGCACATCGTATCCAGATGTGTACATTGAACGGTGATAAAACAAAAACTGTTGGACATTCATGACTAAAACTCGGTGGACAAGTCAGGCATAGACTGAAGTTTATTTGTATCAAAAATGGTTAAATTGCAGAAAGGTTTGTGGCTTTTATTAACGATTTTATGGGTGGAATTTTTTCTAGGGTGAGGGAGGGAGTCACCCTGTATTGAATTGAGTCGATTGATAGTAAATGATAATTTTAAGACCTGGCCTAACGCTAGAAAATTAAAACCTTTGAAAGCCCATAACTTCAGTTGTGTAAGCTATCTTTTCGCAGTTTTCACCATATCACAACGTTTTTAATTGCATCGAAGTATTAAGGGATATGACCTCTTACACTTATTTAAAGGGCTCATTTAGGGAGCAAGACCCCCTCCCCCTCCACTGATTTTAATGAGATTCAAACTATAAATATCAGATACAAAATTATATAAATTCTAAAAATATGATTACATTTTTCCTTGGCTTTTTGGCTAGGAGCAAAGTGCAGTATCTGTTCTAAATCTATGCTTCATTTGTTCTCGGTCAGTGAAGGAGAAATCCTTTATTATTTTTGTCTCAATCCAGAATGCCCCTTTTTGGAGAGCTGGATTTTCCTCACATAAAAAAAAACAGCCTTGTGTTTGATTCTGCCCTCGTGGGGGTGTAAATAAATAGAGACTCTTTAAAAGTAACTGAATGCCACAAAATTTAAACTTTTCTCAACCCATAACTTTAGTTATGTAATCTCTATTTTCACATGATTTTTCAACCTAGCAATATGATTTCGATTGCTTTAAAGTGTTTTGGGTCTGCTTTCTTGCACTCATTAACAGTTCCAAGTGTGTTTAATTATTATGAATCCTAACCCTGCCGGGTATTCCCGCTAGTATAATGTATAGTAGCTTGATAGTAAATTCTACCAATGGCCGAGAAACGTGTAGTGAATGTAGTCACTGGTAAGAGTGCACTTGTCGTCGGTACTTGAGTTGTTAGTGCTGACGGCCGATTGGAGTGGGCAGGGGGGGGGGTGACTTTTCTTTTTTTTTTTTTTTTTGTCTCTACCCCACTATTTTGTATGCCGAACTGGTAATTTGTGTCAGGAGTGGAAAGAGGTGTTGGCACAGAAACCTAGATAAACAACGGCCAGTCAGCTGTCATGGTTTGCAATCCAAGGAATGTCTGCTCCGGTCAGCAAGAACAAAATTATTTACATCTCAGAGCAAACATTTCTTCAGAAAAATATCTATTACAAACCTAACACTGTCATAAAACAGATCCATTTTTCATAATTTTAATTGTTTTATTTTCATAAAGCCAACATTCACCCATGCATGGAGTATTGTTGCTTCATTTGGGCTGGTGCACCAACCACTAGCCTTTCCCTCTTGGACCGAGTACAAAATAGAAGCTCTAACCTAATAGGTTCCACACTGTCTGCCAACCTCCAGCCCCTGCCATATCACTGCACTGCTGCATCCTCATGCTTGTTTTACAAATACTTCCACAGACTGTGCTTCGATGAACTTACTGCACTCGATGTAAATACACCCCCCTCCCTCCTCGCCACCTGACTAGCAGCATATCCCTAACCCTTTTTTGAATGTGAAAATGCCGGAAGATTTCCTACTCTAATAGATTCTTTCTTCGGACCACTTATCTCTGAAATTCTTTCCCTGCTCCCTGTTTCCCCGACCGTACCAACATGCAGGAATGTAATGTAAATAAATATCTTGTTGCTCAACTCCCCACCGAGGTTGCTCCCCTATAAACCTGGCTCATATCACAGTAGCTCCTTATGCTTCAGTGGCAATAAAAGTAAAAACATGTTGTTTTTTTAAAATAAAGGATTCATTGATTGATCCGGTCTGTCTGTTTGACGGCATATCAACCCTTTTTGGCTATTTAATGCCGAAACGCAATACCTATCATTGTATGCGATTAATTGAACACAAGTTGGCTTTTTTTTCTTTTTTTTTTTTACTTATAGCTGAGTGGAAAGTATGGGTTCATACCTTTTCTAACAGTATTATTGCAAATAAATGACCATGATATATATGATAGGATTTGAACCAATCATAGCTGAATCCATAAGCCACAATGGTATCCATTAGACTAACCAAGTACCCCCCCCCCGCCTTTATTTCGAGTTTTAAGTGTAAATTTTATGATAAAATAGAAAAAGACAGAACTATAAAACTAAAAAAAAATTCAACTGACTTCTACAATGTCAGCAGGAAAATGGAAGAAAAGGTCAGAAAGGAATTGTTGGCCTTTTGGCGACGATCAAAGTGTAGTATCTGTTCCGATGGATACTACACCCCATAAACTGGTATTGTCTTTGCCTTCGGAGCTTGATTTATGCCGGTCTATGTGCAGTTCTAGGAGGTCCACCCTCCCAGGCTTTGCCTCCCCTCTTTGGGGAGGAGTAAGTTTATTGCTTACTGCCTGATGCGCCCCTACCGGGGAATGCCGATGGGGCTGCCCAGGCAATTTTTAATGGCCAGAGTGCTCACTTTCTCGGGTGCTGGCTTTTCAAACCCCACTTTCCCGACCCGACCTTGAGTCACATCTTACTTGTGGGAGTAAGATAAAACTGGCCTTGTGCTTAACCTCCTGGAGAGGAGGTAAATAAATACGCGGTGACATATGAGAGAGAAGTGCATGGTCTAACGCCATCGGAACACTAGAGTTTGTTGCTGAAGGTGATGTCATGCCACTCCACTTCTTCCCTGACGGCTTCAGGCTGAATACTCGATAGCAACATCCTCGTTTTGAGTGAGGTTGTGAACCCCTGGCGGATCGACCAGATAACTGCAAGTACGCCATACGTGTGGCAGCAAAACTTGACGCCCTGCCATACCAACCAGAAGACCCAGGCTGTCAGAGAACTTCGTTGTGACAGCAGTTTTAATAATACTAATGTGAATGAATGAAGAGGTAACTAAAAGCAAACTATATCAGGTGTAAGATATCTTAACAATTGTTTTCTTTTCTTTCACATCTTCAGAGTGTTATCTCTTTGTAAAAGTGACCACTGAGCTTTGACTATGGGTATAGTAAAATGTATTTTGTCCTTGAAATGAATGGGAGGGGGGGGGATAATGTAAGTGACCTAAAAGAAATCTATAATTTTTTTTTAAATAAAATAAATACTTTATATTAACAATCATTTATTAATTAATAAATACTTTATATTAACAATTAGTTATTAATTAATAAATACTATATTAAGATTCTCATTTTGTATTTGACTTTTTACATGATAACATCATGGATGTCGCCATGTTGTTTGCGTTTGTATTTAATTATGGCAGCACAAAATGTTTGTTACATTTGATGTTTAGGTGAAGGAAGAATCGAAAATAACGTTCTCATTAAAACACTCAATGTCAAAATAGTAATCATTTTGTTTCAGAATTTTTTAGATGAGGATTGATAATTTGTATTATTTGACTTATTCGGACTACTGTTCTCGTCTTGGATGTTACTCTAACTACGTTTCGGCCGACGTAACCTCTGACCTTCTTCATGTGTATTTTGTCGAATTCTGGAATCTGTACGGAATTTCGAACGAATCCCTTTATTTAATCCACGGGAGTAGCTTGATCTCGTTCTGTCAGCCATGACCAGGTAGAAGTCTAAAGTAATTCGTAATTGTATCCTTAGTATCACCTGCATTGATTAAATAAAGGGGTCAGTTCAAAATTCCGTACAGATTCCTGAGTTCGAAAAGATACACCTGAAGGTCGGAGGTTACAACGGCTTAAACGCTGTGAGGATAACATTTAAGATGAGAACATTAGTTCGAATAATCCAAATAATATAAAGTGAGCATTTTGTGTTGTTGTAGTCTCACAGAGTTAGGTAATGTTATCATAATAAAATATGTTTAATGGCTACATAAATGCAATTATATTACAATCCTAGATGGAGACATTGTTTAATCCTATCTATATATAGAAATAGCCTTGTTCAACAGTTATCACTTGTTACTTCCTATTTGAAATTATGGATTTGTCCAGATGCAAAAAATGAGTAATTTATGTCTGATTTTGCAAAAGTTATAAAGATATGTCTGATGTGCAATTAAGTAAATGATGGAATATATTTCTCATAGATAATATTCACCGTTTCATTTAATGACGGTAGCAAACTAAAAAATGGCATTATACATAACATATTGTAAAAAATATCGTCTATTGTTTAATTAATGGCAAGTCCATCGCCGCTGACACAAGGCTGAGTAGATATGGTTTTACAATGTGAATAAACAAACATATAATAGAATTGAGTTATTTCTACACATTCGATTTTCGTTTCATAATATATCTGTTGGTTGAGTGGTAGAAACTGACTCCAGCTTATTTAAGCAATCCTGTCATTGAATAAGCGAAGTAAAATTTTCAAAGGATGCATGCATAGGAGGCAGGCACTTTTAATAAACTGGGAAGACTAACGGAGAGAAATATTCTAAATAGGACTAAGGGAATACCTGCTCCATTTCACCATACAAGCAGAGATGAAAATATAAATAATGAAAATAAATATAAAAATAAAACAAAATTAACACACAGAAAGGAAGACAGATATCCAGGACAACAGAGTAAGCTGTGTCTTATTATGCAAATAATTTGTTTTGCTGACAATGACGTTTTGGATTCAATATAAGCATATTTTGCCTATTCAGTCAGTTTGCCGACTAGCCTGCTGTTCAGTTCTAATCGATTTCTGTTGTTATATTGTCGTTATATTGTTATTATATATATATATATATATATATATATATATATTGTTGTTATATATATCAATGTTGTTATATTGTTGTTATATTGTTGTTATATTGTCTCCTGTTGCGATAATCATTGTTTGTTGAAAACTTGTAGCTCTTAGGTCGTCTAAGTTTAAATTGGAGGCTGATTGCCCTTTGACTTTTGTAGCTTTTGTTTGCTCTCAGTTGGAATCAGAGTACAAGCAATACCTTGATCCAGTTTTATTTAGTATGTAGAATTTATTAGCAAAGTTAGATGCGTGATGACTTGGTGGCAAGTCATTGTTAAATATGATTAATATTATTATCTCATTGTCATTTATTTTAGAATTGAATAATAAGTTAAGAAGAAAGATGTTTACAAGTACCAATTTCTGATAGCTTCAAAATGCCATTTCTGCCCTGTCGGCGGGGCCACAAATTCACCGACTGCAACCTCATGTACAGGAGTACCTCTTCCCCCCCCCCCCCCGGAAACGGGTTCACCTGTAGGCCGTGGGTGGCGACCTGTAATGTCTTAGGATGGGATCCTGGTGGCTGAGCCATTCATCCACTTTAAGCCCTTCGGTTAGGGTTAGAGGATTGGAGAGGCCGAATCCGATACGTTCAGCTGGTCACGTCACGCCCTAGTATCTATAAGTTCATCCTTAACTGGATTAGTCAATCTGATTATTCTAAAAATCAAAACCTTATTTTTCCTTTTATTTTCTTCCCAAATAGATACTAGAAGGCAATGGCTGATAACACCAAGGAGTAATTTTTTCAAAAAGTAATATTTTCAAATAGTAATGTTTTCCAGGAATATAAATAATTATCCTACCTATAGAATTGTATTTGACAACTTTATTTGGCATTAAATAAGCCATAGATGGTTAATATGCTGTAAAACAAACTAAACCAAAATGCCATTTGGAATCGGTCTTATTTCTAAATGTTCTCCTCGGGGTGGGGGGGTGGGGGATATGGTAGGTTTCTTTTCACCCTTTAGAAAAGTGGCAGCAGACGCCCATACGTATGACTTAATGAATCTTGTGTCATCTCACAAATGCTATTCTTAGCTTTTCATATAAAAAAGCAAAACAGGTTTGGCACACATCTGCCATCTGCATTTCTTTAAACATGAATAATAAAATGAAGGGCGGCTAAACTTGTGGCCATGGAGGTTGTATAATTGTTTTTAAGATTTCTGTTCAGACCATTTAATTTTATATATATATATACTAGCGTGTATATCCGGCATTGCCCGGGTTTGAATCAGCAATTCTATATAAGTTTTCCTCAATCTATAACATCATATTAACTTTTTATATGCTTATATTTAACATTTTATGTATTCAAGTTTTGGAGTGGGGCCCAAAGATGTACATAGCATTGATTAGGTGAGAAGTGGTGTAAGTACAGTGACACCCGGCATTTCTTAGGAATGAGCAAAGGCCCTGTGTACTCCTGTTCCAAGCTCTGAACCCCATATTACAATTCCTATTCTCATTTTTAAATTTCCATAATTTTAAAGTTATAAATCAAATAAAATAAAGTTGTCAAATACAAATGTAGATCTCACAATATTATTAAAATATACTTAGTAACATAGGTCATGTAGTTTCACAATAGATATTAATGAGTTGAAGACGATGAAACACATGTCCGTGGATAACTGTATTTTATATATATTTATAAAAATAATTATGATGGGTTTATCTCCATTTTCAAGTTATAAATAAAATAAAATAAAGTTGCAAATGCAGCCCCACAATATTATTATACCCCTTTTGATCAAAATGATATATACTTATGCATATCACATTAGAGTGGAAATATGTTTCAAATTTCATAAAAATATTCCAAATTTCATAAAAATCAGCCAACATATTTTGAATCTATGTGTACATTTATTTTCAAAAAAGAACCGAAATTTGCTCCAATTTGAGAATAAACATAATTTTACGTAATTTAAAATAAGTTGAGCAGGGTGGGAGGGCGTTTATACTCACTTTGTGCCCCTTTATGAGAAAAAAATCCCTCACGATCCCTCACAAGAATCTGGGCTTTAAAATCACTTTTACTAATACCATTGTGATGGGTATGAATCCAATTTGACTCCCATCAGTCATGGTTGAAATAATAGTGCAGACTTGGCTTTTTAAAAATTTCTTTCCCACGGCTGGAAGATGTGGAACAAGGCCAGAATATGGGGGGGGGGGGGAGAAGGATGTGCACCAGTGGAAGATCCAGGCTGGCCTCTAAAATAGCCTTAGAAGCCCTGTCGGCATTCCCCGGTAGGGGAACCTCAGGCAATTGACAATAAACCAACCCCTTCCCAAAGAGGAAAGGCAAGGCCTGGGAGGGTGGATCTCCTAGGACTACCCAAAACATAATACCTCAGTTCGACAGATAAAGGCCACCAAAATGGCCCGTCTCTGTTGGACTGATTGTCGAGAACGTATTCTCGACTGATGTTAAGGAGAAAGAATCATTAAATGACTTTCGCCGTCAAAATAATTTTCTCCACTCCGAGAGTAAAGGTAATTGACACAAAACTGCACCTCATAAAAATTAGGGGGTCAAATATCTTCAATGGAGGCAAGGTTTCATGTGCACCCAGGGTATCCTTTAAAAAATTTAATTCAAATCACTGAAAAACATCGACTGATATGAAAATACAGCTTACATGATTGAAGTTATGGGCTTCAACGATCTTAAAAAGGATTGGAATTTGCTAACAAATAAATAAAAGTAAGAAATGTATGATAAAACGTTACTCTAAACTTTCAAGTTTGAAATGATTGCTCCCGGGCAACATGGGGTTTCCTTATTGCTCCTGATTACACTATTCCTCAGCTATTAAACTGGAGTAAAAATAACCTGTAAAAGTGGTTTTGTTACAGTCTCGGCCTAATAACAATAGAACACGAATAAAGAAAGAAATTGTATCCCACAATGCACCTGCGGTGAAAAGATCTTCACAATCCATTGGTAATTGTATTCTATTAATGCCACATTTTTTAGTTATAAGTAAGAAAGAACGAATTGTGCTCATTCTAAGGCTCCTACTTTAAAACTTTTCTAAGTTTATAACTTCGATTGTATAATACAGGGTGACTAAAAAAGAAAATGGCATCCATGGAATCATTAATAAAATTCATAACCCTTTCTGAAATCCAACCATATTTAGTACAAATAAACTTCACTGTATACCTGACTTGTTCACCAAGTTTCAGTCATGAATATTCAACAGTCTTTTTTACTGCCGCTCAATAACATGAGGGCACACTTTGGTGATCGTCTCATAAGTAGGTGTGATCCTGAATGGGCTTCACACGCGTCAGTCCTTAACCCACCCATCACAGATTTTTATCTGTGCTGTTATCATATAGATAATGTCAATCAAAACAATCGTCAGACTATTCCTGAACTGAAGAGGACCATCTCAGCCTAAATCAGAACAGTGGCAAGATAGGAGTGTGTCAGGGTTATTGACAATTTTACTTTTTATCACACAGATCTTTTTTTTTTCAATAATTTACCAATTAAAAAAAAAATAGACATCAACAAACCCGTCAGCATTCCTTGGTAATAGACCAATCCCCCCCCCCCCCCGAAGGAGGAGGTAATGCCTGGGAGGATGACCCCTAGAACCGAAAATGTTTTTTTTCTTGGCCTTTTTGGCTAGGAGCAAAGTGTAATATCTGTCCTGATGCTGCACTTAGTCTTTTCTGTCCTCTTTCAATAAAGGAGAAGTTTTTCTCGACACACTCCAGTTCCAAGTGTGTCTGAATATTATGTACCTGTCCTGGGACGGGTATCCAATATATTTTAACTACTTATCAACAGATTGTCTTTATTTTATTTATTAAAAAAAATACAAGAAATAGAAATATTTCATTTCAAAATCTTGCGTCATGTTAACTGATTCTAAAATTTCAAAGTTATCGTTCCAACGGCGCTTCTAAGCTGTAGTAAATTTAAATCTCATTATCGTACACATGCATTTCAGTGCGCTATACTACAGATCGGACATATAAAAAAAAAACCGGTATCTTCATAACACCTGGAGATCGATCTTCGGCCAAGCCGTAAGACTTCGTCTATGACAAAAAAGAAAAGAAGAAAAAAAAGGAAAATATTGTCTATACCATGAATAAGGTTTTTAAAACCGAAAATTTGGATTTATAAAAAAAAAAAATGATTTGATAAATATTTCATTTCAAAATCTCGTCATGTTAACTGATTCTAAAATTTCAAAGCTAAATAGAAATATCTCGCAGCAAATTGTTCTAAGCTTTCAAATTTTTAATTATTGTCCTGTGCTTTGCTGCTCTAGTGGGGCTTCAGCAGGGGGGAGCCCATTGTACATAAAGAAATCCATATTAATAATTCCTCCTGTGAAAACACTGTATTTTCTTGTTGTCTGGATAAAATAGAACGATGACACTATTATGCATCCTATGGATCCAGATATATATTAATAACATTACGAGACAACTTCATGTGTGTACGCTTTCTCGTGTCAACATAACATCGATAATTACGCATAGAATTATTATATATTTTTATTTATTATTAATCAAATATTTTTTATTGAAATCAAAATTGCAATGGTGTAAACTAAAACAACATTTATTTTTGAAATCTTATTTTAAGCTTCATTAATATTCACTTTTTTCTTCTTTTGCTCGCACACAAGACGAACACTAGGCAGCCAGTTTCAACACTCCCTGCATTCATCATGTAATTAGCACCACCTCTCTCTGTCAGTCTGCTTGCTGATTTGGCGCCTCTGGCTCTTAACCTCTTATCATTTATAACTTTAAGAAGAGTTAACGAAAAAATATGCGAATGTATTTATAAAAAGAAAAAAAAAAGAAAAAGCGAAACAAAAATGAAAGTAAAAATACTCCCGGGCAACGCCGGATAGGTACAACTAGAATTTACTATATTTTTAATTACTTTTTTTGAATATAAAAGCTAAAAAGATATATGAAAAAAAACAAAAAAACAATGTTTCTAAACTTTCAAGTTTGAAATTATTACAACCGGGCAATGCTGGGTTTCCCTGCTCCTCTGAAATAGAACCTGACATTATCTCTCAGCTATTGGACATGTAAACGCAGAGATATAAAAAAAAAATAACCTGTAAAAGTTATTTTCTTTCCATCTGGGTGAAATAACAATGGACAAAGAAAAGAAAGGAAAATAAAGACTTGGTAAGAAAGCGTATCCCATGATGCACCTGTAGAGAAAAAGTTCTCACAAGCAATTGGCATTTGTTGTATTATGATAATGGGGCAAACAGACGAACAGGTTGATTGTCCGTCCGTCCAGAGGGGCGGAAAACCGTGGGAGACAGGATAAAAAATAAATAAGTTGTATAGCCAAGTGAACCGAATAAATACAACAACTGGGTCAACAGAGGTCACTGGAGGTCACCAGACTGCTATTTACAATATAATAAGTTTTGACTGACTGATCAATTTCTTCTTTTTTATTTTATGTACCACACTTGCCTTTGATAGTAAGTTTAGACTATTCAGTAGTTTCAGTTTATGTGAAATAAATGTTAGGATGTAATTATTGTTTAGTAATAGAATTAATTAACATGTTAAAAGACATCTTTTTGCCTAACACAGCACATAACAAAGTCAGTGAAAAACTGTTAGCAATTATTTTTAATGGTTAAATAATAATGAAATCATTGTGTAGAATGCTAATGTTTACTACAACTCGTGAAAAGTGCATGTACAATTGTACACGAACACGAAAGAAGTAAATATACACCCCACCCAAATAATTTATACATGTTTCTGCTTCCTTCGCCGACGACCAGCATTCGGAAAAGCAATAGTAAAAGTTTGAAACATTGATATTTTGTATTAATTGACATTTCTTGTGTTTCAGATATCAATATATCTGTCCTATATCACCATTTAAGTAATTAATAAATCTGCTTTTTTTCTGGATTAATAAAAAGCCGAGAACTCACATCCCTAAATAAATAAACTAAAAATAAATAAAAAATTTGAAAGTAAAATAAAAACTTATCAGGAAATAATAAGGCAAAATTTATTAATATCCAGCAGATTTAGCCAGCAGAACTAATAAACTTTGGAAAGGTATGAACCCTCTCATTCTGACCATTTATGGTTTAAATAATACAACTACTGTTCTTCTATCAATTCACTTACAAAAGTAAAACGTTTAGAAAAATGAAACAACTAAAGATTGATATGGCGTTAAACAAAATAACCGAACTATTTATTATACATTATTATAATAGAAAAAACAAAATTAAATCGTTTGAAACCGAGCTAAACGTGCAGTCATTCCAAATGTGCTATTGTTTTACAAGGAGATTAACCATTCATAACTGATGTGTGAACACACACACAAACAGACATCTTTGCTTTATATATAGACTAGCTGTATTTGCTGTACTTTTATTTCACCTTTTTTTAAAACTATGCTTTTCTTTTCTTTTTTACAAAATTATTTTTTTTAATAGGATTTTTAAAGTTAAATTTAATTATCAGTATTGTTTGATCATTAAATTATGAATTGAATCAAATTGTTATAAAACTATAATTGTTACTGTAATGTTGTTTTAATCTTTATTTATAAAACTATTGGCATGAGAAACTGCTAAAAATTTGAAGTGCTTCCAAGGGAAGCTACTCTTCAGGAAAAATCTTTGTTACCTCCCATTCATTATAATCGATAAAAGAAAAAGGTATCCATTCTAAATGTTTTCTTTGCCGGAATAAGTATTTTCGGAAAGAAACCAATGCAAAATAAAATATATTCCTTCCAATAGTATACTGGAAGGAAGGAAAGAACGAACAAGTTTGAATCAAGTATTGATATGCCAGACAGATTGTTATTTGAGTCTGACTTTAAAAATTCGACAAGATAACTTTATATGTTAGATTATAAAAAACTTTAAATGTAAACATTTAATTTTCATAATTAAAACTTAAAACATTTATTTTGATTGTGATGAGCTGTGATTCATCTGGTAAACTTCTGTCCTACAAATATACAGTAAACACTATGATGATGATGATGATGATGATGATGACTACACAGACGCAGTTCTCATTAGGCCATCCTCCCAGGTTTATTGCTGGTCATTTGAGGCATCTTAATTTGTAAGGGAGTGTCGATGGGACTATAGTTATTTTTATTTTTATTCAGACTCATCTTTTTGAAGAGCTCCACACATTAAGAACTGATCTTTTGTCTATCTTTGCCCTCGTGGGGAGACAAGCTTTAGTTTACAAGTACAAAGATCTTTTTTTCATACTCGTCAAGGTGAGGCTTGGCATCATTCTGGCAACCTAGGGACTGCCTCGCTTGTAATCAGATTCTTCTTTGTCAGAATGTGGTATTGTTTGACTCGTTCCTAAGAGATTTATCGTCCCAGGAATTACCTTTTTGCCGACAGGTCTGTTGTCAGCTATTTTTGTACCTGATCAGAGCCTCCCTCAGGGGAGCTGGTTTTCCCCACCTTCCAACCGTGGGCCCATTTTGCTGCACTCGAAGGTTGTTAAATCCATACAAAATATTTACAATTAAATTCTTCAGAATACGCATTAAATTTTCACGTCATAAAAAACTTGAGAGGAAGTAGTAGTTCAATTTTTAGCAGTGAGATTCAGTTTTAAACATAAAACAATTCCTCAACATTATTTTTTTTTAGTCTTTAGCTAAATTAAAAAAAAAAAATGTCCCTTCTAAATTATGAAATAATTGATAAGTTTTCTTTTTTTCAAATTTAATGTAAATGCATGCAGAAATAAAAACAAATTGGAAAAATGGTTTGTTATTTGAAAGCGAAGAGAATGATTTGCTCTACAAGATCTTTTTATTTAAAAAATTCTATTGATTTGTGTCTATTTTCAGCTCATTAAAATGGAATGTGAAGTGGAGAAAACTGAGCATTTGAGACGTCATTTTCTTTTTGCATTCATTCAAGGTGTTAAAAACGCCAAAGTTGCTTATGTGATTTGTGCAGTACATGGAGAAGGAGCAATGCCTCAAAGTACACCGACTTCTTTTGAAAATGAGAATTTTGATCTCAATGGGAGATCACATGCCAGTTGACCAACTGAGTTTGATGAAGACTGATTGAATGAAATTTTTCATGAAAATCCACATCAAACAGCCAGAGAATTGGCGGATCAGATGGATCAAGTGACATGGTGAACCATCTTCACTCAATCGGCAACGTTCAGAAACGCTTATAAATTATGCCCCAACCCAATTGATTGAATTCACAACTTCAAGATTTGCAATATAAAAATAATAAGAAAAAGTAGGTTATGGGGTTGAAGTTTGGAGAGCAATAAGCAAGTGGGTCAGGATATTGAATTTCACAATGGGGCGAGGAAAGGCCAGCCTATATCTATTCAATTTTCCAGTTTCGGCACCTGCTTATCTTCTGATTCACAAGTTAAATGACAAGATATATACTTGCCTCCCCACAAGGACAGGATGGGTTCGACACAAGGTTGATTTAAAAGTGAATCACCTGACAATCAAGGCAATTACAATATCTCTCTCTGTCTCTCTGTCTCTCTCTCTCTCTCTCTCTCTATATATATATATATATATATATATATATTATATATATATATGTAGTCATCATCCAGTAGTTTTTGAATCCATGTTTCGCTGTATCACAGCTCTTCAGCTTGGCTAGACAAGCAAGTGCTTCAAACCGAGATTGAAACTCGACTCTCTACTTCACAGTCAGAAATTTTAACCATTCGGCTGTCATGAGTAAACAAAATCTCAATGTTTATATAAACACTGTCAACTTCGGAAGCATTCTCCATTTGTTGTTTTTACACAACGATTTGCATTAACACTAATAGTAGTTGACGATTTCACTTACCACAAAGATGTCTGTGTATATCAGCATGTTACTTAGATGTTTTAGCGATAGTTCGTACGTTTTTCGATGGTCTAACCCCCTCCGATTTGCATGACATTTGACTCATAGTGATTAGGGACCAATTGAGAAAGATTCCCAAATTTTTAAAATCATCTGAGCAATTTTAGGGGGTATGAGGGTGCATAAAGTGCGTCTCCCCCATAAAGTTTAAATATTTCAGATTTGCATGAAATTTGAATAATAGATATTAGACACAAATTAAGCAATTTTTCAATTTTTTCAAAGAATTGTGAGACACACTAGCAGGTGGGGTACTTAAGCCCCAAATTATAAGACACGTCTTTTGAAAACTAAAATATTTCAGATTTGCATGAATTTACTACATATGTAGTAACATTTTTTAATCAAATATTCATTTGTTCTAAAAGATTATTTTATTTAGGTCAAATGTTGCTGAAAAGAACAAAAGAAAGAAAGAGTAGAAAAAGAAAAAGAAAACATTTTTTTTTCTCTTTCTTTTGTTCTTTTCTTTCTATGATATTAATATTGTAAGCATGAACGAGAGAGAGAGAGAGAGAGAGAGAGAGAGAGAGAGAGAGAGATTGGTTTTTAATGTGGGTAAAATTCAGCTCCCCAAAACAGAACACTCTCGATGGAAACAAAAATACTTGTATAATCCCGTCGGCAATCCCTCCCGAATCAGGGAGCCTCAGGTGAAAGGCATTAAATTCATCCCCTGTCAGATTTATTTTGGGGGAATAGAGGAGGCAGAGAAAAATGTACCCATGGATTCAAAAACTACTGAACAGATTTTATGAAATCTAAAACATAGGTAGATGAGATAGATTGAAGTTTAATGAGATTTAATGTTTAATTTATTTTTGAAGGGAGAAATGGGGCAGAACTCACCTATTGAAAATATATCTTCTTTGACCTTACTATACTGTTGCATATATTGTTATCCGCCATCCAACCTGGGTAATGCTGGGTAACCCTGCTAGTATATATCTCTCTCTCTCTCATATGTACATATATATTTATATTTTATACTAGTAGAATACCCGTCCCAGGACTGGTATAAGCAATAAATATAGCATTAGTTTAACATTTTTATATATATTTTTTTTTTTTGAGCATATGGTACGGTTTTGGTGGCACCTCCCTAAATGGTAAAGTTTACAAAAAAAAGAAGGTATGTGCCCACGTTACTAATCCTGTTGCCGATAATACCTATTTCATAATTAATAATAAGTTCAATAGTTTACCAAGCATATACATATTATTGACGATTACGCACGCACTGAATTAAAAAAAAAATGTATTACTTAATATAACTCAAAATTTGATGTAGAGCAATCTTTTTCTTTATTACATTTTTTGTATCTAACGTATTGTAACAGGTTGGGGGGGATTTGGTGGGTGTACTCCCAAAATGGTAAAGTTTACAAAAAAAAAAATAATGTGTTCATGTTACTAACTGGGTTGTCAGGAATATATATTCCAAAATTCATAATCATCAGTATTAAGAAAAAAACATTATCTCTCTCTCTCTCTCTCTCTATATATATATATATATATATATATATATATATATATATATATATATGGTGGTTGTCTATTCGATTTCGAATATGACCACTTTTGACGTATTGATGTGATATTAGTGTAAAGGTTCCCAGTGAGAGTCGCGGATGATGCTCTTCAAGCCTGTCAGACTTTTAGACCATACCACAGAGGTGGCAGGTGTTGTGATGATCTGAAATGATGCCATAAATGAAGCCACCTCTTGTCCGTGCTTGATTTTGCAAAACATGCACTCGTTAGTGATTCAACAAACCTGCACGTGACATAGTTACCAAGTTGCAAGCTTGGCATCTTAGATGTTCCATGTTTCCTCCATGTGATGGGAGTGTCACGTACTATCTCTTCCTGCTGCCTTCAAATAGCTCTTTCCTCCACCTTGACCTATCTACAGCCACTCCCTCCCATCCTCAAACATCAATTCCAAAGCACTTCAAATCGTCTTTGAGACAATCTTTGAATCACTTATGGGTTTTGTACTGTGGCTAGTTAGTTCCCCATAAATCACCTGCTTGGGCAGTCTGTTATCAGTAAGAAGAATAAGATGACCAGCCCAACAAAGTCTGCATTTACTTATATGTGACTCAATGCTTGAAACAGCAGGTTGTTCCAACACTTCTGTGTTAGGGGTAAAGCTATATCAACGGATGTTAAGCAAGTGCCTAAGGCAACTCTGTTGGAAACGATCTAGCAGGCGAATATGAGCTCTGTAAGTGGTCCATATCTCACAAGCATATAACAAAGTTGATCCCACACAGGCCTCATACACAGAGATTTTAGTTTCCATCCTGATATCACGTGGTGCCCATAACCGCTCCTCCAAAAGACACACTAGCCTGTTCAATATTTCCATTTATCTCAGCATCCAACGACCCGTTCCTCAAAATAACACTACCCAGATACATAAAATGATCCACTACAGACAGTCTGTGGCCTTCAACAAATATATCCGGTTCCTGATACAGGTTGACAAGTTCTGAAGCAAACATAGCCTTCGTTTGTGAGACCCATCCTTCTACACACCCATGCAATGCGATCCATGATATCCTGCACATCATTCTGTGAGTGAGCCACGAGATCCACATCATCTGCATAGAGCAAATCTTGAACAACAGTGGAGAATGTCTTTGACAAAGTCTTAAAACACTGTAAGTTATACAGCCGACCCGATGTGCTAAACTGAAGATACACACGTTTGTCACAGTTAGTGGAAACCAATGACAGAGTTACAGCAAAATAGATGGAAAAGAAAGTGGGTGCAGGTATATCAGCCTGTTTAACACCATTGACACATGCTTTCATGTTGTCGTGCAGCTCACTAAGGAGTCTAACAAAGTTATGAGGACATCCCAACTTACCCAATACCTTCTACAGCGCATCCCAGTTAACTTTATCAAACGCTTTTGTCACATCAACAAAGACCTGATATATGTCTAGACGATGTTCAATACACTTTTCCTGCATTTGACGTGCCGTAAAGGCCTATTTCTTCTAAAGCCACACTGAATCTCAGGAAGCATACACAGACAGATGTAGGCATTCAGACCATTCAACAGGATTCTGGTAAATACCTTTCCTGACGCATTCAAAAGAGAAATGCCTCGATAATTGCCACACTCATCTTTCCTACCTTTGCCCTTGTACAAAGAGACCATAATGGAGTCATGACAATCTTGGTAAACATGTCCGTCAAACCATATGTTGTCAATAAACCCTTTAATTTGAACTGTCAATAGTCTTCCACCACAGCGAAGAACTAACACATGTATACCATCTCCACCCGGGGTTCCGCATCTCAACTGCCATATAGCTTCCTCCACTTCCTTGAGGGAAGGAACACAATTCATTTCGGTAATGACAGCCCTCTGAGGCAAGCTATCTATCACATCAGTACTGACAATCGACGGATTACTGAACAGATCAGTATAATGTTCTGTCCATCTATCGAGTAGCTTGCTTGGATCCCTAATCGACTCTGTGTTATCCTTAGATTTTAATGGGGTTACACTAGAATGGCTACGACCATAGACTGTCTTCATCAGGTCAAACATTGTTTAACTGTCCTTAACGTCAGTGGCATGCTGAATATTACGAGCCTTCTGTCGCCACCATTCATCTTTCATCCGTTTAAGTTCTTTTTGCAACTCTGATTTAATGACTAAGTATGACTGTTCCATAGACTTCATATCCTGAGGTGAGAAGCCGCTATCAATCCGCCTTTGATGAAGTTCATGCTTTTTCTGCAGCAGTTGAGCGATGTGAGCATTATTGTCATCAAACCAGTCCTGATGCTTTCTCTTCGTACGCCCAAGAACATCTACTGCCATTTCATAAACACACTTCTTAAAACACTCCCACGTACCATCAAACGATATCTGCTCAAGTCTATTCTGTAGAACTAGAGCAGTTTTCTCATCCTTCAACTTTGCAACATTTATTCTATGAAGACACTTGACGTTACCGAATTGCCTCTTTGGTCTAATTACGAACCTCATGTCATCACACGCCAGACGATGATCTGTCCAGCACTCGACATTCCTTTTGACTCAAACCTTGCAGATGTTCTTTAGATCGCATCTACAGGTCATGACGTAATCGATCAAATGCCATTGCTTGGATCGTGGATGCATCCATGTGTTCTTATACTTCGGTTTCAAGTGGAAACACGTGTTAGTTATCACTAAATCCAGTTCCGAACCAATTTGCAGTAAACGCAACCCGCTCTTATTCATACTTCCAACTCCATAACGTTCGAGTGGACGCCATGTTTGATATTCTGTACCCACCCTCGCATTGAAATCCCCCAGCAAAACAATTTTATCATTTCGCGGAGCAGTCAGGATAACTCTTTTAAGATCTTCATAAAAGGAACCTACTAGCTCAGGTGGGCTGTCGAATGTAGGAGCATAATATGAAATAAGAGTTGCATACTGCTGACCAGCTAGAGGCAAACGTAAGGTCATAATACGCTCATTTAGACCACAAGGAAAATTCTCGAGTTTAGAAACAATCCATTTCTTAAGAGCAAATCTTACGCCATTGTCGTGTTGTTCACCTTCCTGTTTCCCAATCCAGTAAAATACATATTCAGAGCCCTTCTTACCTTCAACATTCTTGTCTCTGACAAGGCTGCTATATCAATGTTGAAACGTAAAAGTTCTTGTCCAACAAGTGCTGTTCGTCTCTTCGACCGGTCAGAACAATAACGATCAAGTAAGTTCCCAGCGAAAGAAAGTTTCAAACAAATGTTCGTTAGAAACTCACGGTTTCTTTGGTGAATGTAATGAGTAAATAAAAACAAGACCGAAAGAGAAGATCAGAACGTGAAGTAAGGAGCCTGTTGCTGTTCCCAGCGAAAGAAAGTTTCAAACTTTATATATATATATATATATATATATATATATATATATATATGCACCCCTAAATGTTAACATTTACAAAAAAATAATGTGCCCATGTTACTCACCGTGTTGCCTAGAATATATATTCTAAAATTCATAATTTCATTAGTTTAGGAGATTATGCTGTACATAGATATATATAAATATATCCACATACTTAACTTTATAGGTATAGAGAAAATGTTTTTATATATATATATATATATATATATATATATGAAAAAAGGAAAACCAAAAATATTATTTATGTATTCATCAACGTTTCGTCTTTATTTCAAAACTTCCTTGGGATGATTGATTTTGAAGAAATAACACACAAGTACAAATATTTGAAAAAGTTTGTGACGTGAAAACAATATTTTTGTTCTTTTCTGGAATGAAACATGGCCATTAGGATTTAATATGTGTCCTACGTCTATGAAATGGAATGAGTATTTTTTTGTTTTGTTTTTTTGCTCCAAAAAAGAACCAACACATTGTTTTCACGTCACAAACTGACTAAACTTTTTCAATTATTTGTACTTGTGTGTTATTTCTTCAAATCAATAATCCTGAGGAAGTTTTGAAATAAAGACGAAACGTTGTTGAATACATAAATAATGTTTGGTTTCCTTTTTTTAAATTTTCTATTACGTTGGAATATTATTTCCCTTTTTTTTATCATATATATTATGAGGGAGTAAATATGAAATTAAAATTCTAGACAAAATATAAAATTGGTTATGCAAAAGTGGACAAACAAGGTAACATGCAAGTAAAAATAAGGACGCAAACACATTAGAACTGGACCATGGCCACCGAGAGTTAACAAGGCCAAGCAACTAACTTCTTGCCCCCCTCTGACGTCATTGTGGTTGGTTAACTTAATTTCGCGCCTTTTTAAATTTCATAATTCAAAAAGTTAAAATGCCTACTGCATGTGTTTGGATTTCCAAAAGAGAAAGAATTACGGCAAATATGGATACATGCAAATAAGTTTGAATTTTTAAAAAAAATTATATAAGAAATCAAAAGTCTGAATTACTTATTCATTATTTGATAAAAAAAGTAGTGTATAGCCAATAATTATTGTTTCCATTTTTTTTAATTACTTTTTTCGATGTCTTATTAAGTGTAATATATTTTATCTTTTCTCTGTCGCGAGAGAATTCCGAGGTTTTTGGAAAGAAATTTCAAAAAATTGAGATTTTAAGACGGGGGAATCAGTCTTGTTCGTCTTTTACCATAGTCCGTTTTTCACAACTTTTTACGTCTTAAAATCTCAATTTAAAAAAATTTCTTTCCAAAAACCCCGGAATTCTCTCGCGACATGATAGGTAATTGTAGGCAGAAGAATAATTTTAAAAATTTGAGATGGTCAAAAAGAGGGGGATCAGTCTATATTGAATTTACATTGAAAACTGGTCCCCCGTCTTAAAATCTCAATTTTTAAAAATTTCTTTCCAAAAACCCCGGAATTCTTTATTGACATGGTAGGTAATTGTACACCGAAAAAGATTTTTAAAAAATTGTGATGGTCAAAATGAGGGGGATCAGTCTACGTTGAATTAACATTGGAAACTGATCCCCCCCTAAAATGTAAAATATTTGAAAAAAATTTCCAAAAACCCCGGAATTCTCTAGCAGCCTGATAGATAAGTGTACACCGAAAAAATTTAAAAAAATGGCCAGTAAAAAGTTGTGAAAAACGGACAGTGATAAAAGACGAACATGTGCCGAATTTTTTTTTTATATATAAAAATATACCTTTAGTAATGGTGTATTTTGTTTAAAAAAAAAAATACATTTTCACTAAGATTTAAAAAAAGAAAAGTTTCATTTACGGCATTTCGAACAATTTGGAACAATGTTATTTAAATGAATAGTAAAACACATGAAATATATTATGAAATTATTTTTTTTTGTGAAAATATTGATTAAACAATGCTTTATTCAATGATCATATCGTTAATTAACAAAATTAATTTTTCTTCAAGGTATAATGATTTCATTAACACGAAGTTTAGGGGCATTTTTCGTAATATATACGAAAGAATTAATTTTTTTTTTTTTTTTAAACATATACAGACCTTTATTTTCATTAAAAAAAAATGCTAATCTTCTTTTTCATGTTGACTCTTGTGATGAGGGTCACAATATTGAAAAAATAGAAAGAATGATTATCTGGAGTTCCTCCAATTCTATACTGAACAATTTTTTTGATATGAAAAATGATCACACCAGTAAGAAAAAGCGAAACAGAAAAAGAAAATTAGAAACATTCTATTAAATATTTTCTATAAATTTATATTGAATAAAGATCAGTTTCAAGATAAATCGAATCGTGTTCCTTTCTTTTCTTTTTTTACATGCAATTTTTAAAGTTTTCTAATGCTTTGTTTTAAATATTTACAATATCGTATGGTCAACATGTTTTGATATTTTGGATAACTTTAGTAAAGGTGTTTTTTGTTTACAGGAAATAATACATTTGTACCAAGCTTTCTAATAAAGTAATGGATTTATTATATTCCGTGATCATTAATTAATAAATACTGAAAATTTCATTAAAATTGGTTGATTTCCTGAATTTTGATGGATTATTTAGTGAATGGAGACGTCGAAATGTTTTGATATTTTGGATAACTGTTTTTTGTTTACAGGAAATAATACATTTGCACCAAGCTTTCTAATAAAGTAATGGATTTATTATATTCCGTGATAATTAATTAATAAATACTGAAAATTTCATTAAAATTGGTTGATTTCCTGAATTTTGATGGATTATTTAGTAAATGGAGACGTCGAAATGTTTTGATATTTTAGATAACTGTTTTTTGTTTACAGGAAATAATACATTTGCACCAAGCTTTCTAATAAAGTAATGGATTTATTATATTCCGTGATAATTAATTAATAAATACTGAAAATTTCATTAAAATTGGTTGATTTCCTGAATTTTGATGGATTATGGAGAAGTCGAAATGCCTTCTTATTATTATTACGACGGCCATTGTTTGACATGCAATGCAGTGACATCATTTTCGAGCCAACAGGCCTGTAGGAACTCTCGGTGGCCATGACTGGGCCCAGATATTTCGGTTGAAAGGTTCGACCATGTTCATTTGGTGATGCAGAGCCTTGAAAATTAAGAGGGTAAAGGACGGGCATGCACTCTTGACAATGAACATTTGAAAGCAATTGTTGAACAAAACCCATGCTAGAGAAATGTCTAAGGCACTTGATTGTCTGAAGCAAATTGGTCAGGTGAAAAAACTGAATGAGTGGGTTCCACATAAACTCAATGAATAAATGTTTGTTTCTGAAATCGGTCACCTTTTCACAGTGTATAGCTAAAAATAAGGTTTTGAACAAGTGAAAAATTCTCACAAATGTGATGTCATCTTGTGGGAAATAGAAATTAATCACAATAAACAATAATTATTAAATCAAGCCAACCTAAACATTGGGAAAAATCCTATTACCTCTCAAAACAGTATAAATCAAGCTAGATTTTTCTTTTAATAGTAAATCAATAAAAAAACTCAGATTTGGCCCATGTAAAAACAGATGGAAATGCAATTTGATAATGGAATAAATATTTGATTCCCAAAAGTTTTAAACTTTTTGTTGTTAAAAATAACTTAAAACCCTATATTAAGTCTACCATATTGACGAGTGGCCGTTGTTCTTTAAGATGGGACTGTTTTCATATGCATACAGACACACAATATCGTGCGCATTAAGTTGAAAAACATCAGCATAAAAAATAAATCGCCTGTCAATGAAAATAGTAACGTAACTTGAAGTAACTTGAAAAAAACAAAAAAAAACAACTATTAATGACAGAAAGAGAAAGAATTGTACAATTATAAAGAGAAAAGATTACATTTTGTTTGCATGCAAATTTTATCAAAATAACCCCAAAAATAAATGGGTCATCATCACAAGTTGAAATTGAAGGGAATTTCACTATATTTATCCATATTTGAACGCTAAACTCTCGGCTGGTTTGTGAGATTGAAGTGCATTTATGCAGAGTAGATCCGATGAGATTTGAACTCAACATAGTTGATTCCACAATGGTATCCATTAAGCCAACCACACACATTCTTTACAAGTTTGAGTTCATAGTAGGATGAGATTACAGCTTAATCATGTTGATACACCAGATCATGTCAAATCACAAAAGTTAAGCAACGTTGAGTCTGATCAGTACTTCAATGGGGAACCATTTGAGAATATCAGGTACTGTAAGCAAACACTGCATTCAAGTGTTTAAATAAATTTCTGTGAATATAACTGGCGACAGACTAGCGTCCTGTTACGGGGATTGATTGGTATGTTATCAAGACTGACAAGGAAAACAACTCGGCTTAGCCGATTTTATAAGCCACAACAATATCAATTAGGGCCATTATTTTTTATTTTAAATATACATTTTTATACTTTATATAAACAGTCTGTTTATGTGAATTACTGGCTTCTGAAAAGTTATATTTAGAATTAAAAAGAAAAAAGAAAGACCCCCCCCCCCCCATCTTGTTGACTGACGTTAATTGAGAATGGGAAACTCCCCAATACAGGATTGATATCATAGATTGCTGACTCTGCTCACACTTGCAACCAACCAAATTATGGCATTTAGGATTTGACTCTTGACCCTACGCATTGACTAACATTGAAAGGCATTTGTTATCATAACACACAAAGGATTCATCAACTTTACCTCCTTGAAAACAAACAAAAGGGCCGAAGTACAAACGGATGGGAGGCAGTGGTGTGCAGAGGAAGAAGCCGACGGTTAGTAGCCCCTGTTTACAAATTGGGGGTGGGGGGCATCCAATCACATTCATACTATCTCCCTTTCTCATAATATCTCTCAGTACTTGGACTTATACTTGAGTCTTTGGGTCCAAGGAGTTTAATCCGGGCATCACCAGACCCCTGCACGCCACTGACGAGGGGAGAAAGGTCTTTGCTCTCTAATTTTTTAATTTTTTTATTACTTTAATTCACCCCAAACAAGGGGGCACACTGCCACTGAGACATAAGGGGCTACTGTGAATTAGGGGCCATATTTATAGGGGCATTCTAAGTGGGGAGTTGTGCAGCGAGATGTTTATTCACATTGCATTTAAATCTCTGCATGTTAGTACAGCCAGGGAAACAGAGAGCAGGGAGGGAATTCCAAAGGTTAGCAGTTCGAGGAAAGAAGCTATTAGAGTAGAAAACCTTTTGGCATCTGGGGACCTCTACAGTGAAGGGGTGGGATTTTGCTGATAGTTGTCTGGGGCCATTTACATCGAGGAGGCACCGGTTTAGCAAATTCGTCGGAGCACATTCAATTGAAGTCCTGCCGCTCCTAAATCACATTAACACTAGAACAAAATGTAGTATCTGTTCTATCCTTAGTCAGTGGAGGAGAAATCCTTTTCGACTGGGACAATTTTAGGTAATTGCCTAATGTATGTTTGCTTATTATTCACAGTGAAACACGGTTCGGCATTATTCCCAAACAACTTATTTCATAGCAAATTTTAGGTGTTTTTAACAAAAATGAGGAATTTATCATATTTAGCGTAAAATACATTAGAAAATTACCTGCTTTTTTTATCTTGGAGAAATTTGTTTTGTTTTTGAAAAGTCAAAGATTAAAATCAAGGGACATAACCCATCATGCATTAATGTTCAGATATCTTTTAACCGTTAGAATATATTCAACACGATATTATTTATTACGAGCTGTAGCTACCTGGTATTGCCAGGGATTAAATAATTTTCTGTTTGTTTAGCAATCTTTCATGTTTTTGTCTTGTAATCACTTGCAACCAAGTTATTAAAAGTTAATATATTGAATATCTCATTACAAAAAATAAATTATTTACTACCGGTCAACACCGGCTAGGTACAGCTGGTTTAAAATATAAGCTATTTTTTATCAAAAAAATTTCACCAATATTCTAAGTGCTTATGACTCTTTAGAGTACTCACATTTTGTCAGGGGTCCACGTGGACCAATTGTAATAATCATTTCTAAGTGACGGTCTTCTGGAGGTTGAAGGTTCAATTCTTAGTACAGGCGATACTAAGAATATAATAAAAAATACTTAAGACCTTTATCTGATCATGTCTGATGGGACAAGAACAACCTACCCCCATGGATTAAATAAAGAATCCATTCAGATTCCCAAGTTCGACAAGACGCGCTTGAAAAAGGTTGGAGGTTACATCAGCCGAAACGTTGTGAGAATAACATCAAGTAGTTGAAATAATCCAAGTAAAAATACATAGTAAAAAAATATTTTAAAACAAAACATAAAAAACATAACTCTCCCCAAACTTAAATTCTATCAACTACCGCTCCCCCCTTTGAGAATCACTACAATGTTAAATTTGAATTATCGATATTACCAAAATTGAGACAACTTCACATGTGTGTGTGTGTGTGTGTGTGTGTGTGTTTCTTGTGTCAACACATTAATTTCTTTTTATTTACTATTAATCAACTATTTATTGAAATTAAAAATGCAATCACATAAAAGTGAAAATTTTAAAATCCTATTTATAAAATAATTTAATTTTGTAAAAATTCACTGCAATATACTTCTGTTTCTTTGTAAATCAGTTAGCCATTTTAATCTTTTATTAATAGCTGAAAAAAATTTGAAAGGAATTTTGAAGCATTCAAACTGTCGAATAAAAAGTCATTTCTAGCTTAAAATTCTTGGCAAATCCTTATGTATTTTAATACATGATTTGAAAGTTTGGGAAGCTATTTGCATCCAATAATTTTAGAAATAGAGATTAAAACATTACCACCACAAAATTAGTTATAGTTTTATAACAATTTGGTTCAATTAATAATTTAATGACCAAACTATACTATAATATTTAACTGTCAAAATCCTATTTAAAAAAATAATTTGACAAAAAAATAAAAATAGGCAAAGTTAAAGAAAATGAAGACTAAAAGTGAAATAAAAATGAAAGTAAAGACTCCCAGCCAACGCCGGATAGGTACAACTAGTAAGAATTGAAATACCCTTGAATATTTTATCAGAGAGACCCCCAAAATAGCCATTATTTCTGAATTCATCCACTTTATTTCTTAAAAGTTTCTACATTAGTTAAAAATAACTTTATTAGGTAATTTGTTCAAAAATATATATTTCTCTTTGAGAAAAAAAATCTGGTAGATTTAGTTAAAAAAAATCTTTTTTCGCAATAAATTTCCAGTGCAAGGAGAAATATTAAAAGAAATGCATTCCATATTTAGAAATGCCATGAATTAGTTTGAAGGTTTTGATTAAGTTACACCTCATTCTTCTTCTTGGTAAAGTAGTTAAACCTAATAATTCCAACTTATTTTTATAATTGAGATCCTTTATTCCTTATATTAGTTAAGTCGGTTCTTTTTCTATACTTAATTTTAATATCATATCCCAATTTCAATGTCTTTTACTGATTCCCAGGATTAAGTACAATATTTTAGATGGTTTATTGTTTTGTTTTTAATATATTCTTATATTAACATTTTTTATTTTTCTTGAAATAAAATTTCTAATCATAAACAAAATCATTTTATATTTTTAAAGATATTGTTTGAATTACTTACCTGGTTATCAATTGCTGAGGTTTCTGGTCGCAGTCTTTGAGAATTATCAGCATTTTTTATTTCCTTAGCATCATTCTCATGTTGGTATTTAATGCCAACTAGCAATTGGTTGCCTATTGGCTTCCCTGCAGCATCACAACTTTCTTTTGCCAAAGGGGTGTGTTCTTCAGAAGAACTTTGGTCATCCCTGGCAGATTGTTTCATAAGTTGGGCATCTCCATCAGATGCATTTAATCCTTGTTGTGCAAGAATACTGCTACTTGCTGCTTGACCCGGAAACTGATCCGTGTCCATAGTTGCGTTTTGTCCAGCTGGATGAATATCCTGCATGTCTTTGAATTCTTCTTGATGTCTCCATTTTGTAATCTGCTCTCCACTTTCTAATCCCGCGCCCATTTCCTTGCCATGATTTTTCTCAGTCAGACTTTGCTCTTGTGTCCTTTCTTCAGACAGCTGTTGTCGATCCGACCCATGCACGTGCAGATCAGCCTTTTGATGATCCAATTGTGACCACTCTTTAGGCAACTGTTGTTGATTTAAACCCTGCTCTTGCAAAACGATTTGCTGAGGCATGCATGGGCGATCGAATTGTGACCAGTCTTCAGGCAACCCTTGTGGATCTGACCTCTGCTCCTGCTGAATGACCTGCTGTTGATCTGACCTCTGCTCTAGCTGAATGACCTGCTGTTGATCTGACCTCTGCTCCTGCTGAATGACCTGCTGTTGATCTGACCTCTGCTCCTGCTGAATGACCTGCTGTTGATCTGACCTCTGCTCCTGCTGAATGACCTGCAGTTGATCTGACCTCTGCTCTCGTTGAATGACCTGCTTTTGATCTGACCCCTGCTCCTGCTCAATGACCTGCTGTTTATTTGACTGTTGCTTTTGCAGAATGACTTTTTGTTGTATGTGTGGGAGATCTAATTTTGACTGTTCTTCTGACAACTGTTGTTGATCCGACCTCTGCTTTCGAAGAACATTATGTTGATGTGCAAGTGGGAGATCCAACTGTGACCGCTCATTAGACAACTGTTGTTGATCTGCTCCCTGCTTTTTCTGAACAATCTGCTGACGTGTTCGTGGGCGATCCATTTGTGACCACTCTTCTGAGAGCTGTTTTTGATCTGACCCTTGCCCTTTCTCTTTTAGGACAGCTTGCTGACAAGTGTGTGGGCGATCCAATTGTGACTCTTCTTCAGACAACAAATTTTGATCCAACTCATGATCTTGCAGAGCAATCTGTTGACGTGTCTGTGGAAGATCCACTTCTGACTGTTTTTCAGACAACTGTTCCTGACCTGACCCATGACCTTGAACAGCAATCTGTTTATGTGTTCTTGGAAGATCCACTTCTGACTGTTTTTCAGACAACTGTTCCTGACCTGACCCATGACCTTCAACAGCAATTTGTTTATGTGTTCTTGGAAGATCCACTTCTGACTGTTCTTCAGACAACTGTTGTTGATCTGACCTATGACTTTGCCGAGCAATTTGTCGACGTGTTCGTGGGAGATCCAATTGTGACTGTTCTTCTGACAACTGTTGTTGATCCAACCCATGAACTTGCCGACGAGTTCTTGGAAGATCCATTTGTGACTGTTCTTCAGACAACTGTTGCTGATCTGACTCATGACTTGTCCGAGCAATCTGCCGACGTGTTCGCGGAAGATCCATTTGTGACTGTTCTTCAGACAACTGTTGCTGATCTGACTCATGACTTGTCCGAGCAATCTGTCGACGTGTTCGCGGAAGATCCAATTGTGACTGTTCTTCTGACAACTGTTGCTGATCTGACTCATGACTTGTCCGAGCAATCTGTCGACGTGTTCGCGGAAGATCCAATTGTGACTGTTCTTCAGACAACTGTTGCTGATCTGACTCATGACTTGTCCGAGAAATCTGCCGACGTGTTCGCGGAAGATCCAATTGTGACTGTTCTTCTGACAACTGTTGATGATCCAACCCATGAACTTGCCGACGAGTTCTTGGAAGATCCATTTGTGACTGTTCTTCAGACAACTGTTGCTGATCTGACTCATGACTTGTCCGAGCAATCTGTCGACGTGTTCGCGGAAGATCCAATTGTGACTGTTCTTCTGACAACTGTTGCTGATCTGACTCATGACTTGTCCGAGCAATCTGTCGACGTGTTCGCGGAAGATCCAATTGTGACTGTTCTTCAGACAACTGTTGCTGATCTGACTCATGACTTGTCCGAGAAATCTGCCGACGTGTTCGTGGAAGATCCAATTGTGACTGTTCTTCTGACAACTGTTGATGATCCAACCCATGAACTTGCCGAGCTATTTGCCGACGTGTTCTTGGAAGATCAAATTGTGACTGTTCTTCAGGCAACTGCTGCTGATCTAACCCATGCCCTTGCTGAACAACCTGCCTACGTGTTCGTGGAAGATCCAATTGTGACTGTTCTTCCGACAACTGCTGATGATCCAACCGATGAATTTGCCGACGTGTTCTTGGAAGATCCAATTGTGACTGTTCTTCAGGCAACTGTTGCTCATCTGACCCATGATTTTGCTGAGCAATCTGCCGACGTGTTCGTGAGAGGTCCAATTTTGACTGTTCTTCACACAACTGTTCTTCATCTGATCCATGACCTTGCTGAGGAATCTGTCGACATGTCTGTGGGAGATCCAATTGTGACTGTTCTTTAGATAACTGTTGTTCATCTGACCCATGCTCTTTCAAAGTAACTTGCCGACGTGAGCGTCGGAGATTCGGCCTTGAGCATTCTTCAGACGACTGTTGTTGAACTGCCTCATGAGCTTGCAGAGCAATCTGCCGACGAGAGCGTCGGAGATTCACCTGCGATCGTACTTCAGGCAACTGTTTATCCGTCTCTGGCTCTTGCTGAACAACCTGCTGAAGATCCAACTGTGACCGTTTTTCTGATAACTCTTGTTGATCTGACCCTTTATCTTGGAGAATGACCTGCTGAGACACGAATGGGAGATCAATATGTGACTGTTCTTCAGACAACCATTGTTGATCTGATTCTTTATTTTTCCGAGCAACCTGCTGCTGCCGTGTGCGCGGACTTGTTTTTGCTGACTTCTTTCTGGGTGTCGGATCACTCACAACAACCTGGACAAGTTTTGCTGGTGTTCGATTACGTGTACTTCGCCGCAGAGATGTCGACTCTTCTACAGGGGAACTATGGCTGTCACTCATCTTTCTGGCATCAACTTCTTCATCAGCGGGGGTATCCTTTATTTTCTCTTGGCTTGGAGCTTTTCCACCTGTAGTGGCTCTCTGAGTGCATCCTCTGCGGGGCATTTTTCTGATTTTGACTTCACCAGATTCCACCGCAGACTCTTCTTCATCCATCACATCACCGTCTTGGCATGACCCACTGAAAAACGAAAACAAAAATTAATTAAAAAATAAAACATTGTGAAAGAAATTAATCATTTTTTTCTATTTACGCCTTAAAAAAACAACGCTTCCAGAGTCAATAAAGATTTCTGAGTTTGAAAAGATGCACAGAAAGAAGGCGGTTACATCGGTCGAAACATTGCGAAAATAACATCTAAGATGAGAATAATTATCTAAATAATCCAAAGTAATCATTTGAACTGGGATAAAATGCAATTTATAACTTAAGCGTGACAGACCAAAGAAAATGCTATTTCAAAAGCGTGACAGACCAAAGAAAATGCTACTACAAAAACATGACAGACCAAAGAAAATGCTACTACAAAAACATGACAGAACAAAGAAAATGCTACTACAAAATCATGACAGACCAAAGAAAATACTACTTCAAAAGCATGACAGACCAAAGAAAATGCTACTACAGAATCATGATAGACCAAAGAAAATGCTACTACAGAATCATGACAGACCAAAGAAAATGCTACTTCAAAGGCATGACAGACCAAAGAAAATGCTACTTCAAAGGCATGACAGACCAAAGAAAATGCTACTACAAAAACATGACAGACCAAAGAAAATGCTATTTCAAAAACATGACAGACCAAAGAAAATGCTATTTCAAAAACATGACAGACCAAAGAAAATGCTATTTCAAAAACATGACAGACCAAAGAAAATGCTACTACAAAAACATGACAGACCAAAGAAAATGCTATTTCAAAAACATGACAGACCAAAGAAAATGCTATTTCAAAAACATGACAGACCAAAGAAAATGCTATTTCAAAAACATGATAGACCAAAGAAAATGCTACTACAAAAACATGACAGACCAAAGAAAATGCTATTTCAAAAACATGACAGACCAAAGAAAATGCTACTACAAAAACATGACAGACCAAAGAAAATGCTATTTCAAAAACATGACAGACCAAAGAAAATGTTATTTCAAAAACATGACAGACCAAAGAAAATGCTATTTCAAAAACATGACAGACCTACCAAACTATCAAGATGCTTGAAATGTTTAAAATAAGAAATGTCCATTTAATTTGTCCATCTAGCGATAAAAATGCTATTTTAAACTTAAGCGTCAAAAGAAAATGCGATTGGATTATGGCAGATTTGATTGAGGTGCCTTGAAAATTATATGGATGATTGATAATAATAAATATTCTTTAATTTTCTGACTGCAGTGGTGTAACAGGTGTCAGCAGGTAAAGCAGCAGGTAAGGCGGCATCTAATAATAGTTGACTCATGTCTATTGTTGTTAGGAGGCACCTAGTCACTGTATATGGATTACTGACTTATTTCCATAAATGGAAATTTATATATATAAAAAAAACTCCCCCCCCCCCACTATAGTGAAAACTGAAATGCATTCACCACAAATTATTTTTGATAATATTGCAGAAATAATGTATCTATTTATTAGTATTTGTTGATTAAACACATGGAAAAAATAAATATATACAAACAGAGGATATGTGTTGCATGGTGAGAAATGATATAATGGATATGTAATGTGAGTCTTAAAGACAGACTGAGATGACCTTAGAGGTAGATTAAATTTGGACAGTATAAGGAGACATTGTTAGTTTAGTCACCTTGAAAGAATGGATGAGAGTTCTTGGGTTAGTAGATGTATAACAGTTGAAGTAGCAGGGCCAGTTCACAGGGGGGGGGCAAGGAAAACATGGGAGGAAGTGATAAGAGAAATAAATAAAAATCTGAGAATAGTTTGGAAGTAAATTTCTAAAAGCCATCCAATATGTCAGCATATTTAACACAGACGTTAAACTAAATATCATGATGAATCAAAAAGCAACTCTGACATTTTACAAGATTGTCTTTCAACAAAGACTGAAAACATTAGGTTGTTCGAAAAATACTGGCTGTTTTTTTCGACTCACTTTTAAAAAGTCGATTATGTTGAAATTTTTGCAGAGCTTTATATGAGACTACATCACCCATGACCCGTTGGATCAGTATAAATTTATCGAATTAAATATTACAAGGATTATAAAGCCAAAGGATTTCACAAAATCAGAATACATTGTGATGTCATAATAAACACTCTCTCGTACCTCTCTCTCTCTTTCTCTTTTAATTATTTATATAATTCAATTCCCTTCACTTCTTCCCTCATCATTCACCTTTTATTTGCACCATCTAAAACGTTCATGTAAAGGTGCAGTGTGCACGGTGACAATACAACAAACATCAGCAAAGTTTTAATAAAATATAGATTTTACATGTTTAATAATAAAATGTGTTTAATTTAATATAGATTTTACATGTTTAATAATTAAATGTTTTTAATTTAATAAAATATAGATTTTACATGTTTAATAATTAAATGTGTTTAATTTAATAAAATATAGATTTTACATGTTTAATAATTAAATGTTTTAATTTAATAAAATATAGATTTTACATGTTTAATAATTAAATGTGTTTAATTTAATATAGATTTTACATGTTTAATAATTAAATGTGTTTAATTTAATAAAATATAGATTTTACATGTTTAATAATAAAATGTGTTTAATTTAATAAAATATAGATTTTACATGTTTAATAATAAAATGTGTTTAATTTAATAAAATATAGATTTTACATGTTTAATAATAAAATGTGTTTAATTTAATAAAATATAGATTTTACATGTTTAATAATTAAATGTGTTTAATTTAATAAAATATAGATTTTACATGTTTAATAATAAAATGTGTTTAATTTAATCAAATATAGATTTTACATGTTTAATAATAAAATGTGTTTAATTTAATATAGATTTTACATGTTTAATAATTAAATGTGTTTAATTTAATAAAATATAGATTTTACATGTTTAATAATTAAATGTGTTTAATTTAATAAAATATAGATTTTACATGTTTAATAATAAAATGTGTTTAATTTAATATATATTTTACATGTTTAATAATTAAATGTGTTTAATTTAATAAAATATAGATTTTACATGTTTAATAATAAAATGTGTTTAATTTAATATAGATTTTACATGTTTAATAATTAAATGTGTTTAATTTAATAAAATATAGATTTTACATGTTTAATAATTAAATGTTTTTAATTTAATAAAATTTCCAATAATTTCTTTCAGAATACAATTTTGAAGCATATAAGGCCGATTGTGGCAGCTTGACACTGACCTGCACGTTGAAAATTATATCGAATTGCTTGAGGCATAAAAAATTTTATGGATTAATTTAATTTTTCCAATGATTTTGAAAATGTGATAAAGGGAAGAGTTTATCAGGTATGTATATGACGCATGGAAGTGAAACGTGGCCAGTGAGGGTTGAAGATCAGCCGAAACATGAAAATAACAACAAAGATGAAAATAGTAGTTAGAATAATTCAAATTTTCAATCTTCTCAGAAATTCTGAAACATTAATTTCTATTTCATAATGTTATAAATTGTGTATGTCACCAAAATGTGGAAGAGTCCATTCGTAGTTTTGGTTGTCTCGTAGATACATAGCGTGTTTTTAAAATATGACCCTCTCTTCACCTTCCACGATTTACAACCAACCACATATGCTACCGTCTCAATCAGAGTGTGACGAAAATACGTAAGTAGACATATGATATTTACATATTAATATAACTATTAATATAATAATATGACTGAAGATGGCGAATATTTTTCTTTTTCTTACTGGGGAACCCAGAACAATGCGCAACAGGTGTTAATGGCTAAGGAAAGTAAGTGTAGTTGTTCTTTAACACCAGCTTTCCAAAACCTCAGGGTACATGGTCGACCAAATGGATACATTGCAGACTATGAAGTCTGCTACTACTACTACTACTACTACTACTACATCATCAGTTTAACATCTGTTTTACATGCTGGCATGTGTAGGACGGCTTTTAGAAATGGACTTCCGAACAAACCTATCTCTGACCAAGTCTTTATTTATCCCTCCTTCTCTCAAGTCCATCCTTATCATTCCTACCATGTTTCCGTTGAAAGCTGACCCTGCTAACTTAATTGTTCTATGTTTACATCTACTAACCCAAGAACTCTCATCCATTCTTTCAACGTGGCCATACAAACACGGCATTCAAATCCTTGTGAATTTATTGGGGTTATATACGCACTAATACTGTTGAGGTACGTACGAAACTATTTCACCCCTCCAGCTATGGGTAAAATAGCAACTTGTCTTCAATTAACGGTATACAATGAATCGTTTACAATATGTAGTGTGCTTCCACATTAAATAACCCCCAAAAGGGTTGATATGTCATAAAACCGACAAACGAAATCGTACGTATGAGAGAGAGTGATTGAATGCAAGAAGTAGAGAGACAGTGGTTAAGAGAGAGAGAGAGAGAGTGATTGAAGAGGGGGAAAGTAAAAACATGTGTTATTGATAGAGAGGGAGACGGAGGAGTAAGGGGAGGTGATGGAACAAGTGCGAACGAAATAAAAGAAACAAAATTTTAATAAATATTATTTTTATTGTGCAATCAGAAAGACTGTGGGTAGCTACCCATGATGCCATAGGACAGGATCCTGGTGGCTTAGTCATTCTTCCACTTCGATCATTATTTCGGCTAGATGGGAGGTCGGAGAGGCCCGATCCAACTAATCGGCTAGTCACATCATGCACTAATATCTATAAGTTCATCCACAAACATATTATTCAATCTGCTTCTTCAAAAAATAAAAACCTTATTTCGCCTTTTTATTTTTCTCCACAAATACTAGAAGGTGGTGGCTGAGTGTCAATCATGTTGAGAACAAAGAAGATTACCAATGCCAAAGAGTAATGTTTCCTGGGAGTAATGTTTTCTAAGATTAATGTTCCCACTCTCACTGTGAAATTTCCTTCTACGAGTAACGTTTTATACGAGGAACTTCTGAAGTATAGTATGAAATGGTATTCTGGGAGCAGTGTATTCTAGGAATATAAATGATTACCCTACCTATAGAATTATATTTGACAATTTTATTTGGCATTAAAACCCCATAGATGGTTGATACGCTGTGAAACAAATGAAACCAAATGAAAGCAAATGAAACCAGGTAACAATGGGGCTTCCTGCTAAACTAATTAAAGGCATCTACAGACAGACAGGTTCGCTGTGTCACAGCTTGTTGTCAGTGTACTTGAAAGGCAAGTGCTTCAAACTGGGACAGAATCTAGACCATCTAGTTCAGGGGCGGGCAACCTCCGGCCCGCGAAGGCTTAGCGTCCGGCCCGCCACCCTGCTATGCTTGATTATTGCAATCCGGCCCGCGGACCTCCCATTAAAACTCATCATTTTGTGAAATAGACGTAAAAGTAGGTTTCAATTAAAATTTACAGTGGGATAAAAATGTATAAATTTCAGTTATCTGTTGTCTACCTCAACCATCGAGCCAGACATGAAAATACTTCTTCATGGCAAATAGCATCAGCAGTCTCATTGATTTGTAGAGTGTTCAGTGCAATTTTTGTACAATTTATTCATGTAAACAAAATATAGTAATTCTGAGATTTCGTTTTTCACTCCGGCCCGTGATCTCCTTCCAAAAGTTTATCTGGCCCTCACTCTGAAAAGGTTACCCGTCCCTGATCTAGTTGATAGTCCGCAATTCTAACCACTCTGCCGTCAGACACGAGCCATGAGTAAGTGAATAAACATTATCAACTACTAAAGAGTGCTCCATTCGATTTTACAGAGCTTGGCATTATCATTAATGCTAATGTATATAATAATCATAAATAAATATGGTTTATGTTAACACTAATTGTTATAAAACTCTATCTGAAAGGATATCGAGTTATCATGAGCTTTTTGTCTGGATAGTAATGACCTTGAAAATTTCTCTTCAACACAGAAACCATTGATTTTGCTTCTTTTTTTTTTTAAATCACTTTAATCTTCCTTGCAATGATTCTTCTTCAAAACCTGAAATATTAAATTAATTGCTCAATTATTAAAAATTTTATGGACGTTTTCAGGGGGGGGGAGGGGGCGTTTTTTGGAGGTCATCCTGTAACTTAAAAACT
>OY744534.1:30756941-30796941 GCA_963556195.1 Sepiola atlantica
ATTGGTTTTTAAGTTATGACTGATCAAAGAAATGAGATTTCTAGCATAGGTCGTTTTTGAAGTCTATTAAGGGATAGAGCGCTATGGCGCCTCCCTTGATATATATATTTATATATATATATATATATATATATATATATATATATATATATATGCTATTCAAACAACCCCATTAACTATTAAATAATATATCAACAAATAGAAAGTACTTTCAACTTTTAATTTATTTACTTATTTCATTATTTAAGATATTAAATTAATTGCTGTTACCTGTTGTATTACACCGCTCTCAGTTTATCTATCGATCTATCTCGAAGCCGTTTTAGCTTAAAGAAAAAAAGAAGATTAATTAAGAATATTTTATTTACTTCGTCGGGTGACATAATCGACATTAATGTTTAACACTTCTTTCTACGTTTTAGTGGTTGCGCTGATTTTTCCTAATATTTGGAGTCGGAGATAACATGACAACAGGACAGCCAACCACTTGTTGATTTAGCCATGTATCCCACAAACATAAAAGATGGGATTAAGAAGTCCACTTCCTCTTTCCCCCTTTTTCGGTCAGTTTGTTAAGATGATCACATTGTTTGTTCATATCTCCTCACCACCAAAACACAGTTCCATCAATGTACCTTCGAAACAACATGCGGTCAGTCTTCTCTCTATCTAGACCAGTTCTGATCAGTGTTAAGAGACCAAATCTCTACAAATATTTGGCAAGTCCATCTTCCACTTTATATCAACGTATTTAAAAGTTTGACATGTGTGCATATTTTCGTGTATTTCTTTTAGGCGAAAACAAATCCTGTTATATTTTTATACATAAGTTTTTGTTTTAATTCTCTTTTGTATATACGTTAGATTGAATAAGAAGCCAATAACCCTTATAATGCATTTCTATGGCAATACCATCGGAAGAATAACGAAGACAAATAACTGCGAAATCAAACACGAACATTCGGTTAAACAATATCAAAAAATGGAAAGAACTTTGCACTAGATCTAACATTTAACTTTTAAGGTGTGAAAGTCTTGTTACCAAACATTATATGTAGAACAGTTGAAGTAGCAGGTTCAGTTCACAGGAGAAGGCCAAGAAAAATATGGGAGGAAGTGATAAGGATATCCATGAAATAATTATATGTAGAACAGTTGAAGTAGCAGGTTCAGTTCACAGGAGAAGGCCAAGAAAAATATGGGAGGAAGTGATAAGGATATCCATGAAATAATTATATGTAGAACAGTTGAAGTAGCAGGTTCAGTTCACAGGAGAAGGTCAAGAAAAATATGGAAGGAAGTGATAAGGATATCCATGAAATAAAGACCTAGCCAGAGATAGGTTAGTTTGGAATTCAATTTCTTAAAGTCGTCCAATGCATGCCAACATGTATAATGGACGTTAAACCGAATAATGATGATGATGATGATGATGATGATGATGATGTTGTTGCACTTGACAAATCAGAAATAATCATACCAAAAATAATTTCAGACTCTCTTATTGCTAAAATATTGTATACAGGATTGTGTGAAAGTCTTGTTACTTCCACCAAAAAGTACAAACAAAAGAGGAACAAGTAATGCAGCAATACAAAACACATCCCTCGATTCAGTTGATTCACTTTAAAAACAGTAAAACAAAATAAGAACTAAAACACTAGAAGAGCAAGTAATAAAGTAATAGAAAGAACATCTAATGGATTCAGTTTATTCACTTTAAGAAAGGTAAAACAAAGAAGAGCAGAACAATAGAAAAACAAGTAATACTATATATATATATATATATATATATATATATATATACTATATATATATATATAGGGGAGTTTGAATTACCTACTAGACACCATCCTCAAGTGTCTTCGGTTTCTCTGTACAAGGGTTTGTCAGGACGACCTGACATGAGGATACTTACTCCTACAAGTAAACCCTGACCAAATATTCAAAATAACATAGTATTCGAAGCCCAAATAAGATCCCCTTGGCATTAGCTCATACGAGGAATAGGGCACCTTCTCTAAGTAATGTTACTTCAAGTCACAACACTTAGCTGGATACTCCACCAGACCAGATGAATTCTGGTCCTGGAATCCGGTAAGATCAAGAGACCAAAAGAAAGATATACAGGGTGTTTCAAAAGTCTTGGGAACATTACAAATGCGTATATCTCATGAACTATTCCAGGTAGAAAAATAAAACTGGTGCCATTTTAAAGCTTGCTTAATCAAGTTTTTGGTCATACTAATGATTTTCGTGTTATCTTTCCAGGTGCAGTAATGGCGTTCTCTAAACAAGACAAGGCATTTTGCGTCCTCCAATTTGCAAAGACTGAATCGTGGACATGTGTACAGCGTGCATTTCGCAGGAAATTTAAAAAAGAAGCCCCTGAAAGGAAATCCATTGTCAGATGGCATGCTAAATTTGTGAAAGATGGGTGTTTGTGCCCAAGTAAGCGAACAGGTCGCCCTTCAACTTCAGAAGATGCAGTTGAGCAAGTTCGGACAGCCTTTCAGCGGAACCCCCGTAAATCAGTGAGAAGAGCCAGCAGGGAACTTCAGCTTGTTCCAGCAACTGTCTGGCGTGTCTTAAGGAAACGACTGCAAATGGTACCTTACAAGCTCAAGTTGGTCCAAAAGTTGAAGGACACTGATAAGCCACTTCGACGTGACTTTTGCATTGCAATGCAAGAGAAGTTGGAAGATAACGGCTTTGATGACCAGCTTGTTTTTAGCGATGAGGCGACCTTCCATCTGAATGGCAAAGTTAACAAGCATAACACTCGCATATGGGGTACTGAGAATCCTCATGAACTTCTTGAGCACGAGCGAGATTCACCAAAAGTGAACGTGTTTTGTGCAATTTCCAAAAAAGGTGTCTATGGACCGTTCTTCTTTGAAGAGGCAACTATCACTGGTGAATCCTATCTCAACATGCTGGAAGACTGGTTAATGGCTCAGTTGGAACAAGCAGAATCTGATGACTTCATTTTTCAACAAGATGGTGCATCACCACACTGGAGTCTTAGAGTAAGGCAGTTTCTTAACACAAGGCTGCCTGGTAGATGGATTGGGAGATCTGGGCGAGGTGATGACGTTCTCATGCCCTAGCCTCCTAGGTCTCCAGATCTTACCCCGTGTGACTTTTTCCTTTGGGGCTTTGTCAAGCAACAAGTCTATGTGCCGCCCCTTCCAAGAGATATTGACGAACTAAAGGCTCGAGTAACGGCAGTTGTGGGAACCATTGACGTCAAGATGCTGGAACGCGTTTGGCAGGAAATGGACTATCGACTAGATGTCTGCCGTGTGACGAATGGTGCTCATATTGAGCAACTTTGAAGATTCCCCACAAAACTTGAAACTTTAACCTTTCCAATGGTACCAATTTCATTTTTCAACTCCTAATAGTTTTTGAGTTATTAAAAATCGTTATGTTCCCAAGACTTTTGAAACACCCTGTACTATAACATAATCAATTGGTCAATTGGGGAGAGGAAAATTAAAATTAATGTTCTTAACTTCTTTACTAACTCAACGTTTGAGAGATAAAAGAGAAATTTAATAGAATATCTATGTATCTCATATAGGGATCAAGTGTTAGCCCCAGGTAGAGGCTCCTTGATTTCTGAGAACTTCAACTGAAGTAAAATGAAACAAGTGAAAATATATATATATAATATTACTTATTAAAAATAATAATGAGCAATTAGAACGCCATAACATGCATTTTAGTTTTATTAACTTTTTTTTTTTCCAATTTAATTTTCGAAGATATACTTCATCATCAGATACATACGATCTGAATAAATACATGTTAGAACATGTAATAGATTCAGTTTATTCACTTTCATTGACACTGTCACATAGCAAGAAGGTGTGTATCAGCAGCATCATTTTTGAGGCACAGAAAGATGCAGCGTCATGAACTGTTTGTATGTTTTACAAAGTTGTGCTTTGGTGATCGTTTCTTTATTGTTGTTACTATTGGTGGTGGGGTGGGGGGCAACAACTTTTTTGCCCACCCTTTTTGGTAAGGATAACATGATTTTCAGATGACTCTTTTTGGTAAGGATAACATGATTTTCAGATGACTCTTTTTGGTAAGGATAACATGATTTTCAGATGACTCTTTTTGGTAAGGATAACATGATTTTCAGATGACTCTTTTTGGTAAGGATAACATGATTTTCAGATGACTCTTTTTGGTAAGGATAACATGATTTTCAGATGACTCTTTTTGGTAAGGAGAACATGATTTTCAGATGACCCTTTTTGGTAAGGATAACATGATTTTCAGATGACTCTTTTTGGTAAGGATAACATGATTTTCAGATGACTCTTTTTGGTAAGGAGAACATGATTTTCAGATGACTCTTTTTGGTAAGGAGAACATGATTTTCAGATGACCCTTTTTGGTAATGGTAACATGATTTTCAGATGACCCTTTTTGGTAAGGATAACATGATTTTCAGATGACTCTTTTTGGTAAGGATAACATGATTTTCAGATGACTCTTTTTGGTAAGGAGAACATGATTTTCAGATGACCCTTTTTGGTAATGGTAACATGATTTTCAGATGACCCTTTTTGGTAAGGATAACATGATTTTCAGATGACTCTTTTTGGTAAGGATAACATGATTTTCAGATGACCCTTTTTGGTAATGGTAACATGATTTTCAGATGACCCTTTTTGGTAAGGATAACATGATTTTCAGATGACTCTTTTTGGTAAGGATAACATGATTTTCAGATGACCCTTTTTGGTAATGGTAACATGATTTTCAGATGACCCTTTTTGGTAAGGATAACATGATTTTCAGATGACTCTTTTTGGTAAGGATAACATGATTTTCAGATGACCCTTTTTGGTAATGGTAACATGATTTTCAGATGACCCTTTTTGGTAAGGATAACATGATTTTCAGATGACTCTTTTTGGTAAGGATAACATGATTTTCAGATGACTCTTTTTGGTAAGGATAACATGATTTTCAGATGACTCTTTTTGGTAAGGATAACATGATTTTCAGATGACCCTTTTTGGTAAGGATAACATGATTTTCAGATGACTCTTTTTGGTAAGGATAACATGATTTTCAGATGACCCTTTTTGGTAAGGATAACATGATTTTCAGATGACCCTTTTTGGTAAGGATAACAAGATTTTCAGATGACCCTTTTTGGTAAGGATAACATGATTTTCAGATGACTCTTTTTGGTAAGGATAACATGATTTTCAGATGACCCTTTTTGGTAATGGTAACATGATTTTCAGATGACCCTTTTTGGTAAGGATAACATGATTTTCAGATGACTCTTTTTGGTAAGGATAACATGATTTTCAGATGACCCTTTTTGGTAATGGTAACATGATTTTCAGATGACCCTTTTTGGTAAGGATAACATGATTTTCAGATGACTCTTTTTGGTAAGGATAACATGATTTTCAGATGACCCTTTTTGGTAAGGATAACATGATTTTCAGATGCCCCTTTTTGGTAAGGATAACATGATTTTCAAATGACCATTTTTGGTAAGGATAACATGATTTTCAGATGACCCTTTTTGGTAAGGATAACATGATTTTCAGATGACCCTTTTTGGTAAGGATAACATGATTTTCAGATGACCCTTTTTGGTAAGGATAACATGATTTTCAGATGACCCTTTTTGGTAAGGATAACATGATTTTCAGATGACCCTTTTTGGTAAGGATAACATGATTTTCAGATGACCCTTTTTGGTAAGGATAACATGATTTTCAGATGACCTTTTTTGGTAATGGTAACATGATTTTCAGATGACCCTTTTTGGTAAGGATAACATGATTTTCAGATGACCCTTTTTGGTAAGGATAACATGATTTTCAAATGACCATTTTTGGTAAGGATAACATGATTTTCAGATGACCCTTTTTGGTAAGGATAACATGATTTTCAGATGACCCTTTTTGGTAAGGATAACATGATTTTCAGATGACCTTTTTTGGTAAGGATAACATGATTTTCAGATGACCCTTTTTGGTAAGGATAACATGATTTTCAAATGACCATTTTTGGTAAGGATAACATGATTTTCAGATGACCCTTTTTGGTAAGGATAACATGATTTTCAGATGACCCTTTTTGGTAAGGATAACATGATTTTCAGATGACTCTTTTTGGTAAGGATAACATGATTTTCAGATGACCCTTTTTGGTAATGGTAACATGATTTTCAGATGACTCTTTTTGGTAAGGATAACATGATTTTCAGATGACTCTTTTTGGTAAGGATAACATGATTTTCAGATGACCCTTTTTGGTAAGGGTAACATGATTTTCAGATGACTCTTTTTGGTAAGGATAACATGATTTTCAGATGACTCTTTTTGGTAAGGATAACATGATTTTCAGATGACTCTTTTTGGTAAGGATAACATGATTTTCAGATGACCCTTTTTGTAAGGATAACATGATTTTCAGATGACCCTTTTTGGTAAGGATAACAAGATTTTCAGATGACCCTTTTTGGTAAGGATAACATGATTTTCAGATGACTCTTTTTGGTAAGGATAACATGATTTTCAGATGACCCTTTTTGGTAAGGATAACAAGATTTTCAGATGACCCTTTTTGGTAAGGATAACATGATTTTCAGATGACCCTTTTTGGTAAGGATAACATGATTTTCAGATGACCTTTTTTGGTAATGGTAACATGATTTTCAGATGACCCTTTTTGGTAAGGATAACATGATTTTCAGATGACCCTTTTTGGTAAGGATAACATGATTTTCAAATGACCATTTTTGGTAAGGATAACATGATTTTCAGATGACCCTTTTTGGTAAGGATAACATGATTTTCAGATGACCCTTTTTGGTAAGGATAACATGATTTTCAGATGACCTTTTTTGGTAAGGATAACATGATTTTCAGATGACCCTTTTTGGTAAGGATAACATGATTTTCAAATGACCATTTTTGGTAAGGATAACATGATTTTCAGATGACCCTTTTTGGTAAGGATAACATGATTTTCAGATGACCCTTTTTGGTAAGGATAACATGATTTTCAGATGACTCTTTTTGGTAAGGATAACATGATTTTCAGATGACCCTTTTTGGTAATGGTAACATGATTTTCAGATGACTCTTTTTGGTAAGGATAACATGATTTTCAGATGACTCTTTTTGGTAAGGATAACATGATTTTCAGATGACCCTTTTTGGTAAGGGTAACATGATTTTCAGATGACTCTTTTTGGTAAGGATAACATGATTTTCAGATGACTCTTTTTGGTAAGGATAACATGATTTTCAGATGACTCTTTTTGGTAAGGATAACATGATTTTCAGATGACCCTTTTTGTAAGGATAACATGATTTTCAGATGACCCTTTTTGGTAAGGATAACAAGATTTTCAGATGACCCTTTTTGGTAAGGATAACATGATTTTCAGATGACTCTTTTTGGTAAGGATAACATGATTTTCAGATGACCCTTTTTGGTAAGGATAACAAGATTTTCAGATGACCCTTTTTGGTAAGGATAACATGATTTTCAGATGACCTTTTTTGGTAATAGTAACATGATTTTCAGATGACCCTTTTTGGTAAGGATAACATGATTTTCAGATGCCCCTTTTTGGTAAGGATAACATGATTTTCAGATGACCCTTTTTGGTAAGGATAACATGATTTTCAGATGACCCTTTTTGGTAAGGATAACATGATTTTCAGATGACCCTTTTTGGTAAGGATAACATGATTTTCAGATGACCATTTTTGGTAAGGATAACATGATTTTCAGATGACCCTTTTTGGTAAGGATAACATGATTTTCAAATGACCATTTTTGGTAGGGGAAACAAGACTTTTGGACCACCCTTTTTGATATTGGTAACAAGCTTTTCAGAACCACCCTGTAGTTTATTTAGTCTTTTAAAGGACCTCGCTGTTACATGTCATATTTTATTTATTCATTTCTATCTATGTCTCAATTTAAGTAGTTTTACCGTTCTAAATTTAAAAAAATAAAAAAATATTCATAAATTTTGAAATATTTTTCTAGAGTGCTGTAATCACCATTAATATTTACCTCTTCTTTCTTTTCAACTTTAGATGTTTCATTGCAATGACTTATATTTGTGGCTAAAGTTGCCGGAAAAATGGTTGCATCACTCTACTACTCCACAAGGTACCTGACTCCTGATGCAATCTTTCACCTATATAAGAGTCCGAGACGTGCTAAGATGAAGTACAACTGCCACTCAGAGCACTTTTTATTGCCTTGACAGAATTCAAAATTGACTTGGTGGGGGATGATCTCGTCGGTTCTCTACAGCCTCTTTCTCATGGAAGACATGGTGTTGGTCTTTCTCTACTCTATTATTATTTCCATGGAAGGAGCTCAGCTGAGTTTTAATTTCTGGTTTTTCCTTGTAAGACATTCACAGCCAGAACTCGTCTCATTACCACCACTGAAAAGAACTTTCCTTTCTTCCGTGTACTTGTAACAGCATTCAGCCGAGATGGGCTGATCCGACTCCAAATGAGTTCACTGTATCCCGCGTCAAGATGGTCCATGCGCGTTGATCGGCAGCCGAGTCTTTGGCATACTTCAGCCATTCCTGATTCCAGCAACGAATACCATGAATGTGGAGACCAGCTACCAACTGCTTTCACTGTTGTAATCCATGTCTTCAGTTGACCACCGCTTTCTCCATGAATTGAGCCACCAACTTGCAGATGAATTCCTCTGCAGGCCGTCGAAGAATGTGGCCAAACCAGCGTAGTCTCCTTTTTAGAAGAGTCTCCATAATGCACGGATGGTGCTGGATCTTGCACGGATGGTGCGATTTGGGATTTGGTCAGAGAGGTGGATGCGTCGTAGGCAGTATATGTCAAAGACTTTGAGTGTGTGAAGATCTTCTTTGCATATGGGGCCAGGTCTCACAGCCACACAGCAGTATTGCACATATCAGCTCCTGGTATATCCTCGATTTTGTTGTGAGTTTGACCTCTTGTTAAAACCACAATCTTCTGCTCTGGAAGCAGCACAATGTTGCGCGATGTCAAACTGTCAAAACATGAACAAGTGCTCTCAGCAGCACTTCCCCAGATGTGACCGACAGTAGTACATCTTAAGACGTGTCTGACTCTTATATAGGTAGACGATTGCATCAGGTGTCAAGTACTTTTTGGAGCGATAGAATGATCCACACGTGGGAGTGCAGATAAAGCCATTAAAACAATCCCAAAAAGAATATACAATATAATAACTACTATTAAGCATTGATGATCTTTTCTAAACAAGAGTTGTTTGCAAAAAGGCAAGTAAGTGGGTTAAGAACATTAAGAAAACAAGTGAACAAAAATCCAATGATTCTCTTGTTTATTTACAGAACGCATCGGCTCAATTATCGATAATGTCACCCCAAAATATCAAAAATGAGTTTATGTAACTTCAAGTCTTGACTGTCATTGATAGGTAAATAAGAATGGATCTCTTTTTAAGATGTGTCCATTCAATCTGTGCGTTTAGTGATGAAAATGTTATCATTTCAAACGTAAACAACAGACAGATAAACATCCTCAGACACATCTAAAAATGCTACGTCAAACTAAAGTGGGACAGACCAACTGACAGACATAGATTCTATTAGAGAAAAAAAGATGCATCAATTCAATCCACGTGTTTAGCGATTGAAATGCTATTTCAAAGCGTGACATTCTGTTATATAGTGACGGACGTTTTTAAGTGGAAAAGTTTAAGGGTCAGATTCTGAAAATGTGATCAAGGGAAGAGTTTATCAGGCATGTGTATGCAGTGTGACATTCGCATCAAGCCAAGCTTGTTGTAGAAGATTATCTCCCTTCTTATAATATGAAGATGACATGCTGGCTTAACGTTCAGAGTTTGTTGACTCCGAATAGTAAATTAATTTTATTTTTTTATTAAAAATCTATTCGCTTATAGTTCGTAAATTTTGATGTACACTAATATTTTTCACTGATATAAGTAAGTATATTCACAAGTTTTCCTTTTATTTTATTTTGAACTTCCATATTTCACTTGAGTCTCAATATGAATAAGTACTGTCAATTTTACGATGAAGATTTAATACCGTTGTCACGCTCCCACCAATGGCTGCATGAAAATAGTCATTTAAAAAAAATTGTTTTCCGATAATCTTACCTGAAATATTGTAATCAGCAAAAAGCTGCAGTTGGCGGACGTTCAGAACTATGGCCGACTTGTTTTTTTTGTATATTTCTTAATTTTCCCCCTACCCACCCATATAAATTTCTAAAAAATGTATTCATTTTCATGCACCTAGAGAAGGGTCACATCGCTATTCTACCCTCATTCTAAAATGGACACTAACTTTATAGCCGGTGTAACTGAAATTTATAAAAGCAGAAACGTTTTACATTCTACATAATGGATTTCAATTACACCGGCTATAAAGTCAGTGTTCCTTTTACAAGACAGTAAAGTAATCAAGCCCCCCCCCCCCCCCTGCAACATTAGGATTAATAATTTGTATTATTTGGACAATTGTTCTCATCTCGGATGTTATTCTCACAACGTTTTGGCTGATGTATCCTCGAAACATTGTCAGGTGCATCTTATCAAACTCAGGAATCTGTTCAAATGGACTCGTGGCGCAACGGATAAAGTGTGATTTAATAATCAGTTCTAAGTGATAGTCTTATGTGGATTGAAGGTTCAATACAGGCGATACTAAGAATATAATTAAAAATTATTTAGGACATCTCATGACTGATGGAACGAGAGAAATCTACCCCTGTGGATTAAATAAAGGGTTTGGTTTGAGATTCCATACAGATTTCCGAGTTCGACATAAAGATTCCCGAATTCAACAAGATTCACCTGAAGAAGGTCGAAGGTTACATCTGCCGAAACGTTGTGAGAATAACATCCAAAATGAGAACAATTGCGAGAATAAAATCCAAAATATCAACAATCCTCATGTAAACAAATATTAATATTAAAAACCAGGCTAAAACATCTGCAGGAACCTGCTGATTCCAACTATGCTATTGGTTTTGCTCGGAGATCAACCATTGACAACTGATGCGTGGACAGACAGACATACACTCTCTTTGCTTTATATAAATACTACTGTTCTTCTAAATTAAATAATCAAAATGCACGGCAGAATTTATTTCCTGTTACAAGTTTTCGTTTTGTATAAGTTCGAACTAAAAATAACAGGTTTTTCCCAACATAAAAGTTAATGTCATTAAACAAAATCGGAGCTCTGATAGTAGAACGGTACCAACTTGAAGGTGAATTTGGGACGCTAAAACCTACACAATCTAAAAATGGTCTCAAATCCACAACCTACATTTTCTTTCTTCATGTGCATTAATTATTAAGGCGACAATTTATCTTTTTAGTTTTCATTTATTAAAAATCAACAGGAGTGGAAAACATTAGACCTTAGTTAAAGGTGATTCTATTATTACAATAAAATGATATTAATTACTACAATATACAGATCTTTAAAAAAAAGATAAGATTAGTCTAATCGAATATGTCATTCTAATTGATTAAACGGTCGACCTTTTGTAATAATATAATTACTTTTAACTTAAGTATAATGTTAAGAAGTTAAACAATAACTTATTTTCTCAGTAGCCCCTTACGTCTACAGTGGTGACCTGCCTTGTTTAGGGTGAACTATGTTAAAAAGAAAAAAAATGGTGCTTCTGTATTACAGGGCTGAAAAAAAATTCTATCTTTAATTTTGAAGAGTCAAATAACAGGGGGAGATAATTCAAAGTGTTCCCCCAGGATTTATATAAAATGTATTTTAACGCTCTGAACTTGGAGATAACACCAAAATAATAGACTCCTTGCAAGCGCACAGATTAATTTCAGGTGCGGAATTTATTTCAATAAATCTTTTTACTTTTTATTGGTACCGAATACCATAAAGCGTTGTGATTGATTCCTAAATACTCCTTTTATGTATATATATATATTTTTTTTTATTTTAAGTTAATCAAAATGCATAACGGTAAAATCTCTTTGAAGATAAATCCTCGGGGAACATTTTGAATTATCTCCCCCTGTCATTTGACTCTTCAAAATTAAAGATAGAATTTTTTTTCGGCCTTGTAATACAGAACCACCAAAATAATTGATGACATCTTCAGAAGCATCCACGTGTCTGGATATTTTATATTAAAATTTGATAACCAAAACAAGATGCAATATAAAATGAAGAAAATCGTTTATTTATTTTTTTAGGCAAGACTTTCGATGAATATTTTCAAACAAGACTTTTTAAAAAAATTTTATATTGCATCATGTTTTGGTTTTCAAATCTTAATATAAAATATTCATACGTCATCGATGCTTCTTAAGATGGGATCAATTTCCTTATTCTAACACGCGCCAACCAGTGCAACACATCGCCCGGACTTGACCGTAGTTTAAACTCTGGCTTTAACACCTTGACATACATTTTTTCTGTATTTACGGTGGATTCGCCCCCTCCAGGGTTAATACCAACAAAATGAAGAAAAAAAAAAGGAAAAAATCTTGCTTGAAAATGATATATTTATCGAAAGTCATGTCTAAAAAGAATTTTTTTAAAAAGATTTTATTCATTTTATATTGCATCATGTGTTGGTTTTTCAAATTTTAATATAAAAAAAATTGTTTTCCACTCTCGTTGATTTGAAATAAATGAAAATTAAAAAGAAAAATTGTCTTAAAATTAATTATAATTAATAATTAATGTACATAAAGAAAAGGTAGTCCGTAGATTTGAGACCAATTTTAAATTGTGTAGGTTTTAGCGTCCTAAATTCACCTTTCACTTTGGTACCGTGCTGTTAGCAGAGGTCGACAAAATCACCCAAACATTGCCTGCTTGAGCTTGTTTTCAGTAAAGAGTTCTTGTTTCGTACACGCTCTAACTAAAAAAATAATAAAAACGTGTAATCATTTTAAACTAGGCCAAAACGTCTACAGGAACTTGCTGATTCAAAATATGCCATTGGTTTTGCTCGGAGATCAACCATTGACAACTGATCATGTGGTCATGCATCAGTTGCATGGCCATCCCTACGATGGCCATGCAACTGATGCTTATTTACTCCTCGCGGAGTTAGGCACAAGGCCAGTTTTATCTTACTCCCACAAGTAAGATGTGACCCAAGATCGGGTCGAGCAAGTGAGGTTAAAAGCCAGCGCTCGAGAGGTGAGCACTCTGGCCATTTAAAAATTGCCTGGGCAGCCCCGTCGGCATTCCCCGGTAGGGGCGCCTCAGACAGTAAGCAATAAACTTACTCCTCCCCAAAGAGGGGAGGCGAAGCATGCAACTGATGCATGACCACACAGACATCATCGCTTTATATATAGAGAGAGTTGAGAACTGTGACGTAGTGGAGGTTACAGATAAGCACCAACTTAGCTATTATAATAAGAGCGTGACCTTTGCAAGGGGATCGATAGAATTGATTGTTGTTGTTATTATTATTATTATTATTATTGTTGTTGTTGTCGTTGTTGTTGTTGTTGGAGCTCTGCATAACACAAGTGGGACCCGGACTAGCACAGGGTTATGAGGGGTAGGAAGAGAAATGAAGAAATGAATGAAGGAAGTTTAGACGCAACAAAGAAATATTGGCTTATTGTTAGAAGTATAGTAAAGAGAGAGAGAGAGAGAGAGAGAGAGAGAGAGAGAGTGTGTGTGGGTGTGTACAGAAAGAGAGATATAGAGATCAAAAGATGAAATATGTCAAAAACAAAGAAATAGAGAGTGGGAGAAGTGAGAGGAGAGTGAAGGGGAGAGGACTAGTAATACTACTCTTAATAATAATACCTAACAACTACTACTTATGACAATGTTAAAATGTTGTTTTTTTTCGTCTCAAACTAGCAGTACTTATTCGGCGTTGCCTGGGTCCGGGTGAAGACATATTGCCGGGTGGGTGGAGGTCGTAAAAGGAATTTTTTTTTATAGGATTTAAAAAAAAAAAATTCCTTTTAGTTTTTTTCCCTTATTTTATTTTTGATTTCAATAATAGAAAAAAAAATCAATGTGTATTAGTTCTGTATAGGCGAGATCTTTTCCAATAGTTTAAAATTTTTTTTTAAGTAAGACAGATTTGAAAATAATTTAATATTTAAAAATCAACTTCATAAGCAACCATTTTGAGAAGGGACAAGGTGAGAGTGGAAATTATCTACGGTCTTCTTCCGCACAACCGCAGGGGAAAATATTTTTAAGCATACTGCACGTATTAAACAAATTTTGCTTAAAAATGGAAGATGAAATAAAATAAATTAAATGTTTTGGAAAATAAAAACAAAAAAGGACCTAAAAGATCAACAATTCCTTTTCGGTTCATCAGTGTAACACGTTTAGGTCGGTAAAACCCCTAACATATAGCAAGAAAAATAAATAAAAAATAAAGTATAGACGTTAAACACTAAATAGAATAATAAATACGATTATAATAGTAGTAGTAGTAGTAGTAGTAGTAGCACGTTTTTGTGGGGTAGTAGTAGGTGGTAGTCGTAAACTAAACATAAACAAAAACAAAGTAGCTTTATTTTTAGTAGTAGCTAGTTGTAGCAGCCGTGACTTTTTTTTATCACTCATCAGCTACCGGCCAAATTAGTATTGTTAGTGGTGAAGAGTAGTAATATGAAGTAGTGAGTGGTAATAGGGTAGGTACAAGATACTATATAGTAGAGAGGGAGAGAGACGGTGGGAGAGAGGGAGACGAAAAAGGGAGTAAGGTGAGAGAACCCCCCCCCACCTCCCACTCTGGGACTGGACGAAATTCTTTCTTTCTTTTTTTAAAATTTTTATTTGAGAGCACATATCTTTTTTTTTCCATTAAATTATACAATTAATTTATTTCACTCCCAATATAATCATTTTCTGCTTGAAGTCTTTTCAGATTTAATACTAACATTTTTTTCATATTCCATAGTTTGAAAAATGATTTAGAAATTCAGTTGATGAAATATATAACAAAAATAAAATACTGCTATGGTAGCAGCTACACTCGATACTTGCTAATCATGGCAGTCAGTATTTAAAAAGAAATTGTATAGTCCCTATTTAATTGTCTCCCCACGAGGGCAAAGTTAGACACATGGGGATAATCCAACTAACCACAGAGATAGGATAGGAACAAAAATACAAGTAAAATCCTTATTTACTTGCCTCCCCACGAGGGCAGAGATAGACACAAGGTAGTTTTTTAATGTGGGTAAAATCCAGCTCCTCAAAAATGGAGACTGGGAATAAAAATACATGTATTTTTCTGCCGGCACTGTCTCACGAATGGATTGGGACAAAAATAAAGATGTTCTCAGTTTAGAAGGATTTCTCCTTCACTGTCCAAGGACAGAACAGACGAAGTGTAGTATCAGAACAGATACTACACTTTGTTCCGAGTCAACAAGGCTAAGAAACAATGATTTTCTTTATCTTTAGATTTACAAAAAATATTTTTTGTAAAAAACAAGATATGGCACAAGGTCAAAAAGGGATGGGTTAGGAGGGGAATCGAAAGTAGTCCGTTTGGTCTAAACTAGTTTCAATCACCAGAATAACGCACTCACTCTATGGGGTAACCTACTTAAATATCCTCTATATGGTTTTGACGTTTTTTTATTTACAAAAATTGTATATATATATATATATATATATATATATATATATATATATATCATCAGCGATTGGGAGGGGGGGGGCAGTGATAAAAAAAAAACCCGTAAAGTCGCGTCAGCATTCTTTTACGAATGATATCGACCCTCCTTCCAAAAAGGAGGAGGTGATACTTGGGAGGATGGCCTCCTAAAACAGAACAGACACTACAATTAGATTCTAGCCAAAAGGCCGGATTTGTTTACCTGTCTCTCACAGCGATGAGGTTAGACACAAGGTCAGTTTATAGTGGGAATCCAACTTTCCGAAAGGGGACTTGTTTGGTCAGTCTGGTTGAGGGCGCCTAGGCAAAAGTGGGGAGTGTGTATGTGTGTGTGTGGGGGGGGGGGAGGTCATCCTCTGTCTATCCTACTCTAAACTAGACGCATTTCGACCCATTCGTCCAAACGCTGTTCCTTTCTTTCCTTCTTTCACCATTTATCCTTTACTTTCACTTCAACAGTCACCTCAATACCACATTTACTCTATGCACTAACTTACTTAAAATATCCCCAATACTACTTGATCGCCAATACTTTGATTTTAGTCCGTCCGAAGACCAGAAAAGTTCCTATTTACTTGCATCCCCTTCACACAAGAGCAAAGTTATATACATGATCGGTTATTAATGTAGGAAATTCAGCTCCCCAAAAGGGGACACATGGGACAAACATTAAAATTGCCTTAATCGAGAAGGATTTCTCTCCTTTTGACTAAAGACAGCTTGACTAAAGACTACACTTTGATCCTAGGCCGACATTAGTTTTATTGATGTGTGTGACCGGGGGGGGGGGGCTAAATTGAAGAATTTTGAGTTCATCAAAAATTAAAAATGAGATTCTACTTTTTTTTGCCAATTACATGTAAACAGCCTGAAAAATATCTGCAAAATTAGTATTTAAAAAAACGAACAAGAGTATATTAATTTTGATTTTAGAATGATTTCTTGTATAAATTTAACGTGAAATGATCGCCCACTTCAGGACCAGATAACGTAGGAGAGAATGGACAACATTTTATTTTCATGGCTTGTGTCAGTATTTATATTTTTTATCATTGTTATTGACATTGCTCACTCAATCAACGAAATCGTCTGTCATTTGAGGCGAAACCGAACTTGGGGTATCAATAACAATCCCTGCATTATCGACCGCCACTCAAACTTAGGGTTAGTGTTGGGATTAATTAAGAGCGTGTTTTCGTCCTCGTCATCGTTAAGTAAATTTCAGAGAACAAAAACTCATTCATTATCATTTCCGTTCACGTGTACAATGTGTGGGTGGTGCTCTTATTTTCGATGTTGGTGATAATACAATAAGCAAAACTGACATACATACCTATAAAAATGCCCCCCCCCCCCCGACACACACCAATAAAAATAAATCCATAAGATGCACCGCAAATTATGGAGATGTCAAAACACAAACAATCACTTCCATTTGTGCTACAAACTATAGCAAATGTCAGCCATTCAACTATTGGGCTCGTGGAATAGGAATTGATTCGGTTGCAAAAGCAGTGGCCATTTTCACGACGCGACTCCGTCTGAGATTTAGTAACTACGAAGGCACGCAAGAAAATCCTGACTATGCTGTGGCTCAATTAGCAACTCCACCCGACCTAACCAAACAAAAGGTGTGTAGTTAACTGGTGATACACAAATTAGTCGATCCGGTCCTCAAAAGTAGCCCAGAAGAGCCGGAAAGCAAAGCTGCAGCTGAAGTAGCCCCAGCCAATCTAACAAATAGAAACGGTGTGTAACTAACGATGCAACATTTTGGTAAACAGTATCAGCTGCCCCAACTGGGCTCTACAACGAAAGTCCAATAAATTAATCCCACATAAACGATAAAATAAGCCAGTTGTTAACCATACGAATCCAAAGGTCCCACTTTAATTGTAAGGTTGGCAGACCTAAAATAATAATATAAGACATGCTACCCTCTTCATGACGACTACGTTCACTTTAATTTCTTGGGGGGCATAGACCCTTCTGATACAGCCATGAAGCCGACGACACTCTAATCACCCAAATGTTAATTCGTCCCTTTTTCCCCCACACAAAATATACACACATGAACAAAACAACAAGAAAAAGCCAAATGAGTTGGATATTGTATTTTGATTACCCTGCGTGATTTCACTTTAATGTACTCGCTTCCAACTAAGCTTTAAAAAAAGCGTTGCTAAGGTGATATATGTCTAGTCATCCAACTCGAGTCCTGTGATGTTTTCTCTTTGCTCACGTTTCTTAAACGAATGACTAAAGCAGACATCAAGCTCTTACTCATACCATAACCTAACAGAAAAAAAACGTGCTTTTTATCAACACTAACCCTAACTCCAAGGTGGCGGTCACTAACCCTAAGTCTGGGTTGGTGACTGAGAAAATATATTGGTATAATGTTTAATTTATATTTATTTTCGCTAAAGTTTTCAAAATATTTTATTTGATACTTTCTTAGATATGTTGCATTAGTTCAAAATAACTTATTTTTTAATAAAATCATGAATTATGAATTTCTTTTTATATTATATACAATATATTAAATTCGATTAAGTGCTTGATAATTGGTTAAATGTTCATAAATTGATTAAACATTAAACAGCGTAATGTTTGGATTTTTACAGGACAGTCCATTTGGCACAATGGTAAGAGTATGACAAAAGGGAGACCAGGGTTCAATCCTCCGTCGAATCATACCAAAGACTTTAAAAATGGTACTTGATGCCTCTTTGCTTTAGCATTATAAGGTGAGGATCAAGGGTAAGTGGAGCAATACAGGGAAAGGAGTGGTGCCCTCCCCTACATCTTGGTGTAGTAGTTAATGAAAATGGAGCCTTTGGTTCGCCCTCAACTATGGTCGACCACTTTACTTCTTTACTTTTATGGAGTTACGATTAATCAAGTCCTTATTTACTTGAATTCCCACAAGGGCAAAGTTAGGCATAATGTTGGTTTTTAATGTGGAGAAAATCCAGCTCCCCAAACAAGGGCATTCTGGATTTGAATAAAAATAAAGATTTCTTCAGCCGAGGAGAGAACAGATATTACATTTTAATCCTAGCACAAAGGTCAGATTTGTTTACCAGCTTCCCACAGCGGTGATAAGGTATAAGACACAAGGACAATTTAAAAAAAATTTTTTTTTTTAACATGGTTCACCCCAAACAAGGCAGGCCGCCACTGTAGACGTAAGGGGCTACTGAGAAAAAAAGGGAGAAGGTTCTTTTTTTTTGGGGGGGGGGGGGGAAGGGGTCAACCTAAATTGGGATCTGCGCAGCGAGATGTCTGTTTACATTAGTTTTAAATTTCTGCATGTCAGTAACGTCGGGGAAACAGGGGGCAGGAAGGGGGTTCCAGAGGCCAACAGCATGAGGAAAGAAGCTATTTGAGTAGAAAGCTCTCCGGCATCTGGGGACCACAGTGAATGGATGGGATTTAGTCGATTGCCGAGTTGGTCTAGTGAACTTACGACGAGGGGGCACCAGAGTAGCCAATTCATCGGAGCACAATCCATTGAAGTATTTGTAAAACAAGCACAAGGATGCTACATTGCGGCGATGGGACAGAGACTGGAGCTTGGTTGACAGTGAGGGACCTATTATTGCAAGTATCCAATTCCTCGAAAAGTGGCACTGACGTACTGCTGCAAAAATAGCCTAGTTGGTTTTGTCGGCATTCCCTCGTGGATAAAGGTATATCAAGGAACAGGCAACAAACCGAATAGGTAATGTCTGAGGGGATGGCCCCCTGACAAACCGATGCTCTTCTGAAAGGAGTAATAAAGCCTTTGCTGCCTCTGAAAGGAATAGGTAATGTCTGAGGGGATGGCCCCCTGACAAACCGATGCTCTTCTGAAAGGAGTAATAAAGCCTTTGCTGCCTCTGAAAGGAATAGGTAATGTCTGAGGGGATGGCCCCCTGACAAACCGATGCTCTTCTGAAAGGAGTAATAAAGCCTTTGCTGCCTCTGAAAGGAATAGGTAATGTCTGAGGGGATGGCCCCCTGACAAACCGATGCTCTTCTGAAAGGAGTAATAAAGCCTTTGCTGCCTCTGAAAGGAATAGGTAATGTCTGAGGGGATGGCCCCCTGACAAACCGATGCTCTTCTGAAAGGAGTAATAAAGCCTTTGCTGCCTCTGAAAGGAATAGGTAATGTCTGAGGGGATGGCCCCCTGACAAACCGATGCTCTTCTGAAAGGAGTAATAAAGCCTTTGCTGCCTCTGAAAGGAATAGGTAATGTCTGAGAGGATGGCCCCCTGACAGTGGCGTGCAAACAACGGATCATCTATATATAATAGGAAATAAGTTAGTAATTTTTTAATTTCAACATCGATGAATCCAGTTTTAAATGGCTATTTTAATTCCCTTAGATATATACTAGCTGCTCCTAACCGGCGTTGCCAGGGAATATTTTTACTTTCATTTTTGTTTCGCTTTTCTTTTCAAACTATTTTTTAATCTACCAAACGTCTTACGAAATGTTGAAATTTTAATTGCATAAATATGTTTGCCTTTGTTGGTCTTAACTCTTAAATTTATAAAGAATACTAGAATACCTGTCTTAGGACGGGTAAAATTATTTCCCTGAACTACAGTTTTGCACCACTTTTATGTCACCGTATGAAGATTAAAATCAAGATATAACACTACAAAACCGTATGTCAAGAATCCTTATTCCAATTTTGATCAAAATCTATTACATGATTTTGATTCTAGAAAATATCTGAATTTTAAGGCTTAAAGGGTCTTTAGAAGAAATTAAGGGAAACTTAATTGGTGTCTAATAGATATGGATCAAATTCAATGCAAATCTGATATATTTGAATTTTCAAATATGTGGTTGTGTCTGTATTATGCCCCCTAAACACCTTTTAAAATACTCCAAAGAAACTGAAATTTGGAGAATATTTATTAATTAATGTATTAACCTGTTAAAATTTCACGAAAATCGGAGGTATTTAAATTTATTGCATAAAACTAAATTAAACTAAATATAGCCACCATTACTCACCTTGCACCCCATAGTTGTGTTCTCAAATTCATAATGATCAGTTTATTAGTTTAGAAGTGAATCATCTACGTCCAAATATATAAACATACGCCCATACCTAACTTTATATAGAAAGAGATGAGAGGTTAAGAAGCGAGTTGCAGTGCCGGTTTTTTTTTTTATTCAACAAATGTTTAAACATTAATATTGTAATTCGAAAAATTTCATTGTCGCGTGAAGATGTCTCATAACTTTTCTAAATATAGAGATTAGTATCATTGATCCCTCCCACCCAAGTTAGGTTGTGTTGTGTTTACAATTGTTAACACAGAGACGTCAATGTTAACGTTACGCTTCCGTTCGCTATATAATGTTAACGTTGTAACGCCGGTCTTAGTTCATACATTATAAGGGAACATGAGGAGGATTGGCTAAATAATAATGAGGAAGGGATTTAGTATAACTGAATTCAATTTAATCTTCGAATATCTTTTAAAAATATAACGGCTAAAAAGATGTTGTTTGTAACCCAGCCGACATTTAGGCTTGTACTTACGATCCCTTGTTTACCAAAGCTATGGTGTAAACTGGAAAATCTAGTTAGGAACTGGGTCTATAAATTTGATATAGCGAAATTGCAATATCATTACATCGAGTGCATTGCATTACGCATACGTAGCTAACATGTGTGTCGGCTTTTTCGGGGGGGGGGGGGGGAGGGTCATCACACTGAAAACACACAATAAAATAGCATATGGGTGTATTTGTTTATAATGATTTGCAAAATAGTTTGGTACACTTTATTTTAAGTTAAAAGTAATTGTCGGAATTGTGTAATTCATTTCAGAATCGATCACTGGTGATACCAGATCAGGCTGCCCTGTAGCTCCCTGAGACGAAATTCACCTACATTGACGTTTTTTTTTTTTTTTTTTTTTTTGTAAAACTTAATTATGTTCTACAAAACCAAAAACAACAGCCCCTCTCCCTTTCTCCCTCCCCTTTTTTATTTTATTTTTCCTACCCTACTCCCAGTCCTGGATATGACCTTAAACTACATCCGATGGTGAGATCCGGCTTACGGACTTTGGGGAATGTGGAGCCTCCTCTTAATTACCATTGCTCCCAGGTCCACCCTGACCCGGAGTGGTAGTACCTGTTAGGGTCCCAACTATGGGTTAAATAGAAACAGATTTAACAACCAAACCAAACACCATCAATAAATATTTGAACATATAAAGAACTTGAAGCATAAAAACTTTCACCAAAATGACTGCATTCGGCATTAAATAATCTGAAAAGGGTTGATATGCCGTAAAACAAGACAACCAAACCAATCAGAATCGATCAAAGGTTTCAAAGGATATTTTAAGTCCTGAAAGAAAACTAGAATATATTCATGTTATCTTTTCTTGCCATGTTTTGTTTTCTTGTGGCAACTATATTGCCGTTCTCAAGATGGCGATACATAGAGAAATGGCAGCTTTTGATTTAAGAAACAACTGTCAAGCAATTTGATAATATTAGTATTTGTTTATTTATCATTCGAAACAGTGAACAAAACTGCCCCTAAATGTATGAAGAAGTCGACACGCACAGATAACTACTTGTGACCTAAAAAAACAACTTAACAACAACAAAAATCGGATTTGTTCAAAATATTATGAATTACAATCGGTAAAGTGATCAATGTTAATTAGAAGAATGCACTATTTTCCGTTGAATGTGTTGAACAGTGTCTTATGAAATTATTTACTTTGTGTATACGAGTGACGTAGGAGAAGTTCGCAGAAAGATAATAAAAACCTCAAACACGTCCTTCTAAAATAATCAAATCGTGAGCAGAAAAACTATAAAAACCAGAAGAAATCGATTGAAAATAACAATTTTTCTTTCTAACAACACAGACCAATATATGCCCTATCCGACTAACCAAACAAATTGCTATGTCTAGGTTGTGCTAATAAAGCCATTGAGCACCAATGAAGGGGGAATTGATTTTACTTTATACATTAGAGAATATAATAGATAAGGCGGTAAGTTGAACTATCATGTATCCATTTATTTTTGTACTTGATTTATCAAAAGCTTACATTCACATACATCTGTCTACATGGGAGCATACGTGAAAAATAAAAATGTATCTTAAACCCGGACATACCACACATCTATGTTAAAAAATCGGTTGAAACTTTTTTTTTTTTTAAACACGTGCACAAGTTTTTTAAACGAACATACGGGTTTGGAACAAAGAGATTGAATTCTAATCGGATTTCTAATTTCGACTGGATGAAGACGGATAAAGCCTCTTCCAAAAATTATTAATCCCTAAAAGTGAAAGTGTATATATATATATATATATATATATATATATATATATATATATATATATATATATATATATATATATATATATATATATATATATCAATTTATGCTAACCAGTAAGTAAATTTTTACTATCCTCTGATGAAGAGAGTGTATCTTTGAAAATCCATGGATTAAGGAAAAGGTTTTTATATTCCTTGTTTGAACATTTAATGAATTAATAAATATTGTATTTTATCAAATTTTTATTTTCATATTTAATTTTTTTATTTTATTGCTCAATCAGTAGATTGAGCATTTTCTTATCGCGATAGGTTCTAATATGAAGATATGATTTTATCTTTATAGCTTCATTTATAAGTCACACTATTATCTATCGAATCGTTTTTTAAATTTTTTATTTCACAAAAGCTTACATTCACACACACACACACACACACATATATATATATATAAACAGAATACACGTCCTAGGACAGGTATTCTGTTAGTTAATAACATTAAATCACCGAACAGAAGAGTTTTGCCTCCATTTTTATATATATTTATGTCTAGAACTAAATATAGCCCACGTTACCTAGCCTTATGCCTAGCAGGTGCATTCCAAAATTGATAATGACCAGTTAATTAGTTTCTGTGTCTATCCCCCCCCATATATATATATATATATATATATATATATATATATATATATATATATATATAATGTACACAAATTATTTATTTAAAAATTATACGTTACATATGTAAAATATAGTTTTTAAAGAAAAAGAAATTGTATTTTAGCTTGCACTTCTTACGATTGAGCACTTTATTAATTTCTTTTCGACATACCCAAACGCACTAGATATATCTATCATGTATATATATATATATCTATCATGTATATACATATAAGACAACAACAGAGAAGAAAAAAATAAACAAAGTGGAAAATATAACAAAAATAACACTATGAAGAACAAAAATATAAACAATACTAATAGAAATAAACAAGACACTAATAATAACCACCCGAATAGAAACGAAAAAGTTAGCAATGAAGAGAAAAGATGTAACTGCATAAATCGTAAACTTTGTCCACTACAAAATAAATGCCTAACTAAAAGCGTTGTATACCAAGCAACGATATTTGCCAACGAAAGACCAAATAACAAGAAATACTACGTGAGTATGACATCCCTAGACTTTAAGACCAGATACTATGACCACAAAAGCACATTTAAAAACAAAGAACGTCGAACTAAAACAGCACTAGCTAACCATTATTGGGAGCTCAAAGAAAATGGACACTCACCAATAATTGAATGGAAAATAGTAAGACAGGCCAGTACATGTAGAAACTTAGACGACCCGTGTAGATTATGCCTGAATGAAAAATATGAAATCCTAAATTTTAAAGATCCCCGAAACCTATTAAACTCTAGAAGTGAAATAGCAAACAGCTGTTTACACAGAAATAAATTTACCTTAGGATGATATATAATAAATAAAAAAATAAAAAAAATAAAATAAAAATAAATAAACAAATAATTAAATAAATAAAAAACTGAACAAGTTAAAATTTAAAACCTAAAATAGAAATACAAGAAACCACGTGTTAAAATAAATTCGCCCACTGTATTGACAAAACAAAGGAAACAGGATATAGGAAAATCCATTGTTAACAAAAAATAGGATAGGCATAGGAGCGTCACCAACAAAGCCTTTGTTCGCGGGAAGCCCAACGATTGGCTGAGGGAACAACAAAGAATCTGATTGGTTAACTAGCAAGCCATGTATATAAAAACACCTGACAAAAATAACTCCATGCATTTAGCCTGACGATTCTCCCCGGGGATGAAACACGGGAGCCTCTGTGTAGCTTGATTGCCATATATATTTTCATTGCTTACTATATATATACATATATATATATATATATATAATAGTTATGGAATTACTAATCCAAGTATAATGAAAAAAGGAAAACCGACAATCTTTCTCAAGATGGCTTGAAACATGTACTGCATCTATGAAGTGGAATAATGAATGTTTTTTTTTGTTTTGCTTTTTTCATAAACTACAGCCATTCTGAAAAACGATAAACTACTCATTCTGAAGAGTATATTTACATAGATATGGTGGGAAAATTTCATATGGATGTGAACACAAAGTGGAAAGGTACAACGTTTTGTCGGGAATGTGGTGTAAAACAGCCAGCCTCGATCTAAGTTTAGGTTTTGTTTGTTTAGTATTATTTTGTTGATTAAACGAGATAAATTGTAGAAGCCACTACGTTGTTTAATTGCGTCAGAGTTTATAATGAGTCCTGATTTAGGAAGTCTTCGGCTTGATTTATTTTGAATGAATATAAATATCGTTTTTCTAAATGGTTTTAGTTTTAAAAAAACAAAACATTCATTGTTCCACTTCATAAACACAGCACACGTTTCAAACTTTACCTTCTCCGATTGTCTTCACATCAACCATCTTTAGAAAGTCTTTGGACAATAAAAATGAAACATCGATGAACATAGAAACTATTTTAGATTTTCCTTTTTATTAGTATGAAAATATACTTATAGCAAGTAAGCTACACATGAACGTTTATTTTTTATTCCCGAGAGAAAGCATCAGGCTAAATTATATATATTAGAAAAAAATGTGACTCGTTGGATCACCCATTATGCTTGGGTTAGATTGTTTGAATCGAGGGAAAAAAGTGCGTTTGTAAAGCCAGTTAAATAAAAAAAACAAAAAACGCAATTAAAAACGCTAATTATTTCGTAGGATTCATATTAAATGCACCTCATACAAAAGCATTAATATTCGAAATTTTCGCAAACTTTATACAAACTAAAATATAAAAAAATCAACCAACTTGCAAGAAGAAAGGGCTAATCTATGTTAATTTGTTGGTTTTCATGCAAAAGACACATGCTAATGTACAAAAACATGAGTTTTAGTGAGTTTTGAGCTATCAAAATCTATTCGCGGATTTTCACTATTTGCGGCTGTGTCTGGAACGTAACCCCCACGAATAGCAGGGTCCTACTGTATATAAGAAAAAAGGCCGTAGGGAAATAAACATTGATTAACTCAGCTTTAGTATAATAATAAATACATATTTATGAGAGAGATAGAGAGAGAGATAGAGAGAGATAGAGAGAGAGATAGAGAGAGAGAGAGAGAGAGAGAGAGAGAGAGATGGATGAAAATCAGGCGAAATAGGAGATATTCTAACTGTCCCTATAGTACAACTGAATCAACTTGTTAATATTAAGTGACGTGTTGCAAAATGGAATCCAATGAACCACTTTTATTGAAGACGGAATTCCCAGCATCTGCAGAAAAATGGTAAGTCGACTCTCGAATTTCATATCGTCAGCAAGCACATCGTTCTTCTTTTTTTTTTTTTTTTATTTATTTATTTTTTTTGCGTGTGTTCTAAACAAGGAGAGAAAGATATTGCCAATGATACCACCGCACCCGATGTTACTACTACCCAGGGACAAAATAATTAAACAAAATTTTAATTGACGGCAAAACATTCGCATTCAAAATTAAAAAAAATTTTTTTTAAGAAGTACATATTCCACTAAAACGGTAACAATTGAATAACTAAAAAACGTACTAAACGTTTACTTATTTATTAGGGTAGTCCATAGAGTAAATGTGGTATTGTGGTGATCACTGAAGTGAAAGTGATGGACAAACGTTAAGATTAGAAGTGGGTTCAGATTTTTTGAAAAGGTGATATAAAATTGTGTATAAAATTGTGTATAAGCGATTTTTAAAAAAGATTATGACATGCTGAACGTTTTGGAGGTAAAATTAAGTTAGTATTACGTATTAATAGAAGAAAAAAACACTTTTTAAATTAGGACGCCATATTGAAAATAAGCCTATGTACTATCAAATATGGCGTCATCTAGGAAATATGTTGATAATACTATAATTTAAAAAAATAATTTTTACCTATTTAAACAGTGTTTTTCTTCAGATTTTATTTTAAATAGGTTTTAAAAACTCTAAAACGTTCAGCATGTCATAATCTAAAATTAAAGAACAATTTTTTTATCGCCTTTTTGAAAAATATTAACCCTTAATCTTTACGTCTGCTGCAGAATGAAAGGAACAGTACTTGGACTTTTCATTATAGAGTGAATGATTTCTTTCCCAATTCATTTCAGGCGACGAGGTAAGTTTGAAGTGATTTTCTGACTTTTTCGCTTCCCCCTCACCAATTTAAATAGTTTTGTTTGGGTGGGGGCCTAGAAAAAGGCACATGTTTTACTCGCTAACTTTTGTGTGAGAGATGGAAGTACACACACGCACACACATATATATATATATATATACACACACACACAAATAAAAACACGTTGGTCTTTATAATAGTGTGGTGAACAATGGTCAATCAACGATTCCCCCATTATCAAACCACAATGATGTAGTTTGCACAGCAACTGATAAGGCGGAACTACTTGGCCAGCGTTTCGCCTCAAACTCCACTTTGGACTCAGAAAACCACCACCTCCCTAAATTCCCATCGCGGATTGAAGCCACACTTGAAAACCTGGTCATCACCCCATCCCATCAGAGACATCATAAAAAACCATGACACCTTCAAAGCTTGTGGGCCTGATCTTATACCTGTAATAGTAATAAATAAATGCTCTGCTGAACTGGCCTCTGTCCTCTCCAACAAATGCCTAGCTGAATCTTGCTTCCCTGATAGCTGGAAAATTGCCTCTGTGGTACCAGTCTTCAAGAATTCTGGGGATAGAACTGATCCTCAGAACTACTGCCAAATCAACCTACTCCCGATCTTTGCAAAATCTTTGAATCCTTAATCAATCTAGTGATAGTCCAGCACTTAGTTAATGTTAAACTTCTTTCTGACCGCCAGTATGGATTTAGACAAACATGATCTACTGCGGACATCCTAACGGTCATCTCTGAACGCATATATCATACACTGAACAAGGCAGGTGAAGCTAGGGAAGTAGCGCTTGATATATCCAAGGCCTTTGACAAGGTTTGGCATAAAGAGCTTCTCCTAAAAATATGTTCATATGGTAGGTAAAGGTAAAGGTCGCATAGCCTGGACGCGCACGAGTGTCGTTGCCGACATCGCACACTGCCCATGGCCGTAGCGGCGGTGATTTGTTAAGAATCACCATGTTTAGGGCACAACATATGGAAGGCGGAGCCCATCCCTCTCCTTCCGCTGCCTTGAACCTTCCCTGAGTTTTAGTCAGGTACCCATTTACTGCTGGGTGGACAGAGGGAGTTTTCAGACCCGAAAATTCGCATGCCGTGAGTGAGATCGAACCCGGATCGTCCAGCCCAAAGACAAGTGCTATAACCACTCGTCCACAGGCCCTCCCTGTTCATATGGTATTACTGAGCAAATCCAGGTTGTCCTTGATGGCCGTTCATCTAAGCAACATGACATAAATGCTGGTGTACCCCAGGGATCTATCCTTGGACCTTTATTGCTCCTGATCTTCATAAACGACCTCCCTGATAACATTTAGTCTGAGATAGGTATATTTGCGGACGACACCACGCTTTACTCTTGTCATCTGGGCAAAACGGACGCAACCATATCCGAGGCAATGGCTGAATCCTTATAAAATGACCTCTAGGCTGTAGTGGATTGAGGTCATAAATGGTTGGTAACTTTTGATGCTGCAAAGACAAAGCTTCTTTCCTTCAATAACTACAAGAAACCTCTTCAACCATCAATTGTCATGGCAAATAACACCCTACCTGAGAGTTCAACATTCAAACTCCTTGGCCTAACATTACAAGTAACATGAATTGGAACAAATACATTGAAGACATTGCCAAGGCTGCTGCAAAGTAGGTGGGCTCCCTCTACCGTGCTAGTAAACTCCTCACACCTGACATTATCCTATATCTCTACAAAGCTACCATCCGCCCATGCATGCATCATCCACTAGTCTCTCCCTCTTAGACAAGGTCCAAAAAAAGAGTCGCCAACTTAATAGGTCCCTCACTATCCACCAAGCTCCAGCCCCTGTCCCATCGCCGCAATGTTGCATCCTTGTGCTTGTTTTACAAATACTTTAATGGATTGTGCTCCGATGAACTGGCTGCTCTGGTGCCTCCTCAACATAAATACACTAGACCAACTCGACAATCAGCAAAATCCCATCCATTCACTGTGGAGGTCCCCAGATGCCAGAGTCTTTTACTCCAATAGCTTCTTTCCTTGTGCTGTCGGCCTCTGGAACTCCCTCACTGCTCCCTGTTTCTCTGACTGTACTGACATGCTGGGGTTTAAAACTAATGTAAACAGACATCACGCTACACAGCTCCAAACTTAGGATGACACCCAAAATTTATCCCCTAATTCTCAGTAACCCCTTACGTCTACAGTGGCTGCCTGCTTGGTTTGGGGTTAAATATATATAAAAAAAAAAGAGTGGAGAATTGTTCTTAGATTACAGTCATTCGGTACAATTGACGTTTTTCCAAATAATGGTTTTTAGTTACACCAACTATAAGGTCAGTGTTCATTTTACAATGAAGGTATGGCGACGGATCAGATCCGTAAATACCTTTATATTTATTTCATTCGTCAAGGAGGTCACTTCTTTAATATACATGGCTGCCAATATTGGCTCGGTAAAATCCTGTAACGAGTTATGACCAGGTTGCAGAGTGAGAAAATATTATGGCCTAACTTTACATGAAGTGGATTTTGTCAATGAAAACGACAAGGGAAACATGATTAATGAACAAAACATTTACAGAAAAACTACAAGTTTACATGAATATAAAAGTCAGTTTTAGTGAAGAAATGTTCATTTAGTAAAGTTTATAGTACTCGTGTTTTTGGTAGAAAATGTTCAGTAAATATCAGACACGAGGGATAAAGATGTGTTTAAGCTGGAGAAAGGCAACTTTTTAGAACTGGACAAGGATCGGTGCATTGGTTTGTATAACTTTACGGATCGGTGCATTGGTTTGTATAACTTTACGGATCGGTGCATTGGTTTGTATAACTTTACGGATCGGTGCATTGGTTTGTATAACTTTACGGATCGGTGCATTGGTTTGTATAACTTTACGGCGTAATACAATTGAACAACACATTGCACAGATGGATAATAGTTTTATGTAGGAAAAACAAGGGAACAAAATGAAAGATAATACATTGGGTTGAGTAAGGTGAATATATACAAGATGAAATAATCATTTCCTGGAATTCGTCGATTCTTCTGCCATCGACCTGGCAGAGAACGCAGGATCACATCTTGTCTTGCTGGGAAAGAGTCACGCACGAACTGGAGTGTTCATGTCGATCACGTGATCTGGCTTTAGTGATCGTGCATGAGTCTCGCTACATGCAGACGCGCATGTATTGAAGAGGCGATGATAACATAACCGCCAAGCCAAATCACAACTTCAATAGATCGACAGAAAGTAGTTCATTTATGTAAGCTGCTACATGTGTATGTCTATATTTGTTAGTGTTAATATGCGTGTGTGGGTAATAGACAATGTATGTGAGTAAGTGGCGCTGTGTAAGTATGCGTAGGTTTACCTTGTTCTGTTAGTGCGTGTAGGTGGGTAGCAATTGGCATCTGTTCGCCTGACCCCTTGTCAGTGTGTGTAGGTGTGCGCAAGGTGAGGAAAGCTTGCGCGTGAGTTTTAAAGTGTTTTTTCTTCTCGCCTCCCCTCCGGCCAAAGTCGCGGGGGGGGGGGGTACGTTCTATGTTCGTTGGGTTAAGTCTCTGGAGAACTCTATCTGATTATTTTTTTGACTAAGTCACTGGTTTGATAAGCTTGATTAATTTCACATAGATTTAATAGATTTTCGGTTTGAAACGTATTCATTGGTTGTAAAAAAACACTTGCTTTTGAAAATGAAAAGGAAAGCGTATTGAAACAAACCGGAGAATGAAAGAGGGGGGGCTAATCAAGCCATTTGCTTTTTGCTGTTCGCTTGAATCGGATCTCGCTCCACCATAATATATGGTCCGGCTCCGACTCATAGAATTCCAAAACATCCGACCATGACTCCTTATTTTAAAGTCTTGCAATATTCAGACTCCGATACCTAGCACTTTTACGAGTTCGACTCCGACTCCTTCCAAAAACCCTGACTCAGACTCCATAACTCTGGTTATGATAACAGCCGAAAGGAAACATAAAAAGAATATCAGTTTACTTCAAAAACAGAAAACAAAAAAACACGTTTTTTTTTTACATTGTTTCATTTTATTTATTTATTTATTTATTGTAATTCGTAGGCATTAAATTTGCAATTGTTTTGTTTTTTTAATTATTCTTATTATTGTTGTCATTTTTTAAATTTTTAAATCAATCAACAGCTTCAAGAAATGTGAACAAATATGTGAAGATGGGACTCACACGGCTATTCTTCCTGTCCTTCAATCCACTCCGATCCTTAGTAAGAAAAGGGATGGAGTCATGTAAATTCATGTCTGGGTCTATGAAATTTAAGGAATGATTCATCGCCAGGTGTTACTATCCGTCTTCTAATTTGTTGTACCACGGCCATGATGGCTGTGGTGGTATTTATCTACCTCCCACAGTGGTAAGATGTGACACGAGGTCGGCGAAGGTGGGACTGATAAGCCAGCGCCCTAGAGAAAGTGCACGCTGGCCTAGAAAAAATGCCTGAGCAGCCCCGTCGGTATTTCTTGGGCGATTAACAATAAACTAACCACCTTCTCAAAGGGTGAGAAGGCAAAGCCTGGGAGGGTGGACCTCCTAGAACCGAACAGGACAATACCGCAGACTGATGGAATCAAGGCCTTCAGGCCTAAACGGTACTGGTCTATGGATTTCAGTTTGTCAGCCTGCGGCAGCGCCACCACTGCAGCAGCCATAGTTGTGCACCTTTCAACAGTCAGAAACAACTTTTTTAAGTAAAAACAGAAGAAGAAAAGAAAAGGAAACTAAATTTAACACTGATTAATTACAATAAATTTAAATAAAATGCAACAATTTATATAAAAAAAGAAAAGGAAACTAAATTTAACACTGATTAATTACAGTAAATTTAAATAAAATGCAACAATTTATATAAAAAAAGATTTTTTTTATGCAACAATATAACCAAATCAGTATTTTTTTCTTTTTGAGGTACTTCTGCAGTTTACAGACCATGCTATTTTTTAGATAGGATTTTCAAGTTAAATTCAATTTTTACCATATCTTTTGTTTAATAAATTGTTAGGTGAAAGTACAGAATAGTTAACAAAGTCCCCCTCTCCGTGTTAAGAATGGGTTTCTAAAATATAACGTTATTATTTCAGCACGGTTTGTAAACTACAGAAGTACCCTATTTCATTTCTTGAGCCTTGTTTTCATTTTGTGTTGTTACCTTTCGATGTTTACCGAGCCAATATTATCAGCTATGGGACCCGATCTTTAAAGAACCATTTTTTTTTTTCGATAATAGTGCTCTAGTGCTCTAAATGTGATAATCGACGACACTTTGCAGTTAAAAAAAAACCCAAAACAGCAGCGGAAGTGAATGTTGTTTTTACGTACAGATTTTCAATTGGACAAAATCTCCAATCAGCAGTTTCTTTCAGCCAATCAAAAAAGCGAGGATATTCATTTCCAAATCTTGCACATAGTATAAAAACCAAAACACAGCGTTTTTTTTCTCTTTTCTATTTTTCTTTCAGAGACAACAACGAACGAATTCTGCCTCGCCCCTTTGGGGCCAACGTGCCTCTCGGCAAGTAGCACGCACGCACATAATGAGAGACATAGGGAGAGTATATACATACTGCTAAACAAATGCATGTACACTGTTCATGCATGCACTTTTTCACTAACAAAACAGGTTATCCCATTTGCACACACATAAAAGCACGCAATCCCAGCCGAAAGGAACATATGTACTCAATTTCCCCTTACAGACAAACACCTTTTTTTCACCAGAACGTTTTTGGACTCTTTGAACTCTTATTCATTTCCAACACTTTATTTTACATTGTCTAAACAAGTTGTCAATAAAAATGAATTATTTTGTATGGATAGACGTTGTCATTCTTTCTTTAGATAATGTCCTATCCTCGACATTGGTGACCCCGAGGGTGGTTACTTCAATAATGGTTTAGGAGAGTGCTCTGGATTATCACCTTAGTTTTAGTTGTTGCTCTTTTACTGTTGCTTGTTGTAATAACATAGACGTTACAAATTATTGCGCATGGACGTTCATCCGATCCAAACGGCAGACATTGATGACGCAGACCTCTCTCTTGAAATGGTATTACTTAATTTAAGAAAAAAAATAGTCAGAATACGATTGTTGCAGCACTAACTTTTCTGATTAAAAACATTATTATAGAACTGACATGATAATGATGTGTTGTTTGCCTTTGGTTATTGATGCCTTGTTGTTAGATGTTTTGTTGTTATATGTTTTGTTGTTATGACACGGTTCAAGCTATTAGTTACATTTTTTTCCGGTTTTAGCAAAAAAAAATGTCATTTATTTTAAATTGCTCTAATTGCGCAACCTATACATGGATTTTCATCAGAATTTGGTGGTGAATTCCAATCAAACTAATTCCAATGCAAATAGAGCTCAATTTGTTTTTAGATACCTTATTAAATTTATTGAAAGAATAATTTTCGGAATGACTGACGCTGACATATTTGCATATGAACCAAACTAAGATGAAATAGATAAGTTTCATAGTGACCAATATTCATTTGGGGTAGAATATAGAATGGAATGAAGAAGAAATATCACTGATTTCACTATTTCAAGATCATAAAATGCAAGAAGTTCACCGAAATCATTACAACCATTGCAACAAATTGTGTGATAAAAAACTAGAAATATATAAACTGAACGAAACATAATTTATTCCTCAGATCTGCTGAGGCTTGTTGATATCATTGTTGAATGTCCTCATTGACTGATGCCCTTGCTGAGTCACACTTGTTTTCACAATCTTGCTTTGATTGAATCACAGTGCAGCTTCTTGGTTAAGAGTTCCTCTTCGATACTATCCTCTATTGCAGCAGGAACTGTTTTCGCAAATGATCTACTGCAATTTGTTGCATTTGACAAAGCTGTGATGTGACCATGTGATGTGACATGTGATCATGTGTTTGCAAATTCAAGTTGTATTCCTTGGCTACATTTATCAATTTGTTGCTTTATATTTTGTTTCTCTATTTTCAATTCTATATGCAGAATAAAACCTTTCTTAAGGTCACCACAATTTATTCTGCATCGAAATTAATCACTTCAGTTTTGGTCTGTTTTCTTCATCTTGGTTGTTTTGGATATTTTCACAATGTTTTAGCCATTGTACTCACGGGTCTTCTTTGTGCATAGAGAGATCAATAAACCTCTCAGTCGACAAGAAAATCTAGATTTCTGGCCATTGAAGGGACGGCATTATATTAAGAACAAGCTGTACTTATCCAGCGTTGCCCCAGATACAGTGAAGTCATTTTAGTATTTTTAGCAAAATATGTTATTGTATTGCCAATAACATGGTACAACAATAACAAATGAAAATTGGCTTGTAAGAAGCAAAGTTTGATTTGTCAGCTTAAATGCTATTTGGGTCTGACTTTGAAAATTTGACAAGACCACTTTACATGTAATAATAAAATAAATAATAAATAAAATAATAATAAATTAATTATCAGGATGATGAGTTAGTCACCTCTCCCATTAGTGGTACTCATGGTAATGAATTGACATTGTATTTTGCCCTGGGTGTTGTTGGGTGTTGTTGTGTGCAATTTGGATGTTGTTGGGTGTTGTTGGTGCGATTTGGATGTTGTTGGGTGCAATTTGGATGTTGTTGGGTGTTGTTGGTGCGATTTGGGAGCTGATGACAGGATGGTGGTAAAGATGCGATCAGAACTGCGAGACTGCTTCGATTTATCTTTCTCCAAGGAGGGAAGAATAGCATGAAAATATTGTATTGTTGTATGCCTTTGTTTATTGCATGACTTGTTCTAAAATGCTGTTTTTCTATTTTCAATTTAAAGCAGAAAAAAACTTTTCTTAAGGCCACCCCTTGACTATTACATTCGGTGGTTTGTAAAGGAAGGGATCCCACCTCCTTCCATTGACAAACTACGAAACAGAAATGAAAATTGCCAAATTTATGTTAATTAATGAAACAAACGGACCCCCCCGCCCAATCTTATCATTAAAAAAACCCTAAAATATTAGGACTGAATCCAAAAGTTAAAACTGCTCTCAAATCAACAACAATTTATAGGGGATGTCTGCGTCAAAGACATCCGCCACTAAAACTTAAATTCCATCAAACTTTCACTCTTTTAAAGATCGATGCAATGTTATATTTGCTTCATCAGAAACTTGGTATTGATGGGATTGTGAATGCTTTACGCACTCGGTGTCTCAGGTAGTTTTGACCATATACAGTGTACCACATCTTGCATCAACTCCATAACATGCCGGGATATCCCAGGCACAAGGGAGTGTTAGGGTAAGAAATAATTTGACTGCATGCAACATGACTAATATCAACCCTTTGGATCGGACTGCATGGAGAACAGGCGTGAGATGTTGCCCAACCTGGAGCCAGGACACTTGCAACACCTTAAATACCAAAATCGGATGATGATCAATTACTTAAATAATAAATAATCTATTGGATAAATCCTGAAAATTTTATTAAAAATGAATAATTATCTGATTTGGGGGGGAATTAAAAAAAAATGAAAACATGTGTATTGGAGTAAGACTCTTATTTGGACAGAAGATAAAATAAATATAAATAACTGTCGGAGTACACCCAAGTTGTCTCTTATCTCTTGCCCTCTTCAAAGTTTTATGGGAATTTGTGATGAAAGAACTGGAAAATCTACAATAAACACTGGTGCTTAACAATGATCACTCTACACTGATGACACCACACTCATTGCGGCTGTCTTTAATAAGTTGAAGCTCTCTACTTCTGTTCTACATCTATTAACGCAAGCAGTCTCATCCATTCTTTCAACGTGGTCATACCATCGAACACCCCTCCTCCAGATTTAATCTTCATTTGAGGTCATCAGAACTAAGCCTGTCTTTAAGACTGACATTGCACATCCATCGTATCATTCTTTTTTCATTTCTCTCTTGCAAGAAAAGTGGGATGAAAATGACTCAAAACAAATGCAAAATCATTTCTTCTTCTGCCAATAATATCTCCATATACAGCAAATCGATTGCAAAAAACCCCAAAGATTTTGTGTTTCTTGGCTCAATGGTTCTAGGATTCTCATCTGGCATTAACAAGAGAATAGGAATGGCAACTTTTGCATTTGGACGACTAAAATAACAGGTATGGAGCAGAAAGGACAAATGAATGCCTCTGCAGACTTTACAATGCATCGATAGTTCCTATTGCTGTATATGCATGTGAAGCATCGACGAAACTGGCAGAGCATGAGAGGAAGCGCAATGTCTTGAAATGAAAGGTTTAAGAACTATCTTTGGAGTAACTCTGTGAGATAGACAAAGAAATGCAGATATTAGAAAGAGGCGTAATATTAATAGATTCATTAACAATGTTATTCGAAAGAAAAGTGATTAACATGGTTTGTATATGTTCCCTAGCAACCAGACTCCAATTATGTAAAGAAAGCATGCAAAAACGATTTAATTGAAGAAAGATCAAGAGGGTGACCACCAAAGAGATGGGTTGACCAGATAAGGATTGACATTGCTCTCTGTAATCTGTACATACTCAAATAATGCATATATATAAATATTTATAGTGTGTATGTGTTTCTTGATTAAAATGGTGAATTTCCTATCATTGCATCATCATCATCATCATCATCATCATCATATTCAGTTTAATGTCCGTTTTACATGCTGGCATGTGTTTGACAGCTTTTAGAAATTGATTTCCAAACTAACCTATCACTGGATAAGTTTTTATTTATCCCTCTTTCTCATTTTCATCATTTCCTCCCATGTTTTCCTGTGAACTGGACCTGCTACCTTAACTGTTCTACATCTACTAACCCAAGAACTCTCATACATTCTTTGAACATGACCATGCCATAAGTCAACGCTTATGGATACATTTTCCTATACTGTCCAGATTTAATCTTCCTCTGAGGTCATCAGAACTAAGCCTGTCTTTAAGACTCATATTACAGATCCATTGTATTATTCTCATATCATTTCTCTCCATGCAACACATATCCTCAACCCCCACTGGCCAGGTTTCACTTCCATATATCATCACACTGCGTGCACATGCCTGGAGACTTATGGAAAATATAAAAGCATATAAATTATATGTTATTATAATTTTAATTTTTCGAACGATCATCTGCTCTTTATCATTATAAAGTGTATAAAAATTAAAAACTGAATGAATATGAAACACATCCTTCCGGAAAACTGGACATTTTCAACTTTATGAAATGCTCATTCTTCATCTCAACATACAAGTCGCTCTGCAAAAAATCTCTCTACCAAACGGCAAAGAGAACCATTACCGTTTTTTTAAATGTCATCGTACGCGCATCCATCTCATTATTATCGCTTAGAACAAATAATTCGTTTAGTCAACAAAGTTTCATTTCAAAACGGAATCATTATACATATCAAAAACACGCACTTTGGAGTTCAGACCTGATTTGTGTGCGCTTAGTTTTAAAATCCATTTTGTTTGCATGACAGGAATTTGGTGTCTATTAAAATGAAATTGATATTATCTATGGTCTGTTTGGTGAAATATTTGCCTATTTGGGAGTAGGATGTGTTTTGTAGAATAGTAATTTTCTGACTACTAAAAGGTAATTTTTTCTCACTTATGGAACCATTATTTGGACATTTTGTCTGAAAGATGTAATATATAACATTGAGGCAATCACGCTTGTATTTGGATGTGTGTGTTTGCGACAATGAAGGGGAAATCTATCAAGAAATGTTGACAAACAAAACATCTCGGTTTATTTCAGATATACTTACCATGTTGTGTCGTGTTGTGTGTTTTATGGATGTGGTGTTGTGTGATTTTTGGATGTGCTGAGTATCGTTAATAAATTAAGTGGTTGTCTTTTAGCATTAAATAGTGCTGCTTTCTAAAACAAGGAATTGTTTCATGGTTCTAAATTGTCACATCTTTAGTTAGGGCATCGATCCGTTTGTGCATAATTGAAGATAAGTTTTAGTTTGTCTATATTTTTCTGTTTGTTTGTTCACAAACTTCTAGGGTTTTGGATAGGCTCCCTTAACCATATATATATTCTGAAACTATATTACCCAGAGTACCTGGATAAGTATATTTCATTTTGATCAAAGGGATTACAACATTATCATGAGGTTCTGATTTTGCACTTGACATATTTCATATTTCCTTTTTATGTATATAAAAAGGAAATATGACTTTTTACTTTATTTGATTTTATTAATAACTTAAAAATCATAAAAATTTAACAATAATAATAGAAAAATGTTAACAAGAGGTTCAGGGCTTGGAACAGGAGTGCACAAGGCTCCTCATTGATTCCCATGAAACGCCGGGTGTGCCTCAACGGGATTAAAGACTATAAATTTACCTAAATTTATTTAAATTAATGTCACTTTATTTCCACCTCCTTCCACCAAATCAATGCCGAGTCCATCTTTGGGCCCCACCCTAAAAATTGAATATAAAAGAAATGTAAGAAAATAAAAATAAAAAACAGTAATATGATGTTATGGACTGAGAAATGGAGGGCATAAGGTTCTTCATTCAATCCAGGGCAGCGCTGGATCTTTCTGCTTGTTACTAATAAATAAACTCATGGAAAAACATTTGCATTGAAAATAATAAACTTACTTTTTCCTGTCCAAAAGTAAGAATACCAAAATACAAGTATATATGGCAACAGTTTGGAATAGAAGCTGCACCGTTCTTTGGTGATTGAATTATTTTTCTCTGAAAACTGCAAATTATTGTCATTTACTACCTTGAAAGTACGTCTACCGCCCACTCCATAAATATTTAAAATTATTGACTTTCATGTGCCGACGAGGGTTTGCGACATTGTAAAACAGACACTTACTTTCTAGCCGGTTGAATTAAAATCCCAAAGTTCTAAGTAAAAGCAGCAGAAACAAAGCTTTGCATTTAAAGGGGGAGGGGGGGGGGGTCAGTTACATTGATTATAAAGTAAAGGTCCATTTTACAATGAAGGTTTAAAAATTTGAGACCACACTTCCCGGCCTTCAGGCTAGGATCAAATTTGGTATCTTCTATTTTGAAAGGTCACCCTCCAAGGCATTATCTCCTTCTTTCGAAGGTGGCGAAGGGTTTATTCTTTCATCTCTTCCTTTTGGTGGAGGGTATTGCCTCTCACCTGAGGTGACCTCATCCGTGAGATAATGCAGACAGGATCAACCAGACTATATTTGAAGCCAGACCAGGATGTCCATACTTTGGATAGCTGAACTCCCCCTATAAAGTGATAGTTTGTCTAAATTTACTGCTGTGAGAGGCAGGTAAACAAATCCGATCTTTTGGCAAGGATCAAAATGTAGTATCTGAGTCAGGTAAGAGTATGGGTTCCATGCCTGAGCACAGTGCATGTGGTTCTAAGCCCTTTTGGAAACCACCTAAGTTAAAGTAACTTCTTAACTAGTTGAGTGAGTCCTGTCCCCCTTTTTTTAGTTTTTAGTAATAGAGATCCTCTAAGAGGTCCATTCCCCATTTTTATTTTTGCCCTTGGCCTCCCCAAATTGCATTTATATTAAAAGCTCCATCCCTATTTCTTTTGCTCCCATTTAGAGATTGACTCGTTGGTTTTCAATTTTAAACAAACCGGAAAACTCTTAAAAAGGGTTGGAAGGGTCTTACTAACCTGCCCCTGATTTTATTTGGTTTCTTGTTTGTTTTTTTCTTTTTCGGGTGTTTTCTGTTGACCCACTCACTATCTTTTTGCTAAATATCTTTTGTACAAAAAACTGATTGTAAACCATTGGGGATATTTAAA
>OY744534.1:30801941-30849441 GCA_963556195.1 Sepiola atlantica
TGGTTATTTATGATGATACCAAAAAGTCTCTTCGTCAGCATCTTTTATACGATCACGCACAGAAGCTTCATGAAAAGAAGCATCACACACACACACACACACACATATATATATATATATATATATATATATATATGTATATATATATATAGTAAATGGCAATATATAAGAATTATTAATTCTTTAATTTTGCAGAGTTTGGGCCCAGACAGATAAAAAAATTAAAATGCAGATTATTGTCCCTATTTACTTGAATCTGTAAATTTGTAGATGAGTATCCCCAGCTAAATCCCTTTCCCTCCACATATAAATGAGATTCTAACACCTTGAAAAACAATTATTTTACAATTAAAAAAACAATTATTTTACAATATAAATTAGTTTTGCATATATATTTAACGTAAAATGATCACCCATTTCAGGGCTATTGTCTAACCGGATAGTGTTTTAAGGGCAAATAACAAAAAAAATGTCCCCCACCCAAAAAAAAGCCTTCTCTTAACCCTAAATCCGGGTGGAAACACCCATCCCCCTACCCTTCCTTACCACTACCCAGAGGTTAGGGTGACAAAAGAAAATATGGTTACATCTAAGATTTAACTAAAACGGTTATATGTCGTTCAAATACTATCTGGTTGGAAAGTAAACGATCATTTTACGATAAATATATATGCGAAACTGTTCCCATACACGAAATTAATTCTAAAATAATTTTTTTTTTAACCGAATGTAGATTGTAATAGTCTTATATCACGATCAGCAAAAATAGAATTAAAGAAAAGGATGTATTCTGATATACCGAGAAGGTTAAGTTTTCGGTTATATTGAAGATTCCAGCTTTAAAATGGCTGCCATTGAAATAAAAGTATGTTAACTTAATTTGTTATAGTTTTATTTAGTTTAATTAAATTTACCGTAATTATGTAACCTAATTATTACGGTATTGTTTGGTCGTTAAATTATTAATTGAACCAAATTGTTAATTGAACCAAATTATTAATTGAACCAAATTGTTATAAAACTATAACTAATTTGGTTAAGATAATGTTGTTTCAATGGCTACACACTCAGAACACATTTCAGTCGAAATTCGTTCTTTCATATTGAAACAATAAAGAACAGACTTATCGGCCTGCGGATGTCGAGCTTATTAAAGCTTCGACTGAAACATGTTCTGAATGTGTAGCCATGATACGTTTGTATAAGTAAAACTTTTATTATATGTAAACAGCTCTATTTATCCTTGAGCACAGTAAAGATTCTTCGTCGATACAAACCTTACCTGGATTACTTTGGGCATTGATGAAGCCCCTCTCAAGATAAAAAGAAAATATCGATACTCTTGTATAATTTTACATACTTTGCATACCATGAATATGTATGTGTTTAAGGAAGGCAGAAACAATTGCATGCCAATAAAAACTGTTTTTTGATGAACTTATGGAAATTTGCTCTCTTCATTAACTCAGGTTTGCATAACGTTAAAATTAATAAAGAGCTCTGGTATTGCATTATTGAGCTATAACTGAACTTTTGTTGTTTATATAAAAACAAATATATATATATATATAAATGTCTTTATTTATACAAACATTGTTGGCTACATATGTGGATACATGTTTCAGCTGCGATTTCATTCAAAATCCAGCTTCATCGGGCCATATGTGGTCAATAATGTTTTTTTTTAGCTTAAAGGTCACCACTTATCAAGGCTTAAAGGCCACTCGAGGATAAGGGTTACTGAGTGTCAGGTGGACGGTGAGACAACACTGTGATGATGGTGGAAGTTTGGCCGAATTTGATTATTTAGGAGGATGGTTTTAACATAAATTTGTTTACATTGGACTTGAAAACGACAATGTTGTAATCTGCTGGTAAGCAGCCCCGCGATACCGAGTTCCACAGACGGGTAGTTCTAAGAAAGAAACTTTGTTCATGGAAGTTTCATTTAGTCCTAGGCACATAGAGGGAGAAGGCGGAATTAATGACAATGGTTTTAGCTAGACGAGTTTTTGTTGTAAATGTTTTATGGGGGTGAACCATAGATTGAAGCTCAGCTGAGCACCTGCCATGAAAATAACGATAGAGTAGAGAAAGACTAGCAACTAGAGGTAGTAGGGAGGAGAAAAGGACATCACCCACTAGATTTCAAAGTCGGTTTTGTACTCTGTCAAGGCAAGAAAAGGGGCTTTGAGCAGCACCTCCCCAGATGTGGCAACATCTTAGGACGTATTTGACTCTTATACAGGTAGAGGATTGCGTCAGGAGTGAGATACTTTCTGGAACAATAGAATAATCCAACCATTTTTCCAGCGACCGTGGCAACAGATTTGATGTAAGTCTTCCATTTCAGGAGTGAAGATCAGTCCCAGAAGCTTGTCAAAGCAGGGGCTTCCTCAAGACGAGAGCCATTTATTTTAATTGGGGCCAGGTGGTGATCAGAGCGTTGGTGGTGAAAAGCCACCTTTTTGCACATTGCACCACATGCTCAAGGTCAGAAGAGAGAGAGAGAGAGAGAGAGTCAGAAAGATCATGGTCATTGCTGCTCTTTGAAGTGTTGCCATAGATAGTAGTGTCGTCTGCATAAATGTCGACAAATGGTCTTATAATGTGATTTGGAAGATCGTTGATGAAGATCAGGAAGAGAGTTGGGCCCAGAATGGATCCTTGAGACATGCACGCGTTGATGCTATGAGCTTCGGACTTCTACCAATCAACAGCTATTTTTATGAACCTATCAGAGAGAAAGCATTTGATGATTGAAAGGACATTTCCAGATATTCCATAGCTAGAAATCTTGTGAAGTAGACATGTATGCTAACCCCTATCAAAGGCCTTTATGTCAAGAGATATTGCTCTAGAAACGAAGCCCCTGTTAAGAGATTCACTTATCCTGTATAATATTACAGTCAGCACATCAGCTGCTGATCTCGCAGGACGAAAACTATATTGCTTGTCACAGAGTAGATTGTTTTTGGCTGAGGTGATTGACAACTTCTTGATTTATCACAGATTCAAGCAACTTACTCGTGACGCACAAGAGACTGATTTGTCTGTACTGAGATGCAGAAGACCGATCTCCAGTATTTTTAAATACTGGACAAACTGACAAAGTTTTCCAACGTGTTAGGAAGCATTTCTCCTTTAAGCAACGTTTGAACAGCTTTGTAAGAATGGGAACTATTTCCAGTTGCAGTTGGTGTTGTCAGGGCCAGTTGCTTTGCTGGCATCAAGACTTTTGATAAGTTTGGCAACATCCCAGACAGATATATGAATGTCGCTCAGAGTATCTTCAGTCTTAGGGGGAAATTTAGGAGGTAGGCGGCTCTGATCGCAAAGGGTGGAGTTTAATGCAAAGTTCTTAGCAAAAAGTTTGGCTTTGTCGGATGCAGAGGCAATCGCCTCAGAACTGTTGATGATGGTTGGGATAGAGGTTACACATCTGTTCAAAACCCTGTTTATTATTCGCCAAAATTTGTGGGAACCATGCCTCTGCTCAGCTACTCTAGACCTAACGGATTGGTCATATGACTCTCTCGTATTTTCTATAACTCTGTCGCAGTGGTTTCTGGTAGTCCTAAAGGCTGCTTTTGTTTCAGAACATCTATTTCATTGAAAGCAATTAGAATAGTGGTTTCTGTGTGCAATGGTGGCAGCACATTTTGGGGTGTACAACGGCTGGCTGTTTAGTTTTTGTTGGAATTTCTTGGAGGGTATAAAGCTCTCTTTATACCAATGGTTAACCAATCAGTAAATCAGATCCAATAGAAGACACATCCTTTTTAAAGATGGAATGCAGGGGTATTTCTGATATGAACGATCTGAGGTTGTCCCAGTCAGCAATCGAGTATCAATACACTGTGCGATGGAGAGGGACTTCAGACGTTTTGTTGCACTTTGTTTTGATCTTAATTGAGACAACTGAGTGATTGGAAGATCCCAGCGGAGACAGAACAGTGGATGATCACAGTTCGGGGCAAGTTGTCAGAAGAAGATCAAGACGACTTTCAAAATGTCCGTCAGCATCGCGTACACAATTCGGTTTGTCAACAATCTGTAAGATCATAAGCAAGGGAGAAATCATGACAAGACCTCCCTTCATCATCTGTCTTGTTTGAGTGGACTCGCCATTCAACATTGTGAATATTGAAATCTCCACAGACGTGAATCTTGGTAGACAAGATATGGTCGAATTTCTCAAAGATACTCTCAAAGAAAGTAACTCCATCATAGTGAGGACAATAGAGGGCAAATATGAATGTCGTACTCAGAAGCACATATAGGGCAATTTAGGGTCTTCTTTGGAGATGCCCGTGCCACATAAAGGAATTTATACTATAATACAGCTCTGCCTGTTATAGAGCACTATCTTATAAACATTGCAGTTTCATTGGATGAACATCTAGGAAACAACAACAATACAAGTAATATATATCAAGAGTTTGAATGCAAAACGCGATAAACGCCGTTTTCAAAATTACAAAGCTATCACTACAAAAAGTGTTGCATTTAAACGCCCGACCCCCCCCCCCCCCCCCCAAAATCATGTTTTACATAATAATATGATACTGGTTTAATCTATTTTTGCTTTCAATTAAAATAAGCTGTTAGTTAAAGTCTAAATTTAATATATTCGTTCTTTTATCGTATAAGATCTCGATTTAAACAAATTGGATTTATCGCGTTTTGCATTCGAACTCTTAGAGAGAGAGAGAGGGGGGGATCGATACTGGTGTTATTTCTGAGATTTCCTTCTGCTATACTAGTTGCTCAACCAAGGCTTGAAAGTCTAGTCTACCCTACTCTGTAATCCATAATTGGATTCATACATTTCCCAAGAGTATTAGTGAAGGTGAAGAAGTAGTTCCAACAGAACCCAAACCTGATACGGTTCAGGAGAGGTGCAGTTGGCGTTGCGCAACTCTTGCCTCATTGTAAACTCCCCGCATAAGCACGTTTTAAAGGAGCTATCCATTGTCTATTAAGACTGAAAGGAGAACATTAGGACAACTAGTTCGTATTTTTTTTTTTCAATAATCGTGCTCTAAGCGTGGGAATCGGCAACAACTTGCATCGGTGTTTTTTAAATTTTTTGTTTTGTTTATTTTCTTTATATTATTTTATTCCCCCCCCCCCCCAAATAAAACAAACAAAAACGATGCGGACTCTATTCCGAAGTTCTGTCTTTTAAATCTTTTAAAGGTTGTGTAATTAATTTAAATTTAGAAAGAACACATTTTTTCATATCGCCCTGTAATACTCACAATGAATTGGCTTAAAAAAAATGATGTCAAAAATGCACGCGCACACGCACACAATGTCAATCTGTATGTCATCACACACACACACACTAATTGGGTCAATTTTCCCTTGTCTCAATATTCAAAATAATAATTATTTTAATTTATTATTTAATTAAATTTTAAACAGCAAAAAATAAAGAATTTTAAAAGGCTTTTTTGGGGTCTAAATATATCGCCAGCTGGCCGGAAGTTAGAAACTAAAAGAATTATATAGATCATTGGACCTTTGGGTCGCAACATAAAAAAAAAAAAGATAGATTTATTTTTAAAATATTATATAAAAATAAAAATTATTGTTGTTAGACTTCAAATTAAAAAAGAAAAACGTAATCAAATTTAGTAAACATTTTACAAATAACATGTTTTTAAAACTATGTCGTGTGTAAAAATTTTTTAAAAAGTAGTGTGTTAATATTAGATTCATGTGAATACAATGACGTATGTACATACGCGTATATAAATAAATATGGATGTAAATAAATACATGTTTATTAAATTATGGACGTGCGGCGGTGGCCACGGGTTTGTATACGAGTTCGTGCGTGTGTGTGAAGAAACACTTCTATGACCTACATTAATAATTTTTGTGTGTGTAATTAACACAAACCGCCCTGTTTTAAAGAATAATTATAATTTTGGAAGTAGGGGATAAAAAACGTTACAAATACTGAAAAATAAAGATCCAATTAACGCATATTAGAGAGGGAGGAAACATTTTAGTTTGTTTATATATATATATATATATATATATATATATATATATATATATATATATATATATTCAGTATGTTTATATATGTTTATGTACCAGATTCACTCCTAAACTAATTAACTGATCATTATGGATTTTGGAACACAGCTGCAATGCGTAAAGGGTCTAAATGTGAGCTATATTTAGTTTTATGCAAGGGGGGACCCTTCGTAAAAATTCAGATACCTTCGATTTTTGTGAAATTTCAACAATAGGTATTAGACATCAATTAATAAATATTCCCAAAATCTCAGTTTATTTAGAGTATTTTCAAGTGATTTAAGCTGCCTAATATGGACACAACCTCCGATTTGAAAATTCAAATCTATCAGATTTGCACTGGATTTGATCGCTAGTCATTAAACAAGATTACCTGAATTTCGATTGCGCATGAAGAAGACCCCTTAATCCTTAAATTTTATACATTTTCTAGAAACAAAATCATGTAATGGATTTTGAGCAAAATCAAAATAAGGATTCTAGACATAAGGTTTTCTATGATTATATTTTGATTTTAATCTTCGTAAGGAGACATTCAAAACTGTTCTATTCTCTGATTTCGGTTTAATGTAAGGAATTTATTCATAGATAAAAAAAACGAGATTTTTCACACTGAAAATATTTTTGAAAGTATAATATTAGTTAAAATGAAAGATCGCTATAAAACATTTTCTTCAGAAATAATAACAATAAACGTAAACGCATATTAGCGAGGAAGGAAACTTATAATATATATATATATATATATATATATATATATATATATATATAGAGAGAGAGAGAGAGAGAGAGAGAGAGAAGTGTGTGTGTGTGTGTGTGTGTGTGTGTGGAGAGAGAGAGAGAGAGCTAATGAAAAAAGAAAAAGAAAAGAGAACTCACCCTTGTAGAAAAGAGAAATAATAAACATTAAACAAAAATATAGCCCATGTCTCAACACGGGAGAGGCTACTATTCCTTCTCGTCAGGTTCAGTATGTTTGTGTTAATGTTTTGTTCAGAAAGAAAAAAGGAATCCGAATTATTTTAGGGCATATACACACTCGTGTTCTATTTGTTTGACAAAAATGGAAAAAGAAATACATACATCCATAAAACTTACAACTACACATGTTAACAAGAAGAAGAAAAAAAAGGCCGATGTAAGTAAAATGAGAGAAACTACTTAAAACAACTTGCGTGCGAATTCGACTCTTGCAGGATCTTTAAGATTTCAATCGTTTAAAACAAGCATTTTTTTGTTTAGTTGTTTGATTATAGAAAATATTCAAATCTCACCGAAACCACCCCATAGAATAGATGAGATCTACAAATGCAATTATTCAATACATCTCAATATACATATATATATATATATATATATATATATATATATATATATATATATATATATATATATATATATATATATATATATATATATAATTTAGAAATATAGAACATATGTATATTGGCACTGATACTAGAAACAAATCCACATCGTGAACAGAACACTATCAGATCGAATCTATATAATGTAATTACTTATTAATAAATCTGAATTTATACTAATATATATATATATATATATATATATATATATATATATATATATATATATATATATATATATATATATATAGTATTATAAATACTTATAGCAAATAAGCTACGCAAAACCGTTTGTGTTTCATTCACGAAGGATATCATCGGACTAAAAATAAATATAATTTTACACAATGTGCGCTTAATTTTAAAATTAAAAATTCTATCAAATCGGATTGCTTTAAAAATGAAAAACTACTGAAATAAAACACGAAACATAAAATTCAAATAAATGAAATGGATTTGTAATAGTGGGAGCGAGGGAGACGGGGAGGAAAAGGAAGTAAGAGAAATAGAGGGGGGGTTATGAGATATTTATAGGTTATATGGGAGTTGCGAGAGAGAGAGATTCACCACACAATATATAATATACAGTAGAATACAAATATAGACATATTTGCACCAACAATAGATAAATATGAAAAAAAAAAGCAATATATTATTTTTCTGTGTGTGCGCGTGTAAACTATGTGGTCAACACTAGCACAGGTCTCCGCTTTTTTGTGTTGTGTTTTAACACAGAAAATACGAACACACGATCGTCACCAAGAAGCAAGATCCCATGCAACTTGGGATGTATTTTCTGATAAATAAATACCCAGTGTAAAGTTTACCTTTTTTTGCGGAAAAAAATGATTACTCCGTCCGTAGCTCAAGAAGAAGGCGATAGCGATTTCGTTTTTTTCTTTTTTTTTCTTCCCCTTTTTTTTAGTTAGGGGAGAGAAAAAAGAGAGAAAGAAAGTTCTTTCGCCCAGAGAGGACAAGCAGTTCCCCAGTTACATGAACGAAGGAGTGAGCAGGAGGGGCAAGAGGGGACATCGTTACTAAGTGGGAGTAAGTGCAGAAGGGGAGGAGAGACAGACGGAGATGGAGGGGGTTGAAAGGCATAGTAAGGTGCGCGTACGAGCGAACGCGTGCGTGCGTGCATGCGTGCGTGCGAGGAACCCCGGCGCGTGTTTAGGGAAAAGGAGGAGGTGATGTACGGGAGGAAGAGGGTGGGGTGAGGGGTCCCTGCCTATGAAATAAGAGTAAGTGGGAAGCAGGGATAATGAAAAGAAAGAAAAGAAGAAAAAAAGGAACAATCAAAAGGAGGGAGTAAAAGGCGGAGGAGCGCCTGTCGGCAAAATATATAGTAGAGAAATAACGTGGTAGCAGGCGGAGGAGAGAGAAAGAGAGTACTTCCCCAGACTGATCACGTGACATAAAATGATTTTATCTTTTGCCCGTCAGATAAAACGAAGGCGAAAAAAAGCGGTAGGGGGGGGGGGCTTCTCTCCCCCCCCTCTTTCTCTCTTTATGCTTCCTATTCTCTGTCTGCTTTTCACTTCCTCCTTCCTTCTTTCTTAGAAGCTTTTAATTTCCCCTCACCCTCTCTGTCTGTCTGTCTGTCTCTCTCCCTCTCTCTCTCTCTCTCTCCCTCTCTCTCTCTCTCTCTCTCTCTCTCTCTTTACTTAAACTATATAACATTTACGAACACCTTGTAATTGTATAAGGAAGAGAAAACAGACTTGAACCTTGGAGTAGTATCTTGTGAAACCATTGACAAGAAGAAAGTAAGGAAGCACAAAAGTGATATAAAAAGGAATCGTTTTTTTTTTCTTCATCTATTGTCTCGGAATTATATCCACTTAAAATATAAATTGATGCTTTTAGTGAAATTTTTTTTTTCTAAAAGAAAAAAGGTAAACATTTTTACCATTTGCCCCCCCCCCCTCCACGCTGTTAACGGAAACTAAAAATGAGATTCTATTTTTTGCATGCGATTACACGTCAACACCTTGGAAATACCTGGACATTTTTTTAAATTAGATTTTTAGAGTAGGATTAAATTTACTATATGAATTTAACGTAAAATGATCATCCAATTCTTAGGACAGAACGAGTAATCATTATTTTTGTATTTCTATTTTGGAAGTAGAAAAAAATAGTCACAACTAAGAAAGAGACAGAAAAATACGGCAATGAAAAACGCAGGTGAATAATGTAGAAATATAGATCGTTTTTATTGCATCGAAAAAGTACAAAAATAACGGGAAAGGTTGGCGATACTGGAGGACGTATAGAAAACAAGGACGACAAAGTTCATTTCTAATATTCAAAACAACTTTATTGAGGCATCTTGGTTGTGGAGTAATTAAAAGGTAAGAAAAGAGAAGGGTGTTCGTAATTGAGTCAGTCCATAAGTATGAATAAAGACAGAAAGGTTAGAGAGTCCGTGACCGACGCCTGCAACACAAGTATTCCATGAGTCCATGATAAATGTCCTGTTTGTAAGGAACATAGAAAGCTTGTATGAGGAAGTCCATACATACGTTGAAGTCAGGTCATGTCTATGTTTGTATGTAGGTATGAGTGTGTGTGTGTGTTACATTATTAAGTCAACGTGTGTGCGGCTGTAGCCATGTTGGATTCTTGGGTATTGTTGACGCCAAAGCCCGTGGGCTCGTCTGGAAGGTTGCTGGAAGTTTTGTGGTCAGTCCGAGCAACGTGGATGAGTTGCTGACAGTGCTTCTTGTGGCGAAGAAAGAAGAAGTAAACAGTGTGTTATCTTTTTAAAAATATCTTGTCAGGTGCTCAGCTCGCCTAAGAGATGGCCTCTGATTGGGCAAGCCAAAAAGGAAGTTAAATGCTTGCACCAATCAGTACCGAGCTTAGAAATTAAGCATAGATTCAAAATCATTAACCGTGACCTTTTGCTGCTGTCGTTGTTGTCTGTAGTACCGTTGCTACAGACGTAACTGAGAACTGGATAGCAGGAAAAGGCTGAGTGACGTCTCTGGGAACCGGAAAGGCTCGAAGAGTAGTATGACGTCACTGGAAACTGGATAGTAAGGACGACGTCACACGGAGATTGATGTGGACGCTCCTGAGGTGTAATGAGTTGCTTCAGGTAAGGCCTGGTCCCTATAGACGCGGCCAAGAGTTGGATCAGCAGGAGCTCGTCATCAGGTGCAGAACGTTGCCAGGAATTGGAAAAGGCAGGACTTCGACAGGAACTGGTAAAGCAGGACGTTGTCAGGTGCCAGAGGCTGCCAGCAGGAACAAAAGAACAAGCTTTAGATGATGATGTTGTTGATGATGATGATGATGACAGGCAGTCATTGTTGCCAAGTTGTAAAAGGAGGGGGCGAAATTGTGGCTTCCACTGCTAACTGGATGCGTTGTGGTAGGTCAAAGTTCTGTTCTGTCCAGCAGCGATTCAAGGGGAGAAGGATGCTGCTGTTGCTGGATGTCGTCGGCTCAGTCGTGAAATGGTGCCGTAATGTCTAGCAAAGGTTTGTAGAGAAAAGTGCAGTCAGAGGAGACGGCGTCAAGGCCAAGGGGCAAGGCCCTAAATCAACGGCTGAGTGAAGAGACGCACCAGTTTTTATACTGTATTGCTGGCTACTTTTTTTTTTATTAACTTAGTTCACCCCAAACAAGGCAAGTTGCCACTGTAGATGTAAGAGGCTACTGAGAATTAGGGTGAAAGTTTAGGAGGTCATCCTAAATTTGGAGCTGTGCAGTGAGATACTTGTTCACATTAGTTTTAAATTTTTGCATGTCGGTACAACCGGGGAAACAAGGAGCAAGGAAGGAGTTCCAAAGGCCGGTAGCTACTACTAGTATAACACTTTAATGAGATCTGATTGGTTGGCTTGAGTGACGATATGTGAAAAAAGAAACTGTGTTGGCTTCTGTCACATGTTCAAGGATTAAATATCCGGTTTTGTTAGGAGTGTCGACTCATAAATGGGGTTGGCACGACAAGGACTAAGATGATCAAGCATCAAACATCTGATTTTATTAGGAATGCCGAATCATAAACAGGGTCGACATGAGACTCATTCTGTCTTTCGCTATGTGGTGAAGGACTGAGTGATCATACCACTTTCTGGTCAGGAAGTATATGATCATTTTAGGTTATATTTATATAGTACAGTGAATTTTTTTTCTATGTATTTTTCGGTCATTGATGTGCAATCGCAAGAAAAATAGAATCTCATTTTTATTTTTCCTTTGACAACGTGGGAGCAAAGGGTAAAATTTTACAAAATAAAAACGTTATTTATTCCCTTAAATTATATTGGAACAAAAGAACTCTTAATCATTCAAAGTCAGGCTAAAACATCCGCAGGAACCTGCTGATTTAAAAATATACCTATGGTTTTACTCAGAGAACAACCATTGACAACTGATGACACAGTTATATTACTAATAAGCACATGGTGACAAGAAAGAAATAGACAAACACAGGATGAAATTTTAACTGATTGTAAATATTCAGTCATTTATTTTCTAATTATATTGTAAGAAAATGGTCGTCTGCTCAAGCGCAAAGAGACTTTATTAATGAAAGTTCTGTTTTTACTCACGTCTTTTTGATGAAACAGTAGCAATAATAGTGGTGCTTTGACGTTCTCCAGCCATACGCATTTTTGATTTTTTATATTTATTTGGTGTCAATCGCAATTTGATGATAGCCAATTCTCGTCTGCCAAGTGAAATGTAATAATTCTTAATGGGTAGGGTTGTTCATTCATTTGTTAATGATATTTGTGTGATTTTCTTCTTTTTTTACTAAAAGTCGTCACCACTTATTAAGGCTAGATGCCACTCGAGGAGGAGAGCTAATGAGTTGAAATGATTTTCAGAACCAAGTCTGAATATTTGTGGGGGACGGTTCTAGATAGGAATCTGTTGATATTGGCTGTGAAGACGACTAAGTTGTAATCTACGGGGAAGCAGTCCCACAGCAACGTATTCCACAGACAGATGAAAATAAGATTGCCAGCTATGCCATATCCAGATGAGGTTTTGGAAAGAGACTAGAGTCAAAGTGGTTTCCTGATCAGTTTCAGGATAGAGAACCCTGGTTTCTGCATCGGTAACATGTGAGGGTTCTTCAGCTCCTCAGATTTTCATCTTTTTTTTTTTCATGCTGTGCAAGTTCGTTCCGAGCCACATGGTTTAGATCTGTCACGCACATAACATTTCGTCTGTGTCAACCCTCTCTAACATTTGGCCATGTGATGATCGTACAGCTGCTCTAGCTACTTAAATACCCATTGGGTCATCATTTAATATCACTCGGTACAAGCCCTGCCCTGTAGTTTTCAGTAGACCAGAGGCGGAAGCACATATTCTGACGGTTGAACAGAACTGTGAGTTTATTCAGTTCTGCCAAACAAATATTGACAGTTTCTCCTGAACGTAAGCAGCACGTAAGCTTGGCAACGATTGGCCCGCAAAATGATTGTGCCCCACATAAAAGTGGTGATAGAATCGGATAGAACAGCGAGAAGGTATAAAATCCGATGATATTTCCTTCATGTATCATAACTTCAGCACAGGCCAAAAAAGAAGGCTGAAAAATAATTTCCAAGGAGGAAGATAGCTTGAAAGGGATGAGACAATTTTGTGATGACAAAAGGGACAAGGTAATTTTGTGATGACAAAAGGGACGAGGCAATTTTGTGACAAAAGGGACAAGGCAATTTTGTTAGAAAAGGGACAAGGCAATTTTGTTAGAAAAGGGACAAGGCAATTTTGTGACAAAAGGTATGAGTCAATTTTGTGACAAAAGGGACAAGGCAATTTTGTTAGAAAAGGGACAAGGCAATTTTGTTAGAAAAGGGACAAGGCAATTTTGTGACAAAAGGTATGAGTCAATTTTGTGACAAAAGGGACAAGGCAATTTTGTTAGAAAAGGGACAAGGCAATTTTGTTAGAAAAGGGACAAGGCAATTTTGTGACAAAAGGTATGAGGCAATTTTGTGACAATTTTCGCATGGATCAATCAATAAACAGTCGGAATTCTGTTAATTAGAAGACAACTCTCATCCGAGGTGTCAAACAAAGGATTTGTTGTAGAGACTATGTGCACATCAGGGCTTGTTTCTGGTTAAGAGTTTCACTTCTGTATACACTCTAACTAAAAAATAACAGATTTTTCCTTATAATAGAACAAAACGTTTTTATCATTTAAAACCAGGCTAAAACATCTGCAGGAACCTGCTGATTCTAAATATGCCATTGGTGTTGTTTGGAAATCAACTGTTGACAGCTGATGCGTGAACAGACACACACAAAGATAAGGACACCAGTGGGTTATTCCCCTTTGGAAAGACCGAGTCAGACGACAAGGAGAGAGACTGGAATTCACCACGATTGGACAGGTTTCCAAGTGGTTGGTAATATGAAGAAGCTCTGTCTTATATTCCTAACCTACCATGTTTGGTAGAACCCCACCACGAGTGATGAGTAAGAAACTGTTTATTGTATGTTCTGTTATATTGTGGTGTAAGTCCACTTTACATTTGTCAATATGTAAATAAATTGTATATATTGTATTTGGTTGTATGTTTCATTATTCTGTGTGACCCATAACATTAAGTTTAGTAGATATGTTTTCCTTAACAAAGTGAAGGTAAAGATAGCGTAGATAAGAACTAACAATATCTTTGCTCTATATATAACACACTAGTTCATCTTTTTTAGATTCATTCATCAAATTTGGGGTTTCAGTTTGTCTTCATAACTTGTTCTGTCGATTTCATTCAATCAACCCACCTTTGGCTTTGATGACAACCTTGAGGTTGCCTCGGAACCGGTCACAGGCATTTGTCACTGTCTCCCGATATAGGACCTTAAAGGCTCTGGTAATCCTGATTTTTAGTTCATCGTTCATGTTGAAGATGAATCTGTTCCACCGTTCCCCACACAAAGAAGTCAAGGGAGAGGCAAGGTGCCAAGTCAAGTGTGGTCACTTGAGCACATGCCAAAAAGAAGACTGAAAAAGAAATTAACGAGAAGAAAGGGATGAGGCAATTTTGTGACAATTTTCACTGGATCAATCAATAAGACAGTTGTGCTGAAAAGGAAGAACATATAATTTAAAAACAAACAACAGTTAAGAAAAGTCAATAAAATGTTGATAAAATGATTTTGTTTGACCTTTTCAATGCTCAGTATATCATTTTAAAGATCTTTAGAGGTTCTTATACAAAAATCCTTTTCAGCCAGTTGTAATGTTGTTTTTTTTGTTTTTTCTTTTCTTTTTTCCGGATTTTCTTTTTTTTCTGAACCACATGTTTGAATTTATGATCCTAGGCACATATGCGTGCCAGATAGCTTTCTTCTTTTCTTTTTTATTGCCAGCAACATCCTCATAATTGTAAGCCATCCACTGGTGGCGTTTGTAGCTTTTGGTGAAGAATGTGAGGTCCTTCTTTGTTACATTGGGAAATCCCAGGAGGCTAAAGGGTCGATTTTTTGCTTCGTTGCTACTCCAGAATGCAGATAGAATTGTTGTTTACGGCCACAAACAAATTCATTTTCTGAAACAAACCATGTTAAAACTAATTTAGTGAAATACTGGATTGTGCAGGGAATCAGGCAATGTTTGATATTAGTTTCACATTCTTTTTGGTATAATGGTCGGCATCCACTCTATAATATATATATTTTTTATTATTGGAATCTATTTATGTCACACTTACTGATTGGCTGTCTGCCTTGTTCCTTTCGGTCCCAATCCCTGCTCCCTTAGGGGTCACGTGAACCAAGCTATAAAACCCTCTTGCACACTAGTTTCCGGCCTCCTTTCCTCTTTTCTCTTTTTCATCTTCTTCTCAACCCAGCAGGACAACGGTTGACCCCCTCCGTGACAAAAGCCCTCGACGGCAGTCACTGAGAGCCAACGCACTCCTTCTTCACCTTCCCATTCTCACCATCTTAGACCAGGGTTGACTACATCTTGACAAATCTCTAAACGGTAGTACAAATTTAGCCATCACTCATTTCCAGATTGCCAACCTTTGTTATTATCGCCTGACTGCATTGCTACAGAAACCCACAAAGACAGTTTACACAGAAAAGCCTTTACTTCCACATGGAAAGAACCAGAATCGAGGGATCCTAACGTGCAAGCAGTTAATTGAATATCCTTAATCAGATAAGTTCTTGTGATCCACGAATTCATAAACATAATATAACATAACCTTAACTCCTTTCTGTACAATCACCATTTACTGTTGTATATATGCCGTTATTGCTTGCAATAAATTGCTCTAAAATTATATACAATTGTTGTGTTCTTTCTTGCAAAAGCTGTCATCGCCACATTTCTTTTTCAACATTGATTTACAGGATTCTTACAACAATCTCACATGCGAGAATTGAGCTTTCTTTTGGGGTAAAATTAAACCCATTATTATTTCCAACAGAACAACGTAAGCTTAATGGTGTCAAATAATGTTTAATGGTGTCAAATAATGTTTAATGGTGTCAAATAATGTTTAATGGTGTAAACATTTTCTTCGCTAAGGGCTTAAGTACGCATCTGTTGTTAGTTTCTACATTCTGCTCAGTATAAAGCGTGTTTACGATAAAAAGTTTTTCTAAACAGAAGCAATTGTCCCAGCCAGCCTTTTTATTTTTTTCAGACATAGGAAGTTCGTGAAATGACTTTGGGCAAGAAAAACGAAATTGCATCATGTGGGTGACAGGTCTCTATTTAAAGTGGTTCATGCTATCACTAAGCAATCACGTCTTGATTTATTACTCACGGAACACGTGTCCCGGCGTTGCCCGGAAAAATTGAGGAAACCAAATATCGCAACTCTCAGAAAGACCCTTTCACCGAAAATGCTAAATGCATGATATAAAAAATGTTCGAAAATAGAACGATGTGTTATAGCAAACTAAAAACAATACAACGAATTTGGATTATTTGGATTATTTCGAGTATTGTTCTCATCTGGGATGGTATTCTCACAACGTTTCAGCCGATATAACCTCCGCCCTTCTATCTTGTCAAACTCGGGGAATCTTTCTGCTGCACTAGTAAATCTGTACGGAGATTAAATCATCTGAAACGTTGAGAATAACATCCAAGATGAGAACAGTAGTTCGAATAATCCAAATAGTACAAATCATCAATCACCATCTAAAAAATCAGAAACATAATAAAACGAATAGTTAATTAACGAGATGTCCTTTTGCAAAGCAATGTGCAAATTAGTTAATATTAAGACATCGATCGCATACACATAATCAGTATATTAGAAAGTTATATAAGTTATAAGTTTTCAATTTTGAATATGAATTAGGCGTTTTAATTTTACTGTCAGTGCGATAATTGACCCAACTTTATAAATATAAAGATAATTATTAAATTATTTTAAAAATTATTTTTGTAAATATAAATTTTTACAAGTGTGAATGCACTGAACATGTAAATTGTACTTACACTGTGGTCTCTCCGTCGATGGCGGCACACAGTGCAAAGAAAATGCACAACTAAGTCGCTTGGTTCGTTGACCAAAACCTGAGAGTCCTCGAGCGATTTGATTTGAAAAATAATCTAACAGACCTTGCTTGTTAGGGTTTGAAAAGCAGTCTCTGTAGCAGCGGACAAAAAAATGTGCACTTTGAAAGTTGCGACATTACACACCCATCATATCATTCCATGCAACACATATCCTCAACCCTCACTGGCCAGGTTTCACTTCCATACATAATCACACTGGACACATGCCTGATAGACCCTTTCCTCGGTCTACTGTGGTAACGCTCTCTATTATTTCTTCTAACATATTAAGTGATCTGCTCAGATAATTGTAACTTGGTATTTTCATTCAGTTTCTAACATACATTTTTTTTTTAAATTCATAGCTTATAACACAAGAAAAATGGTGCATTATTTTAGATAATTTTATAGGGGTTTGTACAGATTTGAAAGGTTACCATTTGCGGTAGGTTGCACCAGCTATTTTTCAATAAGTAATGAACGCATTACTCAGCGGACTAGAGTTTGCAACAGCCTACCTAGAGGACATTCTAGTAACCAGTAAAAGCACCGAACAACACAATGAATTGTCTAATACTAGGATCAAGTGGTCTTCGTTTATATTGCACATTACTCTAACTATGGAGACTTTCAGGGATTATTTAATATTATTAGGGTGCTCATTAACTTTTCCCAACTATGCTCTATACCAAGGCGTTACGGAGCCCTCCAAAAAGGAGCGCACTCCAGGAGCACGCTCCTTTTTGCTGGAGCGAAGGAGACGAGGGCTCATTTTATATTCAGCAAGAGTGGAGCGGAAGCAACTCCATTTGGGACTAAAGAGCGGTGGTTTTATCGCTTCGCGCTCCTCGCTCCAAAATTATTTGAGTTTGTTTTCTTTTAAGCATTAGTTTTTTATTCAGCAATAAAAAGGAAAAGAAAAGAAAGTCTCAGAGTTTACTCTGAGTTATTTTTTAAATTACATCTGGTAAATGTATATGAGATAGGGAGAGAGAGAGAGAGAGAGAGAGGGAGAGGGAGGGAGAGACAGGGAGAAAAGAGAACATTTGAAGTTCTCAGATTTTTACATCTATGTGTTAAATTTTTGATGGGACAGTTTTCTTAAGGCAGAAGACAGACAATTTGGCACCAAATGTCTTTAAATGAGCCAGTGTGTCTATAGATGTCTTTGAAGTTATTTTCTAACAGATTTGAACTTTTTTTGTATTTATGATAGGATGTTTATTGTGATTGAATAAATAAACCAATTTTTCTTTTAATTCGTGTTTTTAAATAAAGAAGTTTAGGTTCAATTATACTATAGGAGCCGTTGGATTTTCTTGGCCATTTCGCTCGATATTCACCCAAATGTTCGATAAAATCGATTTTTTGGGTGAAATGGTACATTTTGTCCTGACAAAAAATTCTAATTTATTTATTAGCATACATCAAATTGAACTTTTATGCCACATTTTTACTCGTCGTGGAAAATTTGACTCGATATTTTTTCAACTCCCAAGGTCTAGGCCAGATATTTTGTATGAAATTTTAAGACTTTAAATGGATCTTTGAATTGTTTATTGACAATTTATTGATATTTTTGGGGCAACTTATGAAAAATATTTTTTTTATTCAATCTTTAAAAAATAAACTTCATTGGGTTTTTTTTCGCCCCAAATTGTACTATAGGAAAAAAATTGATAAATCGATTTGTTTGAAAGTACTTGCGCGTTTCTCTGTTATAAATAATAATATACATCATACAATATAGTTACGTTCGTAAAACAAACAAATATTAAACAACAACACGACGAGTAATGTTGCCCTGGCTGTATCTCCTCTTCCAGAGAAATGTTTTCTTTAAAAAGAAAATAATCACTAATAATGTTTAAAAGTAAAACTTTATTTACAAATCTAAATTCCCTTCCAAAATAAATAGAAAAAATATCAGGTCAAATTTTCCTTTCTTGAAAAAATAGGTTGTTAATGTAATGAAAATTAAAATTGTTTTAAAATACTTCAGGGATTTTTCTATTTCTATTTTATACCTCAGGAAATTAAAATTTACGTATAATCCTATACTTCGTCCGACATGTTCTCCTATAACTCTCAAAATATTAGCAAGATTTTGTCAAATATTATCTTACGGTCTTACACTTAAAGTGACATCCCAACCCATATTGATGAGATTCTTTGACGCCCACCCCTATCCTTCGACCATTCATTGGCAGAATAGAACGTTTATGAAAGAAGGTACATTTTCATTATGGAGCGTGAAAAAGAGCCGCTCCTTTTTTGTAGGAGTTGGAGCAGGAGCGGCTCCTTTTTGAAAATGAGGAGCGTGAGAGGAGCCAGCCAGAATTTTGGGCGTTGGAGCAGGATCGGGAGCAGCTCAAAAATTAGTGGAGCGCGTAAAGCCCTGCTCTATACATAGTAGTCCAAAGATTTGATCTGGGAAGCTAAAAAAACAAATGTTAGGGGTCACATGATCATGAAAATGCCATCTTTGCTGCATTTTAACAAACATTTGCTTTGCAGTCGATTAGCTCGGACTAAGTGGTTTTCCTTTACCTTTTGTGATATAAAGCGACCTGTTTTATTTATTTATATGGGAATGAATGTCAGACGAAAGATGATGAACACTATGAGAGTACTAACATTGATCAATCAGAGGAACTACGTTTGATTACTTTTGGGGCCGCCCATGACAAGAATTTGTTGACATTCGATTTGAAAGCGACCAAGTTGTAGTCAGCAGGAAGGCAGTCCTGTAGCAATGTGTTCCACAGATGGGAAGCCCTTGCTAAGAAGCTCTGTCCATAGAATTTTGGTTGATGCTAGGCACATGGTGGAAGAAAGGAAAGTTTTTTTTTGTTGTGAAAGAAAGACGAGTTCTTGTTATGAATGTTTTACAAGGACAAACCAAAGATTGGAGGTCAGTGGCGCATCTTTCATGGAAATAATGATAGAGAGACTAGCAAAGTCTCTTCTGTAAGAAAGGGGGGGGAGAAGAGATTCCCCCCCCCCCTACTAAGTTTTGAAGTCGATTTTATACCTTGTCAAGGTCGGGAGAAGTGCTGTGTGCAACACCTCCCCAAACGTAGCAACATCTTTGAATGTATTTGACTCTTATGAAGGTAGAGGATTGCATCTGGAGTCAGAGACTTTCTGAATGATTCAACCATTTTTCTAGTGACCTAAGCAACAGACTGGATTATGAAGTTAATAAGGACAAAATTTTTGTTGTCATTTCTTTTCCTTTCTTCGTATCCGTTGTTTCGGCATCCATTGCAGGAGCAACAATTCCTCAAAGACAGCAGAAAAAGTAGACCAACCTTGGCTAAGTATATAGGTAATCAAATGTTATCATTTGTGTTTTCTTTCTTCGTATCTATTGTTCTGTTACCTATATGCTAATAGGATGATGATGATGATGATGATGATGATGATGATGATGATGATGATGATGATGATGATGATGATGATGATGATGATCTGAGTGTCCTCATGGGCAGGTGCTCCCTCGATTGGCCAACATGGAGGACCCGGTCTGCATCCTGCAAATGTTGGCTCCTTTAATTTCAGGAACAAGATCACGGATCAAAAACAGGTAAACAACCTCTCTAATTCCAGGTATGACAAGGACACAGACCAAACACAAGAAATCAGGAATAAAAAGAACAAACTACAAAGCCATAGAAAGAAATGGACCACCAAAGAGAATAGACTGGTAATGGACTGCTACTACAGAAACCGCCACCCTAAAGAAAGAGACTATTTGAAACGAATGAAAAATCTATGGGACATTTCTTCTGGCCACCATACAACAGAACAAAGGATAGTAGATCAAGCAAGACAGATCCTCAATGTTTATCGAAGAGAGGTGGAGAGTACTGGAAATCTGGGGAGGCTTGTTGTCACTGAGACTCCTGGGAACACCACCAGTTATTATAAGTGATAAATTCGACTAAAAAAGACTATGAGAAATTCGAATCAAAGGGAAGACTGAGACTATACAAGGACAGCAATTATGAAAACAGCTGAAATATTAAGAAAAATCCTTGAATGTGGCAACCAACCCACATAAACGACAAACACTGACCAGCCACATTGAAATTGCAACAGAATTAAAAGAAATACATATGAACCCAAGGGAACTGAAACTGCAAGAACTCTTATAAACTGCGCCCCTCCCCCTCCCCCACCCCAAAAATAGGCTACCTTGACAGATACCACACAAAATAGCTGTGTAGGGTGAAGGAGGATGGAAAGACCGAGGAGGGAGAGCACTAATCAGACCTCCACTGAAAAAGTGCTGAGAGTACTGGGACCTTGGGAAGGCTCATGCCACTCAAATACTAGTTAAGACTAATGGCCGTTGCTAGCGAGAAATCAATGGTAAGCGGCTGTTGTGATAATGTAAAGTCATTTGCAAAGGTTATCGAAAGAGATTGAGAGTACTGGAAATCTGGGGAGACTTGGTGTCATCCAGACTCCAGTGAACACCACCGGTTATTATAAGTAAGAAATCACTGACAATGACTTGTGTGAGAACTTCTAGTGAGTATTATTATTATTATTATTATTATTATTATTATTATTATTATTATTATTATTATTATTATTATTATTATTATTATCATCATCATCATCATTCTACAACAACAACAACAACAACAACAACAGCAACATTTGTCACCATCATTCTTATTACCATTATTGTTAATATAATTATTATTATGGCCTACTATTATTATAAAGAAAAAAGTCACTGATGTTATGAAAAATTATTTTTTGGTGTTTTATTATTTTTTCATCAATATTTTTCATAATCTCGGATGAATACAATCAAATTTGAAACAAGTCGGAACAGACGCCTTGATTGTTTTGAAGGAAAAATAAAAACAATACCAAAAATTATTTTTCATAACATCGGTGGACTTATTCTTTATAATAATAATAATAATAATAATAATAATAATAATAATAATAATAATAGTAATAAGAATGTTGGTGACAAATGGAATGTAATAATAGTTCTAGTAATAATAATAATAATCATAGTAATTGTGATAATGATGATAATAATAATAATCCCAGCCATGGTCAAATAGCATAGGGGGTAGAGAGTCTTTAGTAAGCCGTAGTGAATGCAACATCTTAAAGGATAGCAAATACCCAATGGAAAGCAATGGCAGTTGTAAATACCAGGTTGACATCTGGCGGGGTTTAACTGCGTTTCATGACCAGGATTGGGTCTTAAGCTTTGAGTAGCAACTCTCCTAGAGATGGTATCTCAATAAAAATATTAGGAATGGAAAATCTTATACAAACCATTCCTTGGATTATTCCAATATGAGTGTTCAAAATTATCAAACCGAAAATTACGTAAGTGGGTCTGGAACGTCAAGTAACGAGATTTCCCAGATCGTCATTCAGCTCGAAACACTAACACTAATTGGACTAAGGCCTTCAATAGAATTGTGATCAAATGTTTTGAAGAGTGATATAGACAGCGAATGCACCGAATCTGGAATGAGATAAGCTTGTTTGAATTAACAGAGCAAAAACTTGCAGGACAAGCCCATGTGATTAGAACGAATAAATGGTTATTTGCTATTGAAATTGAAGAACTAAAAAGAGAAATTGAGAGAGAAGACTTAAATGAGTTTATGGAGATTAATAAAATTGATATAGTTGAAGAAAAGTCTAAGGTAGAAGCACCAACAAACCCTGAGAGCGAAAATATTGTAACTAATGGTGATCATGCTGTTTCCACAGAAGCAATCGTAAAACGTATGATAGAACATGGGATGACAGAAGAAGATATTGATATTTTCAGATTGTTAGACGAGAAACTAAGAGCTGGCAATTTAGAACAGCCGCTGAACCTGCGATTTGTCAATAGGAAAAGACTGTATCCACCAAAGTGAATGATGTCTTGCCATTTTTAGTAGTAAATAATCGTGATCAGTGCAATAAAATTATTAAAGCTGATGCCAATATTGTATCAAAGCTATTTGGAATAGAAAAACGGAATAAAAAAGTAAAGAACGAGTCCTGGTGGGGAAAACGTTTGAATGGGCAGATAAAACAACTTAGAAAGGATTTAAGTAAAGTGCAAGCTGTCTAAAATGGCAAACTGAAAAGTCAGAATGCTTGTGAAAGACTAATCCATAAGTTTGGCTTACATCGAAAAGGTTTCAAATGTGTAATTGAAGAACTAAAACAGCATGTCATAGCTAAAACTGCCAAATTTAAACATTACAGCGACAGAATTGAGCAGTATTGGCAAAACAGACTGTTCAAGAACAACCAGAAACTTCTTTCTGAACAACTAGAAGGAATTGAAAGTGGAACTGACGTTATACCTGATGCTGACCAATCTCGTGCATTATGGAAAGGCATTTGAAAAAAGGAAGTAAAACATTAACATGATGCAGAATGGATCAAAGATATTGAAAAAGAGGTGTCCTCTAGAGTAGAACGACAAACGAACATAACAGTCACTGTTGAGATGCTGAAGGAGAAGGTTAAAAAGCTTTCAAATTGGAAAGCACCAAACCAGACTGTGTCCATTATTGGTTTAAAAACCTTCCGGCTCTTTACCCACTTCTTGCAGCAATGATAAATGGTTGTTTGGCGACAGGTAGCTTCCATGAATGGCTAACAAAGGGCACTACAGTCTTCATCATTAAAGATAAGACAAAAGGGGTTAAAGTGACAAAATTCAGACCAATCACTTGCCTCTCAGTTATGTGGAAAGTTTGCACTAACATATTGTCTGAAAGTATCTCTGATAACTTGGACCAAAACAGTTTGCTGTTTGAGGAACAGAAAAGCTGCCGAAAAAATTCATGTGGCACCAACAACTTCTGAGCGATAAAATGGTCATGAGAAACTGCAAACAAAGAACTACTAATCCTGTAATAGAGTGGGTAGATTATAAGAAGGCATTTGGCGTGGTGCCACATTCATGGATACACAAATGCTTGGAGATTTTTGGAATTGTCTCCAACATTCAAACAGCTTTAAAGAATAGCATGAAGAATTGGAAAACCAATTTAACTTTGGGATGTGCTCCATTAGGTAAAGTGAAAATCAGGAGAGGGATTTTCCAGGGAGATAGTCTTTCCCCTTTGCCTTTTGTCATCAGTTTGATCCCAATGACACTTCTCTTACGAAATGTGAAGGCAGGATATGAACTTGAAAAGGGACTTCCTACAGTCAACCACTTACTATTCATGGATGACCTTAAAGGTTTTGGGAAGAATGAAAACCAACTTTATACACTAATGAATACGGTTAAATTATTTAGTAACGACATACGAATGGAATTTAACATCACTAAATGTGCTATTCTGGTTATAAAAAGAGGTAAACTCGTCCATTCAGATGACCTTGAACTCCCAACAACAGATCTGATAAGCAATATTAACAGTGAGAGGGGCTACAAATACTTGGAAATATTGGAAGCAGATAAGATTAAAAACAATAAATGAGAAACCAGGTCACAACTGAGTACAATAGAAGAGTAAGGGTTATTTTTAAAATCGCATCTCCACAGTCGGAATACAATCTATGCTATCAATGCGAGATCAGTAACGATCATTCGATATACTGCTGGTATATTTGACTGGAACTAAAATGAACTAAAAAATTTGAAGTGAAATTTGTTTTGCGATCAACTTGCGACATGATGCATTGTCTTGGGGAAAGAGCACTTTTTCTTCATTTGTGGCCTTTTTTTAGTGGTGTCATCTTTTAAACGCACCAATAATGCTACATAATATTTGCTATTGATGGTTCGTCCTTTCTCAAGGTAATTGATAAAATAAAATACCTTGCGCATCCCAAAATATGGAGGCCAAAGCCTTGTTTGCTGATGTTTGCATGAATTAAAATGTTTGGACACCAAAACACGGAAAATGCTTACAATTTAAGGAGATTTTTCAAAAAAAAGAGATGCAGATCGATTGTATCTACCTAGAAATGAATGTGGTCGAGGTTTACTTAGTATTGAAGATTTCGTCAATATAGAAGAAGGTTGTCTATCTAAATATATTTCTAAAAGTAATGAGATTCTTCTTCAATAAGTGAAAAGAGAGAAAATACTGGGGTGAAAAAGAATCAAGGGTTGCAAGAGAGAGCGGAAATTCTTTGGAAAGAAACTACACAGTGTATTCTTTAAAAATACTGAATTTAGAGATAATGACAGCTGGAATTGGTTGGTCCGAGTGATCTCAAAAGATCAACTGATAGCACCTAAATGGTAGTCGAGAAACAAGCCACTCGCACTAGGTCGATCAAACACTACATTGACAAAATTGCAGAATCACCGATCTGCCGATTGTGTAATGAAAGGGAAGAAACCTTAGCACATATTGTATCTGAATTCGTTATGCTAGTACAACATTAATATAAAAAATGGAGACACAACAAAGTCGCTCAGATACTACACTGGAATATATGCAAACTCTATGAATTGGACTACAATGAGAAGTGGTATGAGCATAAGGCAGAAGTGGTACAGGAGAACGACAATGTCAAACTTCTTTGGGGCATCAGCATACAGACTGATAAGGTTCTTGAACATTCCAAACCCGACTTAATCTTTCTAAACAAAAACAAGAAAACTTGCTTAATCATTGATATAGCCTGCTCCTTCGATACCAGAGTGCAGGAAAAAACATGAAAAAAAAAATACTAAGATCTAAAATGGGAATTAGTTAGACTATGGAAATGTAAAGAAGTCCATGTGATTTCCATTGTAATTGGAAAGGTTGGAACCACAACGAAAGTCACCATAAATGGCTTAAACAAATTGACGAGACAATTTCTTTTCCCAATTCTGCAAAAGGCTTGCCTATCAGGAACGGCAGCTTGAATGTCTAAAGTCAAGGGAATTGACCTGATGTTCAAAAAAATAAAATAAAAATAAATAAATAAATCCAATAAAAACATCCAAAAGTTGTGACTACTATGATTTCATAATAAAAATAATAATGAAAATAATAATAATAATGTATAAGTAAATAGACTTTTTATTTTTACTTATGCAACTAAAATGTCTTCAAAGATATGTTACAGTTTATAAATTTTCGAATGAAATCAGAGTTTAATAAATATTTCTGAATATATATCATCAGGTAAGTTATTTATGATGATCAAAAGCAACAAAATACTTAACCTTGAGAAATTGTGATTTAAAATAATTGTTACAAATTTTCACTGTCATCGATCTATCTGCGATACAATCTATTACGATATTCTTTTGCTAATAAGGTAATAGATTTTGGAACATGTTAAGAATAGCAATAAAATGGAAGTAAATAAATTGAGAAATAAATAAATAAATTGAGAGGGCGATGCTGGGTAGTAAAATTTACAAAGCTTTATGATATAATAAAAACATCTTGCAAGATAATAGAGGTAAAATGCTGATTAATTAGAAAGAGGGACACACTGATTAGCCAGTTTGAATTCTAAAAAGTACAACAAAATCGATAACATTGGTCTGCGCTGTTTTCAAGGTCATAACATAATTTTTGATCAGCCAGCTTTTAGCTCTGATTTCGAAAATCAGATCAAGTTTTTGAAATATAAGGTCATACCAGAAATTCCTATATTCTTCTCTATTTGTAAATGACTGAAAGACAATGAACAATTCAAATACGCCGGGTACAGCGAGTTATTAAAAGTATTCTTTTGCTGAGTTTCACAAAAATTATTTGAAATATTGATAATTTGTATAATTTTGATTATTCGGACTACTGTTCTCATCTTGAGTGTTATCATCACAACGTTTCGGCCGCTATGACCTCCAACCTTCTTCAGGAGTATCTTTTCGAATTCGGGAATATTTCTGTCGAACTCGGGAATCTGGATGGAATTTCAAAGACTTCTTCCAGTCATGACTGATGGAACGCGAGCATGCTACCCCCGTGGATTAAATAAAGGGTTCCAGTCGAAAAATTATACAAAGAAACATTGAGAACTTTGTAAAAATAACAATAAACATTGAAAACAAGCCGCGCATGCGTGGTCCCCCTCTGTATGTGACGAGTGTAAAATGCAATAAATTTGGGCAATTTGGGGAATTTTTGACCCCCCATTGTAGCCCCTGGGGCGCGAACAAGAATTTTTCTGAGGTCAAGGATGCTCATTTTATATCCAGAATAATTGCCTCTACATTTTGGCCAAGTTTCAGAAAAATTGAATGGATGGATCAAACGTTATGGGAGAAAAGGGTCATTTTTTGCCATTTTGGGGGCTTTTGACCCCCTGGGGGGCGCGAATCAGATTTTTTCCAAGGTCAGCGATACTTAGTTTCTATTAGGAACAATTGCCTCCACATTTTGGCCAAGTTTCAGAGAAATTGAATGGATGGATGAAAAGTTATGGGGCAAAAAATGTCATTTTCGGCTATTTCGGGGCCTTTTGACCCCCTGGGGGGCTAACCAGATTTTTTTTTTTCAATCGGAGAATGTCACTTTCTAACCTGACCAAAGTTACAACTTCATGCAAAATTTCAGAGAAATTTCAGAAAAATTGAATGTATGGATCAAACGTTACGGGAGGAAAGGGTCATTTTTTGCCATTTTAGTGGCACTGTGACCCTCTGGTGGCGCGAACCGGATTTTTTCTAAGGTCAGCGATACTTAGTTTCTATTAGGAACAATTGCCTGCACATCTTGGTCAAGTTTCAGAGAAATTGAATGAATGGATGAAAAGTTATGGGGCAGAAAATGTCATTTTTTGCCATTTATGGGGGTTTTGACCCCCTGGGGGGGATAACCAGATTCTTTTTCAAAAATCTGAGAATGTCACTTTCTAACCTGACAAAAGTTACAACTTCATGCAAAATTTCAGAGAAATTCAATGGATGGTTGCGGAGAAAAATCCAGACGGACACACACACGGACACACACACGGACGGAAATGCCTCAAAACATAGGTCTCACAATTTTTTAAATCGGGGACCAATAAATTAAATTATGTATGTATCTATTTATGATACCTAACAAAAATTTTAGTTTTTAATCTGGGGTACCAGGAAAAGTCTTTTCCACCTTTAAATTTTTTTTATCGGTAAAGATTAAACATAACTTTGGTTTGCACGATTCTCAAGGTCTAACATATACAATTTGATTTTAGGTCAGTTGTTTTGCCACTGAATCTGAAAATTCATTGAATTAAATCAAGTCATTGAAATATAAGGTTATAGCAGAAATTTCTATATTCTGATTTATTTGAAGGTAAATGAAACATATAATAGCAAATTTTGAACTGATTTATTCAAATAAGCTTTACAGAATATTTCTAATATATATCAACAATAGTAAAACCCACAAAGAAGCTACTCATGGATGTTTGACTTCAAAGGAAGCATGATATGAATTCTACACAAAATCCGTGATTTTTGTCTCATGCCTTTGAAGAACCACATATATTGCATAACCGGACATAATCTTTGCCAAGTGGTGATGGTAGCAGACTACACAGAGTTGTGACGTTGGGGTGTAAGTTGTAGTTGCTGTGATTATAGATTTCTTCTTCTTCTTCTTCTTCTTCTTCTTCTTCTTCTTCTTCTTCGTAGCAGTTATAGTAATAGTTGATTGGTCCCACTCTTTCTTCTTCTCTGCACCCTCTCTCTCACAGATGTGATGTTGCTAGTCTCAGTCTTTTCTATAAATACTATTATGGCATGTGTTCTTCAGAATTGTCTGATCTATTCCCCACTTCCTTTGTTCCAGCTCGTTTGACTCGTTTGTCAAGCGGCCTCCACCAATTCACTGTTTTGATACCTCATTGTAATACAGCTTCCTGTTGCAGTAGCTTCTTTCCAAGAACTGCAGGCTTGTGGAAATCTCTTCCTGCTGACTGTTTTCCTCCTACCTATAGCCTTGGTCTTTTCAAGACTAAAACCAATAGGCATATTCTGTCTTTGTGATAATCATCTTTCGTTCTTGTTAATTCCTTATATCAAGTGTTTCATGCCTTGTTTGAAGCGATTTCCATTAAAAAAAGTAATAATTTTGACTATATCGTTGTCTGCCTCTCTCTTTTTTATAGCAGCCTGTTTGATGGTTGTAATCTCGTCATAGTAAATAAAAACAACAACACGCATTATTTGCTCTGTGCTTTCAATTTATTTTGTAATTTTATTTTACTACATTTTTCTTTACACTATGCATTAGTATTACATAATAACCAGTTGGTTTTCTCGCAATCTCTCCCCCAAAGGTGGAGAGAGCAAATCTCCGAAGCACGTATGTTCTGTTTGCAGTTCAACGCTCAAGAGCTGGGCTAGACTTTCTTTCTTGTGCCATACTCACATCTCTCAACTTCCGGTTTACTCACATCTCTCAACTTCCGGTTTACTCACATCTCGCAACTTCCTGTTTACCTACGTCACTTCCTTTGACATTTTAACTTAATATCTAACTTTAACTTCGAAGTGGAAATTTCCTTCTTATGTACAATCTTGCAACACATGTCCACAGATGTACCAGCACCTATTAGAATGTTTCATACACTCTCAATCCATTATAATACACATCTCGACATGAGAAGTGAAAAAAATAAGTAGTTATTTAAAGTTACCCATGATAACCAGCTGTGGCAAAGGTAGACTCTGGAAACGCTTGGATGATAACGTTATTTTAGAAAAACATTCTGAAAAAAAAATGAGCATAACTTCAAAACCAGACTTGACAAAAGAAAATGAATGAGATCTTTGAATATGTCATGCAAAAATGATCCTAAATCGAATAGAAAATACTTGACCTGTAAAAAAGGTTTGGAAATGCTGTCCAGTGTAATTTTCATTGCTCACTCATTTTAAATTGTCTTAAATATTATTTGGCAGTAATCTATTATTATACTAAGACTGAGTTAATCAAAGTTTGTTTCCCTGACGACTTTTTTTCTATATACGTTAATCACGTAAAATACATGTTAAAATACTCCACAGGTTCAAGATTAAAATATGTTTTAAAAAAAAAAACTTTAATTTAAATTTTTTAATTTGTCGAATTAATTTGCAATTAACTTACAACGTTTCTATTTACTACTTTCACCTTTTCTTGCTGTTTTTTTTATTTATTTATCGCTCAGCCATTAGTTTATAAAAGCTCTATCCCTCCTCTCTCTCTTTCTCTTTATCAACGATAATATAATTACTTTCTCTGCATAGCCGCTTTCGTTATATCTCCTCTTCTCCTTTTTATTTACGATGATAGACAGTAAAAAAAGTTCCATACTACTACTTAACACGTAGAGAGAGAGAGAGAGAGAGAGAGAGAGAGACAAAGAGAGAGAAAGAGAGAGAGACAGAGAGAGAGACAGAGAGAGAGAGAGGAAAAGAGAGAGAGAGACAGAGAGAGAGAGACAAAGAGAGAGAAAGAGAGAGAGACAGAGAGAGAGAGAGAGAGAGAGACAGAGACAGAAAGAGAGAGAGAAAGAGAGAGAGAGAGAGAGAGAGAGGGAGAGAGAGAGAGTAATTTTGGATTTTGTCTTTTCTATTTTTCGGAGGGCTTTGCAAACTCACTTATTTTTTTTCATACCAGCCAGGAGAATCTTCTCTGTCAAATGAGGTATGGTTATATTTAGTTCTAGGAGGCCATCATCCTAGGCATTGCCACCTCTTTCGGGAGGGGATTGGTTTATTGTCTGTCGCCTGAAGCTCCTCTGCTGGGGAATTTTGACAGGACTGTTCACGACTATTTTTATACTCTTCTAGCATGCCCTCATCAGGGTCGCTAGTTTCCCCCCTTAAACTGACCTTGTGTCACATCTTGCTGCTGAGAATCCTTGGCACATTCTGATTCTAGGATCTGGTTCTTAAGGGGTCTGACCCTTCTGTCTGAATTTAGTATGATTCGATTCAGTCTTAAGAGGCCATCCTCCCAGACATTACCTTCTCCTTAGGATGGGGGAGTATTGCCGGGCGGCTTTTTTCTTGGTTCGGTTTGGTCCTAGAAGACCATTTCTTTTCTCTAATCAAGAGTTCATCTTCATCTTTCCTTTTTACGTTGTTATTCGTAGTCGAATGTAAAAACAATGAATCTATGCTGAGACCAATAAACGTAACTGCTCATAAAAGACTTCATCCTCGTCATTCCTGGATGTCCCATATGAAAGTTCTTTAATATTTTTCTCAGTGATGCCGATATCACCACAAGCTTGCCTATAACAAGATAGCATCACATGAAAAAAAAGTGTTTTCGTGATTTGACTTTTCCTTTAACCAACTTGTGATTCCTCTTTTTATCTGTCATAAATTTATCGAATTTGGCTTTGAATTTAATCTCCTCAATGGTTACTGACAATTCCTTTACTGTATTGCAAAGCACGTTTTTTATCGCCATTTCTGCATTTAATGAAGCAAATACCGTTTCTTTTAAAGTTTCAGTCAGCCTAGAAATAAGCCTTGGCAATCCGTCTGCGTGTTCGATTTTCTTAGGTGGAAGGAACTCCATTTTAAACGTATAATTTAAAAGAACGTTTCGCAGTATGAGCTGCTTCACCTTTTTAGGTCCAAATGTAATGGACGATGTTCCGTTTGTAAGATAAAGCTTCTTCCGTGCAAAAATTTGTGGAACATTTTTTTTACTGCAAATATAATAACTAGGGCTTCTTTTTCTATTTGTCTATATTTTTTTCTGCTGACAATAGCGTCCTTGACGCGTGAGCTACTGCTTTCAACTGTCCGTCATTTGTAATAAAACCGCACTTAAGCCCAAACTACTAGCAACGTATATCGCTTTATTGGGGGGTCATAATGCGTGGGAGATAAATCAGACGTTAAGGCTTTTATAATTTATTCGAATGCGTTTTGACATTCAGAAGACCAACTCCATTTTGTATTTTTCTGAAGTAATTGATTTGGTAGGTTTCTTAATGCGTGACTTTTATGAAAAAAATTGCTGTAATAATTTGTACGCCCCACAAAAACTCGTAATGTCGGTGGTGGCATATTCTTTATAGCTGCTGATCTAGCCGGATCTTATTTTAGACCCCTTTCATCAATTATGTGTCCCAAGTATTTAATTGCTGTTAAAAATTCGCATTTATCCATGTTTAGCTAAAAGCCGTATTCTTTAATTTTTAAAAACACTAATTCCACATGTTCTGCGTGCTCTTCACGATTTGCACTTCTATTAATATATCGTCTAGATATGCGACTGCAAAATCCAAGTCAGCAACATGGCGCCCATAATTTGTTGAAAAATTACTGGCACGACTTTAATACTAAAAGGCAGTCTATTGTATTTGTACAACACTTTGTGTGTATTTATTGTTATAAATTTGTACATTTATCTTCCAATGGTATTTGTAGATATGCATCTGATAAGTCGAGAATCTTTTATCTCTATTTAATTTTGCGGTATTTCTTCGAGGTTCGATAATGGATAATTATAAGTTTTTTTTAATAAGTTTTTACACAGTCATTTAGTCCAGTAGAGAAATCAACGACAACTCGAATTTTGCTGCTCTTTTTCTTTTTACATAAACTGTGACAGTCGCCCAAGCACTGCAGTCAGTTTCATTTAGTATCCCGATGTTTTCTAAACGATCCAATTCTTTTTCAATTATTTCTCGAACTGCTAAAGGTACTTGTTTTCTTAGTTTAAGAATCGGTTGTGCATTATTTTTTAATTCGAATGTGGCTGTAGCTTTTGTGCAAATTCCTAAACCTTCAGTAAAAAATGTTGAGAAAATCTGATTTTTACATTTTCTGTGTTGGTGCCTTAACGTTATATTTATTTAGCAAACCACCTACAGACGCGTGTTTTACCATCTGCGGCTCATCAGCATGGCTAGACCTAGCAAGATATATATATATATATATATATATATATATATATATATATATATATATATATGTATGTATAATTGTATATCTTATATTTTATATTTTTATATATTTTTATAGCTGATATATATTTATATATATTTTTATATTTTTATAGCTATTAAGAATATTGTCAATATTTTCTTAAATCTTATTATTATTAATATTATTATTATTATTTACTCACTAGGAGTTATCACACTGGTCATCGTCAGTGATCGCCCACTGCCGACAACTTGTGGTATTCCCTGGAGTCTGAGTGACAACAAGTCTCCTCAGACTTCCAGTATGCTCCACCTCTTTTCGTTCATCACTGCTGATGACCTTGCGGTAATTGCAACAGCCACCTACCAACGATCTCGCTGATAAGGGCCATTGGTCCCCTCTGGGGCCCGAGTGGCAACAAGCCTCCCCAAGGTCCCAAAGCTGTCCGCGCTCTTCCAGTGGAGGTCGCTTTCCCTCCTCGACCCTCTGTCCATAATTTTCGTGGCGTCAGCCTATGCTTGCACCTCTCTCGTGCGGTTGTATTTTCCCCGGTTCTGTTGTCTTGTGCTTCCATGTGTTTGTTCTCCATTCGTTGCTTATGTGGGTTGGTTTCCGCATTCGAGGACATTTCTCAGGATTGTAGCTGTTTTGATCATTACTGTCCTTTGTATGGTCTCAGTTATCCCTTTGATTCCTATTTCTCCTAGTCTTTTCTCCATGTTTTTGGGGACTGTTCCTAGTGCTCCTATGATTATTGGTGTTATACTGACTTTCTTCATGTTCCATATTCCTTTCAATTCTCTGGCAAGTTCAGTATATTTGCTTCTTTTTTCCGTCTCTTTGATCTTCACTCTGTGGTCTGCTGGAACGGCAAAGTCCACGATTTTGCAGGATTTTTCTTTCTTTGTTGATTATTATCATATCCGGTCTCCTTGCTGTTATGGGTTTGTCTGTTTGTACATTCACATCCCATATGATTTTGTATTTTTCGTTTTCCAGTACAGTTTCTGGTTTGTGTTTGTACCGTTTTTTTGCATATTCGAAATTCAGTTGTTTGCACATTGCCCGGTGTACTTCTTTCCCCACGCTGTCATGTCTGTTCTTGTATTCCTTTTGTGCTAGCTTGCTGCATTCACTTATTATATGGTTTATCGTTTCGTCTCTTTGTCCACACAATCGGCATTTGCTGTTTTCCTGGGTTTTATCTATCTTTGCTTTAATAAAGTTTGTCCTAATCGCATTGTTCTGTGCGGCCGTCAGCAGAGATTCCGTTTCTCTGTTCAAGTGTCCTTTTCTTAGCCATGCCCAGCTGTTTTCATTGGCTTCATCGCTTGTGAGTCTTATAAAGCGTCCATGTAGTTGTTTTTCTTCCCACTTTTTCTTTCTTGTCTTTTTGTTTCTGGGTTCAGTGCTTCCGGAGTTGTTTGTTGGGCTGATGTCTCTTGCTGTGGTGATCAGTCTTTCCGTGTTCTGGGTTACATATTTCTCCAGCTCTTTTTTGGTGTCTTCCACACAGTCTTCTATACTTACCAGTCATCTACCTCCTTCATTTCTTTTCATGTAGAGTCTGTCCGTATCGTCTTTTGGGTGCAATGCATTGTGCATAGTCATTAGTTTTCTAGTCCTCTGGTCAAGGTGCCTGAGTTCTTCTTTGGTCCAGCCTATGAATGGTCCAGAGTATCTTATTAGTGATACAGCCCATGTGTTTATCCCTTTTACTTGGTTTCTGCTATATAGTTTAGTTTCTAAGAGTTTCCTTGTTCTTCGTAGATATTCTTTTCCAATCTTCTCTTTCATTTCTGTATATTTGATTGTGTCTGCTTCCAGAACTCCCAGGTATTTATAACTATCTTGTTCTCCTAGCGCCCTCATCTCCTCTTGGTTGGGGAGTTCTATACCTTCTGTCGTCTCCAGTTTTCCTCTTTTGATCTCTAGCAGTGCACATTTTTCTATTCCAAACTCCATTTGGATATCCTGGCTGAATATCCTGGTTGTATTTATCAGCTTTTCCAGTTCTTTTTTGTTTTTTGCAAACAGTTTAAGGTCATCCATGTACATCAGGTGGTTTATTCTTTGTTCTGTATTCGTGAACCTGTATCCGGCATCACACTTTCTGAGTATGTAGTTGAGTGGCATCATGGCTATTATAAACAATAGTGGTGATAGAGAGTCTCCTTGAAAAATGCCTCTCTGTATTTTTATCTCAGACAGGTATTGTCCTCCGGCTGTCAGTTTTAGTCTCCATGTTTCCATTGCTTTCTGGATGAGATTAATAATCCTGTCTGGTATCTTGTATATTTTTAAGCATTCAATTATCCATGTTTGGGGGATTCTGTCGTAGGCTTTCTTGTAGTCAATCCATGCCATGGTTATGTTCTTCTGTCTGCTTTTCACCTCCTTCAGGGTATTTTGATCAATGTATAGTAGATCATGTGCCCCTCTTTGTCCTTTCCGGCATCCTTTTTGTTCCTCGGGGAGCAGTCCACGTTTGTCCAGGGATTGGTAGATTTGTTCTCTCAGTTAAGCTGTGAGAATTTTCCACATTATTGGTAGACATGTTATCGGTCTGTAGTTGCTGGGGGTAGTTCCCTTTTTTTGGGTCTTTTTGTATTAATGTTGTTCTTCCTTCCGTCATCCATTCTGGTACATCTGTTTTGCGGATACATCCACTCAGTTTCTGCGCTAGTCTTTCATGCAGGGTCGTGAATTTTTAAAACCAGTATGCATGTATTCAATCGTGGCCCGGTGCTCTCCAGTTTGCCATTTTTCTTAGGGTTTTCTTGATCGTTTCTTTGTTGATTTCTGTTTCGGTTCCTTCTTCGATTTCCTGCAGTTCATCTTTCATGTTTTTCAACCATTGGGCATTCTTGTTGTGCTTTTTCGGTTCTTCCCATATCTTGCTCCAGAATTGTTTTGTTTCTGTTGGGCTCGGTTGCTCTGTTGTTTTTTCTCCATTTACGTTTTTGTAAAACTGGCTTTCATTGTTTTCAAAGGTCCTGTTCTGTTTGCTCTGTTCTGATTTGTACCTGTATCGTCTCAGTCTTCCTTCTATTGCTGCTATCCTTTGTTTTATTTCTTCATGTTTCTCATTTAGTTTTTCCTTGCGTTTTTGATTTTTGCTTCTTAATCGTTTCATGTCCTCCTTCCTTCTGTTCACGGTTTTAGCTTCTTTCCGAAGTTTGGTGATCTGAGCTTCCAGTCTGATTTCCCATCTAGGTTTTGTCGGTCCTCTCTTTTGTCCATTCTCTTCGTTTCTTAGTTTCGTACTTACCGATTTTGCCCCTGTATATAACAGGTTGTTTAGGTCTGTAATAGTTTCTGTTGGGATGTGTGTGAGGAGTCTGTTTACTCTTTCTGTTTCTGCTTTTAACTTCTTCGCTACTTCATTCCTGAGAGATGGGAGTTTTGTTTTGTTTTCTAACATGTATCCTCTAATGTTCTCCACTTCACTTGCTTCTTTTTCGTTGAGTTCTATCTCAGCAGGTTCTGTGGTTCCGCAGTCTTCTATCTCACCTGGTTCTGTGATTCCGTAGTCTTCAATCTCTTCAGTTTCAGTGTGTATGTTTTGCCCGTCCTCTTCCTGTGGTTTCTCCTTCGGTGGTGTTTCTTGCTCCGTTTTGCCATTAACCTTCTGTCCGATTTCCGTCAGTTCCATCTCCGAGAACCATCCTCGCTTGAGGATCTGTCTTGCTTGATCTGCTATCCTTTGTTCCATTGTATGGTAGTCACTAGCGATGTCCCAGAGATGTTTCATTCGTTTTCGGTAGCATCTTTCTGTAGAGCGGCGGCTTTTATAATAGCACTCCATCACCAGTCTGTTCTCTTTCGTGGTCCATTTCTTTCTATATCTTTTCAGTTTGCTGTTTTCGCTCTGGTTTTCCTGTCTTTGGTCTGTGTCCTTGTCATACCTGGAATCAGAGAGGTTACTTACCTGGTTCTTGTCCGTTGTCTTGTTTCTGAAATGAGAAGGGCCAACATTCGCAGGATGCGGACCGGGTCCCCCATGTTGGCTAACGAGGGAGCACCTGCCCATCATGACACTCAGGTCTTTCTCCTGAGTCCCACGGCTTGTATTGATATTATTGTGCATTATTCATATTTTTGGTGTGTGTGGCCACACCAGGCCCAGGCTTATTCTGCCTGTGGTCCTGTCACAGGGATAGTGATTGTCTCATTCATTTTAATGAGTGATATCGTGCACTACCACACAAACAAAAAAAAAATAACTAAATAAATAAAAAAAAAAAAAAATAAATAAAACAAAAATAATAATAAAAAATTATATATATATATATATATATATATATATATATATATATATATATATATATATATAAGGACATAGTATAAGTTCATTGTACACGAAAAGGGGACAGAAAGTTGAAGATAGGTTTCCCTCTACCGAGTAAGCATAAATAATAGAAATAAGGCTAAATTTCAGGCCTGCATGAGAGTTCAAAAATTTATTCATTGGGAGCTTGATAGGAAGACACTAGGACATATAAACACCAAAGTTTAACAGGGTTAATACTAGCTCGTTTGGTAGCATTGCGATTAGTAGAAAACGGTGAAAAAGAAAAAAACTTAACTGATCATTCGAGGGGTTTTTCAATCAAGTCGGTGGGATTTTTTTTTGATAGGCTACTTTTGCAAATGACCCTTCATACGCGGACAAATCAAGTACTTCTTAGGAAATGGAAGAGGTAGCTTTTGGGGCATTGGTTGGGGGGGGGGGCGCACCGAGAATTACAGTTAGCTTGCTATTTATAGATTGAAGTCCAACTTATCTTGTATGGCTTAAAGTAACAAGGGAAGAAAGAGGCAAGGGGAAGAGAATGAGGAGAAGAGAATTGGGATTATTATTATTATTATTATTATTATTATTATTATTATTATTTGCACTTACTAGAAGTTCTCACACAGATCATCGTCAGTGATTGCTCATCGACAACAACCAGTGGTATTTCCTGGAGTCTGAGTGACAACAAGCCTCCCCAATTTCCAGTATTCTTCACCTCTTTTTGATAACGATGCGGTATCGCAACAGCCTCTTACCATTGATTTCTCGCTGATAAGGACAATTGGTCTTCTCTGGGATTTGGGTGGCAATAAGCCTCCCCAAGGTCCCAGCATACTCTGCACTTCTCCAGTGGAGGTCTGGTGGTTTGTGCTGTCCCTCCTCGGTCTTCTCATCCTCCTCGACCCTCTACAAATATTTTGTCTGGTGTCAGCCTAAGCCGGCACCATTTAAAAATAAATAAATAAATAACAAATAAATAAATAAAATAAAATTTTTAAAAATTAATTTAATTTAAAAAAAATAAATAATTTTTTAAAAATTTTTTCCTTTTTTTCCTTTGAATTCCTTAATTTTTTCCTTTTCTCTTTCCTTATTTAAAAAAAAAAAAGTTTTAATTAAAAAATTTTTTTAAATTTAAAAAAAATAAATTTGGGGGTTGGGTGGGGTGGGGAGAGAGGGAGGAGCTTATAGTGTGTCTTGCAATTTCTGTTTCTTTGGTTCATTTTTGTGTAGTGATAGCTGAGGCCGGTGTAATTTATTGGGGTGGGGGGGGATTATGAAGTGCTGTTTCTTGCACTTTCTGTTCCTATGGTTCGTGTTGTGGTGTTCTTCGTGTGGTTTTGTTTTCTCCCTGTTGTAAATTCCTTGTGACTGGTTAGCCTTTGTAGCTTATGCGTGTTGGTTTCCGCATTCGAGGATTTATTATTATTATTATTATTATTATTATTATTATTATTATTATTATAAAAATTATTATTGTTATTGTTGTTATTATTATTATTATTATTATTATTATTATAATAATAATAATAATAATAATAATAATAATAATAATAGTAGTAGTAGTAGTAGTAGTAGTAGTACCAGTGTAGATGAAAATCCTCAGCTAAATTCCACCCACCCTAAACAAAAATGAGATTATATTTTTTTAAAGCCATTACGTGTGAACATTCTGAAAAACTTGTCATGAAGAAGAAAATTTTTTTTTAGAATTTAGAGTGGGAGATCAGGGGCACATGTAAATTTAACATAAAATTAGCCGAGGACAGAAAAGATAAAGTGTTGTATCAGAAAAGATATTATACTTTGAATTTGTTTTCCCAGACAAGGCATAAAGCGACTTGATGTAATGAGCTAACAAGAACGAAAGATGATTATTGCAAAGACAGGAGATGCCTATTGGCCTTAGTCGTTAAAAGACCAAGGCTATAGGTAGGAGGAAAACAGTCAGCAGAAAGAGAGTTCCACAAACCTGCAGTTCTTGGAAAGAAGCTACTGGAATAGGAAGATGTATTACAATGAGCTATCAAAACAGTGAATTGATGGATCCACGAAACCAACGAGTCAAACGAGTTAAAACAAAGGAAGCAAGGAATAGATCAGAACACATGCCATAATAGTACTTATAGAAATGACTGAGATTAGCAACATCACAGAGAGAGCGGGTGCAGAAAAGAAGAAAGAAGAGGGCCAATCAAATTACAGATACGTTTCTGCACCTTATCAATAACCCTCAAATGGGGCAGAGATTCACCAGCCAAATATGACAGTAGTACTCCATACATGGTCTGGTAGTAGATTTGTAAAGATGTGAGAAAGTGTTTGGAGCGATAGAGACAACAGACTTTACAAGAAGCAGAAAGAACAATGGATCTAATGTATGAACTCCAAGAAAGATTTGATGAAAAAGAAAGACCTGGAAATTTCAGAGTCGATTTCTCCTCAATAGCAGAGCTATCCATGAGAATCTCAGGAAGAAAAGAAACGCGCCTACAGTCTAGAATCATCAAGAGAAGAATTGTCAGCAAAAAGACAAGCAAAGAGATCAGCCTTATCCTTAGAAGATGAAATAACCTGAAGACCATTAAAAAGAGGAGGAATAGCAGACTTGCCACTATTAATAATACTATTGTAGATTCTCTAAAAATCACGAGAGTCAACCTTTTGAGATGAGATAGTCTTGAATTCTTTGAGAATAGCTAGACTTAGCCTCAGAGATTGCTCTCTTACAGACATAGCTATCTCTTCTGTAGGATGTCTGGAAGCCTCAAAACCACCCCAACGATGCTGATTCAAGTAATGGTTACGATGGGCAATAACAGAAGCACAAACAGATAAAAACCAGGTAGGAGAATGAGGTCTGGTTTGAAACTTACGATGAGGAATGAAGGTGTCAATTCCAATAAAAAGCCAGGCAAATATCCAATAAATGTCCTAAAAGTTAAAAAAAAACCCTTAGAGGTAATAAAAAATATCTCGGATGGGTCAAATTCTTTGGCGTATAATTATTTTGGGTAAAATTTTCCGGTGGCAAATTCGTCGGAAAGACCCATAAAAGATGGTTATAAATCTATAAAATCCTATCACACAAAATGAAATTGATTTATCTACAATGTGTATTGTTGTTGTTTTTTTAAAACTTAACGATGCGATACAGAAATCCGTTTTTATAGATTTTGTTCCAGCGCAAAATTGTATTAAAAAAAAAACTGACCTAAATAAATTGTTAGTTGATTTTTTTAACATAAATTTGGTATATTACAATTTTAACCTCATTGTTCTTTTTAGGAAAAAGTTTGCGATAAGAAAAGCTCCAAATATCGGAAAATTTCTATGAAAACGAACTTAAATCAACGCCATTTAATAAATTCTTGCGATAAGAGGTCTATAGTTGCGCAAATTATTACTTTTATGCTGTGGATGTGTTCGTTCGGGCGCTTTTGTTATTGGAATCGGAATTGGAATTGGTAATTGTATCGGAATCGAGAATTTAGAACAGAATCAGTAATTGTATCACAATCGGAAAAATATTGGAATCCTCCCATCACTAATTATTATTATAGTAGTAGTAGTAGTAGTAGTAGTAGTAGTAATAATAATAATAATAATAATAATAATAATAATAATAATAATAATAATGTGTGTGTGTAAAATCATGGTTGGATAGTTTTAAATATTTAAATAAAAAATTGTACAAGATTTTTTAATCTCTCTCGCTCTTTCTCGCTAATTATTTTTGAATAAGATAGACGATAGATTGATCGATAACAACAAGTGTAAAATTGTTATGTCTGATGTTTACGCGTTGTTATCAAAAATTAACAAATGACGAAGTAGAACCTTTAATAAATTTATTTAACAAAAACACCGATTAAATGAAATGGAGAAAACCGCTAGACGCGTTATGCTTAGTTGGATTGTGAGGGCCGTTGTGTTTACTTTTCAACTGTCATGGCAGACGACTCTTTTATCCAAGGGCGATAACTCTTTCTTTCGTGCAAGGGAAATAACTCTATTGTATTTTGTTAGGTTGCTCTAACAAAAATGCAAAATGCATGAAGAAAAGCAAAATAGTATAGTAATAATGGAATAGAAAAATAATATATATATATATATATATATGTATATATATATATATATATATATATATATATATATATATATATATATATATATATATATATATCGGTTATGTATTTTTGTAATTTGTTTTCACTACCTAAGTGATGAAGAATAAATGCAGAAGATTGAATTTTTAGTCGCCCATAACTTTATAGGACGCTTTTTTCGTTGATATATGTATTTTTATTAATTTTATACGTACATAAAAGTAATCCATGGACACGTGTTTTGGGCCATGAGCCGTAAAAAAATATGCTTATACTTCTGACAAAGATGTTTATCATCAAAAGTACCCAAGTTTAAAAAAAAAGAAAAGTTAATAATAATTTAATTTTAAAATAATTCATTTTAAAAAACAAATAATTTGCGTTTTCCAGGTTTTCAAAATATTTTTAAAAAATAGTCTCTTTATTATTGCCATTCCAGCAACGTTTTCAATGTGTGACTTTTCAAACTACCTTATTCACGTAACCGCGTGCTACACAAAACGGCATATCAACATAATCGTCGATAACATCAAGACGAATTTCAACTTGACTGCGATAAATATGTCTCAGTCAGGTAAGATTATACGAAAAAAGAAGAGAAAAAAACATGCTTATACTTCTGACAAAGGTGTTTATCATCGAAAGTACTCAAGTTTAAAAACAAAAAAGTTTTTAAAGTAAATAAATAATTTATTTTAAAAAACAAATAATTTGCGTTGTCCAGGTTGTCAAAATATTAAAAAAAATAGTCTCCTTATTATTGCCATTCCAGCAACGTTTTCAATGTGTGACTTTTCAAACTATCCTAAACTTTCAGACACCGCAACTTTTTCCAACGGATAGTCTGGCCCATTTAATGGTCTCTGCCTTTCCACGACTTCACCGAATTTTTACAGCTTTAGATGCCATTTTTTTCCTAAAAATTTGACCTTGCTTCGAACTCTCATTCTACTTTCAACGATGATTTTTTGCCTAAATTTTCAACCTTTTCTTTTTACATTTTACATTATCTTTCTTTATATCTTTTCAAATATTGACTTTTGGTAATTTCCCCTTACAAACTTATTTGTTTGCACTCCTCTTATGATAAGATATCATTCTTTGAAAATCCATAGCTTAAAGAAAGAATTATAAAATCTCTTTTATTTAAAACCCTTTGTCTTGAACAACTGATGACTTAATAGATATTGTACTTTGTACAATTTTTATTCTCATCCTTTACTTGTTTATATAATTGCTCTATCTCATATATCGAGCATCAATCTTTCCTGTTCCTTATATATATATATATATATATATATATATATATATATATATATATATATATAATAGGGTTATGGTTAGGGTTATATATATATAATATTTAAATGTTGAATTAAATTAAAGATAATCAGTTTCTTAACAACAACATTTGAATTCCTAAACAATTTGAGTATTATTCTTTTTCAAATATTCATTTCCAATATAACAGCTGTTTTTTAAAAATTTTTGACGTGTTTTTTGACGGCGTCCACCCAGACTCTACGCTCTCATCTCAACATAAGACTCTTTATCTTTTGGTTTTTATTTTATATAAAAAAAAATTCAAAGTTAAATGTTGCCGATAATATTTACAATTACATTGTCGGGTTTTCTCTATTCTCTGATGAAAAGAGTTTATCTTTAAAAATCCATGGATTAAGGATATCAAGCTCCTTGCTTTGAACTTTCGATGTTCTAATAAATATTGTATCTTTACAATTTTTATTCTCATCTTTCATCTCTAGAATCATATATATATATATATATATATATATATATATATATATATATATAGAGAGAGAGAGAGAGAGAGAGAGAGAGAGAGAGAGAGAGATTTTTCACTTATAAGATAGATTATTCAGTGAAAGACCGGGATTAGGCCAATAAAAATAAGCTCGACGATACTCGATTACAGGGTACAGAGCATCTTTCAAAAAATCATATATATATATATATATATATATATATATATATATATATATATATATACACGAACACACTTTATGACATGGTGAAGTAGGCATACATGCGAAGAAGAGTAGAGATGTAAGAAAACAGGTTGAAACCTGTTGATATATGCAGTTTAGGCTGAACACTTGGCAAAGAACTGTGATTCACCTCTCGGTTGACTGAAGGACTGAGAATGAGCTCAAGAAAGACACTTTTGATCGCAGGGACTCATGCAGACTCTTCTGTCAATGTTCAACTTAGTAAAGCTAGTCTCTAAGCATGTCGATGACTTGCCAAGTAATGCATCCCCAAGCCTCACTCACGTGAATGTTGAATACAAACCTGTTTTCAAACCCACAGTTTTCTTATCATCCAAAGAAGTGAGAAAAGAAAACGCTGGAAGACAATTAAGCAACTTGAAGGCAGAAGAAATGCAGAAGAAGTTCAGAAGAAATTCAGAAGAAGTTCTGCCAGTCGCCAGAACATTAGAGGAAAGAAATATATGGCACACACTACCCTGTAAGGAAATATTTTTTCAAAGCCAAATCTGAAGCAACATTTCGACCTTTAACTTTGCGATCAAGTTTGAACAATACCATGAGGATTCATACTGGACCATCGATCCAGCAGAAAGGATTCGAAAGTGAAGTGTTACTGTTCCAGACACCAATCGACAACCAAGATCTCATACCAAGATCTCATATCAAGATCTCATACCAAGATCTCATACCAAGATCTCATACCAAGATCTCATACCAAGATCTCATACCAAGATCTCATATCAAGATCTCATACCAAGATCTCATACCAAGATCTCATACCAAGATCTCATACCAAGATTACTCTGTAATCCTGTCTTCGCAGCTATCTACTCCAACTTCACTGAGGCAGGGAAAATCGGATAAATATTTGCCAAACATCTGGATAGGGAGTCTTGGCAATTGGGTGAATCACTCCTAGAAGTGCTTTCGAAAACTCACAAAGTCGACATGAGTTCTGGGTTCTTGACTTTCTGAATATATCCAAATTGTAACAGAACTCTTTCTTATGTTCATCTGCACTAAAGTTAACTGCTTCGTTAGATACTTTCTTTAGCCTAGCCCTGACTATTTGGCCCTGATAACATTTGCATGCCTTGCATTGCAGGTCGCTTTTAGCTAGTTCTATGATTATGGAATAACCCCAGCCATTGCCCTGGCCAGTTTATATTCTAAACGTTTCTTCATCTTGGCCTTATTTAGTGCAAGACGCTAGACATACTTGACGGTGAAACTTCTAATGTTAGCTTTTAAACTTACTCTTGCTGAATGATGGTTTCTAGCTTTTCGTGGAAGTCACCAGATCAGAGAGATAAGCAGTGCGTGACTTTTCAGCAGTTCCTCTTCTGGAAAGGGAGGAGGACTATATGTGGCAGCTCTATTTGAACTGGGACAGTTGTTTGTGGCAGCTCTCCACATCGAACCTGGTCAGTTATTATGGCCCAACTCAAACCCGACACGGAACTGGAGGGCTATTTGTGTCGACCATTTTCGAACTCAACACAGAACCTGGAAAGTTACTGGGTATAGCACATTCCTTTTCGAATTGAGGTACTACCTAATGCAGCACCTCTCATTCAGGCCAGCTTTGTCTATCTCGACCCATTAGCTGATGAAGATGAGGTGCTCACGAATGAATGAAATACATCAACTAAAGTGAAAAATATATATAGATATAGGTTTATTTGCAGGAACAACAGAACAGAACATATTTTATACATGGGGTTGAATATATATTGACAAGGCGAAATAACCTTTTCCCGAAGTTCGTATATTTTCTGCCATCGGCATGGCAGAGACTACAGGATCACATCTTGACTTGTTGGCTGTAAGTCATGAACTGGTTAACCACAATGATCACGTGACTTGGGTTTTTGCCAAATCATGATTTCTCGCATGAATCTCATGCATTGAAGAGTTCACTTTCGGTCAATTATGTGACTACTACAATCCTATCAGACCACAAAATGAGGGAAAGGCAATATCAAATGAAAGACTGACAAAGTCTATCCCTACAAAATTAATTTTATTCAACAACTTGTTAAGACAATGAAAGATAAAATTCGTGAAGAATGACAGTTCAAAGTGTCCAAGGGACGTTCCAAAGGGAAAGAGGTCTTTTTCGTGTAAAGAGAAATTAAGTGTAAATGTTTGTTTCAACTATCACCGTATGCGTTTACTTGTGTGTAAATGAATAGGCATGTGTGTGTATTAGCATGCCTTTGTTTTGTTAGTGAGAGAGTGTATAATGGACTTATGTGTACATGCGTTCGTTTAGCAGGGTGTATTTAGCGTGAGAGTGTATGTATCTATGAACTTATGTACATGTACATTCGTTGAGCGGCGTTTGTGTACTTCACCAGGTGTTGGGTTCAGTAGTCCATGAAAGTCTCTCATTCGTCTGGTAAGGCTTTTCCACCCCATGTGTTATGAAAGATAACAATAAAAGAGAGAGAGAAAAACACTTTTTAACTTTTTATACGATGTGCTGGATCTTACTGATTGGCTGAAAAAACAAAACTGCTGATTGCCGCTGCTGATTTTGGTCAATCCGGGTCAGACATAAAAGTTACCATTGGGCTAAAATCTCGGGTTAGCCATCTGAAAAAGCAAATAGAACTGTATCATCAGTTAACTGCTCAAGCTTGGCGGTAACAAGTGCCGAAGAGAGCCGAGAAAAAACGCTACCGAAATGCGGTAGAAAAAAATGTTCAAAAGATACTAGACAAGATAGAGAGATTGTTTCCCAAAAGAAGACTGACTTCCGACCTGATTACCGCCGAAGCAGTCACATGGAAGTCACAAGACACGTTTATCGTGATTATCAGGAAAGACGCGATTTTCTGTTCACTTGCTGATGAATTCATGTTTAACAGACTGACGACATTTGATGAGCTCACAAATGCATTTAACATCCGGTTTTGTCCGGCCAGGAAGAAAAGGTGAAGGCGACGCAGATAACAGTGTTTGGTTTCTTACCAAATAAGTAATGCTTGTAAAACGCCTGTCACACACATGTGCACATATGCATATATATACACAAATATACATATATATATATATATATATATATATATATATATATATATATATATATATATATACTACCTACGTACGACGTCGTTTCGAACTTTTGGCTCTCATCAGCGCAGGGAAATGACAATCTAAGACGGTCACAGGGCACAAACCCGGTTCACAGAGACACCTTGAATCTTAGGTCACGAGAGGTTGTAACGTGATAACGGAGAAATTTAGTTATATTTAACACTGAAAGCGGCGAGTGTAAATATTAAGACATTCGATAGAACTCGACGACAGAGTCGGAGTATTGCACTGGGGCTTCAAGTGAATGTCTATTTTTAATCTTTTCAACAGTGCTCTAAGGGGCTTCTAATAATATTAAATTATATTTTTTAATATTTTAATTACGTACGACGTCGTTTCGAGTTTTCGGCTGTCATCAGCACAGGAAAATGACAATCTCAGACGGTCACAGGGCACGAACCTATATATATATATATATATATATATATATATATATAGTAAGCTATGAAAATATATTTATGGCAATTAAGCTACACAGAGGCTCCCGCGTTTCATCCCCGGGGGGGAGGGGATCTTCAGGCTAAAAAATGAAACGCCGGAGCCTCTGTGTAGCTTAATTGTCATAAATATATTTTCATAGTTTACTACCTAGCTCTACTTACATATCGAGCACTGCTGAAGTAAATACTGAAAATTGATACATAAAACTTATATCTTATAAAATTTTATGTGGATACATGAAATAGTAATAATTATATATATATATATATATATATATATATATATATATATATATATATATATATATGAAAATTATAACTAAAAGGTAAACTTTTAGAGAGTTGGACCTATTGTGAAATAAAGAAAGCTCAATATACTGGATAGAGCAAAAATATGGTAAGTCAATGAAAATTGATTAGACCTGCAAATGGAAGCAAATCAATATCTTCAGTTGTTCAAAACAAGGAGCAGTTTAGTTAATAAAAACATTTATTTTTCTTCTCTTTCATTCCTTAAACCAGGCTTTTCAATGATTAAAATCTTATCATCAGAGAAAAATTATGATTGATAAGTTGACAGAAGAGGACTGTCAAAGTTCTAAATTTGAAAGAGTTTTAAAAAAAATTTTAAAGTTCAAACGGGTATGAAAGTCACCAATAACGAAATCCAAAAAGCGTGGGGCTCAGAAATATTGGTAAATCCAGAAGAATCTGTATAAAAATCCAACGAATCAAAGAATCGAAATTTTGTTAAAAACTCTTTCAAATTTAGAACTTTGACAGTCCTC
>OY744534.1:30854441-30931941 GCA_963556195.1 Sepiola atlantica
TGGAGGAACCGAAACTAACGACATTATCTCCCTTTGTAATTGAAAAGATAATTTCAGTTCATATGACGCTTAAAAACGTAAAAAAACTGGCCAATGGAAACATCCTGGTCGAAGTAGAAAAGAAAAGATATGCTGATTTTCTGCTGGGCATGAGATTATTCCATAACAAAAAAATTAAAACCTATCCACACCAGTATCTAAATATCTCGAAAGGAGTGATAGGGAGCCAAGAACTCTCCTTCTGCACTTTAGATGAAATTAAAGAGGAGCTGAAGTCCCAGGGGGTAACTGAAGTTAAAAGAATCTCTAAAAAAAGAGATAATAAAACTATAAAGACCAACACATATGTGATGACATTCGATATGCCAACAATACCTCAAAAAATAAAGATAGGGTATACGGTAGAAAAAGTTGAGCAGTATATCCCTAATCCTCTTTGGTGTTACAGGTGCCAGAAGTATGGACACCATGAAATAAAATGTAACGGCAGACAAACATGTGGGAAATGTGGAGAAAGAGACCCTGACCACTGTATAGATGAGTGTAAAGGGAAACCCACATGTGCAAACTGTGGTGGTGACCAGCCAGTTTATGAAAAAATCTGCGAGAAATGGAAGAGAGAAAAAGAACTATTGACTGTCAAATATACCAGAGGCATTTCCTTTCAGGAAGCAAGAAAGGTGGTTGACATCACTAGAGGAAGGACATATTCTCAGGCTGTGTCCCCAGTGGTGAATAGAGAGGATAATAAATATAAAAAGCTAATAGAACGGTTACTTCAGCTTGGACTAGGAGACTGGCCAGCTTTCCAAAATGCAATCAGGAAAGAATATGAGGAACCAAAAGTCAGAGTTCAAAAACAACAAGTGGAACCCAGAGAAGAAAACATTTGGAATAAACCTTCTACTCAACTGGTTGCCGTTCAAAAGCAACAGGTGGAACCAAGTGAAGAAAACATCTGGAATCTACCTTCTCAACTGGGTACCCCTATTCCAGATGCACCACCACAGACCAAAACAAATGAAACAACTGAACCTACTGTGAAAGAGAAAGGGATCCGAAAAGATCCAAATAAAAAGTCTCCAGGTAAAAATCCTGAACCGGAAAAAAAAAAGGAAAAATCACCTCGGAAGCCAAAGCCAAAAATCAGGGTCAATTTGACACAAAACCGATTTGAGGCTCTGGACATGATGGAGACAGAGGATGAAAATACTGAAAAAAAGAAACCAACTAAACAAAAAGCCCCCCCCCCCCCCCCCCCCAATTAAAATCTAAACCATGGGAGAATAAATAATTCAATGGAATATAAGAGGCGTTAAAGCGAATTATGAAGAGCTGGTTCTTCTTATGAGAATGTGCCCAGCAGTTGTTTGCCTACAGGAAACATTCCTCAGGCAAGATAGCGTATTTAAAATAAAAGAAACTACAATATATACAACCATATAAAAGAAGAAACTGACAGAGCCTTTGGCGGGGCAACTATAGTTGTTAAAAATACAGTTCCGCAGAGTAAGGTGCTGCTTGACACAAACATGCAGGCGGTTGCTGTATCAGTAACACTGCATAAGACGATCACAATTTGTTCCCTTTATCTGCCACCAGGTGAAAACATAGTCGAATCCAGGCTGAATGATTTAATAAACCAACTACTCAAACCAATGATACTGTTGGGTGATTTTAATAGCCACAATGAAATGTGGGGCAGTAAAATCACCGATAAAAAAGGCCGAATTGTTGGGAAAATTCTAGATCAGAATGGCCTTTGCCTCTACAATAATAAAACCAGCACCTATCTACACCCAGCAACGGGAACATATTTAGCACTGGATTTGACTATGTGTGATCCAACAATTTTCATGGACTATACATGGAAAGTACATGAAGAGACATGTGGTAGCGACCACTTTCCAATTATTTTGGAAAGTACAGGTCCTCAACTGGAAGATAGACTACCAAGATGGAATCTGCAGAAAGCAGACTGGAAGAGATTCCAAGAAAAATGTCAAGAAAAACTAACAGCTGATACCAATGTCAATGACACAGATCACGTCATCTACTTTACAGAGACACTGGTAAAAATAGCCGAGGACTGTGTATTAAAGACATCTGCAAATCACAGTAAACAAAAACCTTGGTTTAACAAAGAATGTCAGAAGGCTGTCCGAGCACGCCGTTCTGCCCTGAGAAGGTTCAAGTCTAATCCCACTCTGGAGAATTTAGACTTGTTTAAAATAAAAAGAGCCAAAGCTCAGTGGACGATTAAAGAGTCCAAGAGAAATTTGTGGCGACAGTATATATCAAAAATAAATTCAAACACAAAATCTAAAACAATATGGACCATGATGAGAAAAATAGCTGGGAAGAATAGCAGTGCACCAATTAAACATCTGATCTCAGATGGTGTAAAGATCACAGACAAGAAAGAGATTTCTAACGCCTTGGCAAACAAATTTGCAGAAATTTCTGGCTCCAAGAGTCGGACTGAAAAATTCAAAAGAATTTAAAATACTGAAGAAAAGAAAATTCTTAATTTCAGTTCCAAAAATATTGAAAATTATAATCGACCCTTTACGGCATCGGAGCTCAGTGAGTCACTCGCTAAAACCCACAATACAGCGGTCGTTCCAGACGATATATGCTATGAATTCCTCAAAAACTTACCACAGGTGTCCACCAGATACCTTCTAGACATTTATAACGAAGTGTGGATGAGCGGGAAAATCCCAGATCTCTGGAGATAAGCCACAGTGATTCCCATATCCAAGATGGGAAAAAATCCTGATAGGCCTTCAGGTCATCGACCAATTGCCTTAACCAGTTGTCTCTGTAAGGTAATGGAAAGAATGATAAACGACAGATTGACATGGTACCTTGAATCAAACAATCTGATATCAGATCTACAATCCGGTTTCAGGAAGAAAAGTACCACTGACCATTTGATCAGATTGGAAACCTTTATCAGAGAAGCTTGCATCAAAAAGGAACACCTGATTGCCATCTTCTTTGATATAGAGAAGGCGTACGATACTACCTGGAAGTATGGTATATTGAAGGACCTTCGTGATCTTGGATTAAGAGGCAGAATGGCTCTCTTTATACAAAATTTCTTGACAAACCGAAATTTCCTAGTGAGAGTCGGAACTACACTCTCCGACGTAAAAGAGCAGGAGAATGGGGTACCCCAAGAAAGTATCCTATCAGTGACACTCTTTAATGTCGAGATAAATAATATCGTTAAAAACCTTGACACTGCAGTCAAAGGCTCACTGTACGTGGATGATTTTTTGATTTGCTGCCGGGCAAAACATATGCATCTGGTAGAACGTAAGTTGCAACTTACATTAAATAAAATCAACAAATGGACTGAAGAGAATGGTTTCAGATTCTCTGAATCAAAGACGAGGTGTGTCCATTTTTGCAACTTGCACAAAATGCATAACGATCCACGCCTTAAACTGGCTGGCAGACGAGTATAAGTTCCTTGGAGTTATTTTTGACAAAAAGCTGTCGTTTATTCCTCATATAAAGTATCTCCGGCAAAAATGCAAATTAACCTATTGAGAGTGATAGCTCACACTGACTGGGGAGCAGACAAAAAATCCTTACTTAAACTGTACCGAACAATTGTAAGGTTGAAACTTGATTATGGGAGTTTCATTTACGGTGCAGCAAGACCATCATACCTGAAAGAATTAGAAACTATCCATCACCAGGGACTAAGACTGCATTGGGAGCATTTCGCACGTCTCCAGTGGAAAGTCTATATATTGAAGCTAATGAAGGTCCTTTACATCTAAGGCGAGAAAAATTGGCACTACAATATGTGACCAAATTATTGTCATGTCCAACAAATCCTGCCTACGACTGCACATTTTCTCCTCAATATAAGACTCTGTTTGAGAGAAAAATCAGTGTCATCAGACCTTTCAGTTACCGCATCGAGGAGTTAAGAAATAAACTGGAATTGGACTTAAGTCTCATCCACGAATCAATAATTTCTAAAATTCTACCATGGGAATTAGAACAACCTACTTACATCCTCGATTTAGCAACAGCTTCAAAGAGCCAAACGAATCCCACTGTATTTCAGGAGGAATTTGAATATATAAGACATGATCATTCCGACTACAAATACATCTATACAGATGGATCGAAAGAATTGAATAGAGTTGGGTGTGCGGCTGTCTTAAATAAGACAGAAATGCAATACAGAATAACTGACAGTGCATCAATTTTCAGCGCAGAAGCTGCAGCCATATACTTGGCTTTAAAGATAATAGAAGGTAGTAGCACTGATAGATTTATCATCTTCTCTGACTCCCTATCTGTGATCACAGCAATGAAAAATAAAAATTTAGATAACCCCTTGATTGTAAAAATCTTAAATAAGATCGCTAATATTTACAACAAAAAGAAATGTAAAATTAAACTATGCTGGATACCGAGCCATGTCGGCATTCGTGGCAATGAAAGAGTGGATAAAGCCGTAAAAGAATCCTTAAATATGACACCAACAAATACTAGGATCCTATACACTAATCTTCGACCTTCTATTAACAAGATAACCAAACAAAAATGGCAAGAATGTTGGGATGAGTGTCAAAATAACAAATTGTATAAGATTTGGCCAACTATAGATGAGTGGCCCCTGGAATATAGAAAAGTAAGGAGAGAAGAGGTTATAATAACCAGACTTCGAATATGACACACGCAGATCACTCATAAGCACTTATTGGAAGGAGAGGAGACTCCAATGTGCATAGCGTGTCAACAAGCTTACACAGTCAAACATATTAATAGACTGTCAAGATCTACAGCAAACCCGAAACAAGTATTACGACTCTGCAAATTTAAAACACTTGTTTGAAAACATAAATGTGACAAAAATTTTAGACTTCATCAAGGAAGTTGGACTGTTCCAAAAAATCTGATTGCGAGTTCTTCATTTCACCTTTCATTGTCTTTCAAGACAATGTAAAATAATTCGAATTGTATTGAGAACTTTATTCGGCATTACATAACCCATAGTTGGTTGCTATGCCGTAAACCAAACCAAACCAAACCAAACCAAACAACCATTCTTAGCAACATCTAACTTGCTTAGGGGATTCATTTAAATTCTCTACCGACGCGTTGCTAATCTTGATAGATTGCAAAATCAAATATTCTTATTTTTCAACATTTTTCTCTTGAACCGCATCAAAATGCAATGTGTTCTTCTGCAGTTTATGTGGTGCCTTTCCACCAAATTTTGTCAAAATTAGTTCTGTAGTTTGTCTGCAATCCTGTTAAATATCTGTGATGTTATGGGATATGTTCCTCTCATCCCTTGGAAAATACAACCTTGGATGGTGATGCAATGCAGCCCATCTCTCCCCATAAAGCTGCCAGATTTATATTAAACTTAATGTAGTTTCGAGTTGATAGACAATTCGGCAGTCATTTCTTGGGCATTAAAAATAATCAAGTTTTTACACAACAGGAAGATATTGATATTTGAAATTAAGCGAGCTAGATGATTTCTGCTTTTATGAAAAGTTAAGTGAAATATGGAAAAAGATAATTGATGATAATTGATGATAATGGATGATAATTGATGATCATTTCGAGACCAGACAACTAGTCAGTAGCATCCTCAGAAGTCATCCGTTGACAATAGGAAGCAGACAGTAGAAAGCTGACATCGTTACTCTTGGAGGGAGCTGTTGTTCTCCTTCGTCTGTCGAGTTACACACAACAACCCTTGTAGGAATACATCACCATGGACCATATACTTAGTATCCTTCAGGCGAGCAAGTTATGAAATGACATAGATATATATATATATATATATATATATATATATATATATATATATATATATATATATATATATATATATATATATATATATATATATGTCAGTTCATATTATATTCCAATAACCATGGTTTTATTTTATTATTTTTATTTTTTCACATTTCCAAAAAATATAAAATTTCTGTGAGATATATTTTTTACGGTCCGTTTCATTTGTCTTGTGCCAAACAACATTTTTATGTCAATATCGTCTCTGCAACACTACAAAATCATCAGAAAAAATTCACAAAGAGTAAAAAGTTCTTGGATTAAAGTGTCTTGAAAAAACCTACACTATACAGTAGTTCATTTTAGGGTGAAAACAAACAAAAAAACAAACAAACAAAAAGAGAGAGCAAAAACTCACACGTGGGAGAGCGCACTAATACGCCATTTTGAATTTTTCGTTCAAAGCTAGTACATCCTAAAACTTGTGCGAACAATTATAGTTTTAATTCAGTAATATTTCCTAAAATAGTTAATAAGTTCTATAATTTATTTATAAAAATTCTAATTCACTTGAAGATAATTTTTTTTTCTTACTAAAGTTACATCAATGTTTATTTAGGTCATTTGGGTACGAAACTCATTTAAGTTCAACATTTTAGAGCTAGTTTCATAATGTCAGCCGTCCATTTAAGCAACTATTAAAATTATTATACTTCGGTGTTTTTGTAGAAGATATATAGTATTTATTAATAAATCTTTTCCATCAATACTAAGATAAGCTTAATTTCCCAGAATTCTTCACTCTAGTAGTAAGTTTCTAATTAAATGCGAAACTAAGGGGGGGGGGGATTTTTCACTCACTACGAAGATATCTTTCAGTTACCTAGACATGATTCCAAAATACCGAAGGGGGCTATTAAATATTTATTTATTTATTTTATTTCTTAAAGTATTATGAGGATTCAAAAGTAGTTTTTTACGGACATCTGTACCTAAAGTTAATCTTGACTACGTTTTAAATCTAATTCGCATTATCATGTGAATAGCGACAAACACAAATGTCAACACTAGGTCCCACTTTAATTTCATGCTTATATTTAATATTAGGTCGTGTGCATTCTATTATTTATTTATTAATATGTCTATTAATATACATATACGAAGATGTTTAGTATTTATTAATAAATCGTTTCCATCAATACCAAGACAAGCTCAATTACCCCCAAAAATGTCTTCACTCAAGTAGTAAGTTTCTATTAAATGCGAAACTAAGGGGGGGGGGGGGGGTTGTCACTCACAACAAAGATATCTATAGTTACCCAGACATGATTCCAAACACCGAAGGGAGCCATTAAATACCTATTTATTTATTTTATTTTATTTTTTATAAAATGGTGTTAAAATACTCCATCTTAAATTATTATGAGAATTCAAAAGTAGTTTTAAGAACTTTTTATAGTTAAAGTTTATCGTGATTACGTTTTAAATCTATTTCACATTATTATGTGAATACCGACAAGTACCAATGTCAATTTTCAGGCCCTGCTCTAATTTCAAGCTTTTATTTAATATTAGGTTGTGTGCATTCTTTAATTTATTTATTAATGTCTATTAATATACATATACGAAGATGTTTAGTATTTATTAATAAATCGCCCCCATCAATACTAAGACAAGCTTAATCACACAGAATTCTTCACTCAAACAGTAACCCTCTATTAGATGCGAAAAAAAACAGGGGGGGGGGGGAATTGTCCCTCACAACGAAGATATTTTATATAGTTACCTAGACATGGTTCAAAATATCGAAGGGGGCTATTAAATATTTATTCATTTATTTTATTTTATTTTTTATAAAATGATTTTTTAAAAATACCTAATTTTTAAGTATTATGAGAATTCAAAAGTACTTTAAGGACATTGTGACATGATGAACTCTTCAATTAATAAGAGTTCTCTCCCCCTTGTATTAATATCGGTGTAGTTCTCCAATATGGCTGAAACAATAAACATGGTAAATCTATACCTCGTGTTATCGTTCGTTACTTATGACTAACAAGTAAAATAAAACATCTCATGGTGGCAGCGGTAAAAGAAACCAGACGGACGAGAAGTCACAGAAAAGAATCAAGATAACCTCACACAGTGAGTAAATTGAAAAAAAAAAAGAATTTCCTTCTTTCTAAAACGAGAAAAAACAAAGGAAGCGCGAAAAAAAAAAAAAAAAAAAAAAAATGGCGTCTTCAAATATAACATTACCCGTTCTAGACTGGTCGAACGAGAACAAGCACGAGGCATACAGCGAATGGGTGGATTTTATGTCCTCGTATTTCATAATCAACAATGTTGAAGAAAAGTTGAAATACAACTACATTTTGCTCAGCACCGGACCAAAAGGTCGTGAACTTTAAAAAAATGCTCAGCTTACAAATGAGCAGAAAGAAAACTCCGAGAATATATTTTTAATATTCGAATCCCACATGATTCAAAAACCAAACAAATGGGTCGAACGTTTGGAATTCACGTCAATGCGACAAAATGAAGACACAGTGGACGACTACCTAGTCAAGCTCAAAACTAAAGCCGACAGATGTGACTTCGGAAATAATAAAGACGAACGCATCTTAGAACAAATTATTAAAGGGCTCAGGAGCGCTGAGGAAAGAAGAAACCTAATTGCAAAACCAGATTTAACCCTCAAATCAGCCATAGAAAGCGTTAGAGCATATGAAATCACAACAAAAGATAACTCTCGATACAAGGACGCTAACGAAGGGAGAAATGGGGTGTATCACGAAATATCCGTGAAAAACAAACCCTGCACGAGATGTGGTAAACACCACAGGAAAAGGAAAGAAGACTGCTACGCCTTCAACAAAACGTGCAGAAGGTGCAACGGTTTACACCACTTCGAGGAATACTGCCTAACAAATATGCAAGGCCGGAGAGACTCGAGAGATACTTCTTGCAAAAACAAAATAAGGCAAGAAAATAGCTCATATAAAGCTAAAAAACAAAACCCCCCAAACGGATACAAAAAGCAGAGTTTCCAAAAAAAAAGAATAAATACAACGTCAAAGGAAGACAACGAAACAGACCAAGACGACGATTTATACCTATACGCAATAAATGCAGAGAACGACGACCGTGAAGAAATTTTCGCGAACATAGACTGTGAGGATACAGAAAATAACGAACATAAAATAAAAATGAAGGTCGACACAGGGGCAAACGGAAATATTCTACCTGTTAGAATCTATAAAAAAATGTATCCACAAAATGGCGACAGAAAAATAAATAAACAAACGAATGGTCAAAGGGAACTAACTCATGGACATAAAAAACAAGAGTTAACTACCTTGTGGGCTGCGAATGGTACGAAGATAAACCATTATGGTGCAATAATTTTAAAGATCAAACACAAAAACTCTGCAACTATCAGAGCAAAATTTTTCGTGTGTGATAGCGATGTAACCATACTGGGCCTAAGACCAAGCATCCGACTAGGTTTAGTAACCGTCAACTGCAGCATAACAAAAGGGCACTCACCAAAACAAATTGAAAATATGGAAAACCTCGCTGAGGAATACCCTGACAGATTCCAAGGGATAGGGAAATTCCAAGGCGTTCAAAAAATACATCTTACCGAAGATGCAATACCGGTAGTACAACCGCCAAGAAAATTCCCAGTGCACCTCAGAGACGAACTAAAACAAGAATTACACAAAATGGAACACCTGGGTGTAATAAAAAAGGTTACAGAGCCCACAGAATGGGTCAACGCCATCGCATGCAGCAGAAAGAAAAATGGAAACCTACGGATTTGTCTAGACCCCAAACCGTTAAATAAATACATAATAAGGACACACCATAAAACGCCAACACTAGAAGAAATTTCACACAAATTGACGGGTGCCAAACACTTTTCGAAACTGGATGCAAAACATGGCTACTGGGCAATACAACTTGAAGAGGAATCAAGCTTACTCACCTGTTTCAACACTCCGTTCGGGAGATACAGATATTTGAGATGTCCGTTTGGCCTAAAGATGTCGCAAGACATTTTCCAACAAAAAATGGACCAAATATTGGAACCATGCAAAGGAGCCATAGGTATATCAGATGATATATGCGTGTATGGCAGAACAATACAGGAGCATGATCAAAACCTGTTAGAGACAATGGACACTGCCCGAAAATATGGTCTAGTCTTCAACAAAGAGAAATGCACCATCAGGCAAAAACAAATAAAATTTTATGGTCTCATCTGGGACGAGAACGGATCTCACCCAGACCCCGACAAATGCGATAAAATAAAATCGAAACCAGCACCAACCAACAAGGAAGAACTCCAACAATTCTTAGGTATGATACAATACCTAAGCCCATTTATACCAGATCTCAGCACCAAAACAGCGCCACTGAGGTCACTACTTAAAAAGGATGCAGAGTATCAGTGGAACGAGACGCACGACAAGACGTTCCGAACGATAAAAGATCACATCCACGAAAAACTCTGTCTAGCATATTTTGATCCCAATGCAGACACAACTATCCAAGTAGATTCAAGCATGATAGGACTGGGTGCAACACTCATTAACAACAACAAAGTTGTTGCCTTCGCGAGCAAGAGTCTGACTGAAACGGAATCACGTTATGCAAATATAGAACGTGAACTACTAGCAGTAGTATTCGGATGTGAGAGATTCCACACATACATATATGGAAAAGAAATAATAGTGGAAACAGACCACAAGCCACTAGAAAACATTCAGAATAAGAATATAGCGCAGGCACCCCCACGACTGCAAAGAATGTTATTAAGATTGCAACCGTACGATGCACAGATAAAATATAAACCAGGAAAAGAAATGTGTATCCCAGACTACTTGTCAAGAAATCAACCAACATTAGGTAAGGAAATCGAGCTTGATGTAAACATACACACTGTTGACATTACAGCTCAGAAACAGACCGAACTACAAAATGCAACTGAAGCAGATGACGAACTCAGAACACTTAAAGAGATGATACTAAATGGATGGCCAGATGACGTAAAAAATACTCCTAAGATAATTAGAAATTATTGGTCACTGAAAGAATGCCTATCCGTACAAGATGGTATGATCACAAAGGGGCAATCCATAGTCATACCCAAAAGTATGCAACAGATGGTATTAATGAGGATCCACGATGCTCACCAAGGCATCGAAAAATGTCAACTCAAGGCACAAAATAGTGTATTCTGGAGAGGAATGTCCAAGGACATAGAGGAGCTAGTAAGGACATGCGAGATCTGCAGAGAATATCAAAGGAAAAATCAAAAAGAAACTATGATTATCAAAGAACATGCAACACGACCGTTTCAGTATGTTGCTGCAGATATTTTTGATTTTAACAATCAACAATTCCTACTGATTGCTGATCAATATAGCAAAATGCCCTTTGTCAAGACGCTGAAAAGCACAACAAGCTTAAATTGCATAGAATACTTCAAAGCAATATTCGCTGTTCATGGCATACCTGAAAGGCTATACACAGACAATGCAAGATATTTTGTCTCCAACGAATTCCACAATTTTGCCACAGAGTGGGAATTCACTCACATCACATCAAGCCCCAGGTACCCACAATCAAACGGGTTCATAGAACGAATGGTCCAAACTGTAAAAAGAACATTCACAAAAGCCAAACAATCTAGAATGGATTGTCAAATGGCCCTTCTATGCCTCCGATCAACCCCACTTGACAGCCAGTTACCATCCCCGGCAGAAATCCTATACAATAGGAAAATAAGAACAAGGATACCAACCTTGCTAAATTCATATACCCCAAAGGATGAGGAGATCAGACAAAGATTGTGCAGCAAAAGCAAAAAACAACAACAATATTATAACAAGAGCGCAAGAGATCTCCCAGAATTAACTATTGGTGGAAAAGTGTCAGTCCTACAGGAGGATGACACCTGGCAACCGGCGACAGTGGTCGACAGATGCACAGAACCACGCAGCTACATTGTCAAGATGCAAGGAGATGGAAGGCTACTGAGGCGCAACAGACGACACTTACAAGAGTTGTACAACCCTCAGAGACAAACAGCTATCAACGCATCCGCCCAAAATACCAGTTGGGACAATATAACATCACTCCCCCAACAACACACAAACTCATCAGAAATCGACACTCTATCTAATATCGACGACAGAGAAATTCCATCAGCCAACCAAAGACAACCAGTGGAGGCAAACCAACGACCCACAAGAACACGGCGAACCCCCCTCAAGTACAAGGACTACATAATGTATAAATAAAAGACAAAATAAATAAATCAATACAAATCGAAAACATCTATCTGAGAAGAGGGATGTGACATGATGAACTCTTCAATTAATAAGAGTTCTCTCCCCCTTGTATTAATATCGGTGTAGTTCTCCAATATGGCTGAAACAATAAACATGGTAAATCTATACCTCGTGTTATCGTTCGTTACTTATGACTAACAAGTAAAATAAAACATCTCAGACATTTATACTTAAAATTAATCGTGATTACGTTTTAAATCTAATTCACATTATCATGTGAATACCGACAGGCACCAATGTCCATATCAGGTCCCACTTTAATTGTATGCTTATATATAATATTAGGTTGTGTGCATTCTTTTATTTATCTATCAATATGCCCATTAATATACATATACTAAGACATCCGAACGCAAAACGCGACAAGCGGCATTTTCAAAAGTCTGAAAACTGACCCTACAGAAATGGTTTTATTTCAACACACGACAACACCCTAAAAACATGTGTTAAATAATATGATAGCAAATAGTTTCTTATGATTTCCATTAAAATAAGCTTTAAATCGAAGTCCAGATTTAATATATTCGTATTTTTTATTGTTTAAGGTCTCAATTTAAACGAATTGGAACTATCGCGCTCAGCGTCTGAACCTCCCACACACATATACATGCATACACACACACATAATATATATATACATATCCAAAAAACACACACACATATATGCACACACAATATACATACATACATATATATATATATATATATATACATTTTATTTCTTTATTTCTTTTTTTCTTTTTTTACCTATTGAACATTTATTTGGCATTATATTTTAAATGATTATTGTATTATTAGTTTATACTACTACCAAAAAAAAAAAATCCTATTTACTAGTTACCATTTCCTCACTAATTAATACAGATGAAAACCAAAATGAAAACAATTTCTACTGATGCTACCATAATCTACCCCTCTTACTATTTTATTATAGGCTAGATATAAGCTTAATTGCTTAGGTCATTTTAGTTATGAGTGATGGGTTCTATATCTAAATGTTTTATATTGAGGTATTAGTACTCTGTCATCTACTATTAGGTTTATGGTTTCTATTGTCAAGATAGTCTTATAATATTCCTATACTTTAGATACTTTCATATTCATGTTGATGAAAGGGTTACTACCACAAGTATTTTATATGGGTCTGTAACGGGATAGGATATATGCGGTTCTGTGTAGACAGTTCTGAATCACTTCCTGTCTTTTATTTAATAAATTTTCTTTAGACATAACTATATTGTAGGATTCCAGAATACAGAGGTTACATCTCATATATATATATATATATATTTATATATATATATATATATATATATTTTTTTTTTAATTCATTTTTTTTGCTGTTGTTGTTCATCCCAAACAATGCATATTGCCACTGAAGTGTAAGGGGCTACGATGATAGGGGACAGATTTATAGGGAGTCAACTTGGGTGGGGAGTTGGGCAGCAAGATTTTTGTTCAGATTACTTTTAAATTTTTGCATGTTGATACGGTCATGGAAGCAGGGAGCATGCAGGGAACCCTAAAGAAGCTATTAGAGTAGAAAATCTTCCAACATCTAGAGACCTCTACAGAGAAGGGGTGTGATTTTTCTGCTAGTCAGGTGGGTCGGGTGTATTTATGTTGAGAGAGTACAAGTTCAGTAACTTCATTGGAGCCGATTCCGTGGAAGTACTTGTAAAACAACCTTTAAAGATTACCAACACAATTCTGCAACAAAACCTTCCTGGACATCCATCCAGTATGAACAAATGCCTGGAAGTTCGATCAACGAAGTCATCACTGATAACACCATGGAAGAAGTCGCACTACTAAATTACTCAACAACTAGACGTTCATTGATTAACAACAAGAGGACTCATCAACTCGAACGATGCACTCTAACAATAGTACAGACCCTTACCTCTTCAAATCTGTAGACCCACTTGCAAACCCTGTGCTCAAACAACAGTGCAACCCCACTTGAACATTTAAGTTCAAACATAGTGCACCACCAATCCCGAGAATTGAATGTACGTTGATTAACTCCACCGAGGACTCTTCGACCTGAGCAACACAATCAACAACAGTGCAGACTCACTTGCACTCATTACCTTCAACAGTGCAAACTCACTTGAAGTACGGACTTCAATCCTGGCGAAGACTCACTTGTACCATCAACAGTACTGATCCACTTGTACTCAACATTTTCAACAGTGCAGACTCACTTGTAATACTGACTTCGAGCTCAGTGAAAACTAACTTGCATCACTGATTTCATCAAGTACAGAAACACTTGCACGACTCGCTTCGAACGTCTTTCCGGATACACTTTCAACACATCTACACATCACATTTTGTTACTCATCTCAACAAGGTTTCTAATTGATACGATCCAGAGAGGGTGTTGTCGTACTGACCCTGTTTATGACTTGACTATCCTAACAAAACCGGATGTTTGATCCTTGAAAACCTTAGCCCTTGTCGTGCCGACCCCATTTATGACTCAGCACTCCTTACAAAACCGGATGTTTAATCTTTGAACACTTTAGCCTGCATAACAGAAACCAACAGCTTCTTTTTTTCTGCGCATATCATCACTCAAGTCAACCAATCAAATCTCAACAGCAGCCGGTAATACAGTATATAATGGGTGCGTCTTTTTACTTAACTGCTCATACAGGGGCATTGCCCCTCCCTCGTTTCAACGCCCAATGAGATGCTGTCTTCTCCATCTCTGCTGACTGCACCTTTCTCCACGAATCTTTGCGAGACATTTTGGCACCATTTCACTACTGCGATGATTACAAAAGCAGCATGTTCACGCCTCTCTCCTTCTACAGCACGTTAATACTGACTGCCATCATTTTCTGCACCTGCTGACGCTCGCCTACATCTCCTGCAGACGTCCTCCAGCTCCTACACCCGGCGACACCATGCTTTTTTTCAGTTCTCGTTGACTTTCTGCCTTTCCAGTTCCTGCACCCAATGACGCCAATCTATATGGATTGGACCTACCTGAGGCACCATGTTATACCTGAGGCACACCCACATAAATTTCCGTGTGACAATATCCTGCCAACCAAAGTTCTACAGCAGCTACGTCAAAAGCAACAGCTCTCAGTGAAAAGACCAAAGAGCACTCCGGCTGGAATTCATAATCCCAGCAGCTATCAATCGATCCATGCACTAGTATCAACCTAAAAAGGACTCTCCGACCAGGATAACAATCATCATCCTCATCCTACGGTAACGATCCATCATTTCCTATCGACTCAATGAATTATGAACTCTTTTCTTAAGGGTCAAATATTTATTTCTTTGAAATAAATGCCATCTTTATATTTTGCTGTTTCTTGTTTTTTTCCGTTGTCGTATTTTTTGTCTGTGTTTCTTTCTTAGTTGTAAGACGGACCACTCAGTGACAGGCCCCTGCAACAGATGTTCTCAACTTATAATCTTGGTTATCAAATTCAAGAAAAGTTGAAAAACCCAGCATAAACGGGTACTTCAGCTAGTATATGTATAACTAAGAAACACGAGGAAAACAATGTCTCTGTTGCTTCGTGAAGATAACCATATTTATTTTACCGATGACAGCCCACTGGATTTCTTGGCAGTAAGACTCTCACTACTGCTGATTCTTACAAGTAATTTTTATTTCCGTCATTTGCAAACTTGCCACTTCCGGCTGCTACTGATTGCTACAAATCGCTTTCTTTCTTGGACACATTATTTTTCTATTCGGTTGTTCGTCAAATACTGGCCGATTTTTCGACCCACTTTCAAAAGCGTTGCTGTTTTACAGCTTTGCAGACAAAATTAGGCATGCCTAATAATTGATGTCTCCACTTTAATATATTTCCAATGATTTCTTTGTGAATATTATTTTGAAGCATATAAGACCTTTGTAGAGTGAAAGGCATATTAAAAGAAAGAATGACAAAGTCTATCCACACACAAATAATTAATTTTTATTGGCAACTTGTTAAGATAACGAAAGATAAAGAGTTGGTAGAATACGAAAATTCAGATAGTCTTAGAATGTTCCAAGCGAAGAGAAATTGTTTTATCTGTAAGACGAATTTTAGTAGAGATGTTCATTTCGGCTGGGGCTATGTGCGTTTACGTGTGACAGTGTGCATAAATGGGATAGGAATTATAAATGTGTGTATTAGTGTGCTGTTTTGCTAGTTAGAGAGTGCATGTATGAACTGTGTGCATGAAGTCGGTTAACAGTGTGTATATATTGTCGCTATGTTTAGTATTCCTTGTGTATCTGTTGTTGCATCTGTCGAGGGCCTTCGCCCCCCAAAATCCTAGGCAGGATTGTGTCATACACACGTGTGTTGTCTCTGAAAGAAAACAAGAAAAGAGAGAGAAAAACACAGTGTTTGGGTTTTTATAGTACGCCGAAATTTAGGAGTGATTATTTCTACGTCTGTGATTGGTTGAAAAACTGCTGATTCGAGCTTTGACCCAATTGAGAGTCGACACATAAAAACAACATTTGCTCGCTGCTGCTGCTTCCAATACTTTAATAACACAGATGGAAAAAATGTGTATACTTTTATTGCATAATGTTGCCAAAACAGTCACCAACATCAACAGAAAGGTCCACAAGTTATTAGACAGTACAAAGGTAGTTCAAGAAATTCTGCAGTATTGATAATGAGAGTCTTGAAGATGAAGAAGGTAGAGGACAGCCATGCATTCTTGACCATGAAAGTTTGAAAGCAATTATGTTTGGGAATTTTTTAGATGAGGATTTATAGTTTGTGTTATAATAATTATTCTGTTATTCTGTAGTAAGGATTGAACCTTTGCCAAACTCATCTTCTAACGGATACAAAACACAAGCAAGTGACTGTTCCTAGTGCTCCTAGGTAGTGATTATTCCTAGTGCTCCTAGGTAGTGATTATTCCTAGTGCTCCTAGGTAGTGATTATTCCTAGTGCTCCTAGGTAGTGATATAAACCCCACACTAAGCTCTGCACCGTGGAGATCGTTCGCAACCGCACACACAGGTGTATGATATCCTGGTCGCGGTGCCAATGTGTGAACCCCGCTCGTGCGCACAGTCCTGCCAGACCGTGAACACACTTCAGCCGATCGTCGTAGTGGCAATAAAAAAAATATGTCGATTGAAATTCCTCTAGGCCGGGATGGCGACGATGATGATATGACTTCGTCGATCTTGTCGTCTCGTCCAACTCCCACGTTGAAACTGTTTATACCAGCGAGCGATCACTGGGCGAATAGCAATCGGTTGGCTCTGTGAGGGCGAAAGATTATTCAAAGCAGAACAAAAGGAAAAGAATAATGTTCAACAACTCGGTCGGGTTTTTTTTTGTATTGAAGAGTAATTATTAATAAAATAAAAGAATTGATTTTACATTAGATTAATGTCTACCGTACTTGTAAAAGCCGTTGCTCTGAGTTATCTCGTTGGTTGTAAATTCGTTACAAGTGGTTGCTTAGTCACAAATTAACTGGCTAAGAAAACGATGGTGGGGATCGTTCGGTTTTCTATTCATCGCCGCACGGCAAACGCCGAGCGACGTCCGACTCTCAACTTGCTATCTCGCCGTCTCTCGTGGTTCTGTCTTGTCGTGCATCAAAACGCACAGTCTCTTATTGAAAATGTCTATCGTCACACACTCTTCCTCTTCCATATTTCTCTCTGCGTCTCTTCCTCTCTCAGGGGCTGGGAGGATGGGCGTCTTACTCCCTTGCCCCTAAAATAAAATGGAATTCCTTCTCTAGCTTAGCATTATCATAAAACAATTACCTTTTCCTTCTCGCTGTCTGCCATAATTAACGATGACAGGCCTAGATGATTATCTGCCCAGTTAAACGGAACAAGCATCGCTCCATTGATATTATTGGAGTTAAATCTAAGATTATGGATTTTGCTAAATCCTTAACTTCCATCTAGACCGCTTCTTCCCGTTGTAGCGGTGATTGGTATTGACTGGCAAACACGACTCTGTCAGACAGCCTGGCGCCTTTCTCCATTGTTTGAATAAGCTCGTTTCACGTCGAATATATACTAGTTTTATATCTCAATTTCATCTCTACGCAGGACCTAGCATCATCACCAAGATGCATACTAGCGCGTAACCAGGATACCCGATCCCCATGGCCCCGGATACTTTGTCACAGTGACTGTTCCTAGTGCTCCTAGGTAGTGATTATTCCTAGTGCTCTTAGGTAGTGACTGTTCCTAGTGCTCTTAGGTAGTGACTGTTCCTAGTGCTCCGAGGTAGTGATTATTTCTAGTGCTCCTAAGTAGTGACTGTTCCTCGTGCTCCTAAGTAGTGATAATATAGTAATTTTTTTTCGTGTGCGATATTCTTTTCAGTTCTGAGCTGTGTCTATTTTAGGTTTGATATATATGTTCTTTTATGCCTGTGAACTTGTATTTGCATTGCACTTCCTGAATATGTTGCTGAGTGGCATCATGGCTATAATAAACAGTAGTGTTGATAGAGAGTCTCCCTGAAAAATGTCTCTTTGTATTCTTATCGCTGTCAGATGTTGTCCTCCAGGTGCCAATTCTAATCTCCAGGTGTCCATTGCTTTTACTACAAGATTGATAATTTTGTCGGATATTTTGTACAGCCTTAAGCATTCAATTATCCATACTCAGAGGATTCTATCGTAGTCATCTTGTAGGCGATCCATGCCATTGCCATGTTCTTTGTTTCTGCTTTTTACTTCCTTCAGAATCTTTTGATTTATATGTAGTAGGTCATGTGTCCCTCTTGTCACTTTCCGGTAGTCCATGGTTATTAAGGGAGTGGTATATCTGTCCTCTCCTTTCTCGTTATCTTTTTCTATTAATGTTTTTCTTTTTTAGTCATCCATTCTGGTATGTCTGTTTTGTATAAACATCTTCTCAGGTTTTGCGTTAACCTTTCACGCAATGTCATGAATTTAAAAAATCAGTATGCATCGTGTTTTCCAATTTGCCATTTTTCTGAGGGTCGTCTTGAATTTTTCTTCATTAGTTTTGCTTTCTGTTCCTTCTTCAATTTCCTGAAGGTCTTCTTTCATGTTTTTCAGCCATTTGGAATTTCTATTTTGGTCTTGTTGATTATTATTATTATTATTATTATTATTATTATTATTATTATTATTATTATTATTATTATTATTATTATTATTATTATTTCATAGTATTCTCAACTTTTGGATGTTTTTAGTTGGAGTTTTCTTTTTTGAACATCAAGTAAATTCCCTTGACCTTAGGCATTCAAGCTGTACCTTAACACTTTCGCTGTTCCTAAAAGCCTTTTGCAGAATTAGAAAAAGAAATTGTCTCGTCAATCAGTTTAAGCCATTTATGGTGGCTTTTTGTTATGGTTCCAAGCATTCCAATTACAACGGGAATCACCTTTATTTCTTTACATTTCCATAATCTAACTAATTCCCATTTTAGATCTTGATATTTATTTATTTTTTCATGTTCTTTCTCCTGCACTCTGGTATCGAAGAGGAAGGCTATATTAATGATTAAGAAAGTTCTCTTGTTTTAGTTTAGAAAGATTAAGTCGGGTTTTGAATGTTCATGAACTCTGTATGTCCCAAAGAAGTTTGACATTGTCGTTCTCCTGTACCACTTCTGTCTTATGCTCATACCACTTCTCATTGCTATCCAATTCATAAAGTTTGCATATATTCCAGTGTAGTACCTGATCGACTTTGTCGTGTCTCCATTTTTTATACTGGTGTTGTGCTAGCATTGGGTATTCAGATACAATATGCGCTAAGGTTTCTTCCCTTTCATTACACAATCGGCATATCGGTGATTCTTCAGTTTTGTCAATGTAATGTTTGATGAACCTAGTGCAGGTGGCTTGTTCCTGGGCTGCCATTAATGTGCTCTCAGTAGATCTTTGAAGATCATCTCTGACCAACCAATTCCAGCTGTTGTTATCTCTAAATGCAGCATTCTTAAAGAATACACTGTGTAGTTTCTTTCCAAATAAATTTAACCCTCTCTCTTGTAACCTTTGATTCTTTTTCACCACAGTTCTTAGTATTTCCTCTCTTTTCACTTCACAGAGGAAGAATCTCATTACTTTCAGAAATGTATTTATATAGACAACCTTCTTCTATATTCACAACATCTTCAACACTAAGTAGACCTCGACCACCCTCATTTCCAATCGATCTGCATCTACTTTCTTTGTAAAAGCTCCATAAATTGTAAGCATTTTCCGTGTTTTGGTATCCAAACATTTTAGTTCATCTACATTCCATTCAAGTATACCGGCAGTATATCGAATGATAGCTACTGTTCGGGCATTGATAGCATAGATTGTACTTCGACTGTGGAGGTGTGATTCAAGAATACTCCTTACTCTTCTGTTGTGACCTGGTTTTTCATTTCTTGTTTTTAATCTTATCCGCCTCCAGAATTCCCAAGTATTTGAAGTCCCTGTCAATATTGTTTATCAGATCTGTTGTTGAGAGTTCAAGGCCATCTGAATGGACAAGTTTACCCTTTTTTATAACAAGAATGGCACATTTAGTGATGCCAAATTCCATTCGTATGTCGTCACTAAATAATTTAACCATGTTCATTAGGATATCAAGTTGGGTCTCATTCTTTCCAAAAACCTTATGATCATCCATGAATAGTAAGTGGTTGACTGTAGGAAGTCCTTTCCCAAGTCCATATCCTGCCTTCACATTACGTAAGAGAAGTGTCATTGGGATCAAACTAATGACAAAAAGCAATGTGGCAATGTCGTTTGCCGGCGCGATTTTTGCCAGACTTTTGTCGACAATGGAACGATGTGTGACAACATGTGCAATGTCTTGTCTTGTTATCGCCAGTGAGCAATCATTGTTTGACGATAGTCACTATCGTCTGCTGCTGGGACTGGCTGGCTGGCTGGCTGTTTGGTCAGCACCATCGTGCTGCAAATCAAACATTATGTAATAATGGAACAAACCATTCTACTTTTTATAATAAAATATAATTTATTTTGGCCGAAGAACATATTTAAAACTTGTGGATGTCAGTGCACGACAAAGCGTCTTCCTCGTTCACATTTCAAACCGGTCTCTTCATTTTCAATCTCTTTACCAGAGAGAGAGAGAGAGAGAGAGAGAGAGAGAGAGAGAGAGAGAGAAGGAAAGTGAGAGAGAGAAGGAGAGAGACAGAGGGAGAGAGAGAGAGAGAGAGAGAGGAAATACAGCTGTCATCGTTGTATGCCTTGTCAAATGTTTTGTTTTGAGTTTGATAACTGATTTTCTCGAACGACGACAGTCTGATCTCTAAACCCATCACATGCACCTGTCATTGAATTGGTTTGACACCGACCTTCAGTCCTCCAAAATATGACTGCACTCAGTAATCTCAAACGCAGAGGATTACTGTTTTTGAAATAAGTCTGGCATAAGGATTACGAATATAACGGGGAGCATTTAGCTCTCCAAAAGGTCATGCATTGTGCCACAGCAAAGGGGAAAGACTATCACCCTGGAAAATCCCTCTCCTGATTTTCATTTTACCTAATGCAACACATCCCAAAGTTAAATTGATTTCCAATTCTTCATGCTATTCTTTAAAGCTGTTTGAATGTTGGAGGCTATTCCAAAAATCTCCAAGCATTTGTGTATCCATGAATGTGGCACCACACCAAATGCCTTCTTATAATCCACCCACCCCATGGTAAGGTTAGTAGTTCTTTCTTTGCAGTTTCTCATGATTATTTTATCGATCAGAAGCTGATCTTTGGTGCCATGTGATTTTTTTCGGCAGCTTTACTGTTCCTCAGGCAGCAAATTGTTTTGATCCAAATGACCATAAATACTTTCCGACAATATTCTAGTGAAAAGTTTCCACATAACTGAGAGGCAAGTGATTGGTCTAAAGTTTGTCACTTCACCCCCTTTTGTTTTATCTTTTATGATCAAGACTGTAGTGCCCTTTGTCAGCAGTTTAGGTAAGCTACCTATCGTCAAAAAGCCATTTATTAATTCTTGCAAGACGGGCGAAGAGCCAGAAGTTTTTAAACCAGTATCCATGGACTCCATCAAGTCCAAGTGCTTTCCAATTTGAAAGCTATTTAACCCTCTCTTTCAGCATCTGAACGGGAACTGTTATATTCGTTTGTCATTTTACTCTAGAGGACACCTCTCTTTCAATATCTTTGATCCATTCTGCATCATCTTGATGATTTACTTTCGTTTTCCCAAATGCCTATCGAGAATGCACTAGATTGGTCAGCATCAGGTATAACGTCATCCCCTCTTTCAATTCCTTCTAGTTGTTCAAAAAGGAGTTTCTGGTTGTTCTCAAATAGTCTGTTTTGTCGATACGGCTCAATTCTGTCGCTGTAACGTTTAACTTTGGCAGTATTAGCTACGACACGTCGTTTCAGTTCTTCAATTACACACTTGAAACCTTTTTGGTGTATGTAAAACTTACAGATTAGTCTTTCACTATCGCTCTGACTTTTGAGTTTGCCATTTTCGACAGCTTGCACTTTACTTAAATCCTTTCTAAGTTGTTTTATCTGCCCATTTAAATGTTTACTCCACCAACGCTCTTTCTTTACTTCTTTTTTCCGTTTTTCTACTCCGAGTATTGGCAGCAGCTTTAATAACTTTATTACACTGATCAAGATTATTTATTAATGAAAATGGCAAGACATTATTCACTTTAATCGTGACAGTTCTAAGTATTTTCCTCTTGACAAATCTCAGGTTCGGCGGCTGTTCTAAATTGTCAGCTCTTAGCTTCTTGTCTAACAATCTGAAAATATCAATATCTTCTTCAGTCATCCCATGTTCTATCATATGTTTTACGATTGCATTTGTGGAAACAGCCTGACTACCATTAGTTACACTATTTTCGCTCTCAGAGTTTGTTGTTGTTTCTACCATAGACTTTTCTTCAACTACACCAAGTTTATTTATCTTCCCAAGCTCTTCTAAGTTTTCTCTCTCAATTTCTCTTTTTAGTTCTTCAATTTCAATAGCAGATAACCATTCATTAGTTCTAATCACCCGGGCTTGTCCTGCAAGTTTTGTTCTGATAGTTCAAACAGGCCTAGCTCATTCCAGTTTTGGTGCATTCGCTGTCTATATCGTCTCTTAGGAGGATCATTCTTCAAATAACATTTCATCAAAATTCTATTTAAGGCCTTAGTCCAATTAGTTCTAGTTTTAGTGTTAGTATTTCGAGGGTTTCGCTGGATGACGGCTTGAGAAGCCTCATGGTCCCCCCCCCCTCCGCCGGACGTGGGGCCTGTACTTGACATTCTGAACCCACATACGTCGTTTTTGGTTTGATAATTTTGAGCACTCATATTGAAATAATATGAGGAATGGTTTGTGTAAGGTTTTCTTTTCTTAGTATTTTTATTGAGATACCATCTCTAGGAGAGTTTCTATCCAAAGCTGACACCCAAATCCTGGCCATGAAATACAGTTAAACCTTGTCAGATGTTAACCTGGTATTTACAACTGCCTTTGCATTCCATCAGGTATTTGCTATCCTTAGAGATGTTGCATTCACTATAGCTTTCTGGAGATTCTAAACCCCCTATGCCAGTTGATCCGCGGCTGAGATAATTGTTATTATCCTCATTATAATCATCACCATTAATTACTATGCTTATCATTATTACTACAACAACTATTAGTACATTCTTTTTTTTTAAAATAATAAACAAAGACGCTTTGCAATTAAATTAAATAACTTACAAACTGCAACATTTTCAATAGTGAGCGATCCACTATAAACAACAAGTCACCAAATAACTTGGTTTTATACAGAAATCCGTGTGGCAAGTTATAAGCATCTCCACTGAAGGGAATCCCCCCTTTTAAAAATACATTATTATTTTTTGTTATTGTAATTGACGTTGTTCGTTCACACGTCGCTCAATAATTTTCTTTTATACAGAAATCCGCGTGGGAACTAATAATCATCTTCACTGAAGGATCTCCCTCTTTTTTAAATACATTTTTTTTGTTGTTATTGTAATCGACGCTCGTTCGTTACACGTCATTCAATAACTTTGTTTTATACAGAAATCCGCGTATGGACCAATAATCATCAAAACTTGCTAAAAAATTGAAAGGAATATGGAACATGAAGAAAGTCAATATAATACCAATAATCGTAGGAGCACTAGGAACAGTACTGAAAAACCTGGAAAAAGACTAGAAGAAATTGGAATCAAAGGGAAGACTGAGACTATACAATGGACGGCAATAATTAAAAATAGCTTAAATCTTAAGAAAAATCCTCGAATGTGGAAACCAACCCACAAACGCTATGATTTGAAATGGGTTGTTAAGGAATTTTCTAAACAGTAAAGGCCTACCCATATCCATGAAACCATGGTACATCTCTGGAATCTGTAATGTATAGTTTTTAAATAAATAATATATATATATATATATATATATATATATATATATATATATATATATATATATATATATATATATATATATAACGAAGACGATATCAATATCATTAGAACATGTAGAAATACAGTGCTAATCTGTAAGCAAGAGCAATGGACAGTAACCAATTGAGATCTTTTGATGTCTCTATGAGCTCTCTGGGCTCAGCAGAAGTAACCGACCTAGTTGGTCTCTACATATTATACAACCTTACTAAAGACACTAACATAGAAGACATAGGATTATATAAGGATGATGGATTATTAGTGGCAAATAACTCAAATGGGCAAAAGTGTGAAAGAATGAAAATAATTATCATTAGAGAAATGAAAAGATTAAATCTTAAAGTTGAAATAACATCAAATATTAAACTAGTCAACTTCTTAGATGTAGCACTTAACTTAAATAAAGAAATGTATGAACCCTATACAAAAGATAATGTCAATCCAATTTATGTCCACCCACTCTCTAACCATCCAAAAACTATAATCAAACATATCCCCAAATCAATCGCAAAGAGAATCAGCAATAACTCCTCTAATGAAGCAATCTTTAACACTCATAAGGCCTTTTAGAATAAAGCACTAAAAGAGAGCGGATACAAAAACACTCAAATTAAATTCACCAAACCTACAGCTCCCAACAACAAACATAAAAATAGAAGTAGAAAAATAATCTGGTTTACACATGGTTAAGACTAAACTTGGTAAAAGATTTCTAGATTTAATTAACCTACACTTCCCTCCTAATAATATACTACATAAAATTTTTAATCAAAAACCCTTAAATTAACCTGTGGAGAAAATTTAGAAAAAATAATAAAAAAACATAACAATAAAATTCTAAATGGCAACAAAAATACTGAAAGAAAAACAACAAAAACTAAGGCTTGCAACTGCACAAACAAAACAGAATGCTCCTTACAACAAAATTTCCAAATAGTATACCAAGCTACAATTTCAACCAAAGAAAACCCAACCCAGAAAAAATACTATATATGCATGGCTGGTTATACTTTCAAAGAAAGATATACCGGCCATAAATGCTCATTTAATAATTCTGTCTACCAAAAAAAGAACCTCACTCTCTATATACTACTGCGAATTAACCTGCAATAATCAATCACCCACAGTGACTTGGAACACTATCAGAAAAATTAGCACCTGCAGTTCTCTGAACTCACCATGTTACTTATGCCTAACTGAAAAACTTGAGATAGTTAAATTTAGTGATGGGATAAACTTCTAAACAAAAAACAAGAGACCTCAATTAACTGTAGGAACAATAGATCACACCTTCTCAGTATTTCACACATAACCTCGCAAACCATTATTACCATTTAAAAATAGAATAACAACAACAAAAATTAAAACAAAAAACTATAATCTTTTAAGCCTAACTGAACCTATCATCCTATAGTATCTACTAAATACCCCAGAATTAATTACACACGAATTAATTACACACGAATTAATTACACACGAAAAAAAAACTTTATCTATCCACAAACAATAATTAGACAACATAACAATCCTTTTATACAATATTCAATACTATACTTGATATAATTATTATATTCAATCTTCCATTTAATTATGGTTACCATTGTTATCATTATTATTATTATTATTATTATTATTATTATTATTATTATTATTATTATTATTATTATTATTGTATAACATTATTATTATTGTATAACATTATTATTTTTACTATTATTATTATTATTGCAACCACTAATTTTATTATTATCAATAAAATTATTCTTATTATCATATTTACAACTACTATGACTAATATTATTGATATTTTCTTTATTATTATTATTATTATTATTATTATTATTATTATTATTATTATTATTATTATTATTATTATTATTATTTTAAAAATTATTATTATCTTCTATTTCCTTATCATTTTTTTTCACCCCACTATTGCTTATTATTATTATTATTATTATTATTATTATTATTATTATTATTATTATTATTATTATTATTATTATTATTATTTATCAATATCATTACTTGCCATTTCTGCAATATTACGTATGAATTATTTTTGTGTGTTGTTTATGTCTATGTACAATTTTTTAATGAAATGAAATAAAAATGTATGGCATATTTTCTTTTGAAATAAATGTATTAAGGGAACTGAAATTGCAGAATACCAAACAAGGTAAATAACTCAAAAAATAACTAGAGTTATTTCCCTTGAGAATGAAAGCCTAACTGAAACATGATTTTGTATTTGGAAGGACGGCAACAAAATAAATGTTTACATTAACTTTTTAATGCGTATAAAATTGAATTTTAAAATTTAAATCTAAAAACTATGTCATATATAAAATCATGTATTTATTGAATAAATATTTTTGAAGATTTTGAAAAGTTAAATATATACATATTTGGTAAAGAACATCAACTTTGGGGAGACAACTCTTGAAAATTAAGGGAGATAACTATAGTAAATTCAGTTGATTATCTCCCCTGAACTTTTAAGACAAAACATTTTTCCATATTTTTTCATGTTTACAGATCCGCTTTCAAAACGACTGAATTCAAAACAGTATTTTGTAAAAGTGCCAAATGCTACACATTTTAAGCTATTTTTTGTAGATAACAACCCTCACGACAATAAGTCCCAAAAGACTATAAGTTGTGTGTATTGTACTTGTTATTTATGAGCGAGAATAAAATTTTTTATTTTTTATTTACTAACTTTGTGTTCGAGTGTATTTATTTTAAGTGTTCGAGTGTATTTATTGTATGGATGATACGACAAGAATACATAACAGAGCTTATACAATTCTTGAAGCTACAACTCCTCTTACGTGTCCCAACATTACACCGGGTTTCATAATTTTTTTGCCTGTACACAATTTATACATTTTTTGGGTGCCGCTTTGGCTTGTTATCTACTACTACTACTACTACTACTACTACTACTACTACTACGTATCATGAATCTACTTTGATATGATATCTACACCTTGTGTTGTAATCAACATGGTACAACACTGCAAGGAAAACACTTCTAATTAACTAAGCCTAGGACCCTAACTCTAACACGACGGTTACCGAGCCTGGAACCCTAAACCTAACACTTAACGTTCAAAGAAGAGACCGTGTGACACTTCAGATAATTATTCAACGAGAAGTCGCTGAAAGCTCAGCAATCTATTCTGATGATTAGAGAGCTTACACTAATTTAAACAAACTCAATTTTCGCAATTTTCCTGTAAATCAGCAGCAAAATTTTGTCGATCACAACACTGGAATACACAAGAAATTAAAAGATCATGGCCCGATGCGAAGATTCGTATATTGAAAAAAATAAAAATAAATAAAAATAAGAGGCGTACAGTGTATATATTTTTTCCTTGTAAGTAATAAGCCAAAGCGGCACTTTTAAAAAAAATACATTTATTTCATCAAAGTTTATCAGAGAATAAAGCCAATAGTTAATGAAATACCCCAAATAGATAAAACATAATTAAAAAAAAAAATAATTATGGAAGCCAGTTAATGAAACAAGGCCGAAAGCTTAAGGGCCAACAAATGCTAATAAACCCCTTATGAAAGAGGAAAAATAAAAATATAAAATTATATAAATAGTAATCGAATGTTAAAACTATTTAAACAACCTCAAACTCTTTTTGAAAGGTCATCTTTAAACTATTTGTTCCTGCTTTGTAGACATATGAATTCTAAATTAGACTTTGAAGACATATGAATTCTAAATTATTATTATTATTATTATTATTATTATTATTATTATTATTATTATTATTATTATTATTATTATTATTGTTATTATTATTGTTATTATTATTATTATTATTATTATTATTATTATTGTTATTATTATTATTTACTTATACTTAATAGAAGGAAATATTTTAACCCCCACCTTGATTTCTTGCAAGAAGTTTTAAGAAGTAGAGAGCCTCAACTTATCAAAGTGAGCCCCGGCAAAAACAAAATCATTTCCTCCTCTGGGGATAATATCTCAATAGACAACAAAACGGTTGAAAAACCCCCAAAGATTTTGTGTTTCCTGATTCAGTGGTTCCAGGATCTTCATCTTAGAGTAACATAATAATAGGAATGTCAAATTCTGCATTTGGACGACTAAAATAACACGTATGGCGCAGCAATAACATATTAATTTACAATGCATTGATACTTCTTATTGATCTATATGCAAGTTAGACATGGACTATAGTGGCAACGCATGAACAGAAGCTCAATGTTTTTGAAATGAAATGTTTAAGAACTATCCTTTTAGTAACCTTTAGTAATGTGGGTTCAATCACTGTAAAGCGCAGTAGATTTTTTATTTTCCCTTTAATTGCTTTGTTTATTTTCTCATGTGTTTTAATGGCAACATATCCAACTCTGCACACAAGCAGACTGCAAGCTTCTTTTAGTAAGCTTCCACCCGTGCACCCATAACATTTTCGGTCACTGAAGACATTTCTCCATGGTCTCATGTTTTTCTGAGAAAAGACTGTGAAAGCCCCTAACCCTAACCCTAACCCTAAACCCTAACCCTAACCCTAACCCTAACCCTCTTACTCAACCGTATACTACTCATTATCGTGTACTTTCACACACTGATAAATTATTCACTATTGATATTGGTGGTAAAAAAAACCCTGTATCAATCGATAGGGTGAAACAAGCTTTTTTAGATACATTAAAACATGAGTCCCATATTCCCCCTATATCGGTACTGTTGGAAACCACTAAAAAAGACAATTATGTCACCACCACACGTAAGACTCTCTATATAGAATAAGCTTTTCTGAGTCCTTGTACTCTATTGTACAATTTCTGTTTTAAAACATTTTTGCCAAAAAACACTTTTCATAGAAAATCAAAAAAAAATTCTGCTTTTGTCAAAATCATTTTTTCAAAATATTTATCACAGAAAATCAAACATTTTGCAAAAACAAACGTTTCACAGAAAAGCAATAAATAGTTGTCCCCCCTCCAAAAAACAACTTCACTGAAAAGTAAAGAACATTTTTTCAGAACCCCCCCCCCCCAAAAAAAAACAAAGAAAAACAAACTTTTACTGAAAAGCAAAAACATTTATTTAAAAATATTCTGTAAATTGAATTCACATATTTATTATTTTGTATTTTTGTTCTGTCCAACTGCTACACTACCTTTTTCTCTGTCGACTTTCAGCCTAAGCAGGGGGTGATGTAGCAGTCATGAATAAGGAACTATTTCTTAATGCCCATGTCCATGTTGGCTGATTCGGTCGCACACTGACCAATCAGCTGGCAGGGCATAATAATTCACTGAGGATTTACTTTGGACCCTTTTGGCAATAGCAGGAGCCATCAGAGCGATTGCAACCAGTAACCAAGAAAGACCTTTCTCTCCTGCCTTAATCACCTGGATTCCTGAGCTCAGCTATCTTCACTCGAAGATAAACTGCTCATAGACTTTCGGCAGTCAAAGAACATTCCATCTTACTTTCCTCACTTGGACACTGTCCCTAACCTTTTCATTCCTAACCCCAAACGGTATAGATCAAACAAACCCCTTTTTCTTGTTGTGTTGTTTGTTTTCCTTCGTGTGATAGCCGTTTTCGTTTACATTGTGCTTATTAATCACTAGTAAAAACAGCTCCTATAAACTATTCTACATCAATTTACCAAAGAACTCTCATCCATTCTTTCGATACCAACAAAGTATTATACGAGAGAATATCATCCGGTGGTGAGACCAAAATTGGCAGCTTAGTCATCGTTTAATTGCTAATGCTGATCCGGAGTTATTGTACTTGCCAAAGTCTCACCTATGATCGCTGAATGGTCATTAATAATAATAATAAAAAAATGACCAGAAAGCAAATTAATATATCTGAAAATATTAAGAATTTCAAGAATAAGAAATTTTACCAAAATGAGTTCATGTGCGGTGGAAAATAATAACTTAATATCATAATTAAAATAATAAAACGTCATAAATTTATTAAAATAACAAGATAATCTGATAAAACTAATTTAAATAATAACATCATGGTATGAAACTAATTAAAATAATAACAAAATGTCGTATAATTTAATTAAAATAATACAATAAAACCATAAACTAATTAAAATAATAAAACGAAAATATTTGAAGATATTAAGAACTTGAAGCATAACAATTTGGCTAAGATCAAAGTGTAGTATCTGTTCCGATGGATACTGCACGCCTGTTCTGTGCAGTTCTAGGAGGTCCACCCTCCCAGGCTTCGCCTCCCCTCTTTGGGGAGGAGTAAGTTTATTGCTTACTGTCTGAGGCGCCCCTACCGGGGAATGCCGACGGGGCTGCCCAGGCAATTTTTAAATGGCCAGAGTGCTCACCTCTCGAGCGCTGGCTTTTAACCCCACTTACTCGACCCGATCCTGGGTCACATCTTACTTGTGGGAGTAAGATAAAACTGGCCTTGTGCCTAACTCCGCGAGGAGTAAATAAACAATCATTTACCGAAATGACTGGATTAAGCATGAAATAGCTCTGAAAAGGATTGATAAAAACGACGGCAGGACTGAACTTTTACACGATAGTTTAAGTTACACAAGGGAAGTAATTCACACATAATTTCAAGGGAAGTAACTCGACTTTAGAGTTGTTTCCCTTGGAAATTATTTCCGGGAATATAATCACAATAGTAAATGGCGTTTGCTGGAGAACTGACTTCACCGAACATCATTTACGGTGAAACACTCGTTTTCATGAAAGAAAAAAAAAAAAAAAAAAAAGAAAAAAGCCAACCGAATTCAAATTTATATATGATTCGGATTATATATATATATATATATATATATATATATATATATATATATATATATATGTAAATTATAACTAAAAGGTAAACTTTTAGAGAGTTGGACCTACTTATAATAAGACAGACAATCCAATTTCTTGTTAAAATATAAAATGAGACTTAATTCTATTAGCGACATCAGTTTAATGCCCCCCCCCCATATACCCTTCCCCTTGCAAAATTAAACTAACCTTTCTTAGGAGACAGTTTTCTGTCTCTTATCTGTATTCAATCTACCTACATATCCCCTGGGACTATAACTTAACTGAGTTGACCAGTACTTGGCACTTTGTGTGGCCAATTTGAAATCTACATATCTCTTTCTGCCTAAATATCATTTTGATCTGAATCCTTTAAACCCCCCCCCCCACTTGTTGGATTACATTCTACTTCCGATCGCTTTTCGCTTTTTCTCTCTCCTTTTCTTTTTTCTTTTTTTCTTTTTCTTCTCTTGTCTTTCTTTATTTATACAATTCCCAAATAATTTTGATACAGTGCGACGTTTCGTCTTTGAACCCGTTGGAGCTTTTTGCCTTGGAATACGCTTAACTGAAAACAGGAAGAATATTGTTTTCCTTGAAATGGCCGTTTTTATTTGATTCCTCTCCGTGGACAACAGACCTGAGTGAAATCGCCGTCGTTGGATTTTTATGCAGATTCCTCCGGATTTACCAATATTTCTAAGCCCTACGTTTTTTTTTTTTTTTTTGGATTTCGTTATTGGTGATTCCCATGCCCGTTTGAACCTTTTGGAAACATTTTTTAAAGAAGTTTTTTGGATTTCTTTAATTTCTAATTTTTAAAAGAAAACTTTTTTCAAATTTGGAACTTTGACAGTCCTACCCTGTCAACTTATCAATCATAATTTTTCCTCTGATGATAAGATTTTAATCTTTGAAAAGCCTGGTTTAAGGAAAGAAAGAGATGAAAAATAAATGTTTTTATTAACTAAACTACTCCTTGTTTTGAACAACTGAAAATACCGATTTGCTTCCATTTGCAGGTCTTACTAATTTTCATTGACGTACCATATATATATATATATATATATATATATATATATATATATATATATATATATATGTGTGTATGAAATATTGTTTTTTTATTATTTATAATGTTTTTTTTTTTAAATTTATAATGGGTTTCTAAATAATAACGTTATTATTTCAGCGCGGTCTTTAAAGTGCAAAAGATTAAGTATAACATAAAAAGTTACTAAAAAAAATTGTATTCGGGGGGGGGGGATAAAATGACAATTATATGCTTCTTTTTAATAATGAAGACTATTCTTTATTTTTAAATGACTACGATTTGGATGGTATTTGTCATTAATGGGTGCCTGATCACACCATAATTTCATATGGGTGTGTGGGGTACCTTTTTGTTTATACTCAATGCTCCAGAAATAATGTGAAACTTTACCAAAAATTGGATTATTTTTTGCCAAAATCACTTCATTTATGAAAGAATTCAGCCTATAGTAAAATAATTCACTTACAGCAACAACATCATTTACACAAAGTGTGCTAGTGTTGGCTGTTTTGACTTTTGAAATATTACTATTCAATTTTCCAAATATTCGCTCAAATCAGGCTAGAAATATTCAGCACAAGATAATGTTATAAACAGAGTCGCGAGGCCAACTTTTTCATCCATAGCGTGAAGATCAGATGCCTTTCTATTCCAAAACTGTTTTGAACCCCTGACATTTTCCATTGAAAGGTTGCCTTCCAGAGCTGTGTCATTCTTTTGTAATCGTTGGTTAAATTCTGCCAAATTCATTTTTCCTGTTTTCATTGACTTCATCATGGCAAAAATTCAGCATCAAAACCTCTTTGTCTGCCTTGTCAACATTGGAAAAAATATATTGAATGTTTCTTCTAAATCTAGGGTAAGAATGCTTAAGTCTGTTCCTGACAAACATGTGAGGTCTGACATGTCCATATTTTCTATCTTGAAACACTCCTTTTTCTCGGCATGAAAACAAAATAGGATAGCTCATCAAATCCAATTTTGGATTGTTGTCTTTCATTAAATCTCCTTCAGATTTATTCATCTTAAAAATGTCAATGTCTTTTTCATTTGGTAAAGATGAGTACATTTTTTGAACAGTGTGATGCCCATAAATGTTTCAGCATCTTTCTTGGTCAAATGTGTCAACAAATGATCAAAATATTTTGTGTAGTTCTGTCCAGTACACAAGACAATATCATTGAGGTAATTAGTTTCATAAATTTCAATATCTTTGTAAATTTCATTGTTCTCTTTAAGTCAATAAAGTGTATTCAAAACTTTTTGCATATTGACTAATGATTTCCAAATTATTTTGTTTTTAGTTGGCAATGAGTCAACAACAATTTTCAAAGAATTGTATTCTCTTGATGGTAATGTGTCTATGACATGATTGATGATGTTCTCTATAAGAAATGAGTTGCAATTCCTTTGATGACAGGCAATATTCTACAGTCATATGGTGCAGTCATATTGGCCACAACAATACATATAATCACTATGAATGCCATTGCATTCTTCAAATTTGTAATTTTTTTGCGAATTTCTTTCACAGTCAAATCAAGTACAATTTCCTGAATTGCTTCATGTATTTTTCTTGTTTCCAAAAGTTGAGTTCTTTCATCAGGACACCCTTCATTAGTGTCACAAAGACGAGCCAAGTATCCATCCATTACAAATTCATCATCAACTTCATCTTGTATAATTTCTTTACCATTATTTGGATCTGGTTGGCCAGCATTTTTGCATTCACAACTATTTATTTGACATTCAGTAGTTTCGAAATCATGACATCTCAAAACATAAAATGTATTCCACTTAAACAAAATGTACTTATTAGTGAAAGTATGGTACAAATTCTTCCCCCAATAAACTGCCAACAGTCCATTCTTTTCAATATTTTTGACAAAATCATTAACAGTTTTTGCAGCATTTAAAAAAAATTTTTTTACATGAAATTTCTAATACCCGCAGCAAAATTGTATGCTTGAGAAACTTTAAGTCTTTTTTTGCAATTACTTCTGCTATTGTTCATTTTTTATAAACTAAATAAGATTTTGTCAATTTGTGAATGATAATATCTTTTTGAACAAAATATTTAGAAAATTTTTTCAATCTATTCTTGCAGTAAAAAATTTTTTTCTTGTAAGTTTGAATAAAATCTTTTTTAGTATATTTTTTAAATTTCTGTTCTTTAATAACTTTTTTACTATTTCTATAATTTGTTTGATAAATTGTTCTTGCTTTAATATATTTTTAATATTTTCTATTTTCTATCCTATATTTCTTTTGCCGTTTAGTATTATTAGAATTTCAATTTTCATCTTTTTTCTTTTCTTTGATATTCAATGTCTTTTTTAAAATTCACCTGTACTTTTAATTTTTTTATATTTGTCTTGTCGTTTAACATTATTTGTTTTATTATTCTCGATTTTTTTCTTTTCTCTTTAATTTTTTTGATATAGTTTTTGATATTGCTCATAGGTATTTGCAAATTCACTTTTTTTCCTATTTTACCTTGGAATTCGGCATGTTGATTTTTCTTCAATTTTTCTTCATCCAATTCACTGCTTTTCATATTAATTGTTCTAATTTTCTTATTATTATTTTAAAAAATCGGAATCGAAATGGAGCAGAAACACAGGTGTGAAGTAGATTCTAATTGTTGCTTCAAATTTGGGTTTCTAATTTTTGTTTCGAATTAATAGGACTAATTGTTGTTCTGAATTTGGGGGACTAATTGTTGTTTCGAATTTAGGAAACTAATTGTTTTTACTGTATTTAAATAAAAGTGACCATTGGCTATTGGTGCAAAGTAGACGTGTTTTAAAACATAAAACGAGTTTAATATAAAACAAAGCTGGCCTTTTTAAGGGCCACTTTTTCAAATTTGGCCTTTTTTGAAGCAGTTTGGCCTTCCAAAATTGTGTGAAAATATAGCAGCATATTACATTGCCTTTTGAAGCATTCAACATCATTTCGATATAAATAAAACATTCAGTTTATGTGGAATGTTATTTTCAAATAATAAACTTTGAAACATGTAAAAAAAATCAATATTATTTGTTTTAATTGGTTTAAACCAATTAAAACAAATAATATTGATGTTGGACAATTTTTTTAATTAAAAAACATGTGAAAATAAGAACATTCTACATTTAAACTTTTAATATTTAGAGATTTTTAAACATTTTCACAATAATCAAATATATATATATCGTACATGTATTGTATTAGTTTCTGTAAAGCCATATATATATATATATATATATATATATATATATATATATATATATATATATATATATATATATATATATATATATATATATATATATATATATGGCTTTACGCGCTCAACTACTTTTGGAGCTGCTCCCGATCCTGCTCCAACACTCAAAATTGGAGCTGGCTCTTCTCACGCTCCTCATTTTCAAAAAGGAGCCGCTCCTGCTCCAACTCCTATAAAAAAAAGAGCGGCTCTTTTTCAGCGCTCCATAATGAAAATGTACCTTTTTTCATAAACGTTCTATTCTGCCAATGAATGGTCGAAGGATAGGGGTGAGCGTCAAAGGATCTCATCGATATGGGTTGGGATGTCACTTTAAGTGTAAGACCGTAAGATAATATTTTAAAAAATCCCGCTAATATTTTGAAAGTTATAGGAGAACATGTCGGACGAAGTATAGGATTATACGTAAATTTTTGTTTCTTGAGGTATAAAATAGAAATAGAAAAATCCCTGAAGTATTTAAAAACAATTTTAATTTTCATTACATTAACAACCTATTTTTTCAGGAAAGGAAAATTTGACCCGATATTTTTCTATTTATTTTGGAAGGGAATTTAGATTTGTTTTAAGTAAATAAAGTTTTACTTTTAAACATTATTAGTGATTATTTTCTTTTTTAAAGAAAACATTTCTTTATAAGAGGAGAGACAGCTAGGGCAACATTACTCGTCGTGTTGTTGTTTAATATTTGTTTGTTTTACGAACATAACTATATTGTATGATGTATAATATTATTTATAACAGAGAAACGCGCAAGTACTTTTAAACAAATCGATTTATCCATTTTTTTCTATAGTACAATTTGGGTCGAAAAAAACCCCAACGAAGTTTATTTTTTAAAGATTGAATAAAAAAAATATTTTTCATAAGTTTTCCAAAAACTATCAATAAATTGTCAATAAACAATTCAGAGATGTCTTAAAATTTCATACAAAATATCTGGCCTAGACCTTGGGAGTTGAAAAAATATCGGGTCAAATTTTCCTCCCCCGAAAAATGAACTGGAGCAAGTTTTCCTAGGTCCGACAAAAACATTTATTAAAATTAAAAATTTGATAAAAAAGGTGAAAACATCTATATTTGAAATCTCTAACAAAAGCAAACTGTTTAGAATTTTAATATTCGATAATAGATTTTTTAAGATAAAGAAAGATATCTAATCTACTTTCGGTTCTAAAAAACAACAAATTAGTCAGAAAGTCTAATTATTTGCTTTTTTAAATTACAATTTAAGATATTTTCTTTAATTTAATTAAGTTTAAACATCGGTTTAATTGTAGAATAGAGAGCGCTGTTTTCTTTCGCTCATTTCGCTTGGTATTCGCCCAAATTTTGGATGAAACTGATTGTTGGTCTTAATTGTATTTTTGGTCCTGAAATAAAATTCTCATTTACTTTTTAAAGAGTTGAGAATCTAACTTTAATTCCAGGTTTTAATCGCTGGCGGCCATGTTGGTTTTTATTGTTTTTTTCCTTGGACTAAATATATTTTTACTGCTTTAACATTTTATTACACAAAAAACTTTGAACATTCTATTTACAAAAGCAAGTTTTAACGGAATTTAACGAATTTAAAAGCAAACATGAAAATATTGTCGTGAATTTAAGAATAACAAAATGTCGCCGAAAAGACGACGGGTAAAAATGTGGCATAAAAGTTCAATTTGATATATGCTAAAAAATAAATTAGAATTTTTTGTCAGGACATAATGTACCATTTCACCACAAAAATCGATTTTATTGAACATTTGGGTAAATACCGAGTGAAATGGGTGAGATAATACAATTGAACCTAAAATTCTTTATTTACAAACACGAATTAAAAGAAAAATTGGCTTATTTATTCAATCAGCAATAAACATCCTTGTCATAAATACAAAAAAAGTTAAAATATTTAAGAAAATAACTTCAAAGACATCACTGGCGCATTTGAAGACATTTGTTGCCAAATTGTCTCATGTCTTAAGAAAACTGTCTCATCAAAAATGTAACATGTCGATGTGAAAATCGTCTTCCTCTCTCTCCCTTACTCTCCTTCTTCCTCTTCCCCATCTCTCTCTCTCTTTCTCCATATCTCATACACATTTACAAGAGATATCATTTAAAAAAATATCTCAGAGTTTAGCTGAGACTTTCTTTTCTTTTTTATTGCTGAATAAAAAGCTAATGTTTTAAAAAAAAAATCAAATAATTTTGGAGCGAGGAACGCGGAGAGATAAAACCACCACTCTTTAGTCCCAAATGGAGTTGCTCCCGTTCAACTCCCGCTGAATATAAAATGAGCCCTCCTCTCCTTTACTCCAGCAAAAAGGAGCGTGCTCCTGGAGTGCGCTCCTTTTTGGAGGGCTCCCAAAAGGAGCGCGCTCCAGGAGCACGCCCCCTTTATATATATATATATATATATATATATATATATATATATATATATATATATATATATATATATATATATAAGGTACATTTTTATTATGGAGCGCTGAAAAAGAGCCGCTCCTTTTTTATAGGAGTTGGAGCAAGAGCGGCTCCTTTTTGAAAATGGGGAGCGTGAGAGGAGCCAGCTCCAATTTTGGGCGTTGGAGCAGGAGCGGGAGCAGCTCCAAAAGTAGTGGAGCGCGTAAAGCCCTGTATATATATATATATATATATATATATATATATATATATATATATATATATGCATTCCCCCCCCCAAAAAAAAATCTAAACAATACCTAGAGACAATCCCTGGAAGACCAAGCTGTAACAAAGTACAGGTAACAGCCCTAAAAGGAACAAGGTCAACCCTAATAAGAGCCCACACATATATACATTTAACCCATAAATAAATAAAGTAGTAGGCCCCCACCCACTTGATCTCTTAGAAATAAGTAAAGTAAAATAATAAAAAAGAAGAGAAAATAGAAAAACTACTAAATAAAAATACAAAATAAATAAATAATATTAAAAAAATATTTGAACACGTAACCCTATAATCTCATTGCCGGTAGCTTTTGCGAGACCGAATTCAATGTTATAGTTACATTAAACACATTTGCAACCGAAATACGTTATCCACGCTGCTCTGAAGTGGAGAGACTTTGAAAAGGAGGTTATGTCCTCGAAAGATCAGTAAGCCATTCACACTGTGTAACACGCTATTGATCGGAGATGAAACAGTAAGTAAGAAATAAAAATAAAATTATTACATATTGTCTTTTCATGTTTTTTTATCGCTTCCATCAGACACCACCCCCTCAAATTACCACCAATAGAACTATAGCATACCCCAAAATATGGAAAATATATGACCTAGCCGCTAACACTAGACCTCCCCATTTAAATAATTTAAATGCTTTAAATAAATACATATATACCTACCCCCGCCCGTAGATCCATCATTACATATACAACCACAATACCACAAAACCTCTCCACTCTCGCATATAAAACTTCCACACCCAAAACTATATATATATATATATATATATATATATATATATATATATATATATATATATATATATATATATATAACAAAACATATATAAAAATATTCAAAAAATATATATAGCAAAGAAAATATATAAACTATAAAAAAAACAAAAACAGCAATTATAAAAACAAAATTTAAGTAATATACATATATAAAATACTAAAATAATAAATTAATATATAAACGCGACATAATAGGATAAAATAACTTCGCATGAACTAAAAATGAAAACCCCATCTTGGGGTGGTATCGTCATTTTTATAAACCCGATGTACTAAAGAAGAAAAACACCGATATAAAAGACCACTAGAAAAATACACTTAAAAAACACGCGCTCCTCACTCGATATGAACAACCCCACAATCCCCGCAACAACTCTGAAATTAAACACTAGAGCATATTATTACATCTCTTCTTCATTATAAAAGATTTTCGGATTAACTACTAAGATAAACATAAGGACCACAATCTGATCCATTTCCCGTAATTTAACCTTTTAGGTCGGTTCGACTTTTCAGAATGGCTTTGTCGTCATTATACAACGATTATTGACAATGTGTATTTGAGCCAATCCGCAGGTATCGGATATCGTTAGAGAAAAAAATAAAATAAGTATATAAAATCTCTTCAGTTTTAACTAGCATTTTCTTTAGTCTGTCACGCTTCGGGTTTAACTAGCATTTTCTTTAGTCTGTCACGCTTCGGGTTTAACTAGCATTGTACGTGCAGATTAAATAGACATATCTTACTAATACCCCGTCTCGTATTTGTTAGGCTTTTTAGCTTAACGCAGATGAAGCAGACGATTTCCTTTTATTGTCATAGTTTCCCTCATCCAAAATGAAGCGTCATTAAAGCGAGCCATACTGAACAGGTCGACAGCAGCCATATTGGATTGATGCCCTGACTTTACTGATGCGAAAATGGTCGTCTGTTTCCGTCGTATCAAAACGAAGATCCGATATGGCCGCCGACAATTCAATCGTTTACTAAACCTGGAACATTTCGCTATTATCAATGACATTAGATGGAATGGTAAGCGGAAATAATTCTAAGAACTGCCTTAATTTGTCAGAAATGCCAGTCGTTCCGTCTTCTTTGGATTTGCTCATATAATGTCTTTGTTGTTAAACAGCTCGGAGTATATTTTCGTTGTCACAAAAGGACACAAAGGAAGCTCTAATCGAAGCCAAAAGAGAGAGAGAGAGAGAGAAAGAGAGAGAGAGAGAGAGAGAGAGAGAGAGAGAGAGAGAGAGAGAGAGAGAATAATTGACGTCGCATTTTGTTGCGCATAATACGTGTACATAAGATGAAATTAAAAAAAAAAAAAATTATTGGGTTTGTCTGTTACAGTAGAGCAATCTCTTTGGGGCCATTTAATATATATATATATATATATATATAAATTCCCGAAACAGTTTTTCATGGTAAACAACTGATGATCCCTTAAAATAGTGTTAGAAACTAACTAATATAATAACTGTAAAAAATAAATTGACTTACATGAGTGATTTTCCACTGGAAGACTTGAGACTATAAGTTTTTTTATTTATTTATTTATTTTTTTAAAAAGTTTTTTTTATATAGTTTTAATGGTTGAGAAACTTCCGAGACTATATATATATATATATATATATATATATATATATATATATATATATATATATATATATATATATATATATATGGAATTGATCACATCTTAAGAAGCATCCATGAGTATGAATATTTTATATTCAAATTTGAAAATAAAAACATGATGCAATATAAAATGAATAAACTCATTTTAATGTATTATTTTTTTTAGGCCAGACTTTCGATAAATACTTTTTCCTTTTTTTCTTCATTTTGTTGGTATAAACCTCAGAAGGGCGAATCTGCCGCGGAAAGAAACAAATGTACGTCGGTGTGTTTAAGAGGTGCCCGGAAAACTCGTCACAGGAAAATTGGGCAACGGAAAATTGGGCAACGGAAAATTGGTCAACGGAAAATTGGTCACCGGAAAATTCGTCACTTTAGGCCAAGTAGGAAAATTCGTCACTTTTGGGCAAGTAGGAAAATTCGGCAATTATCGAATAAATATCGATTGAAAATAGATTTTAGAACCGATTTTACAGGAGATATACTTGTAAATACGAGGCTACCCCCTCCCCAGTGGAGAACATTTTTTTATATTATTTTTGGTACTTTTGCAGTTTTGTGTGTTAAGAATGGCTTTCTAAATAATCCGGTTCGTAATTACGTTACGAAATTAAAGGTTTGGACCGGGTTATTCTTTACAACGTGAAAGTACAGAATAGTTAACAAAGCAACCCCCATTCTCCCCATGTAAAAAATCGTTGTCTGAAAGAAGAATTTCTTTTTTTAAGTATTAAATAAAGTTGTTAGTTAAAACAAGTTTTAGGCAAGATGAAAAAAAACCACTGAATTACAATTTTGTTTTTTAAATACATGGAAAATTTCTAAGAATTTAAAGCCAGTTTAAATGACTTTTTACTCATAGTTTATAAATTCCTTTCAAGTTTTGCACACGCACACGAAGTAATTGATGTTTTGTCAATTAAAATGGCTGACTTGTTTACGAAGAAACCTAAATGAATTATGATGAATTTCATCTCGTAACTTAATTACGAAACAGGCTTGAAATAATAACATTATTTAGACAACGATTTTTTACATGGGGAGAATGAGGGGGGTGCTTTGTTAACTATTCTGTACTTTCACCTAACAATTTAATAAACAAAAGATATCGTAAAAATGTAATTTAACTTGAAAATCTTATCTAAAAAATAGCCCGGTTCGTAAACTGCACAAGTACCAAAAAAATAATATAAAAAAATGTTCTCCACTGGGGGTGGGTAGCCTTGTATTTACAAGTATATCTCCTGTAAAAACGGTTCTAAAATCTATTTTCAATCGATATTTATTCGATAATTGCCGAATTTTCCTACTTGGCCAAAAGTGACGAATTTTCCGTTGACGAATTTTCCGTTGACGAATTTTCCGTTGACCAATTTTCCGTTGCCCAATTTTCCTGTGACGAGTTTTCCTAAATTCGTCTAAGACGACAGTTTAAAGTGAGGTCAAGTCCCGGCGATGTGTTGCACTGGTTGAACAAAGGCAACATGAAGGATACATATAGTCTCTATACAATGCCCACCGAGCAGACGACGACGACGACGACGACAAGCAAAATTATCGAAACTAAAGTAAAGAAACGCGAGGGCAATGGTCTAGTTGATGAGCAGGGAATGACATCAACACTTGGAATGAAACGAAATAACCCAAAGAAGGAAAAGACTCTTTACAGATTAGATAAAGGGAAGCAACCAGTTTTATCGGTGAAGCGCGCAGTTATGAACCGGAATCTATTACCTTCGATTCCTCGGCTTTTCTCAAAAAAGAAAAGCCACCAGACTTATCAGAACCGAGACGATCCACGCCCACGTGGCAGAGAGTGATGCGCGGGGAAGAAAAGAAAAAGCAGAGACACATGCAGACAGGGAAAGAAAGACGAGGCTCTCACCGTCCAACCCATAACAACTCTTCACGCGGACAAATTCTGACAGCTCCCCTGAAGAAGAGATAATAAGAATCAGAAACAGATTCTGATTCCGAAGAATCGAAAGAACCAGGCCCCCAAACGTGGAGTCGATTCTCGCCGCCCCCCCATCCTGCAGACGACGTAAGTGAGTCTTCAATTATGTATTTTGCAAAAAAAAAAAAAAAAAAAAGAAAGAAAAAAACGATTCCTCCTTGACTGAGACAACAAGTCGAATTAATTGTTTAATTCGGTGAAGTGTACTTTAAAGGCCCCACTTGAAATCAGAGTGGATCCCTATAGACTTCCACACATGCTGTGCCTATCGAAGTATGAACTTACGGACTGTACCCCCACCCCACCCCTCGTATACACACATACGCATGAACTGTACACACACACACACGCACACACACACACACACACACACACACACACACACACACACACACACACGCACGCACACACACACATACATATATATATATATATATATATATATATATATATATATATATATATATATATATTATAATTAATCAAAATTGTTTTATTCGAATTTATACATACACTCATCGCCTTTTCGGGCAAGTAGAAGAACATTAAAGTCGAGATGGCTGCCATTCCGCAGATTTAGGCTTTTGATCGTTATCCCCCACTTCGCGATATTAAGTGTACATAATTTTAATGAATTAAACATGGAGAAATGCATAATTTCTTTGTTTATTTGGTTTTTAATTATTAAAGATTATATTTTAAAATTGTTTTATTCGCAATCAACAGATATTGCTTATGTGTGTAAGTTTTTACTGTTTCCAGCAGAGAATAGTTAGAAATTGTCAATAAGTAAACGTATACTATACTAATTTGGCTAAGATCAAAGTGTAGTATCTGTTCCGATGGATACTGCACGCCTGTCCTGTGCAGTTCTAGGAGGTCCACCCTCCCACGCTTTGCCTCCCCTCTTTGGGGAGGAGTAAGTTAATTGCTTACTGCTTGAGGCGCCCCTACCGGGGAATGCCGACGGGGCTGCCCAGGCAATTTTTAATGGCCAGAGTGCTCACCTCTCGGGCGCTGGCTTTTCAACCCCCACTTTCCGACCCGACCTTGGGTCACATCTTACTTGTGGGAGTAGGATAAAATTGGCCTTGTGCCTAACTCCTGGAGAGGAGTAAATAATACTAAGTGTTTTACTTTATTTCTTTAAACATAGGCATACTGTAAATAAAACAAAAGATATGAATAAATACGTACTTAGCGATTTTAGACGCCATTTTAAAGTTCCATTTATAACAAACGCAGCGTTTTCATTGAATAAGCATCCAATGAAAATAAACGGTGAATCTTGCGAAGTGTTTTCTATTGAAAGAATTATCGGGTTGGATAGAATATTTAAATGATGAAATCGATTCGAATTTCTTTTTTATTCAAAGAACACAGATTGAAAATCACTTGTTAGACAGAATATAATATTGATTTTTTTTAATTAAAAGTTAATTTTTCGTTTATAGACTTATTTATTTATTTATTTATTTATTTAATGATTCTTACAATTTTATTTCCTCTATTTTGATAACCTGTATATTTAAAATCGTAATTCCGATATAATTATTTTAATTTTAATTCTCATTGTTTTTTTTTAACAGACGGTATAAAAATTCACATTTATAATAAAAATATTACATATTTTATAATATAATTTTAATAGTTTATACTATAATCTTAATAGTTTATAATATAATCTTAATAGTTTATGATATAATCTTAATAGTTTATAATATAATCTTAATATTTTATAATATAATCTTAATAGTTTATAATATAATCTTAATATTTTATAATATAATCTTAATAGTTTATAATATAATCTTAATAGTTTATAATATAATCTTAATAGTTTATGATATAATCTTAATAGTTTATAATATAATCTTAATAGTTTATAATATAATCTTAATAGTTTATGATATAATCTTAATAGTTTATAATATAATCTTAATAGTTTATAATATAATCTTAATAGTTTATGATATAATCTTAATAGTTTATAATATAATCTTAATAGTTTATAATATAATCTTAATAGTTTATAATATAATCTTAATAGTTTATGATATAATCTTAATAGTTTATAATATAATCTTAATAGTTTATAATATAATCTTAATAGTTTATAATATAATCTTAATAGTTTATAATATAATCTTAATAGTTTATAATATAATCTTAATAGTTTATAATATAATCTTAATAGTTTATGATATAATCTTAATAGTTTATAATATAATCTTAATAGTTTATAATATAATCTTAATAGTTTATGATATAATCTTAATAGTTTATAATATAATCTTAATAGTTTATAATATAATCTTAATAGTTTATAATATAATCTTAATAGTTTATGATATAATCTTAATAGTTTATAATATAATCTTAATAGTTTATAATATAATCTTAATAGTTTATAATATAATCTTAATAGTTTATGATATAATCTTAATAGTTTATAATATAATCTTAATAGTTTATGATATAATCTTAATAGTTTATAATATAATCTTAATAGTTTATAATATAATCTTAATAGTTTATGATATAATCTTAATAGTTTATAATATAATCTTAATAGTTTATAATATAATCTTAATAGTTTATAATATAATCTTAATAGTTTATGATATAATCTTAATAGTTTATAATATAATCTTAATAGTTTATGATATAATCTTAATAGTTTATAATATAATCTTAATAGTTTATAATATAATCTTAATAGTTTATAATATAATCTTAATAGTTTATGATATAATCTTAATAGTTTATAATATAATCTTAATAGTTTATAATATAATCTTAATAGTTTATGATATAATCTTAATAGTTTATAATATAATCTTAATAGTTTATAATATAATCTTAATAGTTTATGATATAATCTTAATAGTTTATAATATAATCTTAATAGTTTATAATATAATCTTAATAGTTTATGATATAATCTTAATAGTTTATAATATAATCTTAATAGTTTATAATATAATCTTAATAGTTTATGATATAATCTTAATAGTTTATAATATAATCTTAATAGTTTATGATATAATCTTAATAGTTTATAATATAATCTTAATAGTTTATAATATAATCTTAATAGTTTATGATATAATCTTAATAGTTTATAATATAATCTTAATAGTTTATAATATAATCTTAATAGTTTATAATATAATCTTAATAGTTTATGATATAATCTTAATAGTTTATAATATAATCTTAATAGTTTATGATATAATCTTAATAGTTTATAATATAATCTTAATATTTTATAATATAATCTTAATAGTTTATAATATAATCTTAATATTTTATAATATAATCTTAATAGTTTATAATATAATCTTAATAGTTTATAATATAATCTTAATAGTTTATGATATAATCTTAATAGTTTATAATATAATCTTAATAGTTTATAATATAATCTTAATAGTTTATGATATAATCTTAATAGTTTATAATATAATCTTAATAGTTTATAATATAATCTTAATAGTTTATAATATAATCTTAATAGTTTATAATATAATCTTAATAGTTTATGATATAATCTTAATAGTTTATGATATAATCTTAATAGTTTATAATATAATCTTAATAGTTCATAATATAATCTTAATATTTTATAATATAATCTTAATAGTTTATGATATAATCTTAATAGTTCATAATATAATCTTAATAGTTCATAATATAATCTTAATAGTTCATAATATAATCTTAATAGTTTTATAACAATCTTTTAGTGGCATTCCCATATTTCTCTAATTTATTAATTATAATATTTATTTTTAAATTTTTATTCGATTTATATTTAAATTCATCATTGTGTTATTAATTTTTCTTTTCTCAATAATAATATTTCGTCAACTCACTTTCTTTTATTTTTTTTCTATCTATATTCAATTTGACTTAATTATTATTTATTTATTATGACCTTAAATATTTATATTCCATCCCTTAACTATATATATATATATATATATATATATATATATATATATATATATATATATATATATATATATATATATATATATATCTCTCTCTCTCTCTCTCTCTCTCTCTCTATATATATATATATATATATATATATATATATATATTAGTACTTCATGTATCCACATAAAATATTATAAGGAGATATCATTTTTTATGTATCAGTTTTCAGTATTAACTTCAACAGTGCTCGATACGTAAGTAGAGCTAGGTAGTAAGCAATGAAAATATATATGGCAATCAAGCTACACAGAAGCTCCCGTGTTTAGCCTGACGATTCCCCCCAGGGATGAAACACGGGAGCCTCTGTGTAGCTTGATTGCCATATATATTTTCATTGCTTACTATATATATATATATATATATATATATATATATATATGATATATAATATATATATATATATATATATATATATATATATATATATATATATGAATGATATAATCACAATTTATATTGTTTATAATATTCATTTAATTGTATTTATTTAGATGTTTAATTGACTATTATATGTTTCTATTAGTTTATTTAATATATAAATTAGTGTGTCCCTTACTTTTGCATATTAGTTATGGTTATTTAATTTATTAGTCGTTATTATGATAATTGTGTATTGGTAATTGTTATTATGATAATTGTATATTGGTAATTGGTATTATGATAATTGTATATTGGTAATTGGTATTATGATAATTGTATATTGGTAATTGGTATTATGATAATTGTATATTGGTAATTGGTATTATGATTATTGTATATTGGTAATTGGTATCATGATTATTGTATATTGGTAATTGGTATCATGATAATTTTATATTGGTAATTGTTATCATGATAATTGTATATTGGTAATTGTTATCATGATAATTGTATATTGGTAATTGGTATTATGATAATTGTATATTGGTAATTGGTATTATGATAATTGTATATTGGTAATTGGTATTTTGATAATTGTATATTGGTAATTGGTATTATGATAATTGTATATTGGTAATTGGTATTATGATAATTGTATATTGGTAATTGGTATTATGATAATTGTATATTGGTAATTGGTATTATGATAATTGTATATTGGTAATTGGTATTATGATAATTGTATATTGGTAATTGGTATCATGATTATTGTATATTGGTAATTGGTATCATGATTATTGTATATTGGTAATTGGTATCATGATTATTGTATATTGGTAATTGGTATCATGATTATTGTATATTGGTAATTGGTATTATGATAATTGTATATTGGTAATTGGTATTATGATAATTGTATATTGGTAATTGGTATTATGATAATTGTATATTGGTAATTGGTATTATGATAATTGTATATTGGTAATTGGTATTATGATAATTGTATATTGGTAATTGGTATTATGATAATTGTATATTGGTAATTGGTATTATGATAATTGTATATTGGTAATTGGTATTATGATAATTGTATATTGGTAATTGGTATTATGATAATTGTATATTGGTAATTGGTATCATGATAATTGTATATTGGTAATTGGTATCATGATAATTGTATATTGGTAATTGGTATCATGATAATTGTATATTGGTAATTGTTATCATGATAATTGTATATTGGTAATTGTTATCGTGATAATTGTATATTGGTAATTGTTATCGTGATAATTGTATATTGGTAATTGTTATCGTGATAATTGTATATTGGTAATTGTTATCGTGATAATTGTATATTGGTAATTGTTATCGTGATAATTGTATATTGGTAATTGGTATTATGATAATTGTATATTGGTAATTGGTATTATGATAATTGTATATTGGTAATTGGTATTATGATAATTGTATATTGGTAATTGGTATTATGATAATTGTATATTGGTAATTGGTATTATGATAATTGTATATTGGTAATTGGTATTATGATAATTGTATATTGGTAATTGGTATTATGATAATTGTATATTGGTAATTGGTATTATGATAATTGTATATTGGTAATTGGTATTATGATAATTGTATATTGGTAATTGGTATTATGATAATTGTATATTGGTAATTGGTATTATGATAATTGTATATTGGTAATTGATATTATGATAATTGTATATTGGTAATTGGTATTATGATAATTGTATATTGGTAATTGGTATTATGATAATTGTATATTGGTAATTGGTATTATGATAATTGTATATTGGTAATTGGTATTATGATAATTGTATATTGGTAATTGGTATTATGATAATTGTATATTGGTAATTGTTATTATGATAATTGTATATTGGTAATTGGTATTATGATAATTGTATATTGGTAATTGGTATCATGATAATTGTATATTGGTAATTGGTATCATGATAATTGTATATTGGTAATTGGTATCATGATAATTGTATATTGGTAATTGGTATCATGATAATTGTATATTGGTAATTGTTATCATGATAATTGTATATTGGTAATTGTTATCATGATAATTGTATATTGGTAATTGGTATTATGATAATTGTATATTGGTAATTGGTATTATGATAATTGTATATTGGTAATTGGTATTATGATAATTGTATATTGGTAATTGGTATTATGATAATTGTATATTGGTAATTGGTATTATGATAATTGTATATTGGTAATTGGTATTATGATAATTGTATATTGGTAATTGGTATTATGATAATTGTATATTGGTAATTGGTATTATGATAATTGTATATTGGTAATTGGTATCATGATAATTGTATATTGGTAATTGGTATCATGATAATTGTATATTGGTAATTGGTATTATGATAATTGTATATTGGTAATTGGTATTATGATAATTGTATATTGGTAATTGGTATTATGATAATTGTATATTGGTAATTGGTATTATGATAATTGTATATTGGTAATTGGTATTATGATAATTGTATATTGGTAATTGGTATTATGATAATTGTATATTGGTAATTGGTATTATGATAATTGTATATTGGTAATTGGTATTATGATAATTGTATATTGGTAATTGGTATTATGATAATTGTATATTGGTAATTGGTATTATGATAATTGTATATTGGTAATTGGTATTATGATAATTGTATATTGGTAATTGGTATTATGATAATTGTATATTGATAATTGGTATTATGATAATTGTATATTGGTAATTGGTATTATGATAATTGTATATTGGTAATTGGTATTATGATAATTGTATATTGGTAATTGGTATCATGATAATTGTATATTGGTAATTGGTATTATGATAATTGTATATTGGTAATTGGTATCATGATAATTGTATATTGGTAATTGTTATCATGATAATTGTATATTGGTAATTGTTATCATGATAATTGTATATTGGTAATTGGTATTATGATAATTGTATATTGGTAATTGGTATTATGATAATTGTATATTGGTAATTGGTATTATGATAATTGTATATTGGTAATTGTTATTATGATAATTGTATATTGGTAATTGTTATTATGATAATTGTATATTGGTAATTGTTATTATGATAATTGTATATTGGTAATTGGTATTATGATAATTGTATATTGGTAATTGGTATTATGATAATTGTATATTGGTAATTGGTATCATGATAATTGTATATTGGTAATTGGTATCATGATAATTGTATATTGGTAATTGTTATCATGATAATTGTATATTGGTAATTGTTATCATGATAATTGTATATTGGTAATTGTTATCATGATAATTGTATATTGGTAATTGGTATTATGATAATTGTATATTGGTAATTGGTATTATGATAATTGTATATTGGTAATTGGTATTATGATAATTGTGTATTGGTAATTGGTATTATGATAATTGTATATTGGTAATTGGTATCATGATAATTGTATATTGGTAATTGGTATCATGATAATTGTATATTGGTAATTGGTATCATGATAATTGTATATTGGTAATTGTTATTATGATAATTGTATATTGGTAATTGGTATTATGATAATTGTATATTGGTAATTGGTATTATGATAATTGTATATTGGTAATTGGTATTATGATAATTGTATATTGGTAATTGGTATTATGATAATTGTATATTGGTAATTGGTATTATGATAATTGTATATTGGTAATTGGTATTATGATAATTGTATATTGGTAATTGGTATTATGATAATTGTATATTGGTAATTGGTATTATGATAATTGTATATTGGTAATTGGTATTATGATAATTGTATATTGGTAATTGGTATTATGATAATTGTATATTGATAATTGGTATTATGATAATTGTATATTGGTAATTGGTATTATGATAATTGTATATTGGTAATTGGTATTATGATAATTGTATATTGGTAATTGGTATTATGATAATTGTATATTGGTAATTGGTATTATGCTAATTGTATATTGGTAATTGGTATTATGATAATTGTATATTGGTAATTGGTATTATGATAATTGTATATTGGTAATTGTTATTATGATAATTGTATATTGGTAATTGGTATTATGATAATTGTATATTGGTAATTGGTATTATGATAATTGTATATTGGTAATTGGTATTATGATAATTGTATATTGGTAATTGTTATTATGATAATTGTATATTGGTAATTGGTATTATGATAATTGTATATTGGTAATTGGTATTATGATAAGTGTATATTGGTAATTGGTATTATGATAATTGTATATTGGTAATTGGTATTATGATAATTGTATATTGGTAATTGGTATTATGATAATTGTATATTGGTAATTGTTATTATGATAATTGTATATTGGTAATTGTTATTATGATAATTGTATATTGGTAATTGGTATTATGATAATTGTATATTGGTAATTGGTATTATGATAATTGTATATTGGTAATTGGTATTATGATAATTGTATATTGGTAATTGGTATTATGATAATTGTATATTGGTAATTGGTATTATGATAATTGTATATTGGTAATTGGTATTATGATAATTGTATATTGGTAATTGGTATTATGATAATTGTATATTGGTAATTGTTATTATGATAATTGTATATTGGTAATTGTTATTATGATAATTGTATATTGGTAATTGGTATTATGATAATTGTATATTGGTAATTGGTATTATGATAATTGTATATTGGTAATTGGTATTATGATAATTGTATATTGGTAATTGGTATTATGATAATTGTATATTGGTAATTGTTATTATGATAATTGTATATTGGTAATTGTTATTATGATAATTGTATATTGGTAATTGGTATTATGATAATTGTATATTGGTAATTGGTATTATGATAATTGTATATTGGTAATTGTTATTATGATAATTGTATATTGGTAATTGTTATTATGATAATTGTATATTGGTAACCTTATAATTCGTAGTTATTCAACGCCTAAATTTACCCCAATGAATGCTCAGATGAGTAATTTTAGATGAATGATATTATGACTCTAACGGTATTTCCAAGGTTCTGATACAACACTTCATCTGTTCTGTCATTCTAGACTGAGGCAATTTAAATGTTCGTCCTAATCCAGAGTGCCCCTTTTTGGGGATCTGGATTTTCCCCACATTAAAAACTGACCTTGTGTTTAACTCTGCCCTCGTGGGGAGTCAAGCTAATTAAATAATCTTTTCATGTGAAGAAAGATTTATTTATTTCATATAATGTTTTGGTATAGTATAGCATCACACAGGAATAAGAAAAGATAATTGACAGGGGGGAAAGAAAAAGAAAGGAAAGGAAAAAAAAGAGACAACGACGAAGAAGAAAAGAAAGGGGAGACAAATGAAACATAGATTTCTTGTGACCTCCCAGAAAAGTTGAAAAGCACTTTCATTTAACTCTTTTAAAATTTTCGATCTGTTGGCGAGAAAGTCTCAGTGAAACAATGGTGAGGCCAACTGTTTTCATTATTGCTGTGCGTAGTATGATGTCGATCTTCTATTTGATTCAAATTTCATCTAGTCTTTTGCCCCCAGTTTTTTTAGAACTGTTCCTAGTATTCCTACAATTATTGGTATTGTAGTAATTTTCTTCCTGCTCCATATTCCTTTCAACTCTCTGGCAAGTTACATGCATTTGCTTCATTTTTATGTCTCCTTGAAATTAGCCCTGTCATCTGCTAGGGCGGCGAAGGCTACGATTTGGCAGTTTTGCCTTCTTGTAAACTATTATCACACCTGATTTCCTTGTTTGGATGTTTTTTTTTGTCAGTTTGTATTTCCATGTCCCTGAGAATCTTATGGTTTCCATTTTCCGATACCGTCTCTCGTTTGTGTCTGTACCATTTATCGGTACGTTTAAAGCGTAGATGTTTGCATAGTTCCCAGTGGACTGCTTTTCCCACGCAATCGTGTCTGTCGTTGTAATCCTTTTGGGCTAGTTTGCTACATTCATTTATTATGTGGTTTACTGTTTCGCCTCTTTGTCCACGGAGTCTACATTTACTGTCTTCCTTGGTTTTGCCTATCTTGGCTTTTGTATAATTCGTTCTGATTATGCGGCTGCCAGTAACGATTACGTTTCCCCGTTAAAATATCCACGTGTTTCGGTAATAGATTTATTTGTCCAGTCTTATAAAACGTCCATGTGGTTGTTTTTCTTTTAATGTTATTTTCTCGCCTTTTTGTTTCCATATACGCTGCGCGTTGTATCGTTTACACTAATAGTGCGTTTTGCAACCTTTCTTTATTTTGAGTTAAGGATTTTTCTTTTTTTTATCGCATCATCCGCATAGTCTTCTATACTTACCAGTCCTCTTCCCATTGTTTCTCTTTTACATAGAGTCGGTTGGTGTTATTCTTCAAGAGCATTGTGCATGGTTATTAGGTACACTATTCTTTGATGTAAGTGACCTGCGTTCTTCTTTTGTTCAGCTGATGAAGGATCCAGAGTATTTTACTATCGGCATTGCACAGGTTTTTATTTCTTTTATTATATTTCATAATAGCTTTCTTGTTCTTCTTGAGTATTATTGTCTGATGCCATCTTTCGTTTCTGTTCACTTGATGGTGTCCACTTCCGGAACTCTTTATTTACTTGCCTCCCCACATATTTATAGGTACAATGTTCGCCCAGCGTCCCAGCGCCTCTCGGTTGGACAGTTCTCTGTCCCCTGCTCTTTCGATTTTTCCTTTCTTCATCTTCAGTAGTCCATATTTCTCCATTCCGAATTCCATTTTATATCCGAACTGAAGATTCTGGGTGTTGCATTTATTTGATTTTCTATCCCACTTTCGTTTTTTTTTGCAAATAGTTTTTTTTTTTTTTTTTTTTTTTTAATTTTTTTAAATTTTTTTTTATTATTATTATTATTATTATTATTATTATTATTATTATTATTATTATTATTATTATTATTATTATTATTATTATTATTATTTTTTTTTTTTTTTTTTTTTTTACTCACTAGGAGTTCTCACACAGATCATCGTCAGTGATTGCTCACGACAACAATCAGTGGTATTTCCTGGAGTCTGAGTGACAACAAGTCTCCCCAGACTTCCAGTGTTCTTCACCTCTTTTCGATAACGATGCGGTATCGCAACAGCCTCTTACCATTGATTTCTCGCCGGTAAGGACAATTGGTCTTCTCTGGGATTTGGGTGGCAACAAGCCTCCCCAAGATCTCAGCACTCTCTGCACTTTTCCAGTGGAGGTCTGGTTTGTGCTGTCCCTCCTCGGTCTTCTCATTCTCCTCGACCCTCTACAAATATGTTGTCTGGTGTCAGCCTAGGTCGGCACCAGTTAAAAATAAATAAATAAATACAATATTTCTTCAAAAAAAAAAAAAAAAAATTTTTTTTCTTTTTTTTTTTAATTTTTAAATTTTTTCCCTTCAATTCATTTTTTTTTTTTTTCCTTTTCTTTTCTCTTCCCTTATGGTAAAAAAAAGAATTTTAAAAATTCTTTTTAATTTTTGGGGGGTGGGTGGGTGAGGGAGAGGGAGGAGCTTATAGTGTTTCGTGTAATTTCTGTTTCTTGGTTCATTTTTGTGTAGCTGAGGCCGGTGTAATTTATTGGGGGGGGGGGGGGGGGAGATTATGAAGTGCTGTTTCTTGCAGTTTCTGTTCCTTGGCTCTTGTTGTGGTGTTCTTCGTGTGGTCTTGTTTTCTCCGTTGTAAATTCCTTGTGACTGGTTAGCCTTTGTAGCTTATGTGTGTTAGTTTCCGCATTCGAGGATTTTCCTTAAGATTGCAGCTGTTTTGATCATTGCCGTCCTTTGTATGGTTTCGATAGTCCCTTTGATTCCAATTTCTCCAAATCTTTTCTCCATGTTTTTTTTGATTGTTCGTAGTGCTCCTACGATTATTGGTATTATACTAACTTTCTTCATGCTCCATATTCCTATCAGTTCTCTGGCTAGTTCTGTGTATTTACTTCGTTTTTCCGTGTCTTTGATATTATTATTATTATTATTATTATTATTTACTCACTAGGAGTTATCACACTGGTCATAATAACGTCAGTGGTCGCCCACTGCCGACAACCTGTGGTATTCCCTGGAGTTCGAGTGACAACAAGTCTCCTCAGGCCTCCAGTATGCTCCACCTCTTTTTCGTTCATCACCGCTGATGACCTTGCGGTAATCGCAACAGCCTCCTACCAACGATTTCCCGCTGATAAGGGCCATCGGTCCTCTCTGGGGCCCGAGTGGCAACAAGCCTTCCCAAGGTCCCAGAGCTGTCCGCGCTCTTCCAGTGGAGGTCTGGTTTGCGCTTTCCCTCCTCGACCCTCTGTCCATAATTTTTGTGGCGTCAGCCTATGCTCGCGCCTCTCTTGTGCGGTTGTATTTTCCCCGGTTCTGTTGTTTTGTGCTTCCATGTGTTTGTTCTCAATTCGTTGCTTATGTGGGTTGGTTTCCGCATTCGAGGACATTTCTCAGGATTGTAGCTGTTTTGATCATTACTGTCCTTTGTATGGTCTCAGTTATCCCTTTGATTCCTATTTCTCCTAGTCTTTTCTCCATGTTTTTGGGGATTGTTCCTAGTGCTCCTATGATTATTGGTGTTATACTGACTTTCTTCATGTTCCATATTCCTTTCAGTTCTCTGGCAAGTTCAGTATATTTGCTTCTTTTTTCCGTCTCTTTGATCTTCACTCTGTGGTCTGCTGGAACGGCAAAGTCCACGATTTTGCAGGATTTTTCTTTCTTGTTGATTATTATCATATCCGGTCTCCTTGCTGTTATGGGTTTGTCTGTTTGTACATTCATATCCCATATGATTTTGTGTTTTTCGTTTTCTAGTACAGTTTCTGGTTTGTGTTTGTACCGTTTTTTTGCATATTCGAAATTCAGTTGTTTGCACATTTCCCGGTGTACTTCTTTCCCCATGCTGTCATGTCTGTTCTTGTATTCCCTTTGTGCTAGCTTGCTGCATTCACTTATTATATGATTCATCGTTTCGTCTCTTTGTCCACACAGTCGGCATTTGCTGTTTTCCTGGGTTTTATCTATCTTTGCTTTAATAAAGTTTGTCCTAATCGCATTGTTCTGTGCGGCCGTCAGCAGAGATTCCGTTTCTCTGTTCAGGTGTCCTTTTCTTAGCCATGCCCAGCTGTTTTCATTGGCTTCATCGCTTGTGAGTCTTATAAAGCGTCCATGTAGTTGTTTTTCTTCCCACTTTTCCTTTCTTGTCTTTTTGTTTCTGGGTTCAGTGCTTCCGGGGTTGTTTGTTGGGCTGGTGTCTCTTGCTGTGGTGATCAGTCTTTCCGTGTTCTGGGTTACATATTTCTCCAGCTCTTTTTTGGTGTTATCCACACAGTCTTCTATACTTACCAGTCCTCTACCTCCTTCATTTCTTTTCACGTAGAGTCTGTCCGTGTCGTCTTTTGGGTGCAATGCATTTATTATTATTATTATTATTATTATTATTATTATTATTATTATTATTATTATTATTATTATTATTATTATTATTATTATTATTTACTCACTAAAAGTTTGCACACAGGTCATTATCAGTGATTGCCCACTGATATGGTGTTCCCTGGAGTCTAAATGACAATAAGTCTCCCCATATTTCCACTACGCTTCACCTCTTTTGATAAGCATTGCAAATGATTTTGCGTCATCGCAACAGCCGCTTACCACTGATTTTTCGCTGGCAGCAACCACTGGGTTTCTTTATGATTTGGGTGGCAATAAGCTTCCCAAAGGCCCCGCACCCTTCAAGTGGAGGTATTGTTAGTGCCCCCCTTTTCGGTCTTTCCATCCCCTTTGACCCTTCACGACTATTTGCAGTGGTATCAGCTGAGGCTGGTGCCATCACTTGGAGGGGGTAGGAGGGCACTTTATGAAATTTCTTGCAGTTTCCGTTCCCTTGGTTCGTGTTGTGGTGTTCTTTTTATTTTATATTTTATTTCTATTGCAACTTCCATGTGGCTAGTTAACATCTACAGTTTATGTGGGTTTGTTTCAGCATTCAAGGATTTTCCTGAAGATTTCAGCTGTTTTCATCATTGCTGTCCGTTGTATAGTCCCAGTTTTCTCTTTGATTCAAATTTCTCCGTCTTTTTTCCATATTTTTCGAGATTGTTCCTAGTGCTCCTACGATTATTGGTACGGAGAAGATTTGGCATTTATTTTGCTTTTTGTTGCCTATTATGATATCTGGTCTCCTTGCTTGGATGAGTTTATCTGTTTGTGATTTTTGTTTTCCGGTAATGTCTCTAGTTTGTGTCTGTACCATTTGTTGGCATGTTTTATTATTATTTGTACCAACTAGGAGTTCTCACACAGGTCATCAGTGATTGCTCACCGACAACAGGTGGTATTCCCTGGAGTCTGAGTGACAACAAGTCTCCCTAGTTTCCCAGTATTCTCCACCTCTTTTCCATAGCCACCGCAAATAACCTTGCAGTATCGCAACAGCCGTTTACCATTGATTTCTCGCTGGTAAGGACCATTGGTCTTCTCTGGGATTTGGGTGGCAATATGCCTCCCCAAAGTCCCAGCACTCTCTGCACTTCCAGTGGAGGTCTGGTTTGTGCTGTGCCTTCTCGGTCTTCTCATTCTCCTTGACCCTATGAAAATATTTTGTGTGGTGTCAGCCTAAGCTGGTACCATTTCTTATTTTTTATTTATTTGTTTTTTATTTTACCTAATATTTTTGGGGGGAGGGGGAAGAGCGGGAGAGGAGAGCGGAGAAGCTTATGGTGTTTCTTGCTATTTCTGTTAATTGGTTCATTTTTGTGTGATGTCAGCTGAGGCCGGTGTAATTTTTTGGGAGGGGGGAAGCTTATGAAGTGATGTTTCTTGCATTTTCTGTTCCTTTGTTTGTGATGTGGTGTTCTTTCTGTGGTTTTGTTTTCTTCCTGTTGTAAATTCCATGTGACCCTTCGTAGCTTATGCGGGTTGGTTTCCGCATTCGAGGATTTTTCTTAAGATTGCAGCTGTTTTGATCATTGCCGTCCCTTGCATAGTTCCAATAATCCCCCCAACTCCAATTTCTCCCAGTCCCCCTTCCAGGTTTTTCGGGATCGCTGCCAGTGCCACACGACCACTGGCATTATACTAACTTTCTCCATGCTCCATATTCCTTTCAGTTCTCTGGCTAGTTCCGTGTATTTGCTTCGTTTTTCCGTTTCTTTGATCTTCGCTCTGTAGTCTGCTGGAACGGCGAAGTCTACGATTTTGCAAGATTTTTCCTTTTTGTTGATTATTATAACACTCGGTCTCTTTACTTGTATGAGTTTGTCTGTTTGTATATCCATATCCCAGAGGATTTTGTGTTTTTCGTTTTCAAATACTGTTTCTGGTTTATGTTTGTACCATTTGTCTGCGTATTCGAAATTCAATTGCTTGTACAGTTCCCGGGGTACTGTTTTCACCACACACTCATGTCTGTTCTTGTATTCTTTTTGGGCTCGTTTGCTACATTCACTTATATATGGTTTACTGTTTCGTCTCTTTGTCCACACAGTCTGCATTTACTCTTTTCCTGGGTTTTATCTATTTTAGCTTGTCCTAATCGCATTGTTCTGTGCAGCCATCAGTAAGGATGCCGTTTCTTCATTCAAGTGTCCTTTTCTTAGCCATGCTCAGCTATTTTCGTTGGTTTCTTATCTTGTGAGTCTTCTGAATCGTCCATGTAATTGTTTTTCTTCCCACTTTTCTTTTATTGTCGTTTTGTTTCTGGTTTCGGTTCTTCCCAGGTTGCTCGTTGGAACAGTGTCTCTTGCTGATAAGCCTTTCCGTGTTTTGAGTTATGTATTTCTCCAGCTCTTTTTTTGAGTCTTCCACACAATCTTCTATACTTACCAGTCCTCCTCTCCCTTTGTTTCTTTTCATGTAGAGTCTGTCCGTATCGTCTTTTGGATATAGTGCGTTGTGCATGGTCATTATTTTCTAGTCCTCTGGTCAAGGTGCCTGAGTTCTTCTTTGGTCCAGCCTATGAATGGTTCAGAGTATCTTATTAGTGCTACTGCCTAGGTGTTTATTGCTTTTACTAGATTTCTGCTATATAATTTCGTTTCTAGGAGTTTTCTTGTTCTTCGTAAATATACTTTTAATTTCTGTAAATTTGATGGTGTCTGCTTCCAGAACTCCAAGATATGTGTAGCTATCCTGTTCGCCTAGCGTCCCCATTTCCTCTTTGTTGGAGAGTTCCATGCCTACCGTTGTCTCCATTTTTCTCTTTTTATTTCTAGTAGTGCATACTTTTCCATTCCAAATTCTATTTGGATGTCTTGACTGAAGATTCTGATTGTATTCATCAGCTTTTCCAGTTCCTTTTTGCTTTATGCAAATAGTTTCAGGTCGTCCATGTACATCAGGTAGTTTACTCTTAGTTCTGTGTCTGTAAACTTGCATCCGGCATCACATTTTCTGAGTATGTAGTTAAGTGACATCATAGCTATTATAAACAGTAGTGGTGATAGGGAGTCTCCTTGTAAAATGACTCTCTGTATCTTTATCTCAGTCAGGTGTTGTTCTCTGGTTGTCAGTTCCAGTTTCCATGTTTCCATTGCTTTCTTGATAAGATTAATTATCCTGTCGAGTATTTTGTATATTTTTAAACATTCTTGAGGGATTCTGTCGTAAGTTTTTTTGTAGTCAATCCATGGATATCTTCTTTTTCCTGCTTTTTACCTCCTTCAGGATCTTTTGACTGATGTATAGCAGGTCATGCGTCTTCTTTTCCCTTTACGGCATTATTATTATTATTATTATTATTATTATTATTATTATTATTATTATTATTATTATTATTATTATTATTATTATTCTCTATCATTTTATTTTGTGCTTTTCTTCTTCTTCTTCTTCTTCTTCTTCTTCTTCTTCTTCTTCTTCTTCTTCTTCTTCTTCTTCTTCTTCCACCATCTTACAAATCTTAGCCCCCTTCATTTCATTTGGTTTTCTTCCTTCATACCTCTGCCAACTACTCATATTTCTCCAGACCTCCCTCTTTTTTACTTTCTCCCCTCCTTTTCCTTCTCCTCATTTGTTACAGAAACAAATACGGGAATTCTTAAGATGAGTCCATTCAATTTATGCTTTAAGCAATGAAAATACTATTTCAAACATACGCGTGACAGACCAACACACCGACAGAGCCTCTGATAAACTTTACAGACTAAAGAAAAATCTACTTCAAACGTAAATGTGGCACAATGACAAACATACTATTTAAAACTTACGTGTAACAGACTAAAGAAAATGCTATTTTGAACTCAAGCGTGATAACCCATTGAACATTCGGTTTCTAACTTAAGCGTGACAGACTGATGAATATTCTATTTCGAATGACAGACGAAAGAAAATGATATTTCCAACTTAAGCATGACAAACCAAAGAACATCTTATTTTTAATATAAGCATGACAGACTGACAACAATACTATTTAAAACGTAAGCGTGACAGACCAAAGAAAACGCTATTTAAAAAAATAAACATGACAAACTGGCGAAAATGCTAATTAAGACTAAAGCGTGATCGACCGACGGACCGAGCCTCTAATAGGTGATGCGAAGTCGTGTCTAAAAACCACAGCCAGTTCACGAGACGATTGGGAGGGGGGGGGGGGCTGTATTCTCTTTTTATCATTTATCCGTCGCTTCTAGACACAGACACATTTATTTGAATTCTAAAACACAATAAAAAAAACACACGAAAGAAAACTGAAACTACCCTCAGTTACTTCGTCAAAATACTATTTTATTTCTTCTCTTTGTGATTGTGTCTGCTGAATCCGTTTAAGTCGTTCACCTCAACCAATAATCGATGGACAACAAGTCTATTCGCACAACAGTCGCCATTTTGAAAAAAAAAAATTCCCCCAGACAGAAGAACGCAGCTCTGGCAATACTGAGACTAAGTTCGCCCAACACCCGCCACAAATAACGACAATCAGCAAATTATGATATTTACCAAGTTTGAGAGCTAAATATGTCTTCTCGTCTGTTTTAGTGCTGATTCGAGACAGATATATAGTGTGTGCCGCTTCCTTAAACATATACACTGTTAGACTTAAGTATTTTCAATGAAATATACGCATTTTCTACTATTTTCACACCGCCGGCATGAAAAATAGATGGCTGCACATTTTATAGAACATATTAGATTTATTTATATTTGGCAAATGGGTTCGGATTTCAGATGAAAACGGTGAACATTTATCCCATATGCATTATATATATATATATATATATATATATATATATATATATATATATATATATATATGAATAAATGCTATTTATCCTAACCATGTTTGTATCAAAACACGTTGCGTTTATTTAATTCAATTGTACATTTAGTTATTTTAAAATACATTATATATAGCCAACAGAACGCTGCGTAAACACATTCATCTCGATGCCTTATTAGCATAATAATTTTACTACAAATAATAAACAAAACATTAAAATAAAATAAATAAAATGCAGAAGTAGCAATTAATACCCTAAATTAAAATTATCAAACATTTTTATCCACATGATAATTACTTATTAGAATTAAAATAAAATAGGAATGACGGTTATAATCATAATTTTATTCTCATTTCAAATTTAACTCACTCTGGCCGTCGCCCATCTCCCTTCCTCCCACCCCGGCCGAAATTGAGATCATCACAGCACAAACACGTGAAAACCTCCCGCGCAATAATTTGAAACACGACTTGTTGGGGTCCTCCCCCCTCCCCTCTCATGTCCCATGTCACCGTTATAGACAAAGCCCCAACTCTGCCCCCCTCCCCCTCCAATGTATTTTCAATTTTCAATCTCCCGTTAAGGTGAAGTTAAAACTTATGCCATTTGAATTCCATCGCCAGCCCGATGAGTTGGTCGCTATTTGCACCAATGAAACAAAACTTGTTTTGTCGCAACTAATGGAATAAAATCAATATATATATATATATATATATATATATATATATATATATATATATATATATATATATATATATATATATATATATACGATAGAGAATTTAGATTCTAGTGACCATGTCTTTATGCATTTTTAAAGGGATCTAGTTGTTTTACGGTTCGTTTCATCATCACTCGGACATATAAAATATAAAGTTTTATATTTTGGATTTTCAATGAGCGTGACCCATGAAAAGGAAAGGCCAAAATCGTGTCCAAAACACACATTCGATTTTTTCCAATCTACTTTAGGATTGATATCTTAAGGAAAATATACGTATTTTTGCTAGTTTTGTCAGTGTGGAATATTTCCTAATAAACACACATATATAAATGCTTTAAGTAAGGACATTGACAACATCTTTGAAGCACGGATTAGAATGTATTACAGTGAAATATTTTGAAAATCGACAATCGTGCAATTTAAATGAAAAATTCATTTATTTATTTTTTTTTGTTTTTTGCAAGCTTTCGTTGTAGAACAACTTTGTCAGGCTTATAGTTTTTTTCTTCTTTACTTCCTCCTCATTTTGATGGTATTAACCCCGAGGGGTCGAATCACGATAAATAGATAATATATCTTTCCTTTAAAGCTGGTTCTCTCTTCCTTACACACCAGTGAAATTAATAAGAAACTTTTTCCCCTCCCTCATATTTCGTATATATTCATACACTTTTATGTCCAGTTGGTATAGTCCCAACTAAACTCTTTCTTTTATTACACCTCCTATTTCCTTATTATTCCTGTTTCTTTCCCTCATAATAGTTTTTTATAAGGTGTTTTAATTTTATCCCCCCCCCCAATTATCTTTGTCTATATCTTCCCCGATACTCTTCCTCCTACCCTCTTACCCTGCACATCCTCTTGCAAGATGTTTCCTTAAAAATCCTTTGTAAAAAAATCCTTGATCCTATTCAACCTTTATTTTCTCATTTTATTTTATTTCTATTTTTAATTTTATGTTGTTTTTTATTTTAATTTTAATTTTAATTTCAATTATTTCTGTATTTTTATTTATTTTAATTTTTGTTTTTATTATGTATTTTATTATTTTATTTTTATTTATTTTATTTTTTTATTTTTTATATTTTATTTTTTATTTTATATTTTTTAATCTTATTCTTATTCATTTTTTATTATTTTATTTCTATTTTTATTTCTATTCTATTGTTTTCACTACCCCTCTGACAAAAGAATTTATAACTTTAATTAATTTATTGTATAATTTGAAAGGTTAAATTTATGGAAAGTATTTCTTTTATATGTACCGGTGTTTTGGTTTATAGGCACCATTGTGTTTTCCCCCTCCTATGCTACCAACATATCAACCGGTGACTCTTTCTGTCAGTGGATCTTTCTCTAGAACAAGTTTTTGTTTTTCTCTGATTTTCTGTTGCTAAAGTCGCTGATGAAGAGACGTTTTGGATTAGCTTTATCAATTTATAAAATAAAATAAAATAAAGTATTTCGAAACTGAACTGAAAGATGCTTAAAAAAAATGAACTCTCCCAAATTTATACCTACCAGCGATCATGCGCGATTCAAGTTCAATTTAAAAGAGACATTTACACCGTTAAGTCCACACAACATCGGACGTCACTTCTATAAGACCGGGAAGGATTGTTACGAAAAAAAAATAAGGTTAATACCTTTTATTTGTCTAAAGCTCTGACGAGGCTTGTTATATCAAGCGAAATTATTAGATAAAAAAAGTCAGAAGAAAAAAATTTTGGTTTTATTTTTTATTTTGATTTTAATAAAAATATCTGCATGTAACACATTTTTTTAAAGGCAGTTCATATATATATATATATATATTTATATATCATCGATTCTCCCTTCTAATGAATTTTATATTTTGTATAAAATGACAAATGTTTTGCTTTTTCCTTTTGATGTGTTACTCCCTACGTGTAATATTACATACGTTTCGTTCTACTATGACCTCCTATATACATCCCTAAATAATGTTTCAACCTGGTTTGCTTTTATTTGAGGACTACCTACATCAACTTTCCTCATCGTTTCGGATGTACCGTATAATTCAGGATGCCGGTATCCATTCCATTGTTGCTGTCTATTTTCTTTTAATCTAGTGTCAATATCCTGTGCTGATATGATATTAATAAACATACATGGTCTCAGAAACGATCGTACACAATTTGTTGTTATGTTAATTCTTGGAACGATCATATAATTGGGTGTACAAATATATATATATATATATATATATATATATATATATATATATATATATATATACGGTGAGTCAATGAAAAATAGTTAGACCTGTAAATGGAAACAGATCGATATCTTCAGTTGTTCAGAACAAGGAGCATTTAGTAAATAAAAATATTTCTTCTTCTTCTCTTTCAATTGTATTCCTTAAGCACGGCTTTTCAAAGATCAAAATCTTATCATCAGAGGAAGTAGTGATTGATAAGTTGACAGATAAGAACAGTTAATATTCAAAATTTGGAAAAAGTTTTTAAACAAAAAGTTATTTTTAAAAGTTTTTAAAAGTTCAAACGGGTGTGTAAATGAAAGTCACCAAACACAGAGATCCAAGTTGTATAGGGTTCAAATGTAATTGGTAAATCCAGAAGAATCTGCAAGAAAATCCAACGGCGAAGATTCCACCCAAGTCCGTAGTCCTTAGAGGGGGGATCAGACAAAATTAGCCATATTAAGAAAACGCATTTCTTCCTGTTTTCAAGTAAACAGATCCAAAGGCAAAAAGCAGCGAACCAAACCTCAATGAAAATTGGAAATCCGAATTGTTGTAAAGTGTGAAACTTACTTGGAATTGTGGGATATGTAGGGGAGGGTAAGAGTGAGTAAAAAGTGGAAATAGCAAAGGAGGTAGGGGGTTAGGAGCCGAAAAGACAGAAAAAAATGGGAAAAGACAAAAAACAAAAAGGAAAAGAAAAGAAAAAGAAAAAAACCCCAGAAAAAAACAGAAGAAAAGGAGAGGAAAAAAGAAAAAAAGAAAAGAGTAAGGAAAAAAGCAAGATAGAATGAGAAGGGGGGGGTGCCCATCCTATGAGTGGGGAAGGGGTTAATGGTATTTAGGCAAAAGAAGGAAGAAAAAAATAAAATCTGGGGTGGTCAAAATTAGGAATTTTATAGCTTTTAGTCAGTGCTTGAATTGAATTCCCGTAGGGTTTAAAGTTTAGATTAAATGCAGATAAGCTTCATATGTTATAACTCGAGATGGATTTTGCTAAGATGAATAGACTTATTGGCGGGGCACAGAGAAATGGCTGTGAAGATGATTAGATAGAAAAATAAAAAACTTAGGTGTGGAGATGGGGTCGGGAGGGTTATGGGGTTCTGAGAGGTGAAAAAAACGGAGCTGTTCCCCCCCCCCGTAATGGAATTAAAAAGTCCTAAGAATTCAATAGATATCTATGTATAATAAAATATATATCTGTGTATAATAAAATTGTTCTGAAGGATTTTGAACTAATTGTCATTCTATAAAATAAATTGACAATGTAGGTTGTTAAAATATGGAAAAGCGAGGAAGGATGTTTTATCAGATACAGAGTATATTAATAAAATTAAATAGTGAATAAGCAATAGAAAGTGAGAAATAGAAAAATAAAATAAAGGATAGAGAAATAGGATGAGGAAAATATAAAATATAATTTTAAAATGGGGATAAATAAGTATATAGATGTATAGTTGCACTGCTGCCCTCAACCGCTCAGGGCAGTACCCCACTGCTCCCTATGTCAATGAGCATCCCATACAATCAGGCATGAAATGTACACAGGCACATGCGCGCAGCCATGTGAGCATAATCACATATACATACAAATGCACATGTAAAATCCACACTTGCACACATACATACCCGTACATACTTATACACATATATATATATACACACGCATCCACAAAACCAGAAGCATCTCAGTATCCTCGCACATATTCACATCAGACACACGTCTGCAGAAATCCGTAGCACTAATATATACATTCGAGATTTCAGGCGACTATATACATATACATATGCAAACATGCATATCCGCAGCACTAATACATGTACTCAAGATATTAGGCAAGGTCACAATATTATAAGGGATGTCAAACCAGCACCAAGATCAAAGACAACCGATCTGTTTCCATTTACAGGTCTAACTATTTTTCATTGACTCACCTTATTTTTGCTCTATCCAGTATATTGAGCTTTCCTCATCTCACAACAGGTCTAATTCTCTAAAAGTTATCTTTTAGTTATAAACCTTCATATATATATATATATATATATATATATATATATATATATATATATATATATATATATATATATATATATATATATATATATATAGTTTTATTTATCTAGTGTACAATTAAGATTTCATCGTACGGTATCTGAGTTTCACGAACCGACCATCAACTATCCCAAATAGCTAGCAAAAAACAGGTCTAAACGCCCATCAGGTTGAAGGACACAAACAAGACACGTTTGATAAGCATTTAGGGTCGTTAACTGAGAGTTATAAATGAGCACTTTTAAAAATAATTTATTTGTAACAATAAAAGATGGTAAGCTGAAACAGATCAAATTCAATATTCAGAATATGAATGTCAGAACGTTTAAACATACATTGTATAATGTCACAAAGCGATGCATGAGGATCGTCTAGTTATTTGAGCTGGTCGATTCGTGAAAACCAGATACAGTACGATGAAGTCTTAATTGTACGTATAGTAAGTAAATAAAGCATATATCTTGCTCAATTTAGCACTGTGGTTTATTTTTTAATAACTAACTTTCTTCATGCCCCATATTCCTTTCAGTTCTCTTGCTAGTTCCGTGTATTTACTTCGTTTTTCCGTCTCCTTGATTTTCACTCTGTGGTCTGCTGGAACGGCGAAGTCTACTATTTAGCAAGATTTTTCTTTTTTGTCGATTATTATAACATTCGGTCTCCTTGCTTCTATGCGTTTGCCTGTTTGTACATCCATATCCCAGAGAATTTTGTGTTTTTCGTTTTCCAGTACTCTTTCTGGTTTATGTTTGTACCATTTGTCAGCGTATTCGAACTTCAATCGTTTGCACAGTTCCCAGCGTACTGCTTTCCCCACAGAGTCATGTTTGTTCTTGTATTCTTTTGGGGTTAGTTTGCTACATTCACTTATATGATTTACTGTTGCGCCTCTTTGTCCACACAGTCTGCATTTACTTACCAGTCCTCTTCCCCCTTCGGTTCTTTTCATGTAGAGTTTGTCCGTATCGTCTTTTGGGTGTAGTGCGTGTTGCATGGTACTTGATTTTCTGGTCAAGGTGCCTGAGTTCTTCTTTAGTCCAGCCTATGAATGGTCTAGAGTATCTTATTAGTGATAGTGCCCAGGTGTCTTTTACTAGATTCCTGCTATATAATTTCGTTTCTAGGATTTTTCTTGTTCGTTGTAAATATTCTTTTCCGATTTTCTCTTTCATATTATTATTATTATTATTATTATTATTATTATTATTATTATTATTATTATTATTATTATTATTATTATTATTATTATTATTATTATTATTATTATTATTGTTGTTGTTGTTGTTGTTGTTGTTGTTGTTGTTGTTGTTGTTGTTGTTGTTGTTGTTGTTGTTGTTGTTGTTGTTGTTGTTGTTGTTGTTGTTGTTGTTGTAGTAGTAGTAGTAGTAGTAGTAGTAGTAGTAGTAGTAGTAGTAGTCTCAACTTTTGGATGTTTTTAGTTGGAGTTTTTTTTTGAACATCAAGTCAATTCCATTGACTTTAGACATTCAAGCGGTACCGTAACACTTTTGTCGTTCCTAACAGGCAAGCCTTTTGCAGAATTGGAAAATAAATTGTCTCGTCAATCTGTTTAAGCCATTTATGGTGGCTTTTCGTTATGGTTCCAAGCGTTCCAATTACAATGAGAATCACTTTTACTTCTTTACATTTCCACCGTCTAACTAATTCCCATTTTAGATCTTGATATTTATTTATTTTTTCATGTTTTTTTTTCTGCACTCTGGTATCGAAGGAGCAGGCTATATTAATGATTAAGCAAGTTCTCTTGTTTTTGTTTAGAAAGATTAAGTCGGGTTTTGAATGTTCAAGAACCTAGTTTTATTTACTCCTCCCCAGGAGTTAGGCACAAGGCCAGTTTTATCTTACTCCCACAAGTAAGATGTGACCTAAGATCGGGTCGAGAAAGTGGGGTTAGAAAAGCCAGCGCTCGAGAGGTGAGCACTCTGGCCATTTAAAAATTACCTGGGCAGCCCCGTCGGCATTCCCCGGTAGGGGCGCCTCAGACAGTAAGCAATAAACTTACTCCTCCCCAAAGAGGGGAGGCAAAGCCTGGGAGGGTGGACCTCCTAGAACTGCACAGGACAGGCGTGCAGTATCCATCGGAACAGATACTACACTTTGATCTTAGCCAAAAGGCCAAGAAAGAACCTAGTTTGTATGCACATATCCCAAAGAAGTTTTACATTGTCGTTCTCCTGTACACTTCTCATTGTGGTCCAATTCATAAAGTTTGCATATATTCCAGTGTAGTACCTGAGCGACTTTGTCGTGTCTCCATTTTTATACTGATGTTGTACTAGCATAGGGCATTCAGATACATTATGCGCTAAGGTTTCTTCCCTTTCATTACACAATCCGCATATCGATGATTCTGCAGTTTTGTCAATGTAATGTTTGATGAACCTAGTGCGAGTGACATGTTCCTGGGATTCCATTAAGGTGTTCTCAGCAGATTATTTGAGATCACCCCTGATCAACCAATTCCAGCTGTCATTATCTCTAAATGCAGTATTCTTAAAGAATACACTGTGTAGTTTCTTTCCAATTTTTGTAACCCTCTTTCTTATAACCTTTGATTCTTTTTCACCCCAGTTCTTAGGATTTCCTCTCTTTTCACTTCACGAAGAAGAATATCATTACTTCCAGAAATATATTTATATAAACAACCTTCTTCTATATTCACAACATCTTCAAGACTAAGTAGGTCTCGACCACCCTTCTTTCTAGGTAGATACAATCGATGTGCATCTCCTTTCTTTGCAAAAGCATTTTCCGTGTTTTGGTATCTAAACATTTTTAGTTCATCGACATTCCAGTCAAGTATACCGGCAGTATATCGAATGATAGCTACTGCTCTGGCATTGATAGCATAGATTGTATTTCGACTGTGGAGGTGTGATTAAAAAATAATCCTTACTCTTCTGTTGTAATCAGCCGTGACCTGGTTTTTCATTTCCTTGTTTTTAATCTTATCCGCCTCCAGTATTTCCAAGTATTTGTAGCCCTCTCACTGTCTACATTCTTTTTTGGTCATACAATTGTTAAATGAACAAACTTCCGATAAAACTATAATTAATGTTGTTAAATTAATGCTGTTTTCTAATCTCTATTTATAAAATTATTTGGGTGTCAATCGTTTCTAAAAACTTTCACTCTTTTAATGCGAGTTCTAAAGCCAGATATACCTTTCTATTTGACAGTTTAAATTCTTCCAAATTCCTTTCAAATTGTTTAAGTGTCACGAAGTAAGTAATCTTTTCAACTATTACTAAAAGATTAAAATGGCTGACTTGTTTACAAAGTAACCGAAAATGCAATCTGGTCGAAATTAAATTATTATTTTAATAGGATTTAAAAAAATCGTTAGCATTTTTTACTATTGTATTTTTTATTTCAATAAATATTTGTTTCATATGATACAAAAAAGAATTCAATGTGTAATTATCAAAGTTTTGTTGACGCGAGAAATACACACACACACACACACACACACACACACACACACGCACACACACACACGTGAAGCCGTGATTTCTTTCCCATTGCGGGAAGATTTGACACAAAGTCGGGAAAGTAGAATTTGAAACAAGCGCCCTAGAGGAAGAGCACTCTAAGCGAACAGAAATTGCCTGGGCAGCTCCATGGTAGGGGCGCCTCAGGCGATTAGCAATAAACTAACCTCTTCTCAAATGGCGAGAATGTAAAGCCTGGGAAAGTGGATCGCCTAGAACTACGCAGGACTATATCTCAGCTCAACAGAATCAAGGTCACACATTAAAAAATGGCCCCGACTCTGGCAAAACGATCGTTGAGGACGTGCCCTCGTCTGGTATAAATTCATTGTGTTTGCCCACGTTGAACTGAATATATTAAAATCAATGTTCAAACCTTCAAATCGCAAAGGTCTGAGTACAAGATATCCTCTTTGACCCCAATAAATAATCGATGGACAGCACGTCTATCAACAAACGGTTGACATTTTGAAAAAACAAAGACTCCTAAACTTGGAAAATAGGTGTCTCGTGAATTGTCTGAAGGCAACCGTAAATTGCGAGTTGAGAACTACAGACAAATTGATGAGGAACTTTTCCAAGTTGTTGAAGATCACCATGCACAGGTGTGTAGCCCAATGATCGCTTTCGTGGTCGCACTATGGTAAAAACAACACACGACAAGTTGTTGGTATAACTCAGTTGGGCTCTGGATGTGTGTGTGATGTCGTCAGCACGGAAAAGGACCCCCAAACGTTGTCTCTTGATTGCTCTCTGGTGGCGTCGTCCCCAATGATTATCTTCTTTGTTGAAGTTCAAACACTTTTGTCGCCTCCACAAGCCGACAACTACTCACATCCACTAACTATCGCAAACTGCCGCAAACTGCTCAATATATTAACTTCGACTGGAAATCCTAAACGCCTGGAAAAAGTACTCGCCCTTTCAGTCACTCACAGCTAACTATCCGGAAATTGACCACCAGCTGTCTCAAGAGTTGAAAAGATTTGGGCGGCTTCTCATCGTCATCTCACTTATCTAGTGAATCATTTCCTCACATTGTCAGGAGTCTTGGCTCGGGGGGGGGGGCACCCATAGCATGACAGTTGTATGGTTTGAGGAAAGCTTCATGGTTAAGTCTTCCATTTTAGATCTAGAGTGAAAATCAGTTCAGGAGCATCCTTTGTTGGAGCTGGATTTCCCCACATTGAAAGTCCTGTAGCTGACTTTGCCCTTGTGGCAAGTAAATCGAGACAATGGTGTTATTGCATTAGCGACAGTGTGACAATACCCCACTTCAAATGTCAGCCTCGCGCCAGAGGGCCAAGTTGTTTATAAAAGGATCGACGGTGTCAAAGCAATCGAGGTTGACAGGTGTATCGGATGGAACAAAGGTTAAATCAACTGTTCGTTAGCGCCGTGGGCTTGTGAATACAATACGACAAATTAGTGACTCTCGTCTTTCTATCTCTCTCTTTTTTCAGCCTGTGTATTCTTGTCTATTTATCTCTCTTGTGGGACGTATACCCCTCTCTCACTTTATTGTTGACTGCAAGAGAGAGAGAGAGAGAGAGAGAGAGAGAGAGAGAGAGAGAGAGAGAGAGAGAGAGAGAGAGAGAGAGAGAGAGTCAGAATTTGGCAATTGGTGTTTCTTTTTCATACAGGACAGACGCGTGCCTGAAAATAACTCTCGAGTTTTATAAAGTTCTCAGAATGTTGTAAACATACATTCTATATTTTTATTAAAAAATATTGTTCGCTTATAATTACAAAGCGTTCAATTTTCAGCCCAGCTAATTAATTCTCTGCAGAGAATAAATGACCCCAGTCCAAATGACGCCCCAAACCTGTCAAACCAAACGAACGAGATTAATCCTTTCATTAGGGAGAATGTTACTACCGTTTACCCCGGGAGCTGGTGTGGTGCCGTGCCAGGACGATAAGTCCTTCCAAAGACGTCATCACGGTGCGGACACACCGAGTCCCCCCAACGGGCAAGATAGTACCACACTAGTAGCAAGTAAGAAAGCTGATAACTTGCTTCAAACAGAATCGTGTCCAACTGTTCATATTAAACCCTTTGGTTAGGGTTTACATTACCCAGGCACGTAGCTAGACTTCTAACTCAGGGGGGGAGGCATTTTTTTTTGGGGGGGGGGAACTAATATTGGGGTATATTGAAACGGTTAGCTCCCAAAATGACGGCCTTGTTATGCGCAAGTTGTCGTAGGCAATGAAGTTGTTTCGCTGTACGTAGTGGTCCTAGTCCTGCCTGCTTGAGGTCAGCACGTAGTGTGCCCAGCAGATTTGTGCAGTGCCGTCCTAGTCGCGGTTGGTAGGCTTGCGAGCCAGTAACGGCAAAGAATATTGTCAAAGAAATCGTCCGCAAAAATGAAAATAATATGGCGCTTTTTCGTATTTGTCCAATGTCCATAACCCGTTTTCCCCAACTTTTTTACTGACCATTTTCTTTCTTTTTTCGGTGTACAATTTCCTATCAGGTCGCTAGAGAATTCCGTTTTTTTTCGTATTTTTTTTCAAATATTTTAGATTTTAGGTAGGGGATCAGTTTCCAATATAAATTTAACGTAAATTGATCCCCCTCTTATTGACTATTTACACATTTTTAAATTCTGTTTCTGTGTACGATTATTACCTATGATGTCACTAGAGAATTCCGGGTTTTGGGAAATTTTTCTTCATATATTTTAGATTTTAGGAGGGGGTATCAGTTTCCTATATAGATTTAACGTAAACTGAACTCCCACTTTTTGACCATCACCATGTTTTTTTTCTAATTAGCGAGCATGTAGCATGAAAAAGGCACTTGTGACATATGACAGTTAAAAATAAAATGACACCAAAACTTTATGAAGTACTTACTTGGTATTGAAAAGTATTACCGTACAGCAGGCACGTAGCCAGACTTCTAACTTAGGAGGGGCAAGACATTTTTAGGGGGGGGGGGCAAGACATTTTTAGCGGGGGGCAAGGCATTTTTAGGAGGGGCAAAACTAATATTGATATTCTAATATGAGTGACGTTTTGGTTCAGTGTGTGTGTGTACTGATATATAAATATAAATAAGTAGATACAAAATTTCAATTTCTTTTATATAATCTAAATATATTGTTGTGTAGGTACATGTAAATAACAACATCAGCATAGTAAAGCACATAAAGCATAGTAAACACAGTAATAATAACATAAAGTTCGTAAAATAAGGTAGCTACTTGCTAGCTCTACAGAATTCTATTATAATCTTCTATTTGTACGTGGGGTTTATACCCTACCAATGCTGTTTTTTCTTTCAACTTCATCTCGGGTGAAATCTGGGATTTTTTTCTATGTTAATTTAAAAAATGTTGACTGTAACATTCACAATTTTTTAAATTAATAGTTGCAACTGGCAACAAAAAGAAAAAAACGTATTTGAGATTCGTGATAAAATACAAAAATAATTTTTTAAACTAATTCCCACTTTAATTTGAAAATAATTTAGGTTGCTAGTATTCATTTCTATCTTTTGAATGAAGACAACACTTTCTTTTATAAATTAAAAAAATATCTTTAAAAGAAGCTGGCAGAACAACAACGTGAATTCATTTTGTGTTTATATTACATCATTTGAATTATAATTATGAAATTGATAGCGACAGATTCTAAAGCTATTATTGCCCTAGCGACAGATTCATTGGTTATATGCGATATTACAGTCAGCAGTCAGTAGTGTGAATTAACAATATTTAAAAGTATATATTTGGTAAGTTGACAAAAAAAGACGCTGACAATCTCTTTCACCAGGCAGGAAACAGGTGAAAAGCATCGAGGTTGATCTGAAACTAGCGAAGTTATGTTTGAGTTTGAGAACACGTACATTTTAATATTTTTCTTTTTACAAGGTAACATAAATTTAAATCATATTTAGATGTTATTATGGCAATAGATTTATTTTAACTGGTAGTTTAAAATCCGTAAATATTTATTATGGTATCATTAGTACCAGGAATGGAAAATTAAGTTTTAAACAAAATAAACTCCAAAGAAGCGTTTTTGAAATTGGAAATTATGTTAAAAATTGGTGGGAGGTCCCCTCTTAGTGGGTGGCCCAGGACCCCAGCCCCTTGGCCCCTTTATCCGGCCTTGCTGTAAAATATATTACACAAAAGTAAATACTGGTTCATAATGAAGAAGTATAGTTGACTAGGAAATATAAGAGTATTTATATTTATAATATTTTTTGGATCACAAATTTCAGGGGGTGCTACGTGGGGGCCGTACAGTACACCGACAATTACGGAAAACGAGCAATTATTTTCATTTTTATTTAAGAAAATAAAGACGCTGGTGATTAAAAGATACTTGTGAAATATGGCAATTCAAAATAAAATGTCAGCAAAACATGTAACTAAATTTTTAAAATATATATTGTTTTTACTTTTTAAAATTTTTTACAAGGTCCACACATACAAAAAAAAACTGTTGGCGATATTTTACAATAGTCAAGAAGAACAAAAAAGGGGTAGAAAAAAACAAAACAAATAGGCAATAAATGAATGTTACCAAAGGCAAGATAAAACTGATCCCCCTCCTTAAATCTACAAAGAAAAATTCCCCAAAACCCGGAATTCTCTAGCGACATGATAGGTCACAGTAAACAGAAAAAGTTTGAGGTGGTCAAAAAGAGGGGGATCAGTCTAGGCTAAATTTATATAGGAAACTGATCCCCCCTCTTAAAATCGATACTATTTGTAAAAGTTTTCCAAAAGAAACAGAATTCTCTAGCGAACTGATAGGTAATCGTACACAGAAAAAGAATTTAAAAAATTTGAAATGGTCAAAAAGAGGGGATCAGTTTACGTTAAATTTATATTAGAAACTGATCCCCTCTCCCAAAATCTAAAATATTTGAAAAAAATTTCCGAAAAACCTGGAATTCTCTAGTGACTGATAGGTAATTGTCCACCGAAAAAAGAAAAAAAATGGTCAGTTTTTTACTGACCATTTTCAGTTGGTTATGGACAAATACGAAAAAGCGCCGGAGATTATCCATCAGAATGCATTTCGGTTTCTTCGTAAACAAATAAGCCATTTTAATATTTTGTTAATGATTGAATTACTTCTATATTTATTCCATACTTACCTAATTTACCTACCTTGCCCAAATTACCTCATTTTCTGGGCACAAAAACGCACACACCCTTCCTACTACTAACCCTAAGTCCGGGTGGTAATATGAAAAAATAAATGAAAAATAAATTTAACAAAAGTTGGAAAAGGTGCGTGCGACGTGGGTGTAACGATGCATTTGGTAGTCAATTTATTGGACATTAAAGTTGCATTTTTGTTGTGTTATTTATTTTAAATAAATCGTTGTATTTTATCACTTATCTTTCTCGGAAAGAAAAAACAACAACAATTATTTTAGAATGCAGATTAGGAGGGTCAGTTTTGCATATAATTGTAACATAAAATGATTCACCGTTTCCGGGTCATTCTAACTTTTTAGGGCCTTTAATCAATTTCTTTTTGCGATTGGAGATACATTCTATGCGTTTTTCTTTGTTGAGTGCGGGGGTTCTATTTTTTTAAAGCATGTAGTTTTACGACTTTGCCGACTTAGGGTAATAGGTAAAAGAATTTAGTTAACATTGGCTCTCTAGTGTAATTTGAATTTTATGGGGATACAAAGTAAATATTCCAGAGTTCACTTAATCCTATCCCTCTTATCAAACCTTTTGAAATGTTCAAATTTCTTTTCGCACGTATTTGTTAAATGTTTATAAGACGCCGCTCAGGACAAACATTTTGAGTGACAAACGACATCTCCAGATTAAACCCCCCCCCCCCCACTAAATTGGCAACACTGACTCTCAGTGCAAGTCATTGCTCCTCCTCCTCCTTGTGGTCGGACTACAAATATCACCGCCGTCCCCAACCCTGAGGCAACGGGACAGGCCAAGCGTCCCACAGATGATAACAACTGTGATGATGCTGAAAATAAGAGAGAGAGAGAAACAAGTCGACAAACACGCACACAAACTGTGCTGGTGCTTGAGGCTCCGACCCCCTACTTCCAATCTACGACACGAGCCGCCCACTACTTTTTGCAAATGAACAATTTGTTATTTTTTTTAATCACTAGAAATAAGAGAATTGTTAAATTTCAAGAAACCTTTCGGCATTTATAAGCCTTTCAAATGTCACATCATAGACGGAGGTTTAGGCCAGATTTATGCACAGGGTTGTCCGAAAGTCGTTTTATAAAATGTAAGCGTGCGTTTGGCTACTTATTCTAAGATTCTGTTATATCGTAGTAATAACAATAAATAAATAAGAACACAAGACAGGAATAGAAGGAATAAGCAATGTATTAAGAATACTTAATTACATACAATAAGTCAGTCGCAAATACATGCTCTAGGCAGACGTGCTATAAGCGGTGCGCTAAGCGGTTCCCATTTGGTTAGGCAAAGGTGTCGACTTTATAGTGACCTGACGAATCCATCCTGTCACTATGGGTAAATCCGGATCAGTCCACAACAGATTCATTTATTCAAATAGTTAACAGGTTGGTCCGAATGTCTTGTTATATTTACAAAACTTAACAAGAATAAAGGAACAATCACCGAAGCACAGATGCATTTTTTTTTTACAACGGTAACATTTTTTTGGTGGAGGACGTTTTTTACTAAACAATTTTTTATTCTGTCTATTTTTTTAACAGTGCCATTTGTTTTGCGGATGAAATTGTTTTTTACCGACCAAATTTGTTTTGCGTTTTTTCGTTTTTTAATTTTTTTTATTTCTACAATTCCAAAGTACCTGTGCAGAACGGCGCATAAGTTATATAATTAGTTTTTGTTTTTTTACTCGACAACTTCCGTAAATTAGTGAATTAACTATATAACATGGAAGTCTTTTTTCTATTTTGCACTGCGTGCTTTTCTTCTTTTTTGTGAGTTGGAACACTCTTCATCTTAATGTATGCACTCTGGCCATACCTTTGCCCCCCCCCCTCCACGTGGGAGCACCGCCAGAAACGATGCCCAAATGAACCCCGAACGCACTTGCTTGTCCATGCAAGAGAAACTGGCAAATGAGCGACTTGTATAGTCTCTACGGGCAATGTCTTAACTTTATAAACGGAAAAAAAATACTAAAAATCTATGAAAGAAACGAATACGAAACAAAATCAAAAACTACGTAAGAAAACTGAAAAAAAGCCAAAGTTAGTTACCCCCCCCCCCGCGCTATTCTCTCCGGAAATTGGTGATGCTCATAAAGTGGGTAATCATTTTACATAAAATGTATATATAGAAAAGTGTTCCCCCACCATAAACTCTAAAATATTGGTAAACAATTGAAATTCTCTAGAAACATACTCAGTAAGTGTACGCAGAAGAAAATTGTTCTAATTGGTGATGGTCAGAAAATTGGTGATCATTTTACGTTAAATTTATATAAGAAAGTAATCTCCCAATTAAAAATATTAAATATTTGATAATTTTTTAATAAAATCAATGGAATTCTTTAGCGACATGATCGATAATTGTACACCGAAAAAAGACAAAAATG
>OY744534.1:30936941-30994441 GCA_963556195.1 Sepiola atlantica
ATATATATATATATATATATATATGGTGCAATTCTTATGTGTATTAGTTACTTGTGTTAACTATTAAACATGAAGTGTGTATATATATATATATATATATATATATATATATATATATGTATATATATATATATATATATATATATATATATATATATATATATATATATATATATAGTACTTGCAAAAAAGAAAAAAGAATGGAACAAGAAAGCCATGGATCATATTTATATCAATTTGACCGACACATCAGATGGACAATTCAGAAAATTGAAAAAATAAAAAAAAGTCGCATCAAACAAAACCACTCCGTGTTATTTAATAATGTTTGCCTAAATATATATATATATATATATATATATATATATATATATATATATATATATATACACGATGTATTTCTATGTAATTATTTTTATAGGTGATTGCAGCGTTAGATGTTATTAGCTTACTTATTATTTCAATTGTTTCACTTCCTAAGTGATTAAGATGCAGAAACTGCACTACTAGTCACCCTAAACTTATATTACGTATTTTTTTACGTTAATATATATAATTTTATTTAATACGCACATAAATATATATATATATATATATATATATATATATATATATATATATATATATATATATATATATATATATATATATATATATATATGTACAGGTTTTACTCTTTTCTATTGCCGCTCAATAATAAGCAAACCTGTATACGATGTGCCAAACACTCCTATCTTGACAATGCTCTCATTTAGGCTGAGATGGCCTCCTTCGGTCTAGGAATAGCCTGGAGATTGTTTTGAAACCTGTTATCTTTGAGATAATCCCACAGATACAAATATGGTGTGTGCGGTGGGGATGGAGTGGGGGATTTAACGTCTAGTGAGAGTGGACATTCATGACTGAAACTTGGTTGACAAGTCAACTTTTTTCATTTGAAATCTATAAATATTACATGTAAATATTACATAAAAATTTCTCATAAATAAATTTGTTAGAAATAACAATATGATAGAAAAAATATGAAATTAACTTCATGCAAGAAATAATTACATTTTTTCAAACGTGAAAATAGGAACTTTTGGAATTAGTTTCCAGCTCTGCGCCTCAGTTAAACCACGAGTTGGCTTTTAATATAGAACGCCATAATGATAATGCGCTGATCTGCCTTTCCCCTCTCGTCCATAGCTGACACAGCCCCCCCCCCCCCAGTCCTGTTACTTTCCAGGCGCACCTCGGGCGATTTCATCTGCATTGTTTCGTTGGTTCATAATGGAATCACCATTAATTATGGTTACGCGACTATCAGTGATTTTCGATAAGAGCTGGCTGAATTAAAAGCGATTAATAGGCGTGGCGGGAGTATGCGCTTTCATAAGTGCAATTCTTGTGTGTGTTCGTTACTCGTGTTAACTATTAAACATGAAAAATAAATAATGTTTATGGTTTAATTTTGGATATTATTTGGCCTTGTCTATCTCCCATCAAAATGTTCGAAGTAGCAGCGATAGTAAATGTTGTTTTTACGTATCGACTCTTGATTGGATAAAAGCTCAAATGAGCAGTTTCTTTCAAACAATCAAAACGCAAGAAATATTCACAGCTCAAATCTCGCGCGTAGTATAATTAGCCAAACGGAGTTTTCCCCCTTTTCCTCTCTCTGTCACAGACAGCAAACGTGCGTACGACATAATCCTGCTTGGGCACCAAAAAGGGCCAAAGGCCGTCAACACACACAATGAGAGAGATTCACAAACTATTGTACAGCCAGTAAAGCACACACACGCCGCTCACCGGCATGCATACACACAAGACCAAAGGCACACACACTCTTACTAACAACAAAAAAGAATGCTAATATACCCACGCATTTTCATGTTTATCTCATTTGCACACACATAAACGCACATGGAGACAGCCGAAATAAACACGTGTACCCAATTTCTCCTTACAGACAAAATAACTCGTCTTTCACCAGAACGTTGGCGGGACACTCTGAACTCTCAATCTCTAGCAACACCTCATTTTGTATTGTCTTAACAAGTTGTTAATAAAAAATGATTATTTTGTATGGATAGACTTTGTCATTTTTTCAGTTGATAATGTCATATCCTCAACACATCTACTTTGAATATACTCTTTGCCCGTACCTTCCATGGAAATTAAGATTACAGCACCATCTATATTTCACCCTCTCTAACCTGTCAATTTAACAAGGGGAATAACCATGCATTGTCATATATACTTCACTTTCTCTAAACTGCCAATCATGCAAAACAAGAGGTTGCCTGAATTAATGTGGATTGATCGCTCCTGAAGTGGATGCGCTATACATGTATGGTTTAGTTGCTACATATTCAGTAAATTTAAAATTATGATTACATACCTACGAGTGATTTTGACTAGGGTTTGTCTTGAGTTTGAAGAAAGAAGAAGAACTGAAAGAAGAAGAACTGAGGACAAAGTGCCGTTACACCCCCCACCCTTGCACACCCGACAAGCCGAGGGAGGTGGGGTACACCTATTGTTGTTGTTTTCATCACCATTTTTATTTATGCAGCTGCTTATTATTATATAAAAAACAATTTTCTAAACAAAATCGGAAAAGGAGAGAGCCAAGTTTTTTGGGGCTCGGGAGGCGGGCGTCTGAAGTCATTTCTTTCTTGTCTCATCCTTCCCGAACCTCCACCGATGAGTAAGCTGAACCCCCCCCCCCCCGGACTGGTTACTTCGACCCGTGAAATGCATCCTTAGAAAATGCTCGAATGGTCTCCTTTCTTTCTTTCTTTTGACTAATTCTCAACTGAACATAGATATCCGTGCACTTTAAAAGCGTCTTTGTTATTGAAGGCCCTTAATTTAGATAATTCGCTACCCGACGCCTTCAGTCGATTTCCTTTCAGTAAAAAAACGTTATTGAATTTACAAGTTATGAATGCAACACTGGTTTTCCAGCACCATTGGTTCCAGAGCCTTAACGGATTAACCATTTTGCCGGACCATACGATTTCACCTTAATAATAATTTATCCACATACCGAAGCCATTAATTACAAACCTATCATCTCTCTGAAACCACCAGGGATTGCTAGAAGCTGTAAGCTTTTCTTTAATCGAAATATACCGATGTTTATATTTAACACCGCGACTGCTATTTGCATTTGCCAGTGAAATCATAACATTACTAGGGTTAAAATATTAGCAAACTAAGATATAATAAAAAAATAAATAAAAGGAGACTACCACCAGCAGGGGCAGTGTAAGCAAACAAATTGATGTGTGAGTCATAAACATTAACATTTAATTCCTTTGGCAAAGAGCAGTCGACACAAACGAAGAAAGATGTCCTCTCTCCCGCTTCTGACCACTGGACAACCGGGCAGGGCTATTTTATACTGGAAGAAATAATACATCTCAAAGAAAAGCGACAGCAAAACCATCATATTTCTTTCACTGTTTTAACTTTCGGCTACGTACACCCAACGGTGTAGGTCACTTAAATATATTATTTGTCATTTATAGAATGACTTTGTTTTTCGTTTCGTTTGACGACTTTTGTTGATACAAAATATTATACAGTCCAAGCGAAGATTACCTCTTATAAAATGGTGACCCCGGCGTAATTTATATGTTGACCGCTCAGTAAACTCGTCTAGAAGCAGCGCGATTATCATGTTTCCTCTGGTGATTTTGTAAAGAGGTGCCGGACCATCAGTTGCCGGAAGATCGGTGTTGTATCCGTATGGTGCCGTACCATCAGTTGCCGGAAGATCGGTGTTGTATCCGTATGGTGCCGGACCATCAGTCGCCGGAAGATCGGTGTTGTATCCGTATAAGCTTTTTCTCCCCGACTTCTAACACGAATTTTTGCCTCCGCCCATAGTCCCTATCCAGTGTTTCCTTCCCCATCTCTTTAATTAATCTTCTCGGTGAGGCCTCCAACCTTTCTTAGAGGAAGGCTGGAAGAATGCTGCCTGATTGACTAAATAGATATCGGCGCCATCTATTCGGGACTTTTATGCACCAATGTCAACGAGAAAGTGTATGAACCCACAATATGTCCGTGTATACATTTAATTGCTTCTCACCGCAGTAAAATTTTGCACAATGTCGAAAGGTGGGGAAAACTATCTCGTCCGAATGATGGGGGGGGGGGGGACACTCTGGTCAAGTATACAAAATAGCCAACAAAAGGTGCCTTAGGCGACCAGCAATAAACCCTCTCCCGAAAGAGGAGGTAATGCCTGGGAGGGTCCACCTCCTAAGACCGAGCCAAACCGTATCTCATTCCGGCAAACAAGGGTCTGATTACCAGCGACGCAGTCCCTAGGTGGCAAAAATTATGCCAAGGTGACCCTAGGCTGGTATGGAAAACTATTTCTATGTCAGGTGAAATTAAATATTGAACAAAGTATTAACAAATAATGACTTTTTCATTACTTTTTACAAATAATTACTTTTTTCAAATCTATATTTGTTGTTTTGTGTTGGGCTGAAAAGCGTAACCGGGTGAACGCAGATTTTCGACGTCCGATCTGTTTCGTTTCCCCCAACAGACTTCATTTGAAATTGCACAACATAAGAGAAATCTTTATTAGCAACAGTTATCCGGGTGATTAATTTCGAACGGCATTAACTAAAAAGTTGCAGATTTCAAGTCTCCCAGATATGTAGAATTTGGTATATTCGGACTACTGTTCTCATGTTGGGTGTTTTTATCACAACGTTTCTGGCCGATGTAACCATCGACATTCTTCAGGTGTACTTTGTTAAACTCGAGAATCTTTCTGTCGAACTCGGGAATCTGGACGGAATTTTGAACGGAACCCTTTATTTAATCCACGGTGGTAGCATGTTCTCGTTCCATCTGCCATGACTGGGAAGAAGTCTTCAGTAATTCACAATTCTTCGTATCGCCCGCACTGAGGATTGAACCTTCAACCTTCAGATAACTGTCACTTAGAACTGAATTATATTTAGTACTATATTCACTGTGTCACGGGTTTTTGCGGACAATTCTAATATGAATTTTGGGAGTCTTAAACCTATTCTTGTTTTTGATCTAACTACTTATCACTATAGATCACTACTTATCTATTATTTATAATTATAGGTTCCCATATTCTATACTAGGTCTGCTTAGTAAGTCATTGTCGCCTAACATATGTGCTGCTTCTTTGAGTTGTCTTACTCCCCACCGTTCTTCTATAGCTATAATTTTTACTACATCCCATAAGGGTAGATGGTTTCCCTTTTCCTTCCATATGTGGTCAGCCATACCCGACTTTTCGATTTCTCCACGTATTACGGCTTTCCGGTGTTCTTCGAGCCTTACCTTTAGTAAACGACATGTCTCATATATGGTATACAAACTGTGGTGAGTTCTCGGGTGGTGCCCTTTTGTGTTGCGTCTAGATTTGTTGGAGCTGATGTCATGCTCTCTGGATAGTTGTTTCGGTTGAGGGTTTCTCTTAAACTATCCATTTCCTCTTGATATGTATCGTTGTTATTACATATTGTCTTTGCTCGATGTTGTAGGCACCGGACAATTCCCTTCTTACATTATATGGATGGTGGGAGTTGACATTTAGATATTGTCCAGTGAAAGTTGGCTTTCGATACACAGATAACCTAAACCCCTGGTCAGTGCGAGTTATCAGCACATCTAGGAAGGATAATTTGTTGTTATGTTCTTTTTCCATCGTGAACTGTATAGATGGGCGGAGAGAGTTCACATGGTCCAGTAATATTTGAACGTCCTCCTGGTAAGGCCAGAGTATGAATGTGGCATCTACATATCGTAGCCAGATTGTTGGTTGTAGTGGTGTTGATTGTAACGCCATTTCCTCAAAGTATTCCATGTAGACATTGACCAGTACTGGGAACAATGGTGAACCCATAGCAAGACCTTCTTCCTGCCGGTATATATCAGATCCCATCACGAAGTATGTGGTTTCTATGCAGAAGGTCCACATCTTTATTATATTATCAATTGGGATACAAGTGCCTTCTTTCAGTGAAGCATCTGAAGTCAACCTATCTAATACCACCGTAAGGGTCGCATCAGTGGGTACTTTTGTGAACAGACTTACTACATAGACTCACCATCTGGTTGAAATGAATGGGAGCATTGTTGATTTCTTCCACGAAATGACATACGATGGAGATTTGTCTGTGAGTAGAGTGATTATATCTACTAGGAATCGACTCATTGGATGGCATGCTGAACCTCGTGCGCTGACAATGTGACAGTCAATCTGAAGGTTGAAGGTTTAATCCTCAGTGCGGGCGATACGAAGAATTGCGAATTACTGAAGACTTCTTCCCAGTCATGGCAGATGGAACGAAAACATGCTACCACCGTGGATTAAATAAAGGGTTCTGTTCGAAATTCCGTCCAGATTCCCGAGTTCGACAGAAAGATTCTCGAGTTTAACAAAGTACACCTGAAGAATGTCGATGGTTACATCGGCCAGAAACGTTGTGATAAAAACACCCAACATGAGAACAGTAGTCCGAATATACCAAATTCTACATATCTGGGAGACTTGAAATCTGCAACTTTTTAGTTGATGCCGTTTGAAATTAATCACCCGGATAACTGTTGCTAATAAAGATTTCTCTTATGTTGTGCAATTTCAAATGAAGTCTGTTGGGGGAAACGAAACAGATCGGACGTCGAAAATCTGCGTTCACCCGGTTACGCCTTTCAGCCTAACACAAAACAATATATACATATATATATATATATATATATATATATATATATATATATATATATATATATATATATATATATATATATATATATATATATATATACAAACATTGTTAAAAATAACAGAATTCGCATACACACAGTCTTTTATATTTTCAATTTTTCTGATGGTCTTTTTTGTATTTAAATAAATTAAAAAATAAATGTTCCATAGGTTTCACAGGTTTCACGAACGTTTTCGGTTCTTCGTCGAATCATAAAGCAAACGAACAAAAAAGCTGGAGAAAGGAGATAATTTTAAAAAGACAGCGGAGAAACGTGCATAGAACGGTTTTCGCATTGTTCCAGGAAGTCGTTGACGATTTAAATTCAGCAACGCATAGACAGCTAAACATTCGATAACAATCAACGACAGAGTCGGAGCGTTGCACCGAAGCGTTTAGGTGAATGTTTATTTTTAATCTTTCCGACAGTGCCCAACTTTCAATTTTACTTGGAAGGGGCTTATAATAATGTTAAATTACTTTCAATATTTTACCTACGTACGACGTACTTTTGAGCTTATGATGAGAGCCATCAGCAACTTAGAAAGGTACAAAATTATGACATATTAATCATCAAGTTCCAAACACATCAACATCAACAAATAGGTTTTTAATAATTATCTCTTAGAATATTAATACATTTTCCTGATTAGTTTATCGAAAATGACTGTCACAGACGTAGGGACTGTCACAGAACGACGCCTTAGCACTCTTAGCAAGAGACGTGCGAACGCTTTACTGGTGAAATGAATGATTCGTTGCTAATTAAATATGTTTTAAACCTTTTGTTCAGATTTCTAATGTGTTTAAAGGACATATTGTGCATTCTAGTATGTAGATAATGTTTAATCAAGTCTGTTGACCGAATTGAACTGGTCAATTGGTGGTGATCATATTCCAAGACATTTTAGTATATATATATTTATATATATCGCATCTAGTGACCGCCTAAAATTATCGCTTCCCTACACTGATGAGAGCATAAGCTTGAAACGACGTCGTACGTAGGTATAAATAATTTATTTTTTATTTATGAATATATATATATATATATATATATATATATATATATATATATATATATATATATATATATATATATATATAAATGAAACTACAAAGATAACAAGCCACGCGTGCGTAGTCCCCCTCTGTATGTGACTCGATGTGGCGAGTGTAAAATGCAAAATATTTGGGCAATTTGGGGTATTTTTTACCCCCTTTGACCCCCTGGGGGCGCGAACCAGAATTTTTCTGAGGTCAAGGATGCTCATTTTATATCCAGAACAATTGCCTCTACATTTCAGCCAAGTTTCAGAAAAATTGAATGGATGGATCAAACGTTATGGGAGAAAAGGGTAATTTTTTGCCATTTTGGGGGCTTTTGACCCCCTGGGGGCGCGAACCAGATTTTTTCCAAGGTTAGCGATACTTATTTTCTATTAGGAACAATTGCCTCCACATTTTGGCCAAGTTTCAGAGAAATTGAATGGATGGATGAAAAGTTATGGGGCAAAAAAATGTCATTTTTGCCATTTCGGGGCCTTTTGACCCCCTGGGGGGGGGCTAACCAGATGTTTTTATAAACATCGGAGAATGTCACTTTCTAACCTGACCAAAGTTACAACTTCATGCAAAATTTCAGAGAAATTCAATGGATGGTTGCGGAGAAAAATCCGGACGGACGGACATGCCTCAAAACATAGGTCCCCCGATTTTATAAATCGGGGGATCAAATATATTGTTAACTTATATCCTATCGTGATAAATCAGTGCTCGATGCATTAGATAGAGCAATAATATAAGAAAATAAAAGATGAAAATAAGAATTGGATAAATTGCAATATTTATTAATTCATCAAGTATTCAAACAAGGAATGTAAAAGAAAAAAGCTGCTTCATCGATTTGATCCTTTGGATATTTACATGTACGCATTATATTTCTATACCCAAATGTCATTGGAGATGGGTTTTTTTTTGAACTCACAACTTTATATATTTTCAAATTTTTGCTAACCAGTAATATATGGGAAATATTGTGTGTATTTATCATGGCTTTACTTCGTAAAACAAGATGGCCGCTCTTTCTAATAGCGTTTTCTATGTAACTCCCCGAGTGGAAATATAATCATTGTGAGTTGTTTTTTTATTGTGATTTTTTTTTTACTGCCTAATGTATTTTTTCTGTAAAAGTATTTTTTTCCTTTTTGAAGAGTTCATAGATGTAAGATCCAAGATTAACATACTAATATGGATGTTCTCCTGGGAACGAAACGGCCCGTAAAAATATACCGAAGTTTTTATTTTGAAAAGGTCAGAAAAATGAGTAAAATCTTGGTCACTGGAATGTAGGATAATATTGTTTATATATATATATATATATATATATATATATATATATATATATATATATGTATATATATATATATATATATATATATATATGTGTGTGTGTGTGTGTGTGTGTATGTGTGCGTTTAATATTGGAAATTTATCTACGACAATATACAGTATGTTATGTATTACGCTGCTTTTTGCTGATGATATCGTTTGCACAGAAAATATTACAAATCATTATTTAGTCCGCGGGGCTGAAAATAAGCAAAAAAGATGACATTTTAAAAATCCTTCTAACCCGGACTAAATAATAACTTGTTTAGTAATATTATCCGCGCAAACAATAGCATCAACAAATAAGCAGCTTAATACATAACATACTGTATTCCGTCAGAAAATTAATTTCCAATATAAAAACCACAGACATATATGCTTCTATAAACACACAGTTGGAGTTTCTGATACAGCGGGTGAATGTCTCGCATCCAATAAGATGCCCCATCACCGGCAAAAAAATAGAAAGAAAAAGAATATATATATATAAATATATTACATATTGAGCTCTGTTGAAGTAAATACTGAAAATTGATACATAAAAAATTATATCTCTTTATAAAATGTCATGTGGATACATGAAATACTAATACATACATATATATATATATATATATATATATATATATATATATATATATATATATATATATATATATACCATTAAAGTATAACATATAAAAAGTTAATACTCAATATACGAGATTAAACAATTATATAAACAAGTAAGTGATGAGAATTAAAATTGTGTAAAATACAACATCTATTAAGTCATCAATTGTTCAAAAGAAGAGGTTTTATATAAGAGAATTGTCTAAGAAATAATGAAATAATTTTCCTATATAAAATCCCTTGTTTTGAATAATTGAAGTCTTAATAGATATTGTATTTTACACAATTCTTATTCGCATCACTTACTTGTTTATATATATATATATATATATATATATATACATATACATATATGTATATATATATGTATATATATATGTATATATGTATATGTATATATATATATGTATATATATATATATATAGTTACGTAGTTATTTTTTATTGTCTTTACTGGCGATAGAAACAGCGTTGTTTTTAGTAATTTTTCACTTCCTAAGCGGTAAAGAATATGGAGAGTATTACATTAAGCCTTAATTGGACGTGTCATTTTAAAATGTTATGCATATATTTAATAATTAATTTATACGTACATAAAAGTAATCTATTGACACGTGTTTCTGACTACAAGTAGTCATCAGCATAACAATTTGTAATGCACGTCTGAATAAGGTCGACTTAATGAAATATTCTGCATATTCTTTACCGCTTAGGAAGTAGAAAAATACTAAAAACAACGCTGTTTCTATTGCCAGTAAAACAATAACAAAACTACGTATCTTAAAAAGTTAATTAATATATACATATATTAATTAATATATAAGTCTTCAAAAATGACAGGAAACCTTGTGTCTATTCCTGCTGCTGATGGCATAGTTTATTACCACGTAGATGTGTGTTTTTACATAATTCTTTAAGAAAAGTAAAAAAAAGAGTAAAATTATTAAATTAAATTCTCTTTGAATGAAATACCTTATATTTGTCAAAATATTATATTATAGATCACAGATGCTGTATAATTTTAAAACTTTTTTACTTACTTAAAATGATTATAACGGTCGACATTAAACATCCAGACGGATGAGCGCTCCACTAGCGGTAATTTATTCCAAGAAATAGCTGAAGGGTAAGGTATCAACCCCATACATTAATATTGAAAGGAAATGCCAAATATATCTTAAATGATTATTTATTTCACACGTGTACAGCACATGCCACATATCATTTTTGCAGATTATCTGAAAAAAGTGTCTCATTCAAAATTTGGTAAAGAACTTCCAAGTTCAGAATATAACCCAACTCCGTGTTATCTAGTAGTAATTAAATATCAGGAAATGACACTCCCACGCACGCAATATATATATATATATATATATATATATATATATATATATATATATATATATATATATATATATATATATAATTTTACGTACATCAAAGAAATCCATGGACACGTGTTTCTGGCTATGAGCCGTAACCAGCATAACTACCCTGGTCAGGGATCGAACCATCGATGTAATTGTTTATAGTCTGGTCTTTTACTCATATATATATATATATATATATATATATATATATATATATATATATATATATATATATATATATATATATAGAGAGAGAGAGAGAGAGAGAGAGAGAGAGAGAGAGAGAAAGAGACAGATTAAAGAAGTAAAATAATTCTTGCATACTTAAAGTTTCTGCTTTCTTCGTCGATGGCAATCACTCATAGCCGTAAAAAGCAACAGTAATAGTTTGAAAAATCGATATTTTACGCTAATTGATATTTGTTGTGTTTCAAATATCAATATGCTTATTTATATATCACCATTTAAGTATAGCACGGGCCAAAGAAGAATTAGAATCCTCAGAGTTTCAGAGGAGACATATTATTGGATAATACGAAGGTGGACTTTATCAGAGTCAAATCGCAGTAAACCTTGGGGTTCCACTTTTCACTTTTGCGTGATTGCTCAAAATTCATCTCCGAGGGTAAATAATCAATATTATATTGCCTAAATCCATCAGGACTCTTTGACAGCAGTCTTAATTATTAATGATAATACTCCCCAGATATTCTAGCACGAAGAAAAAATTATGTAAACTTATTAACTTCCTCTGATCGTTTTGTTATGCCAAGATACTTCCCACTACGTCGTAACGACTCTGACAGAAATATGCACGGTGATACTCTCCTCTTTACTAGAGAACAGTCGAGAATCCGAAGTCTACATGCCCTTTAGACTAACCTTACAACACAGTGTTAGTTACCCATATTTCCTCTTCTGTTCTCTCTCGACCCAGGACTATACCCTACTCGACTATGTCTCAAATAGTATAGATGTATAACTTTCCTCAGATCCGTGCGCCCAAATCTAAGCTGGTAATAGTACGCGTAGATTTTCGATTGCATATTCCTTTTCACAAACCGTCACTCTCCAGACCCGACCCCCAGATCGCGAAGACCAGCAAGCCTCACTTCTCGACATAGTTTAGTGCCCGAGAGTTGTGTAGCATATGCACATAGCTCACTGAGGAATGCTGATCAGCTTGTAATAATGGTTAATATCACGCGAAACCTTCGAACCCGAAATCGAAGCGCCGTTACTCAAAACAATGAGATACTATTAACGTGCTGATTGAGAATCTCTCAGAGATCTCATCAGCGACGCACCTTGAAGAAACTTTCTCTCTGCTGAACAGTGCGCAAAAGAAGGTAAGCGAATAGGTTAAAGCATTTGTCTCGACGCGGAAATCTCATAGTAAACCCCATTTTCCCCAATGGTTCACTTCGACCTCTGCAGCTGCTATTGCGCATAGGCAGCAAGCATTTCGCCGTTTCACTTGCCATAAGTCAAATACAAATAGACAAACATTTATAGCAACAAGAAAACCAGCGTAAAAGTGTAATAGCCGCAGACAAGAGTAGATATACTGAGATAAGCAGAAAACGGATCGAGTCGCAACAATCTATAATAGTGTGGTGAACAATAGACAACAAAAAAAACTCCTCCAATATCAAACCACCATGATGTCGGATAAGGCTGCACTACTTGCCCAACGGTTCGCTTTAAACTCCACAAACCACTCTCTCACTAATTTACCACTACGTGCAGAAACCAGAGGATCTGATCATCATCTATTCCTATATCGTGGATATCATAAAAAAACCTTGGCACCTCCAAAGCATGTGGACCAGATCTTATTCCTGCTACAGTAATAAAGAAATGCCCTGCTGAGTTGGCCCATATCCACTCCAAACTCTACAACAAATGCCTTGCCGAATCTTGCTTTTCTAATAGTTGGAAAATTGCCTCTGTGGCTCAAGTGTTCAAGAACTCTGGTTAAAGAACTGACCCGAAAAATTATCGCCTCAGAAAACTTCCATCGCTCTTCGCTAAAATCTTTGAATCATTAATCAATCTAGCGATAGTCCACCACCTTACAAATGCTCAAGTTCTTTCTGACAAACAGTATGGATTTAGGCAATCACGGTCTACTGCAGCGGATATTTCTGAACGACAAATACCACACACCGGATAAGGTAGGTGAAGCTAAGGCGGTAGCACTTGACATACCCAAGTCCTTTGGCAGGGTGTGATATGAAGGTCTGCGGAGGGAAATAAACTCGTATGGTATTACTGGACGAATATTCAATGAAATCCTTCTTAGACAAAAGAAAGTTCTAGATCGTCTTCGATGGCCGTACATCCAAACAACATCACGTTAATCCGGGTGTGCATCGAACCTTTCTTATCCCTGATCTTCATAAACGAACTCTCTGATTCAATCGCATTTCAAATGGATAGATATGCCGGTGGCACCGCGCTCTATTCTATACATGCGGATAAATCGAACGCACACATGCAATGGCTGAATCCTCAGATAATGACCGCCAGTATGTAGTAGAATAGGGGCATAAATGGGTGGTAATTTAATGCTACCAATACAAAGCTCCTTTCCTTTAACGATTATAAGAAACCTTACCAACCACTAATTGCCATGGATGATAGAACCCTACCCGAGAGTCAAACCTTCAAACTTCTTGGCCAACCATTCAACGACAACATGAATTTGAATAAATACATAGAAGATATATATATATATATATATATATATATATATATATATATATATATATATATATATATATATATATATATATAATTTAATTATCCGCAGACACATGTTTGGCTGTTTACGACTAACAAACGTGGCATAACGTAGTGAGATTCGAAACCAGGATCTCTCTCTCTCTCTCTCTCTCTCTCTCTCTCTCTCTCTCTCTCTCTCTCTCTCTCTATATATATATATATATATATATATATGTATGTATGTATGTATGTATGTATGTGTGTGTTTATGTGTGTGTACACACAGAGACATGAACGAAGCAAACAGAAATTATCTGAGTTGTGTATTTTGAGTTATTTGTGAATGTAAATGACTTATAATAACTATTTGTTAATATATCATTTTAAAAGTTCAATAATGAATCTCCCCTTAATATGACGAAGTATTTTGATGAACAAATATGACGAATTTTCCTGTTTTTTTATCTATATTTTTAGATTTAGTAAGATGTATTTTGTTTTGGAATTACTTTTGATAATTAATAGTATTTACCCAGCTATTTGACAATCGAGTTTTCCTGTGATTTTGATTTTGTTTCTTGTGTAATTTATGACTTCTTAAGAGATAAGTATTGATTATGTTGCTTTTTTGTATTGATTATATGCTTTTTTGTATTGATTATGTTGATTTTCTGTAATGATTATGTTGATTTTTTGTAATGATTATGTTGATTTTTTGTATTGATTATGTTGCTTTTTTGTAATGATTATGTTGATTTTTTGTAATGATTATGTTGATTTTTTGTATTGATTATGTTGCTTTTTTGTATTGATTATGTTGATTTTTTGTAAAGATTATGTTGATTTTTGTATTGATTATGTTGCTTTTTTTGTATTGATTATGTTGATTTTCTGTAATGATTGTGTTGATTTTTTGTAATTATTGTGTTGATTTTTTGTATTGATTATGTTGCTTTTTTGTATTAATTATGTTGCTTTTTTGTAATGATTTATGTTGATTTTTTGTATTGATTATGCTGATTTTTTGTATTGATTATGTTGCTTTTTTGTATTGATTATGTAGCTTTTTTGTAATGATTTATGTTGATTTTTTGTATTGATTATGCTGATTTTTTGTATTGATTATGTTGCTTTTTTATTGATTATATTGATTTTTTGTAATGATTATGTTGATTTTTTGTATTGATTATGTTGCTTTTTTGTATTGATTATGTTATTTTTCTGTAATGATTGTGTTGATTTTTGTAATGATTGTGTTGATTTTTTGTAATGATTATGTTGATGTTTTGTATTGATTATGTTGCTTTTTTGTATTGATCATGTTGATTTTTTGTAATGATTATGTTGATTTTTGTAATAATTATGTTGATTTTTGTAATGATTGTTTTGATTTTTTGTAATGATTATGTTGCTTTTTAGTAATGATTTATGTTGATTTTTTTTATTGATTATGTTGCTTTTTTGTATTGATCATGTTGATTTTTTGTAATGATTATGTTGATTTTTGTAATGATTGTGTTGATTTTTTATATTGATTATGTTGCTTTTTTGTAATGATTTATGTTGATTTTTTGTATTGATTATGTTGATTTTTTGTAATGATAATGTTGATTTTTTGTATTGATTATGTTGATTGTTTGTATTGATTATGTTAATTTTTGTAATGATTATGTTGCTTTTTTGTAATGATTTATGTTGATTTTTTGTATTGATTATTTTGCTTTTTTTGTATTGATTATGTTGATTTTTTGTAATGATTATGTTGTTTTTGTAATGATTATGTTGCTTTTTTGTAATGATTTATGTTGATTTTTTGTATCGATTATGTTGATTTTTTGTAATGATTATGTTGATTTTTGTAATGATTGTGTTGATCTTTTATATTGATTATGTTGATCTTTTGTATTGATTATGTTGCTTTTTTGTATTGATTATGTTGATTTTTTTGTAATGATTATGTTGAATTTTTGTATTGATTATGTTGCTTTTTTGTAATGATTATGTTGATTTTTTGTAATGATTATGTTGATTTTTTGTATTGATTATGTTGCTTTTTTGTATTGATAATGTTGATTTTTTGTAATGATTATGTTGATTTTTTGTATTGATTATGTTGCTTTTTTGTATTGATTATGTTGATTTTTTGTAATGATTGTGTTGATTTTTTGTAATTATTGTGTTGTTTTTTTGTATTTATTATGTTGCTTTTTTGTATTAATTATGTTGCTTTTTTGTGATGATTTATGTTGATTATTTGTATTGATTATGCTGCTTTTTTGTATTAATTATGTTGCTTTTTGTAATGATTTATGTTGATTTTTTGTATTGATTATGCTGATTTTTTGTATTGATTATGTTGCTTTTTTATTGATTATGTTGATTTTTTGTAATGATTATGTTGCTTTTTTGTATTGATTATGTTATTTTTCTGTAATGATTGTGTTGATTTTTGTAATGATTGTGTTGATTTTTTGTAATGATTATGTTGATGTTTTGTATTGATTATGTTGATTTTTTGTATTGATTATGTTGATTTTTTTGTAATGATTATGTTGATTTTTGTATTGATTATGCTGATTTTTTGTAATGATTATGTTGCTTTTTTGTATTGATTATGTTGCTTTTTTGTATTGATCATGTTGCTTTTTTGTAATTATTATGTTGATGTTTTGTATTGATTATGTTGCATTTTTGTATTGATTCATGTTTATTTTTGTATTGATTATGTTGATTTTTTGTAATGATTTATGTTGATTTTTTGTGTTGATCATTTTGACTTTGTTGTAGTGATTATGTTGATTTTTTGTATTGATTATGTTGATTTTAAATGTATATATATATATATATATTATATATATATATATATATATTTAGTTATAGTAAAAAAAGTTTTATTTATACAAACATAAAATTACTGCACATTTCGAAATATGTTTCAGTCGTAGCTATTATAAGCTCGACTCTCTTAGCGCCCCCCTAAGGGGCCGTTCTTAATTCCTTTCATATTGTAGAATGAAGCGCAATTTCAATCTGTAAAGCCACGTGACTAGAGTAAAAACATTGTAAATTTGAAACATACCCGTTAGACGTTCATATATTTGAATTTCTAACGTCACCGAATCAAGGTTAAAATAGGTTTCTACCGTCTGTGCTGCTAAATTTAAGTGGGTCAGATATTACGCTATTGACACCATTACTTGGAGTGTGTGTGTGGATGGGGTGGGGAGGAGGGGATCAAATCGTTGTCTAATAAAATTACACACAGATAATACATATTCTTTGAGTGACAGATACATACACATATAACAAATGCACATTGGCGCGAGGAAGTCGAGCTAATTATATTTTTTCTTTTTCTTTGAATTCCTCATTCCTGTTCTGTTTGGCGTATGTCAAAATGATAGCCACCCAAGAGTGGGAGAGAGCGTTCGTTGGGATATAGAGGCTCACTAGTGCATGTTTGAAAGGGTCAACGGACTGTGACCTATATTTAGCTAGCTTGACCTTAGATCGGATTTGAATCTCGCCTTTTTCCTTTTTCTCTCCTTTTCTTCGATTACTGGGGACGTTTTCTATGCGTTGGTTTATTGGCGTAGACTAATATTGTTTATGTAATTTTATAAATGCTCTACTTGTTATTGAGCATTTTTTTAAATACTGATTTTATGTTCATTTTATTAATATATTTGAACTTGATTAATATATATATATATATATATATATATATATATATATATATATATATATATATATATATATATATATATCACTGGTCCTTAAAAAAACTACTGTCTAGGGGTTCCGTATCTGTACCACTATTAAATTTGGAAGGCCCTAAATTGGTCATAACCAGAGCAGGGAACCTCGTATCTGTAGAACAATTAGTTTTTTTCCGAAGAGAAATCAAATTTTGGGTGTCAAAACTCCAGACCAAACATATTTCCATTTTTTGTGTCTTTTCTTATTTCTTGGTCAAATATCTTTCCCATAGCAAACCTATTATTCGCATGCATTGCAAACATGCAACCTACTAAACATGCAACCTACTAAACATGCAACCTACTAAACATGCAACCGCCTAGTGCATGTTTACACAGAGTACCAGACGAGTTATAACACGTTTTATGTTAAATTAATTATTTACTTAGAAATACTGATATTTTATTGGCTTACATAAATAAATATACATTAGTTGGTTCAAGGATCGTTTTATTATTTGAATGTCAGAAAATAACAGACACGTGTTTAAATATGGGAGGACGTAGATACAAGTTAAAATTTTATTCAAAAGCATAGTCGACACTGTGTGTTCCAAACTGAAAACAAACCAGAAATTCATTCCGGCAGTAAATTCTTTAAAAATATCTTCTCTGAGTGTTGAATATTGTGTTTGTGTTTTGTTTAGTATAAGCTACAAAGGGCTACTGTAGAATTGACTACTGGCCAGTAGTAATGAATATGTCATTTTTGAGCTCCCATAGCATTTTATTTTGTTGGCCTTCCGCCATATCTGAAGTTGGTAGTTAGCGAGATCGTTCTGTTAGTTTGTGCTCTGCTGTCGGAACTTTGGCATACAGACGGAGTTAGATTTCGTTGAGGGGGGGATCGACGGGTGGGACAGGGATGCCGGCGAAACTCATCCGATTATAGAGTAGTGGCTATGATGTACCCTGCCCAGCCCGCAATTTTGCTTCATCCCTTACCCCATACAACAACCCCGTAATAGCAGCTTCTCGCTTCTCTTGCAGATTCATCCATCTATCCAGACTTGCCGCTGCTGATATTAATGTCAGTTAACCCCCTCTTCCTTCAACGTATCTAATTTTCTTTTTTTGGGGGGGTGGGGGGGTAGGGGTCTTTCCTACTTGCTTGCCCTATTTATATTTTAGGTTTGTTGGGAGGGGTTAGGGTTAGGGTAAGCAAAATAAAATTCGCCCGTTTTGGGTGAAGATAAAAAAAAAAGAAAAAGAAAAAAGAAAACGCGCTAAAATCAGAAAATATTTTTCATCTTTATTTTTATATATATTTTTGTTGGAAGGGGTGTACTTACCAACCTCTCCCTCCCCCATGTCGCACGAACATCGACTCTTCTGCGCCTCATATTTCTCCTCATGGTCTTAAGAATGTAAGAATTTAGAGTAAAGGGAGCAAACTCCATGTTGGAAGATGTTTGTTAGGCCGTGGAGGGAGATGGTGCCGATTGGAGGACACACACGCACAATAGTAAGGAAAACTGGTCGTCATCTTTAAAAATTGAGGAAAAAGGGATGAAGGGTGCTTTTAAGTTTTGAAAACTGATATAAAGACTACACAGAAAGGAAAGAGAGGATATTTTTTCATCCCCACTCCTCGTTGCGGTGGAACGGACGTGCAATGTGGCTATCCCTATAACAAGCTGCGAGATCTAGCATTTGGAGTCTTTGGCTGTCTAGGCAAGGTTTACAATCATTCAGTCAAATCGATTTAGCTGCTTCGCTCTCATTGCTCTGAGAAAATTTCATTCTGAAAGATGATTCTAAAATTTATTTATTCTAACTCATGAAATTCATTTAATAGAATATAAACTGACATTCGCTAGAAGCAACCAGGGGGTTTTACCCCGCCTAATAAACCGGTATCGTCCGGGCCTTCGGGTCTGGATTTACGCCGGTCTATTGGTTGTCGGTCCTGTGCAGTTCTAGGAGGTGCACCCTCCCAGGCATTGCCTCCCCTCTTTGGGGAGGGGTAAGTTTATTGCTTACTGCCTGAGGCGCCCCTACCTGGGAATGCCGACGGGGCTGCCCAGGCAATTTTTAAAAAGCCAGAGTGCTCAAATTCTCGAGCGTTGGTTCTTTCCCACTTTCCCGACCTTGTGTCACATCTTACCTTGTGGGAGGAAGATAAATAGAATCATAAGTATAAGTTTATTAGGATCCCGTAAAAAGTCAAAATTGAATTTTATTGAGAGCTATTTCTTTACCATAATTTAAACAATGAAAACACTACTTAATAGTTTTAATTTCTAACCCCAAATTTTCTTATGAAATAAAATTAAAAAAAATATAGATTATTCTCACCCATGATAATTTTATAATTATTTTAGTTTTTCAGCGCGAATAGTTTGCGCGTGCGAACACACACACACACACACACACACACACACACACACACACACACACACACACACACACACACACACATAATATCCAAACTAAACCTGTCCGCGAGAAAACGAACTGCTGATCGTGAGAAACCAAAATAAATAAACGTAGACATGTTAATAAGTTTCTACTTTGCCACCTGCATGTTGATTGACATTCACAAAGTCAATGGCAAGAACAAAAAGAGAAAAAGACATTCTAGGTGTAATCATAGAATTATAGAAACATGTAGACAAGGATATTCGTATCTCTTTAGCACCTGGTGATCAGTCTAGCGCTCGTTTTTTTTTTACTTATTTACCCCTACCCCTCCCCTAGAGGGATGGATGTACCCCAAGGTTGGTTTCATATGAGAAAACCAACCTCCCAATAATGTGGCAATCTGTATTGCGAACAGTCTCGAAGGATTTGTCAAACTGAAAATAAAAGGTTACAGGTTGGCTTTTATATTTCCTAATATAGTGACACTATCAATGATATTGAGCAACTTAAGTGATATATTGAGTATGTGTCAAAATAGCCTTTTTATATATGCAATATTCACAGACGTGTACATTTCGTATTCGTTAACACTCATCTGTGTGGCTATACACGACTGACGTACCGGCCGCATAGCACGAACCGCACCTCAGTTACCACTGACTATTAAGAGCCAACGGTTTACCTGACGCACCCACCGAGACAACTTCGTGGACGAGAGGGAAATATATTATATTTAATTTTAAGATATACTAAGTTTCCAATAGGATTTAATTTCAAAGAAAATAATTTTACTAGACAGAAACCTTATCTTTCTCATCAGAGTGCTCGCCCCTTAAGGGGGCTAATGTTATTATTTAATAAATATTTGAATATCTACAGACATGCGTGAGTCGTCTTCGTTAAGATTCATCACTGTGGCTATACACAGCTGAGGCGCTGACCTCGATAATTAATCTAAATAAAATAAATGTAGATGAGATAAACGCATAAATTAACAGATTAAATTACACTTTATTTTTTCCTTCCAAATCTAAACTAAAACAATAAAGAAAAAACTGAAACAACAACATCAGAGCAAACGAAAATTAACTTCGTGTGACGATCACGAAAATTACAAAAAAGGGGAGACTCTGTCCTCTTTAAATAGAATTGCATTGATATATATATATATATATATATATATATATATATATATATATATATATATATATATATATATATATATATATAGTAAATTATGAAAATATATATCTGTTTTCTATAGAGTGGCCTATATCCTGTTTCTTTGTTGTGTCAATATAATGGGTGAACTTATTTTAACACGTGGTTCCTTGTATTTCTATTTTAGGTTTTAGTTTTTGTTAGGTTTTAATTTAATTTTTTAAAACTTTAGCCTGGAGATACCGCCCCCGCCGTGGATGAAACGCGGTAGCCTTTCTGTAGCTTAATTGCCATAAATATATTTTCATAACTTACTACATACCTCTACTTAGTATCGAGCACTGTTGAAGTAAATACTGAAAATTGATACATAAAAAATTATATCTCCTTATAAAATTTTGTGTGGATACATGAAATAGTAATATATATATATATATATATATATATATATATATATATATATATATATATATATATATATATATATATATATATATATATATATATAATATTTTCAGCTCTAATAATATATACACACTTTAGTGTGAATTAAAAGAAATTTAAATAATATATTTTAATATTTTTAAATCCCCACAAAAGTTGGGTTAATAGCTCAATAGTGTATACATTACTAGAGCTCAAAATATAATATCATAATGTAATAAATGTTCCGAATTTGTTTTAAAAAACATTTTATTTATACAATTGTTTCTGCCTTTTTTCGAAACATACATTTCAATTCAAAATGTTTTCGTAAAGCTTCGTGAGTTAATTTTTGCCCAGCAAATGAAACAAAAGAAACAGAACTATGTTAACAGTTCTCTTCATTTTACTTTTTTTTTTCAAAGTAGACCAATTAATTTTTTAAAGCTTCATCTAGTATTATAAGACACTTATAGAGCGTAGAAAATGCACTATGGATGCACTTTCGGCAGCTCTGTAACTATCGCTTCCCATATTTTGTCCCCTAGTCCTCCTTCTCCATGAACGATGTTTCTGACAAAGAGGAAAGAAAATGCTGTTCCCTTGGTCGGCAGTCGTTTAGTGTGACCGGTACTTGAAGATGACTTAAGTAGGTTTCTCTATCTAATTTTGTTGTCATATCACTAATAAGGCTGCTGGAGGTAAACGTTTTACTTGGGTAAACGTTATTCGCCTGATAGTCCAAAGACCTGAACCTTAGAGTAACCCCAACGAGGCTGTTCTCTTGATGCCATATTAGTGGGGACTTCTACGGCTTTTCTTTCTTCAATGGCTCACTTTTTTTTTACTCATTCTCTCTGCGTTCTGCCCTTAACTCGTCTGTTCACCTCTCCTATAAATCTTCCAATTCCAACATGATAAGTCCTAAAACAAAACATATGTAAACCCAGAATCCCAGCTTCTAACGTAGATCCATTCTATCAGGTCCCCTGTTCTAATATTAGGGGTCTACGTTCCAACCTTCTAGAGGTTGAAATCCACTTACAGGAGACTAAACATGACCTGCTGTTTCTGTATAAAATTTGTATTGGTCCGTCAGTTTCTAAAAATTACTTCATGATCACAGATTACTCAAACATGACCTCAAAAGCCGACTCCCAAAATCGCTATGGTCAGAGAATATGCGCCTATACGAGGGACGGTTTTCCACGTGGTAAGGACACTTCCAATGAAGACCCTGATTTCCGTATATGTGCTTCCGTGTTTCACTTGCTCATAGCACCGCTTTCAACTTTGGCCCCTACAGCCCCCCCCCTCACCGATGGAGTTATTGTTATTGAGCTAATAGCTGACACCTCTCTACTAACATTCATATCTGTGGCGAGTCCACTCAAACAAGGCTGATTATGAAGGGAGGTTGTATCACGACCTTTTCCTTGCATATGAGCTTACCCAAATTGTTGACAAGCCCACACGCGTACCCGATGCTGATGGACATTTTAAGCCCCCTTGATCTTTTCTGACAACTTGCCCTGAACAGTGCACATCTACTGTCCTGTCGTCTCAATTAAGATCAAAATGAAGTTAAACAACTCCTCTAATGCCCCTTCCCACCGCAGAGTTTATCGATATTCTTCAGGTTTAGTGGGTTTGGAAGTATAGGCGATATAGGATTTTGGTGGCGGCCATCTTGAATTTTACCATTTCGGGACAAATAAAACCTAGGTATAGACTGAAATTCATGTTTATAGGTAGAATAGTTTCCGAGATATTGACATTATTAGATTTTGAAAGCGGCCATGTTGGAAAATGGCGGGAATGTATGAAGATTCCATGTGAACTTTGTCCACTCGGACAAAAATTATTACTTAGACCCTAAGCTTCGATTTTGTACCAAAAACTAAACTTTTGCAAAAACTTGAAGTCAAACTGAGAATTTACTCATGTTGGAACCCCACTATTATTTCTGTACAAGTAACTTTATTGTTTGTCTATATTGAACTTATTTGTTTGAATTTCATTAGTTCCTTTTTTTTTCTTTTTATTTTTCGTCTGTTTTCATTTTAAAGTAACTTATTTATCATTTTGTTTTCATTTTAAACTTATTTATCATTTTTTTCCTTTTAAACAGTTATATTGAAAAGGTTAGCTCTCCAAATAGCTGCCAAATTTTATAGACTAGTTTAATCTGATTTGCCAAGCGGTTACAGGGCAAATTAATCCATCGTTTTAATTTGTTTTATTTATGCGGATTTCTTTTTTTGCTTTCATTTTTATTTAGCAAATATTAATAACCAAATAATAAAATCAAACTGTTATTAAAAATGTTGCCACGCGTACTTAGAGTTATTGGAAGGGTTAAGGGAGGGTATGTTTTTTGTAAGAAACAAATAATATAATCAAACAATGAATTAAAAATGAAATTAAAATATATTCAAAATTAAATATTATAATAATGACATATCCAATACAGAATATTGTCGAATAAATGGTTTTTAAAAATACAATTTAACCCGCAAAAAAACAGAAAACAAATTAATATTTTCAAAAAAAAAAAAGAAGAAATCAGCAAAAAATCCGACAGCAGATTAATACAGTGGATTAATTTACCCTGTTGCCGCTTTGTAAATCAGAAAAAAATAGTCAATAAAATTTGGCAGCCAGTTTAGGAGCTAACCGCTTCAATATAAACTTTTGAACTAACTAGCGTTTGTTTTCATTTTTTTAAAAATTATTCATGGTTTTTTTTTTCATTTTTAAATTATTTATCGTTTGTTTTGAATTTGTTTATTTAATAATTGTTTATTTGCTCCCTAAATTCACAACTGCAGTATTTGATTGTATTCTGCTTAAAAAGTTAAAAACAATATTTTCTATACAACAAATAGGTTTATATTGCAACTTAAAAAAATTAAAATCTTCATTGCTTAGTTTTGCATGTTTTTATTTTAATAACTTCTATCAAGAATTCTTTTTAGATTGTTCACAATCACAATTCATGAACCAACGTTATGTTTATTTACTTTAACGCAGCAACAACACCCAACTTAACTATTTTTTAAAAAATTAATTCTTGTTTTTTTAGTGTTGTTTTGTAAATTAATATTGAATAAAGTTCAGTTTCAGTATAAGTTCCTTATTTACATTTTTAAAATGCATTTTAAAAAAGTTTTCTAAAACTTTTTTATAAAAAAGCTATCATTCATCCTGACTTTTCAGCATATCTCCTTCATCCAACCAAAGTGTATGACGTAATTTTCGATCGAACAGGCCTTCTCAACGTAGGTCGTGGCATATTTGCAGCGACATAAACGACAAAAAATAGCCTGTGCCGTTCATGAAAGCTTGGAAGGGAAATCGAGACAAAAGATTTTTGCCTTCTGGCCGACTCGTCTTTCTAAACATTGCATTCAGGCTGCAAACAAAGCAAGCAACACCCTATCTCTCATTCGACGCTCTTTCTGCAAACTGACTATTGAAATATTTATTCCAATTCATCGCTTTCTCGTCAGACCACTGTTAGAGTATGGTGTCCAGGCCTCTGCTCCATATTTAATACGTGATATCCAGCATCTGGAGAGAGTTCAAAGACGGCCTAGTCGAATGGTGCAAGGACTTCGGGATCTGCCCTACGAAAGTCGACTTAAGAAGCTTATTCTTTTCTCCCTATGAGCACCGACGATTACGCGGCGATCTCATTTTGGCCTTCAATCTCCTCAATGGCTACTACGATCTCCTTCATGATCTATTATTTACTCCTGCACCAGGAAGAAGTATACGCGGGCATCACACGAAACAGTTTCACCGCAGATTTCGATTGAACCGGGGAAAGGCCGTTTTCTCAATCAGGATCCCTGGACCTTTGAATTGACTTCAACAATATGTAGTAAATACGTCAACGACGTCTCAATTGAATGCGAATCTTGACAGGTGCTGAGTTACTGTATCCTCTTCTGCGTAGATTTATGCACCCTTCCTTACATGGCAACTGAAGCATGCTTGTTTTATTTTTTGCTACATTTATTGAATTAAAAATATATATGGATGAAACTCAGCTCAAGAAAAAGCTTGATGACCACGAAAAAGACCCGGAAAAATAACAATTCCCTAAATTCACTATTCTTTCATACATCAAAGCATATCATTTACCTCATTGCCAGGAGGTTAGACACAAAGTCGAGTGTGGTTTTGAGAAGCCACCGCAATAAGATGAGCGCACATTGGCCTATAAAAAGAGAAGCATCGTCGGCATTTCCCGGTAGGGGCACATCAGGCGATTAGCCATAAACTAACCCCTTCTCAAAGAGAAGGTAAAGCCTGGGAGGGCGAACAGAAACATACATCAGCCCGACAGCAACAAAACCACTGTTGAGCTGGTTTGTATCATAAATTTATTTAAAATCAATCTAGCCGAATAGTTTTGAATTAGCGTTCATTATAAACTTAGACACAATTAAAAACGTAACAATTTCTACGATTTATCTCATTTGAACAGCAAAGTAATACTAACCGAACAAAACTAAAATTAAGGCCATTTTACACAACATTCCAAAAAAAACTAAAATTAAGGTCATTTTACACAAGATTCCAAACAAAACTAAAATTAAGGTCATTTTACACAACATTCCAAACAAAACTAAAATTAAGGTCATTTTACACAACATTCCAAACCAAACTAAAATTAAGGCCATTTTACAGAACATTCCAAACAAAACTAAAATTAAGGTCATTTTACACAAGATTCCAAACAAAACTAAAATTAAGGTCATTTTACACAACATTCCAAACAAAACTAAAATTAAGGCCATTGTACACAACATTCCAAACAAAACTAAAATTAAGGTTATTTTACACAACATCCGAAACAAAACTAAAATTAAGACTATTTTACACAACATTCTGAACAAAACAAAAATTAAGGTCATTTTACACAACATTCCAAACAAAACTAAAATTAAGGTCATTTTACACAACATTCCAAACAAAACTAAAATCAAGGTCATTTTACAGAACATTCCAAACAAAACTAAAATTGAGGCCATTTTACAGAACATTCCAAACAAAACTAAAATTAAGGTCATTTTACACAACATTCCAAACAAAACTAAAATTAAGGTCATTTTACACAACATTCCAAACAAAACTAAAATTAAGGTCATTTTACACAACATTCCAAACAAAACTAAAATTAAGGCCATTTTACACAACATTCCAAACAAAACTAAAATTAAGGTCATTTTACACAACATTCCAAACAAAACTAAAATTAAGGTCATTTTACACAACATTCCAAACAAAACTAAAATAAGGGTAATTTTACACAACATTCCAAACAAAACAAAAATTTAGGGCATTTTACATCACATTCCAAACAAAACTAAAATTAAGGTCATTTTACACAACATTCAAAACAAAACTAAAATTAAAGCCATTTTACACAACATTCCAAACAAAACTAAAATTAAGGCCATATTACACAACATTCCAAACAAAACTAAAATTCAGGCTATTTTACACAACATTCCAAACAAAACTAAAATTAAAGCCATTATACACTACATTGCAAACAAAACTAAACTTAAGGACATTTTACACAACATCCCAAACAAAACTAAAATTAAGGTCATTTTACACAACATCCGAAACAAAACTAAAATTAACGCCATTTTACACAACATCCACAAATGAACTAAAATTAACGTCATTTTACAGCACATCCCAAACAAAACTAAAATTAAGGCCATTTTACACAACATTCCAAACAAAACTAAAATTAAGGTCATTTTACACAACATCCCTAACAAAACTAAAATTTAGGTCATTTTACATCACATTCCAAACAAAACTAAATTAAGGTCATTTTACACAACATTCCAAACAAAACTAAAATTAAGGCCATATTACACAATATCCCAAACAAAACTAAACTTAAGACCATTTTACACAACATCCCAAACAAAACTAAAATTAAAGTAATTTTACACAACATCCCAAACAAAACTAAAATTAAGGTCATTTTACACAACATTCCAAACAAAACTAAAATTAAGGTTATTGTACACAACATTCCAAACAAAACTAAAATTAAGGTTATTTTACATAACATCCGAAACAAAACTAAAATTAAGACCATTTTACACAACATTCTGAACAAAACAAAAATTAAGGTACTTTTACACTACATTCCAAACAAAACTAAAATTAAGGCCATTGTACACAACATTCCTAACAAAACTAAAATTAAGGTCATTTTACACAACATTCCAAACAAAACTAAAATTAAGGTCATTTTACACAACATTCAAAACAAAACAAAAATTAAGGTCATTTTACATAACATACGAAACAAAACTTAAATTAAGGTCATTTTACACAACATTCCAAACAAAACTAAAATTAAGGTCATTTTACACAACATAAACAAAACTAAAATTAAGGTCATTTTACACAACATTGCAAACAAAACTAAAATTAAGATCATTTTACACAACATCTGAAACAAAACTAAAATAAATGGCATTTTACACAACATTCCAAACAAAACTAAGGTCATTTTGCACAACATTCCAAACAAAACTAAAATTAAGGCCATATTACACAACATTCCAAACAAAACAAAAATTAAGGTCATTTTACACAACATTCCAAACAAAACTAAAATTAAGGTTATTTTACACAACATTCCAAACAAAACTAAAATTAAGGCCATTTTACACAACATTCCAAACAAAACTAAAATTAAGGTCATTTTACACAACATCCCTAACAAAACTAAAATTTAGGTCATTTTACATCACATTCCAAACAAAACTAAAATAAAGGTCATTTTACACAACATTCCAAACAAAACTAAAATTAAGGCCATATTACACAATATCCCAAACAAAACTAAACTTAAGACCATTTTACACAACATCCCATACAAAACTAAAATTAAAGTAATTTTACACAACATCCCAAACAAAACTAAAATTAAGGTCATTTTACACAACATTCCAAACAAAACTAAAATTAAGGTTATTGTACACAACATTCCAAACAAAACTAAAATTAAGGTTATTTTACATAACATCCGAAACAAAACTAAAATTAAGACCATTTTACACAACATTCTGAACAAAACAAAAATTAAGGTACTTTTACACTACATTCCAAACAAAACTAAAATTAAGGCCATTGTACACAACATTCTTAACTAAACTAAAATTAAGGCCATTTTACACAACATTCCAAACAAAACTAAAATTAAGGTAATTTAACACAACATTCAAAACAAAACAAAAATTAAGGTCATTTTACATAACATACGAAACAAAACTTAAATTAAGGTCATTTTACACAACATTCCAAACAAAACTAAAATTAAGGTCATTTTACACAACATAAACAAAACTAAAATTAAGGTCATTTTACACAACATTGCAAACAAAACTAAAATTAAGATCATTTTACACAACATCTGAAACAAAACTAAAATAAATGGCATTTTACACAACATTCCAAACAAAACTAAGGTCATTTTTCACAACATTCCAAACAAAACTAAAATCAAGGTCATTTTACACAACATTCCAAACAAAACAAAAATTAAGGCCATTTTACACAACATTCAAAACAAAACTAAAATTAAGGCCATTTTACACAACATTCCAAACAAAACTAAAATTAAGGCCATTTTACAGAACATTCCAAACAAAACTAAAATTAAGGCCATTTTACAGAACATTCACAACAAAACTAAAATTAATAACATTTTACACAACATTCCAAACGAAACTAAAATTAAGGTCATTTTACACAACATTCCAAACAACACTAAAATTAAGTTCATTTTACACGACATTCCAAACAAAACTAAAATTAAGGTAATTTTACACAACATTCCAAACAAAACTTAAATCCAGGCCATTTTACACAACATTCCAAACAAAACTAAAATAAACGCAATTTTACACAACATTCCAAACAAAACTAAAATTAAGGTTATTTTACACAACATTCCAAACAAAACTAAAATTAAGGCCATTTTACACAACATTCCAAACAAAACTAAAATAAAGGTCATTTTACACAACATTCAATACAAAACTAAAATTAAGGTAATTTTGCACAACATTCCAAACAAAACTAAAATTAAGGTCATTTTACACAACATTCCAAGTAAAACTAAAATTAAAGCCATTTTACACAACATTCCAAACAAAACTAAAATTAAGGTCATTTTACACATTATTCTGAACAAAACAAAAATCAAGGTCATTTTACAGAACATTCCAAACAAAACTAAAATTGAGGCCATTTTACAGAACATTCGAAACAAAACTAAAATCAAGGCCATTTTACACAACATTCCAAACAAAACTAAAATTAAGGTCATTTTAGACAACATTCCAAACAAAACTAAAATTAAGGTAATTTTACACAACATTCCAAACAAAACTAAAATAAGGGTAATTTTACACAACATTCCAAACAAAACTAAAATTTAGGTCATTTTACATCACATTCCAAACAAAACTAAAATTAAGGTCATTTTACACAACATTCAAAACAAAACTAAAATTAAAGCCATTTTACACAACATTCCAAACAAAACTAAAATTAAGGCCACATTACACAACATTCCAAACAAAACTAAAATTCAGGCTATTTTACACAACATTCCAAACAAAACTAAAATTAAAGCCATTATACACTACATTGCAAACAAAACTAAACTTAAGGACATTTTACACAACATCCCAAACAAAACTAAAATTAAGGTCATTTTACACAACATCCGAAACAAAACTAAAATTAACGCCATTTTACACAACATTCTGAACAAAACTAAAATTAAGGCCATTTTACACAACATTCCAAACAAAACTAAAATTAAGGTCATTTTACACAACATCCCTAACAAAACTAAAATTTAGGTCATTTTACATCACATTCCAAACAAAACTAAATTAAGGTCATTTTACACAACATTCCAAACAAAACTAAAATTAAGGCCATATTACACAATATCCCAAACAAAACTAAACTTAAGACCATTTTACACAACATCCCAAACAAAACTAAAATTAAAGTAATTTTACACAACATCCCAAACAAAACTAAAATTAAGGTCATTTTACACAACATTCCAAACAAAACTAAAATTAAGGTTATTGTACACAACATTCCAAACAAAACTAAAATTAAGGTCATTTTACACAACATTCAAAACAAAACTAAAATTAAAGCCATTTTACACAACATTCCAAACAAAACTAAAATTAAGGCCATATTACACAACATTCCAAACAAAACTAAAATTCAGGCTATTTTACACAACATTCCAAACCAAACTAAAATTAAAGCCATTATACACTACATTGCAAACAAATCTAAACTTAAGGACATTTTACACAACATCCCAAACAAAACTAAAATTAAGGTCATTTTACACAACATCCGAAACAAAACTAAAATTGAGGCCATTTTACACAACATCCACAAATGAACTAAAATTAACGTCATTTTACACCACATCCCAAACAAAACTAAAATTAAGGCCATTTTACACAACATTCCAAACAAAACTAAAATTAAGGTCATTTTACACAACATCCCTAACAAAACTAAAATTTAGGTCATTTTACATCACATTCCAAACAAAACTAAATTAAGGTCATTTTACACAACATTCCAAACAAAACTAAAATTAAGGCCATATTACACAATATCCCAAACAAAACTAAACTTAAGGCCATTTTACACAACATCCCAAACAAAACTAAAATTAAAGTAATTTTACACAACATCCCAAACAAAACTAAAATTAAGGTCATTTTACACAACATTCCAAACAAAACTAAAATTAAGGTTATTGTACACAACATTCCAAACAAAACTAAAATTAAGGTTATTTTACATAACATCCGAAACAAAACTAAAATTAAGACCATTTTACACAACATTCTTAACAAAACAAAAATTAAGGTACTTTTACACTACATTCCAAACAAAACTAAAATTAAGGCCATTGTACACAACATTCCTAACAAAACTAAAATTAAGGTCATTTTACACAACATTCCAAACAAAACTAAAATTAAGGTCATTTTACACAACATTCAAAACAAAACAAAAATTAAGGTCATTTTACATAACATACGAAACAAAACTTAAATTAAGGTCATTTTACACAACATTCCAAACAAAACTAAAATTAAGGTCATTTTACACAACATAAACAAAACTAAAGTTAAGGTCATTTTACACAACATTGCAAACAAAACTAAAATTAAGATCATTTTACACAACATCTGAAACAAAACTAAAATAAATGGCATTTTACACAACATTCCAAACAAAACTAAGGTCATTTTGCACAACATTCCAAACAAAACTAAAATTAAGGCCATATTACACAACATTCCAAACAAAACAAAAATTAAGGTCATTTTACACAACATTCCAAACAAAACTAAAATTAAGGTTATTTTACACAACATTCCAAACAAAACTAAAATTAAGGCCATTTTACACAACATTCCAAACAAAACTAAAATTAAGGTCATTTTACACAACATCCCTAACAAAACTAAAATTTAGGTCATTTTACATCACATTCCAAACAAAACTAAAATAAAGGTCATTTTACACAACATTCTAAACAAAACTAAAATTAAGGCCATATTACACAATATCCCAAACAAAACTAAACTTAAGACCATTTTACACAACATCCCATACAAAACTAAAATTAAAGTAATTTTACACAACATCCCAAACAAAACTAAAATTAAGGTCATTTTACACAACATTCCAAACAAAACTAAAATTAAGGTTATTGTACACAACATTCCAAACAAAACTAAAATTAAGGTTATTTTACATAACATCCGAAACAAAACTAAAATTAAGACCATTTTACACAACATTCTGAACAAAACAAAAATTAAGGTACTTTTACACTACATTCCAAACAAAACTAAAATTAAGGCCATTGTACACAACATTCTTAACAAAACTAAAATTAAGGCCATTTTACACAACATTCCAAACAAAACTAAAATTAAGGTCATTTAACACAACATTCAAAACAAAACAAAAATTAAGGTCATTTTACATAACATACGAAACAAAACTTAAATTAAGGTCATTTTACACAACATTCCAAACAAAACTAAAATTAAGGTCATTTTACACAACATAAACAAAACTAAAATTAAGGTCATTTTACACAACATTGCAAACAAAACTAAAATTAAGATCATTTTACACAACATCTGAAACAAAACTAAAATAAATGGCATTTTACACAACATTCCAAACAAAACTAAGGTCATTTTGCACAACATTCCAAACAAAACAAAAATCAAGGTCATTTTACACAACATTCCAAACAAAACAAAAATTAAGGCCATTTTACACAACATTCAAAACAAAACTAAAATTAAGGCCATTTTACACAACATTCCAAACAAAACTAAAATTAAGGCCATTTTACAGAACATTCCAAACAAAACTAAAATTAAGGCCATTTTACAGAACATTCACAACAAAACTAAAATTAAGGACATTTTACACAACATTCCAAACGAAACTAAAATTAAGGTCATTTTACACAACATTCCAAACAACACTAAAATTAAGTTCATTTTACACGACATTCCAAACAAAACTAAAATTAAGGTCATTTTACACAACATTCCAAACAAAACTTAAATCCAGGCCATTTTACACAACATTCCAAACAAAACTAAAATAAACGCAATTTTACACAACATTCGAAACAAAACTAAAATTAAGGTTATTTTACACAACATTCCAAACAAAACTAAAATTAAGGCCATTTTACACAACATTCCAAACAAAACTAAAATAAAGGTCATTTTACACAACATTCCAAACAAAACTAAAATTAAGGTAATTTTGCACAACATTCCAAACAAAACTAAAATTAAGGTCATTTTACACAACATTCCAAGTAAAACTAAAATTAAAGCCATTTTACACAACATTCCAAACAAAACTAAAATTAAGGTCATTTTACACATTATTCTGAACAAAACAAAAATCAAGGTCATTTTACAGAACATTCCAAACAAAACTAAAATTGAGGCCATTTTACAGAACATTCGAAGCAAAACTAAAATTAAGGCCATTTTACACAACATTCCAAACAAAACTAAAATTAAGGTCATTTTACACAACATTCAAAACAAAACTAAAATTAAAGCCATTTTACACAACATTCCAAACAAAACTAAAATTAAGGCCACATTACACAACATTCCAAACAAAACTAAAATTCAGGCTATTTTACACAACATTCCAAACAAAACTAAAATTAAAGCCATTATACACTACATTGCAAACAAAACTAAACTTAAGGACATTTTACACAACATCCCAAACAAAACTAAAATTAAGGTCATTTTACACAACATCCGAAACAAAACTAAAATTAACGCCATTTTACACAACATTCTGAACAAAACTAAAATTAAGGCCATTTTACACAACATTCCAAACAAAACTAAAATTAAGGTCATTTTACACAACATCCCTAACAAAACTAAAATTTAGGTCATTTTACATCACATTCCAAACAAAACTAAATTAAGGTCATTTTACACAACATTCCAAACAAAACTAAAATTAAGGCCATATTACACAATATCCCAAACAAAACTAAACTTAAGACCATTTTACACAACATCCCAAACAAAACTAAAATTAAAGTAATTTTACACAACATCCCAAACAAAACTAAAATTAAGGTCATTTTACACAACATTCCAAACAAAACTAAAATTAAGGTTATTGTACACAACATTCCAAACAAAACTAAAATTAAGGTTATTTTACATAACATCCGAAACAAAACTAAAATTAAGACCATTTTACACAACATTCTGAACAAAACAAAAATTAAGGTACTTTTACACTACATTCCAAACAAAACTAAAATTAAGGCCATTGTACACAACATTCTTAACAAAACTAAAATTAAGGCCATTTTACACAACATTCCAAACAAAACTAAAATTAAGGTCATTTAACACAACATTCAAAACAAAACAAAAATTAAGGTCATTTTACATAACATACGAAACAAAACTTAAATTAAGGTCATTTTACACAACATTCCAAACAAAACTAAAATTAAGGTCATTTTACACAACATAAACAAAACTAAAATTAAGGTCATTTTACACAACATTGCAAACAAAACTAAAATTAAGATCATTTTACACAACATCTGAAACAAAACTAAAATAAATGGCATTTTACACAACATTCCAAACAAAACTAAGGTCATTTTGCACAACATTCCAAACAAAACTAAAATCAAGGTCATTTTACACAACATTCCAAACAAAACAAAAATTAAGGCCATTTTACACAACATTCAAAACAAAACTAAAATTAAGGCCATTTTACACAACATTCCAAACAAAACTAAAATTAAGGCCATTTTACAGAACATTCCAAACAAAACTAAAATTAAGGCCATTTTACAGAACATTCACAACAAAACTAAAATTAAGGACATTTTACACAACATTCCAAACGAAACTAAAATTAAGGTCATTTTACACAACATTCCAAACAACACTAAAATTAAGTTCATTTTACACGACATTCCAAACAAAACTAAAATTAAGGTCATTTTACACAACATTCCAAACAAAACTTAAATCCAGGCCATTTTACACAACATTCCAAACAAAACTAAAATAAACGCAATTTTACACAACATTCGAAACAAAACTAAAATTAAGGTTATTTTACACAACATTCCAAACAAAACTAAAATTAAGGCCATTTTACACAACATTCCAAACAAAACTAAAATAAAGGTCATTTTACACAACATTCCAAACAAAACTAAAATTAAGGTAATTTTGCACAACATTCCAAACAAAACTAAAATTAAGGTCATTTTACACAACATTCCAAGTAAAACTAAAATTAAAGCCATTTTACACAACATTCCAAACAAAACTAAAATTAAGGTCATTTTACACATTATTCTGAACAAAACAAAAATCAAGGTCATTTTACAGAACATTCCAAACAAAACTAAAATTGAGGCCATTTTACAGAACATTCGAAGCAAAACTAAAATTAAGGCCATTTTACACAACATTCCAAACAAAACTAAAATTAAGGTCATTTTACACAACATTCAAAACAAAACTAAAATTAAAGCCATTTCACACAACATTCCAAACAAAACTAAAATTAAGGCCACATTACACAACATTCCAAACAAAACTAAAATTCAGGCTATTTTACACAACATTCCAAACAAAACTAAAATTAAAGCCATTATACACTACATTGCAAACAAAACTAAACTTAAGGACATTTTACACAACATCCCAAACAAAACTAAAATTAAGGTCATTTTACACAACATCCGAAACAAAACTAAAATTAACGCCATTTTACACAACATTCTGAACAAAACTAAAATTAAGGCCATTTTACACAACATTCCAAACAAAACTAAAATTAAGGTCATTTTACACAACATCCCTAACAAAACTAAAATTTAGGTCATTTTACATCACATTCCAAACAAAACTAAATTAAGGTCATTTTACACAACATTCCAAACAAAACTAAAATTAAGGCCATATTACACAATATCCCAAACAAAACTAAACTTAAGACCATTTTACACAACATCCCAAACAAAACTAAAATTAAAGTAATTTTACACAACATCCCAAACAAAACTAAAATTAAGGTCATTTTACACAACATTCCAAACAAAACTAAAATTAAGGTTATTGTACACAACATTCCAAACAAAACTAAAATTAAGGTTATTTTACATAACATCCGAAACAAAACTAAAATTAAGACCATTTTACACAACATTCTGAACAAAACTAAAATTAAGGTACTTTTACACTACATTCCAAACAAAACTAAAATTAAGGCCATTGTACACAACATTCCTAACAAAACTAAAATTAAGGTCATTTTACACAACATTCCAAACAAAACTAAAATTAAGGTCATTTTACACAACATTCAAAACAAAACAAAAATTAAGGTCATTTTACATAACATACGAAACAAAACTTAAATTAAGGTCATTTTACACAACATTCCAAACAAAACTAAAATTAAGGTCATTTTACACAACATAAACAAAACTAAAATTAAGGTCATTTTACACAACATTGCAAACAAAACTAAAATTAAGATCATTTTACACAACATCTGAAACAAAACTAAAATAAATGGCATTTTACACAACATTCCAAACAAAACTAAGGTCATTTTGCACAACATTCCAAACAAAACTAAAATTAAGGCCATATTACACAACATTCCAAACAAAACAAAAATTAAGGTCATTTTACACAACATTCCAAACAAAACTAAAATTAAGGTTATTTTACACAACATTCCAAACAAAACTAAAATTAAGGCCATTTTACACAACATTCCAAACAAAACTAAAATTAAGGTCATTTTACACAACATCCCTAACAAAACTAAAATTTAGGTCATTTTACATCACATTCCAAACAAAACTAAAATAAAGGTCATTTTACACAACATTCCAAACAAAACTAAAATTAAGGCCATATTACACAATATCCCAAACAAAACTAAACTTAAGACCATTTTACACAACATCCCATACAAAACTAAAATTAAAGTAATTTTACACAACATCCCAAACAAAACTAAAATTAAGGTCATTTTACACAACATTCCAAACAAAACTAAAATTAAGGTTATTGTACACAACATTCCAAACAAAACTAAAATTAAGGTTATTTTACATAACATCCGAAACAAAACTAAAATTAAGACCATTTTACACAACATTCTGAACAAAACAAAAATTAAGGTACTTTTACACTACATTCCAAACAAAACTAAAATTAAGGCCATTGTACACAACATTCTTAACAAAACTAAAATTAAGGCCATTTTACACAACATTCCAAACAAAACTAAAATTAAGGTCATTTAACACAACATTCAAAACAAAACAAAAATTAAGGTCATTTTACATAACATACGAAACAAAACTTAAATTAAGGTCATTTTACACAACATTCCAAACAAAACTAAAATTAAGGTCATTTTACACAACATAAACAAAACTAAAATTAAGGTCATTTTACACAACATTGCAAACAAAACTAAAATTAAGATCATTTTACACAACATCTGAAACAAAACTAAAATAAATGGCATTTTACACAACATTCCAAACAAAACTAAGGTCATTTTGCACAACATTCCAAACAAAACTAAAATCAAGGTCATTTTACACAACATTCCAAACAAAACAAAAATTAAGGCCATTTTACACAACATTCAAAACAAAACTAAAATTAAGGCCATTTTACACAACATTCCAAACAAAACTAAAATTAAGGCCATTTTACAGAACATTCCAAACAAAACTAAAATTAAGGCCATTTTACAGAACATTCACAACAAAACTAAAATTAAGGACATTTTACACAACATTCCAAACGAAACTAAAATTAAGGTCATTTTACACAACATTCCAAACAACACTAAAATTAAGTTCATTTTACACGACATTCCAAACAAAACTAAAATTAAGGTCATTTTACACAACATTCCAAACAAAACTTAAATCCAGGCCATTTTACACAACATTCCAAACAAAACTAAAATAAACGCAATTTTACACAACATTCCAAACAAAACTAAAATTAAGGTTATTTTACACAACATTCCAAACAAAACTAAAATTAAGGCCATTTTACACAACATTCCAAACAAAACTAAAATAAAGGTCATTTTACACAACATTCCAAACAAAACTAAAATTAAGGTAATTTTGCACAACATTCCAAACAAAACTAAAATTAAGGTCATTTTACACAACATTCCAAGTAAAACTAAAATTAAGGCCATTTTACACAACATTCCAAACAAAACTAAAATTAAGGTCATTTTACACATTATTCTGAACAAAACAAAAATCAAGGTCATTTTACAGAACATTCCAAACAAAACTAAAATTGAGGCCATTTTACAGAACATTCGAAACAAAACTAAAATTAAGGCCATTTTACACAACATTCCAAACAAAACTAAAATTAAGGTCATTTTAGACAACATTCCAAACAAAACTAAAATTAAGGTAATTTTACACAACATTCCAAACAAAACTAAAATAAGGGTAATTTTACACAACATTCCAAACAAAACTAAAATTTAGGTCATTTTACATCACATTCCAAACAAAACTAAAATTAAGGTCATTTTACACAACATTCAAAACAAAACTAAAATTAAAGCCATTTTACACAACATTCCAAACAAAACTAAAATTAAGGCCACATTACACAACATTCCAAACAAAACTAAAATTCAGGCTATTTTACACAACATTCCAAACAAAACTAAAATTAAAGCCATTATACACTACATTGCAAACAAAACTAAACTTAAGGACATTTTACACAACATCCCAAACAAAACTAAAATTAAGGTCATTTTACACAACATCCGAAACAAAACTAAAATTAACGCCATTTTACACAACATTCTGAACAAAACTAAAATTAAGGCCATTTTACACAACATTCCAAACAAAACTAAAATTAAGGTCATTTTACACAACATCCCTAACAAAACTAAAATTTAGGTCATTTTACATCACATTCCAAACAAAACTAAATTAAGGTCATTTTACACAACATTCCAAACAAAACTAAAATTAAGGCCATATTACACAATATCCCAAACAAAACTAAACTTAAGACCATTTTACACAACATCCCAAACAAAACTAAAATTAAAGTAATTTTACACAACATCCCAAACAAAACTAAAATTAAGGTCATTTTACACAACATTCCAAACAAAACTAAAATTAAGGTTATTTTACATAACATCCGAAACAAAACTAAAATTAAGACCATTTTACACAACATTCTGAACAAAACAAAAATTAAGGTACTTTTACACTACATTCCAAACAAAACTAAAATTAAGGCCATTGTACACAACATTCCTAACAAAACTAAAATTAAGGTAATTTTACACAACATTCCAAACAAAACTAAAATTAAGGTCATTTAACACAACATTCAAAACAAAACAAAAATTAAGGTCATTTTACATAACATACGAAACAAAACTTAAATTAAGGTCATTTTACACAACATTCCAAACAAAACTAAAATTAAGGTCATTTTACACAACATTCCAAACAAAACTAAAATTAAGGTCATTTTACACAACATTGCAAACAAAACTAAAATTAAGATCATTTTACACAACATCTGAAACAAAACTAAAATAAATGGCATTTTACACTACATTTTAAACAAAACTAAGGTCATTTTGCACAACATTCCAAACAAAACTAAAATCAAGGTCATTTTACACAACATTCCAAACAAAACAAAAATTAAGGCCATTTTACACAACATTCAAAACAAAACTAAAATTAAGGCCATTTTACACAACATTCCAAACAAAACTAAAATTAAGGCCATTTTACAGAACATTCCAAACAAAACTAAAATTAAGGCCATTTTACAGAACATTCCAAACAAAACAAAAATTAAGGACATTTTACACAACATTCCAAACGAAACTAAAATTAAGGTCATTTTACACAACATTCCAAACAACACTAAAATTAAGTTCATTTTACACAACATTCCAAACAAAACTAAAATTAAGGTCATTTTACACAACATTCCAAACAAAACTTAAATCCAGGCCATTTTACACAACATTCCAAACAAAACTAAAATTATCGCAATTTTACACAACATTCCAAACAAAACTAAAATTAAGGTTATTTTACACAACATTCCAAACAAAACTAAACTTAAGGCCATTTTACACAACATTCCAAACAAAACTAAAATAAAGGTCATTTTACACAACATTCCAAACAAAACTAAAATTAAGGTCATTTTGCACAACATTCCAAACAAAACTAAAATTAAGGTCATTTTACACAACATTCCAAATAAAACTAAAATTAAGGCCATTTTACACAACATTCCAAACAAAACTAAAATTAAGGTCATTTTACACAAAATCCGAAACAAAACTAAAATTAAGGTCATTTTATACAACATTCCAAACAAAATTAAAATTATTGACATTTTACACAACATTCCAAACAAAACTAAAATTAAGGTCATTTTACACAACATTCCAAACAAAACTAAAATTAAGGCCATTTTACACAACATTCCAAACAAAACTTAAATTAAGGCCATTTTACACAACATTGCAAATAAAACTAAAATTAACATCATTTTACACAGCATCCGAAACAAAACTAAAATAAAGGTCATTTTACACAACATTCAAAACAAAATTAAAATTAAACTCATTTTGCACAACATCCCAAACAAAACTAAAATTAAGGTCACTTTACACAATATTCCAAACAAAACTAAAATTAAGGTTATTTTACACAACATTCCAAACAAAACTAAAATTAAGGCCATTTTACACAACATTCCAAACAAAACTAAAATTAAGGCCATTTTACACAACATCCCAAACAAAACTTTATACATAAAATCAATATTAAAACTAACAAACATTCATTCCACTTCATGGATGCCCCACATATGTTGAATTTTTACGTCTATATTTGTTTTGAGTAAAAGAATAAAAACATGCTTTCCACGTCAGAGACGCACCACGTATTTTGAAATTAAAATGAAGAGGAAATGTCTATGAACATATCACTTATTTTCGGTTTTCTTTTTTTATTACGCTCGATTAATAATTTTTAATCCAATAACTATCACACACACACACACATACACACACATTTCGTACTGATCATTGCAGGTTTGGCATGAAACACATGTGTATATGGGTTAATTTGAAAATATTATTTATGAATAATTATATATATATATATATATATATATATGTGTGTGTGTGTCTGTGTGTGTGTGTGTGTGTGTATTATTTGGATTATATGGACTACTGTTCTCATCTTGGATGTTATTATCATAATGTTTCGCTCGATTTAACCTCTTACCTTCTTTAAGTGCATCTTGTCGAACTCGGGAATCTGTGCTGAATTTCGAACGAAATCCTTTCGTCTTCTCTCGTTCCGTCAGCCATTTCCGAGTAGAAGTGTTAAGTAATTCGTACGTGTATTCTTAGTATTGCCCGCACTGAGGATTGAACCTCCAACTGCCAGACGACTGTCACTTAAAACTAATTATTACTTCGACGTAAGAAAATACTTATCCAAAATGGCGGCGCTCGTGATGGGGAACGTGTCCACCCATGTGCGTCGTCATGAAAATATATAAAATGGAATATCGAATATTCTTATTTTATACCGTAAATAAATTAATAACGTAAATAAGGACGAAATGGAAAACATGAAAATTACAGAACATTATAGAAATGATAATTACGGTTCAGAGCTGAGAGCAGGAGTCCAGATGCGTTCTCATTCAACCCGGGCAACGCTGGGTGGGTCTTCTAGTTAAATAGAAATATTGAAACGTGAACAGAGAAGAGTAAAAGTGCATTAAAGTTTCAATTTCAAAAACAGATAAGCGAAAAAAAGTGCAATATTTTCCGAAAAAAAAAAAAAATGCGGTGTAATGGAATTATTGTTATTTTTAATATTTCACAAATATGGAAACGTGTACAAAAATGATTCTGCGGTTTTCTTTCGTACAATAAATAATAATAGGCAGATTTAAAAATGTTTGGATATGTTCTTTTTTGTTCACCCCAAACAAGGTATATACTTTCCACTGAAGCATAAGGGGCTACTGGTTTATAGAGAGGCAACCAGGGTGGGGACTTGAGTAGCAAGATGTTTGTTCACATTACATTTACATTTCTGCATGTTGGTACAGTCGGGAGACAGGGAGCAGGCAGGGAATTCTAAAGGTAAGCGGTCCGAGGAAAGAAGCTAGTAGAGTAGACGATTTAACAATGCTGTAAGTTAATCGAAGCACATTCCGTGGAAGTACTTGTAAAACAAGAAGAGGGATGTAACATGGATGCGGCGATGTGCGGGACATAAAGAGACTCTCTTTTGTACCCTGTCTAAGATGGACAGACTAGTAATTGATGCACCAACCCAAATGTGGCAATAAAACCCCATGCATGGGCGAATGGTGACTATATAGAGATATAGAGTACTGGCATGTGTAAGGAATTCTCGAGCTTGGTAGAGGGAGACTACCTTTTTTGAAGCATGATTGGCAGCATCTTCTATGGACGTATTTCAATTCATGTTGCATGGGAATGTCAGGCCGAGAAGTTTGAACGTTGGACTGGAGAAGAGTGCCATGGCAATCGGTGATTGGAAAGCTGTTTTATAGGAGCTTTGTCTTGATAGCATTGAATGTGACCATCCATTTTTGGCCCCATTCTATTACAAACTAGAGGTAATTTTCCACGGATTAAGCCATTGTCTTGGATATGTGTGTGCATTCGATTTTCTCTCATGTCGGGTATAGAGCGTGTTGTGACAAATTATCAAACGGAAAAGAGTTGATCGAAACCGGAACTTTGTTTTTCCTTTCATCTTATGTTACAGCACAGAAAAACGAAGTTGATAACAGAAAGAAAGAGTTGTTTTCCTTTCTCGATATTTGGGAGATAGGAAATCCCCAAATGAAGCGATCACATTAATCATGGGCCACCTGGCTATCGTATGTCGTAAAGATAATGTTTTTTTTTCTGTCAAGATAATGACGATTGTGACAATATTGTCGGATTTAAAAATATTAAAATTAGAATGATCTTGTTTTTTTAAGTTATGAAAATGGAAAAATGAATTTAAAAAGTGTTTGGCACGAGAAAAGACCAACGAAAATTGATAAATGAAGCGGAGCTTGTTTTCTTCGCCTCGAGATTTGAGGTATGGAGAGGTCAAGGTAAAAAATGAGTAAACCGCCAGATGTTAACTTGTCACAAACAGGGTAGAGCTGTTTACATTCTCGGCGTTGAATGGACGTTGAAATGTCTCGAAGTAACATGTGTCTATGAAATCACACTTTTGCAAGAAATGACAATTAAATTGTTTTTACTAGGATCCCATAATCTGTCAGTGGATAGTTTGTTTGTTTTTTGTTTCAACTTTGCACGAAGTAGGAGATTGGTTCTGTTGTGACGGTTGTAGCTATACAGTTAGAAGAATGGGATCTGAAGAAGATATTGTCGGGAGTTTAGCCAGGAAGTGGGCAGAAAATAGCACCTTCGATGTAACAAGAAAAATAGAAAAACCAATAGAGCGAATAAGGATACCTCTGTATAAGGGAGAGACTGTCGGGCTACAGGAATAGCTGGCGGTAATTCAAAAGAAGAGGATAGTTTATGGTTTGTTGGATTATGATATGGTGACCCTCGATGGAGTAGCAGGTCCAGTCTCAAAGTTTATTGGAGGCATTTACGGGGAGAACCCGGATATAGCTTGAACGGAGTTCCGCGAGCTGTTGGTAAAATAATATGCCAGCGAGCGAACTATGATTGAGGCCATACACAAGTTAACCCGGCGGAGGCTGACCAGCGCCGGACAGTTGCCCTATTATCTTTTAATCACAACGTGGGAGAGCGGTGATTGCCAGACAAGGACCCTTCGACATCTTCGGCCTTCATCAGTACAGCGACTTTTCTCAGGAACGGCCAAATTAGTGACGTCACCTAGTCGAAGTGTGGATACAGTGGTGTCATTAGCAAATACATCCATGTTCTGGGAATCGGTGCTAAATGAAAGGTTTGAGAAGTACCATTGCATCGAAATGTGGAGAACCATACATTTTAGTGAATATGATACTATGGACTGCCCCCATTCCCACCTGCGGTCAATACACCGTTGAGTTGAGAAATTATTCATGAATAAGAAAAATGATGAAGAACTTATAAGTTCATTGCTTCAAAGACATTTTTTTTTCACATAAAGAAATTTAGGTTACTGAAAAAACGTAATAATTTCAAGTTTTATCTCGAAATGTTGATATAACGAAATTTTAAAAACCGACCTGTTCAATTTTTAGCCGATGGGTTCAGTTTTCTATGCAAGTTTAAGTTAAAATTGTCTTCCTACTTGATTTATTTTCCCGGTGTTTAGCCAACATAATCCTGTTTATAAACGTCTTCTCGAAATTCCGTGAAGGTGGATGGAGAAATGGTTATTTGACGTAAAACTTGCATAGCAATCTGAATTTCCCGCCTTTGAAAATTTAACAGTTTTGCAAAATTCTTTATTTAATCGAAACAGATTCAATCTCCCTAAAGATAACAGATGGCACAGGGCACACAGTTGTGTGTCCTTAACTAATTGTCAAGATAAATAAATAGATATTTAAAAAGTACATAGAGTTAGAGAAAGTTAGAGAATGAAATAACAATATGCTTTTAATTAAACGGAAATTAGCGAGATTTCGTGAATAAGCATCAGAGATGTCAGTTACGGCAAAAATAAACTGTTTTACCGTCTCAAACGCTTCTACTGCTCAATTGAAACTATATTTACGTCATTCAATTAAACCCCTTGTTTTTTATGGTGAGTGAACAAACCGACGACTGCTTACAGGTCAACCAATTATTTAGATAATTTATTTATTTACATCTTACTGCCCTTCTCGTACACTCCTGCTGCTACGAACCTCCTCCCCCCACTATTAGCCCGTCCCCCTGCCATCTAATGAATTCAATGCGCAAACAAACAGGCAAGTTTATAGATATATATATATAGTAACGCAAATATTTCTATAAAATTACCTAACAAGTATTTTTAAGAGCAGGGAACAACCTTTCAGGGTGACATAAAATATCAACTCAAGTTGATATAATCTTGTGGTATACCAACATCGCTAACTCCCCAATAAAAATTTACTTGGTAAGAAAATATATCTTCATGTTTCTCACTTCGGTGTAAGCTTAAAGTGTTTCCACAAAGCTGTGTCTTCAGCGTTTATTCAGACAAATCTACTTTACCTTGCATTTCTCATTTCTTCTGTAGGTTTAACTTTAAGCTTAAAATGATGAACTTAGAGGGGTTCTTCTTTTTTTACAAATTATATATTTTCGCTTGCGCGAGAAAATAAAAGTACAATAATAAGTTCGAAAGTTTATGATTTTACCAAGCACATACATATTATTGATGCTCACGTGCATAGACCGATAAAAATGTATTACTTAACATAACTCACAATTTGATGTAGAGCGATTTTTCTCTCTTTTTTTCTATGTAACTTATTTTAAAACTTTAACTATCATTTATGTATCGTCTTAACCTTAATTATTATTTATGTATCCTCTGTCCTTTAACTATTATTCATGTATCCTCTGTCCTTTAAGTATTATTTATGTATCCTCTGATCTTAACTATTATTTATGTATCCTCTGTCCTTTAACTATTATTTATGTATCCTAATATCTTAACTATTATTTATGTATCCTCTTAACTTTGAACTATTATTTATGTATCCTCTGTCCTTTAACTATTATTTATGTATCCTCTGTCCTTTAACTATTATTTATGTATCCTAATATCTTAACTACTATTTATGTATCCTCTGTCCTTTAACTATTATTTATGTATCCTCTGATCTTAACTATTATTTATGTATCCTCTTAACTTTGAACTATTATTTATGTATCCTCTGTCCTTTAACTATTATTTATGTATCCTCTGTCCTTTAACTATTATTTATGTATCCTAATATCTTAACTATTATTTATGCATCCTCTTAACTTTGAACTATTATTTATGTATCCTCTGTCCTTTAAGTATTATTTATGTATCCTCTAAACTGTAACTATTATTTATGTATCCTCTTAACCTTAACTATTATTTATGTATCCTCTAAACTTTAACTATTATTTATGCATCCTCTAAACTTAAACTTGAAATATTATTTATCTATCCTCTAAACTTGAAATATTATTTATCTATCCTCTATATTTTTTTACCACTAATAAACCATATCATTGATGTATCCTTTAACATCTAAATATTATTTATGTATCCTCTAAACGTTAAATATTTTTTATGTATCCCTGAAACTTTAACTAGTATTTATGTTTCCTCTACACTTTTACTATCATTAATGTATCCTTTTAAACTTTAAATATTATTTATATATCCTCTAAACTCTTACTTTTATTTATGTTTCTTCTAAACCTAATTTATATTTAGAAGAAAAACTTGGTACACGTATATTATGATGATTATCTAAGAAAAAAACTGCTTACAAATGTTACCTCCCAACAACGATTATTCTAAATAACTCTTAAACTTTCGTTTCAATGATTTCAAGTAGTGAATCAATAATGCCTCTACCTAAGTTTTCAAAAATTGTGCATTCTATATTAGTTATGCATTCTATAGTAGAAACGTAAATTTCCCTGAGCTCATTATAAATATGACTTAATTTCTGAATTACAAGTTCTAAACTTTGTATCACAATCTTAACTAATTCTGTAGCTAATTTGACCATATGCTTTATCCTTTAATTAATCTTACAAGTTTATTTTCTACTAATTCTAACCTATTAGAAATAGGTTTTTATTAGGCGACGTATTGTGGCCTTTATGGCCAATTCCTCTACCACTGATATTTAAACTTCAGTAACTTTTACCCTTTCTCACTGTTTGATTATATATGTTACTAATTCTCCCTTCTAATGACTCGTAAATATTGTGTGACATAATATTTGTTTTGCTTTTTTGAGGTGCGACTTCCTACATGTAATTTTGCATGAGCTCCTTTCTACTTTGTGCATCCCTGATTAATGTTTCAACCTACTCAATTTTGATTTGAAATTTTTAGCATCAACTCTTTTCATTGTTTCTATTTGCTGTATAATTGGGGACGTTGACCTAGATTCCATTGATGCTGTCAATATGAGTTTGCTTTTAAATTCGTGTCAATACACTGTGCTGAAGATAACCTCGAATATCAATAAAAACTTATGGTCTCTGAAACGATCGTACACAAACTGTTGTCATGTTGAATTCTTCGAACGCAATTTGATCATGTAATAGTGGTTACATGGATTTATATTATTTCCAGTTTTTCACTTAGGCATAAGTAACAGGGTGAATTTAGGGAACTACGGGTACTGGTTTTTCTAATAGTGTTCCAAAACACTGTTGGTGATTAATGATTGCCGGTTAGTTCCCAGTGGTACATAGAGAGTGAAGTTCGTTTTTTTGTAGTCAGAATTATTGAATGAGCATTTATGGCCGGTATATCTTTCTTCTGAGTTGGGTTTTCTTTGGTTGAAATTATGGCCTGGTAGACTATTTGGGTTGTTAGGCAATTTTGTTGCAGGGGAATTCTGTTTTGTTTATGCAGCTGCAAGTCTTATTTTGTTGTTGTTTTTTATTATTTATTTCAGTATTTTTGTTGCCGTATAACATTTTATTGTTATGTTTTTTTAAAAAAGGTTTTTGTGTAGTATGTTATTAGGGGAGAAGTGTAGGTTAATTAAATCTAGGAATCTTTTACCAAGTTTAGTTTTAACCATGTGATTAAATGAGTGTGTAAACCAAATAATCTTTCTGCTTCTATTTTTATGCTTATTGTTGGACGTTGTAGGTTTGATATATTTAATTTGGATGTTTTGTATCCGCTCTCTTTTAGTGCTTTATTGTAAAAGGCCTTATGTGTATTAAAGATTGCTCGATCAGAGGAGTTGTTACTGATTCTCTTTTCAATTGATTTGGGAATATGTCTGATTATAGTTTTTGGATGGTTAGAGAGTGGATGGACATAAATTAGATTAGTATTATCTTTGGTATAGAGTTCGTAGTTTCTTTATTTAAGTTAAGTGTTACGTCTAAGAAGTTTAATATTTGATGTTATTTCCATCTATAGACTTAACTTTTTCATCTCTTTGAGGATAATCTTTTTACCCTCTTTCACACTTTTGCCCATTTGAGTTTTTTTACCACTAATAAACCATCATCTCTATATAATCCCATGTCTTCTATGTTAATGTCTTTTGTGGTTGTATAATATGTAGAGTTCAACTAGGTCAGTTTCTTCTGCTGTGCAAGAGGACCTATGGAGGCATCAAAAGATCCCAATTGATTACTTTTAGTCCATTGTTCTTGTTCGCTAATTAGCACTGTATGTCTGTATTTCCTAATAATATTGATTCCTCTTCAGAAATACCAGAGAGCAGAGTGGCAAACTCAATATTATTTTCGAAAAGTTCTTTAGATATGGAAGGGTTACGGTCTCAAATCTAACCACGTGACTTTCCAAATTTTAAATTTCCTTTCTTTTCTCCCCCATTTCATTTTTCACAAATATGATCTGAGGTAAGGATCGGATTTTAACTCATCCTGATGAGATCTCAATTTCTAACAGCTGTTGATCGATAACATCGACATGCTAGTGTCGCAGATTTTGTACATGTCTGCTGTATAAATAAAAATAATCACATATATATATATATTTGTCTTTTTCATACACCCTGTCTCCAAGGCATTTCATTTTATGATATATCGTGTATGTTATCCTCATACTGTCGACATTGAAAACAATCACATGACCAGTAAACTCATAGGAAAATACAAACGTTTTTCTTCAGCAGCTGCCTCTCATCATAACAAGAGACTTTTCCTCAATCGTTGCATAGAAGAAAAAGTTATCCCAAGAAGTTCGTACAAACTACTCAGAACCTCCCAGCACATCTTTCCGAGTTACACCAAGGAGAAATCCTCCATGCTGCCGGTATAGAACCATATAATAATGAACCCCCTCTCCATAAATAGCCAACGACATCTTTAAAAAACCTACAACAACGCAACAACTTCACGCATCACATTAAAACAAAAGCGACCAACAAGAACTATAACTCAATTTAAATAAGAAACTACACACATTATGTGACAAAAGCACATGGGAAAAATTAGGCAACCAAACATACACTCACTCATACACAACGCGAAGCCCCAAGTCTAGGTCCTACATTCTCCACTGGCTTTCGAAAAGGTTACATAATTGATACTATCACAAACAAATTACAGATATAGCGACTCCGACTTTGAAAAAGGCTACACCCAGGGCCTTATAACAACCTAATTTGGTCTACCAAGTTATACCACTTTACCACGGAGATATTCAGAAGCCATCAGAGCGCTTGCTTATAACAAGTACACCCACATCACCCACGCCGATAAAAGAGACGGCGTTGTCATCAAACACAAAATTAAGCTCCTACTAAATGATGACGTCTACACAAAGACCTACCCACATCAAATACTCAAGGAAACACAATATTTCAAAAGCGAAGTCAGAAAGATTTTATCTAACTACCCTTCCTGGATTAAACTCCTGGAACACTGCCCTAAACTCCTCAAGCTTTATGGTATACCAAAAGCTCACAAAGCGAACATCCCCATGAGACTCGTCATATCAAGTATAGGTAGCACACAAGATAGATTAGCCAGAAAAATGCCAGAAATACTCACCATTCCATTAGTCCAACCTATATAAAAAAACTTTGGAGATCTGCTGCCAACACTCCAAAACATGGAAATATGGAAAACATCACCATGGCCAGATTAGATATCAACCCCTTTGACACTAATGTACCCATAGCCAAATGCCTTAGACTCCTTAAAATGAATCCCACCAACTCAGAAATTAAACTCTCCCTCTCTACCACTAACATTATTAAATTATGCCATTTAATCACACAACAATGCCATTTCACTTTTAACGACAAATTATGTAAACAAAAAATTGGTTTACACATGGGTTCCCCCCTAAGCAGGGTCCTTGCCCATCTTTTCCTTGAATTTCCAGAAAACACCCCCTTGAAATCCATCCTACCCCAAAACTTCCACTACTTTAAATATATTCATGACTCACCCTTACTCTACCCACATCACATTAGTCTCCTTGACATTGTCAACAAACATCATTTCCTTCTCGTTTGAACTAGAAATTAATCACGTCCACAACTTGCTTAGTTTTACTTTGCACAACACCCTGAACGGCTGAAACTTCTCAGTCTATTAAAAACCAACGAATAAGAATAATCTCATACATTTCTACTCCCACCACAACAACAGAATAAAATCCGGAATGATCCTAGGCTCATTCCTCAGAGCTCTCAGAATTTGCAGCGTCGCTTACCTCCGCAATGAAGAAACCTATATCGAGAACACTTCGAAAGCTTTAAAACATCACCACTTTTCCATCTCCTCTCCAACGCCGCAAATGCATCGAAAGTGCTTTAATTCTTCTCTCATCACCATCAAATGTAAATGTTAGTCTCGGCTCTTATTCCTTCACCAAATATCTAGCAAAACTTGCACTCAAACAATGGAATATACGTAACCACTGCATAACAAACTCTGATCCCGGTTAAGTACGACATATTTTTTTGACTGCATTTCATCCATGCTTCCATTTTTATTTTTATTCTTTTTATTTTTCTTTCTCCTCACTTTTTCTCATTTAACCTCTTTTTCGCACGCGTCGCATAACTTTTAAATAGTTACACGCATAACAAAAACATCCTGTTTCTCGTCTTTTTTCTTATGTTTGGCCTTTTTTTCAATAAATTTCAAATCTTAATTTTTTCTGAAGACGTTTGTTGATATGAAAGAAACTGGTAAAAAATCTCTCGTTTGATTTTTTTCTTCCTGTGTTTAATTTGTTTTCTCTTTTGTCTTTTTCATACATCCTGTCTCTAGGCCATTTCATTTTATGATATATCGTGTATTTTATCCTCTCTCTCTCTCTCTCTCTCACACACACACACACACACACACACATACATATATATATGTATATATATATTAGTTGAAGTACCCATCTCTGCTGCGTTTCTCAACTTGTAGGAAGGTACATTTGTTCTTATTTTCGATGTACCTTCCTACAATTCGACATAGTGGACTTCTACCCGTCTATATCAGAAGAACTCTTCAACATCGCCATAGAATTTTCCGAGATGTATACCGATATATCCAGGGATGAAATCCACATCATTAAAAAATGTAGGAGATCAGTTTTAATCAATAACGATGACCAATGGATTAAAACAAATATGACAAACTCCTTTGATTTGGCCATGAGTGCCCTTGACTCTGCGGAGGCATAAGATATTGTGGGGTTATTCATTTTATATACACTCACAAATATATTTGATAATACAGATATCGGCCTTTATAGAGATGATGGATTAGCGATAATAAGATATTCCAACAAAGTCAAGGGAGAAAACTTCAAGAAAATTATACATATTGAAATGAAAAAACTAGGCCTAAAAGTAGAAGTACTGGCTAACATAAAAAACTCACTTTCTAGACGTCACGTTAAACTTAAATAAAAATATTTACGAACCATACCTAAAAGATAACGCCAATCCAATATACGTAAACCCAAAGTCTAATCATCCCCCATCAATCATAAAACATATTACGAATACTATCGAACGTAGGCTTATCAATAATTCTAGCAACGAAAGTGTTTTAAAAAAATCAATCAACATTTACAATATAGCTCTAAAAAGTAGTGTTTACCATAATACCGAAATATAATATAAAAAACAGGACACTAATAATTACAACAAAATTAAAAATAAAAGAAAAAGAAATATAATCAGATGCTAAAAACTAAACTGGGCAAAAAATTCCTAAATCTGATTGAAAAACACTTCCTGTAACCAATCCCATGCATAAAATATTCAATAAAAATAACCTAAAACTGTCCTACAGCTGCTGCGTAAACCTAGAAATGATAATAAGGCACAAAATAACAAAATACTAAAAGAGAACAGCAGAGAGGAAGAAAAAAATAACAAATTACATAAAAAAAAGTGAAAAATATAGCAAAAAAGAAGAATAAAAATATAAACAATACAAATAGAAATAAACAAAACACTAATAGTAACCACCCGAATAGAAATTAAAAAGTTAGCAATGAAGAGAAAAGATGTAACTGCATAAATCGTACACTTTGTCCACTACAAAATAAATTACTAACCAAAAGTATTGTATACCAAGCTACAATATTTGCCATGGAAAGACCGAATAACAAGAAGTACTACGTGGGTATGATCTTCCTAGATTTTAAAACTAGATATTATGATTACAAAATCACATTTAAAAGCAGAGAACGTCGAATTAAAAGAGCACTAGCAAACCATTATTGGGAGTTCAAAGAAAATGGACGCTCAAAGAAAATGGACGCTCACCAATAATGGAATGGAAAATAATACGACAGGCCAGTACATGTAGAAATTTAGACGACCCGTGTAGATTATGCCTGAATGAAAAATTTGAAATCCTAAACTTTAAAGACCCTCGAAATCTATTTAACTGTAGAAGTGAGATAGCAAACACAGCTTACACAGAAATAAATTTACCTTAGGCTAACGATAAATAAATAAATAAACAAATAAGCAAAAAAACAAAACTAAATAAAAAACTTAACAATTTAAAAATAAAAACCTAAAATAGAAATACAAGGAACCACGTGTTAAAATAAATTCACCCATTATATTGACACAACAAAGGAAACAGGATATAGGCCAATCTATAGAAAACAGAACAATAGAACAGGATATAAGAAGGAAGTAACATTAACCACACCTTTGTTCGTGGGAAGCCCAACTATTGGCTGAGAGAACAACAAAGAATCTGATTGGTTAACTAGCTAGCAGTGTATATAAAAACACCCGGCAAAAATAACTCCATGCATTTTAGCCTGAAGATCCCTCCCCCGAGGATGAAACGCAGGAGCCTCTGTGTAGCTTAATTGCCATAAATATATTTTCATAGCTTACTACCTAGCTCTACTTACTATCGAGCACTGTTGAAGTAAATACTGAAAATTGATACATAAAAAAATTATATCTCCTTATAAAATTTCATGTGGTTACATGAAATACTAATATATATATATATATATATATATATATATATATATATATATATATATATATATAATATATGTATGTATGTATGTATGTATGTATATATATATACATGTATATATATATATATATATATATATATATATATATATATATATATATATATATATATATATATATATATATATATACCTTGGCAAAGTCGTCCTTTGTTTGTTTGACCCGCTTAGAAGTGTTGAAGCGCCAACTACTTTATTAAGTAAACGGAAGAAAATTCATTGGTTTAAGAAAAGAATATGTAGTTAGGGTGTAATAAAATCGACTATTCTACTTGCTTGGAAGTTGAAGTGGGTGATCCTAGAATGTAAATCCACGCATTTAGCCTGATGATTTCCTTCGGAAATGAAAGACAAACTTTCTGCATAGCTTACCTACAATAAGTATATTTTGATACTACTACTAATCTTTGCTCAGGTATTGAGCACTGTTGAATAAATGCAGAAACAAAAAAGATATACGTATAATAGTATTTTAGTTGCGTCCAAGAAACTCTATAAGAGACTCTGTCCGTTGATCGGTTGGTCGGTGAGATTCAAATTTAAAACAGCACTTTTTATATGCGACTAACCATGTCTAAAAAGGCCCTGTCCGTCTGATTGTCGATACGTTGGGCTATCAAGTTTACGTTTGGAATACACTTTTTGTTAGATGCGTCCAACGTGTTTCCTTAAAAACCTCTGCTCGCAGATTGAATGGAAACATCTTAAGAATGGATTCGTTCTCGTTCATTTCACCCTTTTTAGCTGATTCGATTGATCTGTGTACCTAGTAACCTACTACGCAGTCAATGAATCAGTTGCTTTTATCGTTTATAGAAGTTCATTCCGTAAAACTAAAATGTCACTTAGTTCTCTTTTTCTCTTCACATGAAAATCAGCAACATTCATATTTAGTAACATTTTATTACTCAAATCTCTCTCTCTCCCTCCCCCCTCTCTTTCAATTTTCTTTTTGTTTTTGCTGGGGATGGGGTATCCTACTGGATACCAGACATTCCACAGCTATTTCAGATATCCTAATCGAGAGTTCTTTTTAAGATTCTAACCACCCTTTAAGCGCAATTGTTTGCACCTGGTTCACGAGTATATCAACCAGGTAGTTTTTAACATTCTTTTTCATGACCCCGGTTGCTCCTCATGGTCCAGTTTCTTTTTATAAGATCTTGCTATTTAGTTATCTTCTCTCTCTCAACTCTGTTTAAGCCAACATCATTAGGGACACTGCCTTCAACTAGGCTTGCTACTTTCTCTCTCTTGTCACATATCACTATGTCAGGTTTAACAGCTCCGTTTTCTAGCTATGTAGCTATAGGAATTGCATAGTCATATTGTCTATTACTTATTTCCAACAATTCTTTCTGGTATATGTTTCCAGGACTTACCGCTACACTGGATATTCAACTTATTACAGATTGTCCAGTAGAGATATTTATACACTCTATTGTGTTGCATTGTATAGTAGCCGTCTCACAGTAGAACCTTACAACTTGGTCTCGTGTGGCTCCTCCCCTCTACTTGTGTTTGGCAGAACCTGCACTTGTTACCGTTGCTGAGACCACTAATCTTCTTAAAAGCATTGGTCATCAAGCCTTGATCTTGGGCAGCCATTATCATCCTCTCCTGATCATAGTGAAGTGATCCTCTTTTGAGCCAGTGACGATTTATCTGCGTCTGTATGCGTTTTTCTGTCCGTCCGTCTGTGAGAAACAGACTGTAGAGAAAAGAAGAGATAATCTTCCACTAGATTGCGAAGTCGATTCTCTAGTCTGTCAAGCCACCTCCTCAAATATGATAGCGGTAACCTTTCTTAGGACTATCTGACTCTTATGCAGGTAGAAGGTTGCACCACGAGTCAGATACTTTTTGAAGCCAAAAATGTCCCAACCATTTTCTCAACGACTTTAGCAACAGATTTGATATAAGTCTTCCATTTTAGATCAGAAGTGAAAGTCAATCTTAGGAGCTTATAAAAACAAGGGGCGTCATCAAGGAGGTTAGGGTTCATTTCGACTATGGCAAAACAATGATCTAAGTATTGGTGGTGAAAAGAGAGAAGCTTGGTTCTAGAGATGTTTGAAGGAATAGAAAAAGGAAACAAAACGATGAGAACAAAGTAATCGACAGCGGAACTTTGTTAGGTGGTAGACTTTTCTCAGATGACACCGTATTCAATGCAACAGGTTTGCCAATAGATCGCATAGTACTTGCATACTCCAAAATTCGGGTGCTGGACAATATGGCGGATAACGTTTACCGTACTTTATTTATTAGTGATATGGCAACAAGGGGAAAAAAAGAAAAGTACTCAAAGCATCTCCTGTTGGGATTTTTCCCGCTGAAAATGGAGGACGAAGCCTCAAGTCCGCTGGAAGAGAACTTGGCGGCAATGTACGTGACCGGACAAGAAGAGAGAAGACAAACAACGTATATAGATTGAGAAGGATATTTATATAAAAAGAGGGGGAAAAAGAAGAGAAGAAAGAGTTGGTTGCAAAAGAAGTGTCGTTTGCGGACTCACTGAAATGCCAATCATCTTTTAATAGGATTCCTTCAGGTCACACTGGATTGTCCTTGTAAGTGGCTTCTTTAGGCAGAAAAAGGGAACTGTGCACACGCAAGGTGTGAAAGAATGGAGGCTCCCGGAACGGATGGATTAGCCTAAAATGTTCGAAAGGGCCTTATCATTTAGGCCATATGTGCGTAAACGTACGCTAAAAAAAGGGGGAGCCCGACGCAGCTAAAGGCAAACCGGTGTTCCCTGCTGGGCTGCTGGAATCAAAGAGGCCGAGGTTTTCAAATCGGCGCTCTGCAGTGTTTTCTGCTGTGAATGAAACAGTGGTCTGCGATTGGCTGACTTTCATCCAATCACAGGGCACTTATAATTCACTCCGCTTAATAATTCCAATACTCCATATATCGCTCACACTAAACAACAGCCGATCGGGGAAAGAGCAATTCTTCCCCCTTTTTCAGAAAAAAAACATCACCCATGAAATGTGATAACGAAATTACAAAGTGAAGACAGGCCTATTTGTTTCGGTAAAAGTACAGAATAGTTAACACTCGAGAACTCGTAAACAAAAAAATAAAAAATAATTTACATAAAACGCATTAGGATGAAATTCTCTACCGAACCCGCATAGTTTTTTAGTGTGTGGAAACTATTTGTAAGATTCTTTTAATGGTAAAAGTACAGAATAGTTAACATTCGAGAACTCGTAAACAACAAAAAGAAAATGCCGGAATCCATATAGTTTTAACGTGTGAAAACGGGTTATAAGATTTTTTAAAACGGTAAAAAAATCTTACTAGTAATTTCTACACGTTAAAACTATTTCATTCTAATGCGTTTTATGTAAATTATGTGTTGTTTATATTTGTTTACGAGTTCTGGAATGTCAACTATTGTGTTCTTTTACCTTGTTGCCAGCGATAATTGCACTGTTCATTAAACGTTACTTTTGCGATTGATGTCTGTTGAAAGATCGAATTGATTAAAAATGAACTCATTATTTAAAAACCCATCAATATTTATCAATATTTGCGGCAGAGATGAACAAAAGAAGCGGCGATACGGCATCTGAACAATATAAACAAAATAAGGACGCAGTTCGTCTGTCAATTCACTTTCATCGGCTTTGCTTGTTTTGTAGATGATCTCCCGAGCAGACAATTTACTCGAATGAACTCACTTTTAGGAGATATTCTTATCGATAAATGTCATGTGTTAGTAAACATTATTAGTAAAGTGTGGCTTCTTACTGGGAACAGAGAAACCGTGTGTATGTGTGTTCGCACATGCGCGTGACATTATCTTTGCGTGTTCCTGTGTCTGCGGGTGTGCACATGTGTGTGTGTGTGCGCAGTGTGTGTAATGTGTGTGTGTGTGTGCGTGTGTCCGTGCCAGTGTTTAGGACTAAATGGATCCACATATAAAGACAATTAGCTAAAAACAAGATATGATTAAAAACGTTACTATTGGCGACTAACTCATTTGAAAGGAAATTCAGTC
>OY744534.1:30996941-31041941 GCA_963556195.1 Sepiola atlantica
GGTTCCTGTTTGATCACTAAAATTAAGCTACGTGTGACCTGCTAAGTATTAAATGGGTGACCATTTGACGATACCCGGTGCTGTATATGGGAGGATGAGGACGACGACTTCATGAGGCCTTCACGGCAAAAACTAATCGCCGTCGAGGTATTGCTGACTGACCGCTTCGAACAAAGGTTATCTTCTTGCTAATGTCTATCTTTTTCAATGACTACGGCTGTAGAAAAGACTGAAGCTGAGGGAACATGTTGATTTATCACCTCAAATCGACACAGTTTGTTGTTGTTGTTGTTGCTGTTGTTGTTGTTGTTCTGTTCAATGAATCACACGCAATGGATTTTTTACAATAAGTATTGTGTGCTGAATAGTAAAGGGTACGTCCGCAAGTATTCATCTGGGCGGTGTTCACACGTACATAGGAAACCGGAGTCATGGGGTCAGCGAGTATGCACTCAAATGGCACCTCAACTTACTGTAGCCAGAAGCGGACGTGGCGTCACATAGCTCAAAGAGAGATCGAGCGAGAGGGGCAGGACAGTTTGTTTGGAAGATTTGGAGCCAACAGCACGCGTAAAGAATGGCATAAGAATTTATTTTAAACTAATTGACTGGAGATGTTCGTGGCCTTCTAACAGAAAAGGTGACGTCAGCAGCTGAAAAAATGGTCCTTTCTTCAAAATTCAGAATATTCGCTTGGTGTAAGACTTTACTTCCAGGTGAGACTGCCCCCCCCCCGCCCTCCAACCGGAAGAGCGGAAACACGAGGTATGATTTAATTATGCTGTTTGATTTGTGATTTGCATTCGATAACAAGGTATGTTTATGAACTCCAGTGTATTTGATTTGATTGTGACTACGAGACATTAGGCCTCCTCTCGTAGGGGAGGTAGATGTACATTGTGTAGCGTCATAAATTACTGCTAAAAGGCTTTACACGCCGTAAAACAGAGTCTCTATTTACTTGTCTCCCCACAAGGGCAGAGTTACACACAAGGCTGCTTTGCAATGTAGGGGAAATCCAGGTCCACCAAAACGGGCACTCTGGATTGGGAGAAAAATTCAAATTGCCTCAGTCTAGAACGATATCTCTTTCACTGACCGAGGACAGAACTGATGAAGTGTAACATCAGAACAATAGAATAGAAGAATATTAAACGTAAAACAATCAATGAATGATCGATATTATGTGGATGATTCCGACCGTGGTTTTGTTGCTTTCGGCATGATTTTGTTCAGTTCTACAAAGTCCACCTTTCAAGACTATACCTTCTCTCTAAAAAGGGGTTAATTGCCAATCGCCTAAGCGGAATGCCGACGGGGCGGCTCGAGCATGTTTTGTAGGCCAGAATGCGCTTATCCTAGGTCGCTGACTTCTGAAAACCACACCTGACCTCCTGGCAATGAGATAAATAATATGTGTTTCGCCATTCAATATGTCATAAAAAAATCAGGTAAACCAATCTAATCAATTAATCCTTCACAATAGATATTGTGGTTTGGCATTAAATACCTCAAAGGGATTGATATGCCATAAAACAGTCAAACGCAACCAATCCATAAATTGCATACATGATGCATTGTGTTTCGCCATTGAAAAAACAAACAAACAAACAAACAAAAAACAATAGTTGATACGCCATAAAAAAGACTAACCAAAGCAACCATGGTTCGGCATTAAAAAATCCCCAAAATGTTTGACATGTCAGAATAAAACGGATAAATATTTTGGAATATTCGTCTCTTCTAGCTTTCATGAAGATGTAGCAGCGAAGTTTACTCTTCGGTGCCGACAATGAAAGTGCTTAAACTCGTTTCTGCGCACATGGCTTTACGCACTCATCCGCCAGAATTAATAAAAACAAATAATAATATTTTAGATCAATCAGCGGATTTTTCTGAATTTATAGAAATTATCCCTTTGGAGCCACATCGATCTCATATAAGGCCATATTTTTCCTTCAATTAAATATTTAGCCCAAATCCACGAGAGAGCTAACATCGACGTTTCACCAGCTTCCATCGCCCCTCTGTCGAGCCTTGGGAAAGCTGAAAAATGCCTTTTATAAACTCACGCACACGTAGCAACACTGACATCATCGCACACACATACACAATGCATTAACTCTTTCACTGTCTTACGCACGCGCACACTAAAGGCGACACACACACACACACTGCTTAAATCCCCTTTCAATGTCGTCTGCTGATTGAAAACAAATTTATAAACTTTACTATTTTAATACTTCATACATGTATCACTGAACTCTCTAATATGAAAACAAATGTTGATTGTCCCTATTTAATGACTTTCAATGAAATGTAATTTATGTAATTGAGTGAGGAAGTTTTGATTACGATTTTACAGACCAGCGGATAATTCACAGCGCTTAAATTATCGACTCATGCTTCTTCGATATCTCAACTAATGAATTCCCCTTGTTCGGCAAGGACACTCAAATATGAACAATTATTCTGCTTTCTTATCTATGAAGACTTCCATTTTAAGCATATATAAAATATCTTCTTTTGTGAACTTGTGCTTTTGTACTCTTTATTTTGTTTGTTTATCATATAACATTTCTCTCGATCTCTCACACATTTGAATATTACCTAAAACTGTTTTCTTTAAAATGTTTCTATAAAACTCACCACTCCCAAAATCCTCCCTCCAAAACTGGAACCCTAAAAAGGGTTCATCCAAAAAGACTTCAGTGGTTTTTAGTACTTAAGTATACGTTGTCGAATCTTTATATAAAGATTCTGTCTGTCTGTCCGCCGCCTGTCCGCCAATCACAAAATTTTAAACGTTACAAATACATATCGGAATTTGTCTCATTTGAAATATGAGAGATCTTTACTACTTTTAGAAATGGAGAATATTGCATTAATAGTAAATAATCAATTCCCGACAAATAAAGCAGATGCCATGATCGGATATCGAAACCGAAACCGAAACTTTGAGATCTTCAGTCTGAGTTTCTACTATTTGGACTTTCTTATAAATAGAGCTTAAAATATTACCTAACAAAATAATTATAGCTTTGGCATGACGTCATAGATTAATGATTCAAAACATGAATTCAAACATGAATTCAAACATATGCGATAATAAAAATAAATAAATGTATAAGTACACATCAATAGCGTTGAAAATTATTTTAATAGTCGAAAACAATTTATTTTGCTTTAATTACGTATTGTATGTAGTTCTTTCACAATTATATAATCCTTCCGGTCTATCAAAAATAATTGAGCAGAGAGTGGGGGCATATATTTGCTAGTACTTTTAAAATATAAATAAGGATTAAGATCTATCTATCTATCTATCTATCTATCTATCTATCTATCTCTATAATTATTATTCATAATAAATATTTCTCAATATCCACATGCATATATGTTTCATTTTAACCAATAATCATTAGTGTGGCTAGGTATAACTACACCAGGATTTGAATCCGGGACTGGACTCACCTTTGACTTCAGATCCGACATCTTTGCCCCTAAGGTCATTAAAACGGCTACACAACAAAGAAAGGGAAATATGCCTATATTCATTAAATCAACCCAGTTAGCATCCGTAGAGTGTCCAACCAAGGAGAGGGAACTTTGCGATATTGATTTAGTTCGAAACTTTTCATATTTCCATTACAGAGTGCTCTTCCTTTGAAGAGAGCTTTAACTATTTATAATAAATATTTTTCAATATCCAAATACATATATGTTTTATCTTAACCAACAATCATCAGTGTGGCTAGTTATAACCGTGAATATCGATATGTTAACAGAACATTCAAATAAGTTTCAATAATAAGGGTTACATTTTTCACAGAATCTTGACACTATTGAATTTTTCCTTCGATTCCATTTGGGGTCACTTGGAGCAATTATCGGTTAGGTCCATGAAATAACTGAAATATAGTAAAACCTACAGAAATGAATTTTTTTAATAAAAATAGAATTTCTTGGTTTCATAAAACAAAAAATCAAAATTAAACAAAGAATATCTTAGTGAAGAATGTATGTAAAAAGGTTTAAACATTTAAATAATTATTTTTATTCGTATTTTAAGATTTAAAATACTTAAATAAAAAGATTTCGTTTAGACATTTGCCGTTTTAGAGCTGTCCGTAATAAACGCAGCATCAACGCGTATTCTTTTAAAGAAAACACCACCGCCCTAACAGTTTTTTTAAGTACTTAACGTCATATTGCAAATGTTATTTTTAACTTTTCTTTTAAGGCAAAAAGTGCAGGCATCACTACATTTGAAATTATTTCCGACCAACAATATATCTCCACGCGGGCAACGCCGGGTGAATACTGCTAGTCGTTAATATTTCACATTAAAAATGAAAATAAATGAGGATAACGTTTTGTACTTAATAATTGGCATGTTTTAATAACAATAATTACATGTATGAACATTGCATCGTCATGCTAAGCGTTATGGCTAGCGGTGACGTCACGCCGCACGCATTAAAAAGAAAACACAAAAAAACGTTAACTTTCTGAAAATTCTGTTCAGTCAGAATTTGTATTCAAATGACAAGGGACGTTAAGGATTTATTAATGCACTGGAAAATCCCGTGAAACTTCTGTCAATTGTTAAGCTAACCGACATTTATTATTTATTGCATTATTTGAAAGGATTTCAATCCCTTTGGGTTTGCAAGATCTTTCTTAATTCGGCACTGTTCCGAGTTTAAAAAAGTTGATTTTCATGCTATATACAGGGTGACCCCCCCCCCAAAAAAAAAACGGGCCCTCGTGTACACTTTATGTGATATCTCGTTTATTTATTCACCGATTGCCCTTATTTTACAGGACATGGCAGAATCAACGATCGTGAGTACACCAAGACCTCAGTGGGAGCTGGGACAAAGAATACACTGTGTTAAATTTTACTACAAGACAGGCTCGTTTAAGAAAACCCAGGACAGTTTCATGCATCAGTTCGAGTGTGAAAAGTTCAGAACTGGGTGGACCACTTCGAGAAGTATGGGACCGTGGAGAACCTCAACGCTGCCAGTAAGAACCGTCCAAGCCACTCGGGACGTCCCAAGAAGCGGACAGTCGAGCTGGTCGAAAGTGTGAGAGAGTCTCTCAAGGAGAGTCCGAAACGCTCTGTGCGTAAGCAGAGTCATTCCCTCAGTATCTCCCGTGAGACTTGCAGGAGAGGGCTGGTGAACGATATCAGGGCTTACCCATACAGAATACAGACACTGCAGACTCTTACAGTCTCAGACAAGAAGCAGAGGAGCGCTATGGCAGTCAAGATGCTCGATAAGATCGAGGAGACACCAGGTTTCCTTAACCTCCTTTGGACCTCAGATGAAGCCCACTTCCATCTTGACGAAAAGGCGAACTCCAAGACAAATGTCTTCTGGGGGTCCTCCAGACCCAATGAAGTAGCCACCAACCCCCTGCACTCTCCTAAGTGCACGGTGTGGGCTGCAATCTCGGTCAGAGGCATCATCGGACCAATCTTCATCGAAGAATTTGGCGCAGCAATGACAGTCACCAAGGAGCGGTATGTGGAGGTCCTCAAAACCTTCAAGAGTGAGCTCCAAACCCTCTACCCGTCGCTCATGAGCAAGTTCTGATCCAGCAAGACGGAACAAGTTCTCACACCTCAAACCTGTTCCGAGATTGGCTGAAAGAGAACTTCGGAGGCCGAGTGATCAGTCTCAAGACTAATTTTGAGTGGCCACTCCATAGCCCGGACCTAAGCACCCCAGATTTTTTCCTTTGGGGCTATCTTAAGGACAGAGTGTACGCAGGGAAACCCAGAACCATCACGGAACTCAAGGAAGCCATCAGGGAGGAGATGAGAGCCATTCCTAATTCAGTCTGTAAGAACGTCATGGACAACTACGTTCTGCGCCTCAAGAAATGCACGGAGCTAAATGGAGGTAATCTAGAACACATGCTGTAGAACGGAGAAAAAACGCCAAAGACCCTAGTGTTTTGATGTGATGTTTTGAATATAATAAACTAGTTATGATCAAAAATTAATTTCATTCGGACGAAACACTAAGAAACGGGGCCTAATTAGAGTTGGGGCCCATTTTTTTTTTTGGGGGGGGGTGGCACCCTGTATATATATATATATATATATATATATATATATATATATATATATATATATATATATATATATATATACCCATAGACAGACAGTTTCACTGTATCACAGCTCGTCAGAGTGGCTAGACAAGCAAGTCCTTACAACTGATATCGAAACCCAACTGTTTTATTTTATATAATATGCATGTGTCTTATCTTTTACACTCCCAGCACAAGCTTACTACAGTGAATAACATCTAAATGCTTATAGTAAACATTTACACCAGCCGAAAGTGCTCTATTCGTTACGAATTATCGCTTAGTATAAGTGTTAATAAATATAGTGTTAAGAAAGGCCACTTTTAATTATTTACTGTGTTGATGTTACCTTTCTGCTGGATACACAGTGAGTGTTAACATAACGCCGGCTTTAATTTATAAATAACTAGCAGGACCGGTGCCCCGGCGTTGCCCGTGGGAAATATGACACAAAGCAATAACAATTCAATAACGGAAAATCACCCCACCCCAATATTTTAAAATCGATTTTTAAAAATAAGTTTTTACTCTGTTCTTTAGAAGCAACTAAAATCGACTTTTCTAATTTATTTTGTGGGGTGGGTTTAGGTTCTCTCACCTCTAGTTTTAAATAGGGGCTAAGCCTATCTTAAAATAAGTATTTACTCACTTGGTAAAAAGTGAGGAATAGTTAACAGTCGAAAAATTGTAAAAAGAAAACAAAAAAAAACAACCAAAGTTTAGATTTTAAGGGAGGGAACCATTTTTCTATATAAATTCAACGTAAAATGAGCACACGTTTCCTGCCCAGTTAGCGGTAAATCAAGACTATAACCAGATGGGTTTTCAATGTTGGGACGGGAAAATGGGGGTAAGGGCATTTTTTATTCATCCAATTTAGTTTTTTTCTTTTTTAAATATAAATATGAGGATTTAAAATTATTTAATTCTTTAGATATTTTTTTGGTGAGTGGGAGGGACCTTTTTAAATTCTGAAATTAGTCACCACTTGCCCATACACCCCTCCCATAAAATCGACCCGGGTGGAAAATACTCGTGTTTGGCTAATTTAAAGTGACGATAACGAACATTAACGAACTTCACCAAACTATATCGAAGATTTATAATTTGAAATGTGATAACGCAAACAGAATCTGTTATGTTCTCGGGCAGGGAAGGTTATATACTTCTCGTTTGAAGCAATTAGCAAAATAGAAATTTGTAAGAAAAGTTATGAAATAATTTAGTTCACTGCTGCTGACAGTTCGGATTATCTGACAACACAAATGAAAAGTTGACGTGTTTTGATTTTGACGCCGGTTTATTTTCATTCGTTTTTTTCTTCTGTCTGTTTACGTATTTCTGTGTCAACAAAAGTCGGTTTGTGCAAAATATTGTAATTAATGTTTTAAATAAAATATTTGTATAAGTAAGTCGAAGACTTTTAATATCAAATTTAATATACGAAGACCCGTCTAAAAAGTATCCGACCTTGTAGTTTAGTGATAGCGTTAATATGATTTGGTATGTTCTCGGGCAGGAAAGATGAAAAATAATTTAGGTCACTGCTAATGACGGTTCGGAATATATGACTTCATTCCGATATTTCTTTATTCCGAACAAAGTTAGAAAGTTTGCCGGTTCAAATAGTCATGTTATTTAAAAAAAAAAAAGTAAATATCAGAGTATCAATTCAGAAAGAAAGAAGTAAGTTGAAATAGGAGGTAAGGGGAAAAGTTTACTGACACAATAATCTGTAGTCGTATTGAACAATTGTTGTTTTTTAGAGATACTATTCTTCGCTATTTTTAATCGGTCGGTGATTATTCTGTAATAACCGGTGTTTCTTTTAGTTTTTAAACGATTTAAAAGTAGCACACGGTTATTCTAGTGGCGGTGGTAATAGAAAAATAGTAGCGGGTTAAATCTGATGCTACCTTCTCTTTGGGAGAGTTTGGGAGGACGGATGAGATATAATAAATATGGAATGACAATGACTTTAATGCAGACTTTCTGAAAACACTCATGAGTGCTTAACATAATTGCGTAACGAGACAGTTTTACAATGACTGAAGTGACACGGGAAAAATCGACATTATTTTATTATATAGGAGATAATGACAAAGAAATTGGCTAAATAATACCCCCAAATATATTACCCCCCCCCCACCCCCCAATCAAAGAATTACTTTGGGGGAGCTAAAAATAAAAATAATACTCGAAAGGAATCGATCCGTTATGTTTTCGGGAAGCTTAATAAATAACATTCTATAAAATGAGAATATTTGATATTTCATTTTATCGTTTTCATAGCGACGCATTTGTTGGAACTCCCATTTGTTGGAACTCCATTTGTTGGAACATGGGGTGTTATCGTTGATAATAATGAAAATACAATGATAAAGAAACAGTAATAATAAAGAGACGGTTGAATTTGTATACATATACATACATTTATGTCTCACATAGAAGGTTTGTCAAGACAAATGTAAGCTAGACATATAACATGATACATGAATGGGGGGGGGGGACTAATAGACGTGAAAAAGTTCACATGAAAAGTCCTTGAATGGAATCAAAATAAAAATGTATTGTCAAGGATAACACATTATAGAGAATGCATGGGCAATTTAAATACGACTTGCTTTGTATTGTCTGGGAACTATTCTTGTTTCGAATATTGCAACTAGTAGAAAAAAGAACTACATTAACATGGTTAGATGCCTGGGAGTCTCGTCTAGGCTAGAATCAGAATTGAGATCTGACGACACGGCATCAGCAGTGTAAATACTATGTACAAATGTGGAGATAGGCCAGAACACACCCGATTAGCTTCAAGCGAAACTAGAAAGAGAACACGTATCGTTCTAGAATATCACACATGTGTAGAGCGAGTATTTTTTGTGTACGTCATAATTAAATTGAAGATTGAGATAAATTGAGTATGGATCAATGGAAATAACTTTGATTTTACTGAGCGGACAATGCCAATCACACCCAAACTAAGGCATTGGTTATTTACCTGTGCTTTACTAAAAACGTTTTAAAATGTATATTAATTAATTTTGCATTTGTTTGAAGTTAATAATCATAAAATATGTTTTACTAATTTGTTCAGGGGTTTAGATTTTCAAAATGTTATATGAATTATTATCAACACAGGTAGACATCACCCACTACACACCCATTCTTTCAGTTATACAATGCGAAAATATGTGTAGTTATCAGATACGGGTTATGTCATGTAGCGGCCTTAACATGTTTCTTGTTGTTTTGTTTTACGGTATATCAACCCCTTTCAGGTTATTTCATGCCTCATCCAGCTATTTTCGTAAAAGTCTTTATACTGTAATTGGTATAAATTTCTGTTTGGTTCGGTTGTTTTGTTTTAATGTATATTAATTTCTAATTGTTGGTTTGAGATCTGTATATAGAATGGGGTCACAAGTTATTAATGACAAAACGAAAACTCTCCAAATAATTTTGTTATCTCTCTCTCGCTCTCTCTCCCATCTCTCTCTCTCTGATGTTTTTGAAATTCTCTTCTTTTCTTCAGATTTTTATACAGTTGTTTTTTTTGTCACCGGAAGGTGTAATTCGACGAAGAATCGAAAGTGCTCGTGCTACTTATGGAACATTAATTTTTTGATTTTGACACAAAAGATTATAAAGAAAATCGAAAAAAAGTATAATCAAGCAATTATGTTATGTTTGCTAAAATGATAGAATATATATATATATATATATATATATATATATATGTATATATATATATATATATATATGTATATATATATATATATATATATATATATAGAGAGAGAGAGAGAGAGAGAGAGCAAAATATTGAAATATTGGAAATAAACGTTGAGCGGGAAACTAATGGTAACGACTAATTAAAAACAAACAAACGTATACTACATATGACCAGATCTTTCTTAGCTAAAAGAAAGATGCAGGTCGTTCTCGATGGCCGTAAAACTAAACAAAATCACATCAACGCGGGTGTGCTCACATCACATCAACGCAAGTGTGCCCCAAGGGTCGATACTTGGATTTATATTATTTCTGATTTCTATAAACGACCTTCTCGACACAATCGTTTCTGAGATAAGTGTATTTGTTGATGACACCACATCCTATTCCCGGCACGAGGGCAAATCGAATGCCCACCCATGCAATACAATGGCTGAATCACTAGAAAAACCCCTCCAGTCTAGAATCGGACAAAAAATGAATGATTACATTTAATACTACCAAGACGAAGCTCCTCTCCATAAACAACTACAAGACACCTTTCCAACTACCGATTGCCATAGCCAACAGCACCCTTCCCGAGAGAACAAAGTTCAAACTCTTTGAACTGACATTCTCATGAGTTGGACTAAGTACATAGAAGACGTTGCCAAGTGTGCTGCAAAAAGGTAGGCTCCCTATACCGGGTTAGAAAACCTTTTACATCCAATATATCCATCAAGCCACCATTCGCCCGTACATGGAGTATTGTTGCCACATCTGGTCTGGTCACCAACCAATACCCCCCTTGGACATGTTGCAAAAACGAATTTCTAACCTAATACTCCATCAATGTAAATACCCCTACCCACCCAACTAGCAGCAAAATCCCATCCCTTCACCGTAAAGGTCCCTAGATACCGGAAGATGTTCTACTCTGATAGCTTTTTACCCCAGATCGCTTGAAATTTTACAAACATCTTGCTAACCAGCTCCCCGCCAAGGTTGTCCTCCCTCTCCTAAAATCGGACTCCTATCACAATAGCCATACGCTTTTGGTTTGTTGTTCTGTTTTACGGTGTATCAACCCCTTTCATGTCATTTAATGTCAAATCAAGATATTTTGGTAAAAGCTTTTATTCTTTAAGTTCTTAATATATAAAAATATTTAATTTGTATTCGAATAGTTTGTTGATTAATGCTCTCTCTGTATACGGCATAATAACGTTGACATACAGGTTTCCGTTAGTTAAGCGACGTGTAGCCTTGTCAGTACAATATGGGTGACCATTTGGGAATACCAGGGCCTAGGAATGATGGTAACTAACAAGTGAAACCACACCACCAAAAGCTCCCAAATTAGGGTCACAAAGTCGGTGGCATTTAAAGGTCAAACAGGATACCATTAAAAGGCCGTTCTATACTACAGGCTAACTCACGGTGTTCTATATTAAAGACCTACACATGACATTGCCGGTTGTGGTAGGGGAAACTGGCCGAATGAAAACAAATCTAAAAAAATACTTAGTCACAATCCCTGGAAGACCAAGCTGCAGCGAAGTACAAATATCAGCCCTTAAAGAGACAATATCTATCCTTAAAAGAGCCATCGGGTATACATTTAACTCATAGCGATATAAAGTTTTAGCACCAGGGGGAACCCTCCTTGATAGCTTCAAACTAACTGTACTAAAATATAAAAAAGGTCTATACATAACGTTCTACACTAAAGGTCTACACATGGCGTTTTACACTAAAGGCTAACACATGGCGTTCTACATTAAAGACCAACCCATGGCGTTCCACACTAAAGGCTTACGCATGGCGTTTGACACTAAAGGTCTACATATGGCGTTCTACACTAAAGGCTAACACATGGCGTTCCACACTAAAGGCCTACACATGGCGTTCTACACTAAAGGTCTACACATGGCGTTTCACACTAAAGACCTACACATGGCGTTCTACACTAAAAACCTACACATGGCGTTTGACACTAAAGGCACACACATGCGTTTGACACTAAAGGCTTACACATGGCGTTCCATACTAAAAGCATAGACATGGCGTTCTACACTAAAGGCTTACACATGGCGTTCTACACTAAAGGCTTACACATGTCGTTCCACACTAAAGGCTTACACATGGCGTTCTACACTAAAGGCTTACACATGGCGTTTTACACTAATAGCTTACACATGGCGTTCGACACTAAATACTTACAAATTGCGCTCTACACTAAAGGCTTACACGTGGCGTTCTACACTAAAGGCTTACACATAGCGTTCCACACAAAAGGCTTACACATGGCGTTCTACACTAAAGGCTTAAAAATAGCGTTACACACTAAAGGCCTACACATGGCGTTTTACACTAAAGGCTTACACATGGCGTTCTACACTAAAAGCTTACACATGGCTTTCCACACTAAAGGCTTACACATGGCGTTCTACACTAAAGGCTCACACATGGCTTTCCACACTAAAGGCTTACACATGGCGTTCCACACTAAAGGCCCACACATGGCGTTCCACACTAAAAGCACACACATGGCGTTTGACACTAAAGGTCTGCACATGGCGTTAGACAATAAAGGTCTACACATGGCGTTCTTACACTAAAGGCTTACACATGGCGTTCCACACTAAAGGCCTACACATGGCGTTCCACACTAAAGGCACACACATGGCGTTTGACACTGAAGGTCTACACATGGCGTTCCACACTAAAGGCACACACATGGCGTTTGACACTGAAGGTCTACACATGGCGTTAGACAATAAAGGTCTACACATGGCGTTCTGCACTAAAGGCCTACACACGGCGTTCTACACTAAATGCTTACACATTGCGTTCTACACAAAAGGCTTACACATGGCATTCTACACTAAAGGCTTACACATGGCGTTCTACACAAAAGGCTTACACATGGCATTCTACACTAAAGGCTTACACATTGCGTTCTACACAAAAGGCTTACACATGGCATTCTACACTAAAGGCTTACACATGGCGTTCTACATTAAATGCCAACCCATGGACCAGAACTACAGACTTATTTCAAAATGTTTGACTTTCAAATATCTAAAAGTATAAATATGATTTGTTGACTTAAATTATATGTCATTTAACCTCATATAAAGACATTCTTTATAAAATACTGTTTCATAATTTTTTCATACAAAATTTAAAATTTGCTTCTATCTTAAGTTTTCTAATGACGAACTAAATAAAAGTTCAACATATTTTTAAAAAACCTTTTAGAAAGAAAGACACAAATTATTCATAAAAAATACATTTTATCATGAATTTATTTGTTATTAGGAATAACAAAATCACAGAGAAAAATATAAAATTGATTTTATGCAACAAATGTTATTTTTTTAGTTGAAAGATGAGCTTTTCTAATAGCACCCCCCGGTCTGGATCTCAGCTGCACCATGTGTTGACCTTTAGCATAAAACCCCATAAGGTCCTAATCACTTAGAAGATTACAGTGTCCCCTACTTATAAAGACTCTAAACGTTTTAGGGATTATCATGCCCCCTACATATAAAGTCTGCATCTTTTTTTTTTTTGAAACACAAAGATATTTCAGTTGAATAACACGTATTGCAAGAACACGAATGAATGACTCATTTCTTTGGCTTAATTTCTGTTATATTAGGAAGTTGTGTTTCTGTTGTGGTTGTTGTCTATCTATGTGTGACTACATATTGTTTTGTGCGTGTAATCATATGCATTTATCTGTGTGTGAGTGCATGTTGTTTATCTTACCTATTATATGAAGAAGAAAAAAAGTTGTATTTCTGTCTGTCTGTCCGAGTTGGTTATGGTAAATAAGATGCTCTAATATTCATCCGCTTGTGGTCACCATGAATCAAATTAGGGTGTAAGGATAAAAAATTCCTTTCTTTTATTGTACTAGTAAATGTTGGAAAAGTAATACTGAAACTAGGTCAAGCAGTTGGCTGTTGATTACTGTTTATCTTTCCTTTTTACTTTTTTTCTTACTTTACTGTAACAGTTGCAAACGTTTTGTGAGGGAAGAATTGTTGCTTTCTGGTTCAGCTAGGTGGTATACAGAGATTTTCAATCTTATCATAGCAGTCATCATTTTCAACTGGTGACCTATCCATCTTATTAACCATTATCCTTGAATGTTTTATTTTAATAATGATAAGTTCTGACTGACTCATTCTTTGACTAGGACCAAAGTATAGTATCTGTTCTGTCCTCGGTCGGAGGAAGAGAAATACTTTTTGATTGGAGCAATTTTTATTCTTGTCTCATTCATAATGCTCCGTTTTGTGATTGTGACCTTCATAAACTAAGGCCTGTGCACTGAAAAGTGACGTCATCCTAGTAAGTAGCGAGCGAGATCTGTCGAAGAGTCAGACTGTCAGTAATGAACGAGAGCCTTAAAAAAAGCATTGGAAAACTTTAATAATTGCATTTAAAAAAGAAAAGAAAGGAACACTATTCAATCTATACTGAAACTTAACTTTATTCAATATAAATAAAATTAAAAAACAAGAATTCAAAATGAATAGTTATTGCTGCATTACGTTGTTTCATGGACTTGTGTTTATTTTTTCTATTTACTTGTCGCCCCACGAAGACAGGACAGAGTTAGACGGAAGTTCGTTTTTTTATGTGAGGAAAATCAAGCCCCCAAAAAGGGACACTCTGGATTGGGACAAAAATTAAAATTGCTTCAGTCTAGAAGGATTTCTCATTCACCTGTACTAACCGAGGACAGCAAAGACGAAGTGTAGTATCAGAACAGATAATACACTTTAATTATTTTATTGCAAAAAATATAAAAATACAATTTAAATTTTAAACAAATTAGGCACAAGGCCATCAAAAGTGCGCGCTGTGGAATATTGTTGGTCATCCTCTGTCTATCCTACTATTTGCTAGAATCATTAGTCACCACAATACCAAATTTACTCTAGGGGTCAAAATACCCAATGTATTGAAAATTAAAATGTTTTTTTTATAAATATATATATTTAATTCAATGTTTTAACCATTGTTTCTTTCTATCACCAAACATATTTGAACTGTTTTATAATTTTGTCACACACATAAAGAATGTTTTGAAACAAAAAATAAAGTTTTTTTTATACAAAAAGAAACAAGTTTGAACCAAATTTCTAGTTGATATTTTTTTATGACAGTCGACGGATAAGCATAAAAGTTAATTTTATATCAGGACAAACAAAACGTTTTATACTTGTTATTTTGTAAAAATATTTCAAATTTGAAATAAAAACAAGTATGTTTTTTATTTAAGCCTTTTCTATCAAGAAAGGTTTGTCAACCTATGAGTTATTGTTATAGTTTAACCTTCAAATCACTATGAGATTTCAAACTAGTAAAACGACATGAACAAAATCATCGGTATCTTTTGTTAAATACCAAACCATTACTAGATCAAAGATTGAACAGTTTCAGACAGAAATGACCAGTCATATGTCCATGTGTTGGCGTGTAATAACCTTTCTCTTTGAAGCGTCTTGCTTTAATGTGGGGAAAATCCAGATTACCCAAAAAGGGCTTCTGGATTGAGACAAAAATTAAAATTGTCTCAGTCCAGACGGATTTCTCATTCACTGGCTGAGGACAGAAAAGATGAATTGTATTATCAGAACACATACTACACATTTAAGTTTTAACGCAATTTCTAGTGGATAATATTTTATTACTGACAAATTATTCAAAATGATGTCGGCACGTCGACATAAAAGTTCAATTTTATATACATTCAAAATCAAATTAGAATTTTTTTCAGAACAAACACACTGTCTTATTTTATACAGACTTGTAATTGTGTAAAAAATATTTCAAACTTTAGAGAAAACAAGCAAGTATTTGCTTTTTATTTACTATTTTTCTATCAAGACAAGTTTGTCATCCATCTTGAATGCTAGTCTAAATGACTTTTCTTTTCATAGTTTTACCTTAAAATCACTATCAAAATTCAACCTTGAAAAAGATATGAACAAAAACATATTTCGTAAATACCAAACAATTACGAGATCAAAGATGAAATAATTAAAGAGAAATTACCACCGTCTACATGTAGTGTGTAACCGTTTCCCTTGGAAATGTCTTGTTTATCTTGACGTCGGCATAAAAACGAGACTCAGTTAAATGGCCTTCTCTTTACAACGGTCTTGGATGAATACCCCTGTTGCAGTCATATATTAAGAACTATTTCCTAATGCGAAGAACTGTTATTGCTGACTGATTCGGCCGTACACTGACCAATCAGCTTGCAGGGCGTATTAATTTCAGCTATCCCCTGAGGATCTACTTTTGACCCTTTTGGCAATAGCAGGAATCACCAGAGAGACTTCCTCTCTCTCCTGCCTGAATCACCTGGATTCCTGAGCTCAGCTATCTTCACTCGAAGATAAGCTGCTCATAGACTTTCGGCAGTCAAAGAACATTCCATCTTACTTTCCTCACTTGGACACTGTCCTAACCTTTTCATTCCTAACCCCAACGGTATAGATCAAACAAACCCCTTTTTCTTGTTGTGTCGTTTGCTTTCCTTCGTGTGATGACCGTTTTCATTTACATACTACAATATTATTGTTCACTAGTAAAAAAACGACCTTGTGTCTAACTTTGTCCTCGACAGGAGGCAAGTAAATAGAGACACATTAGTAAAAACAAAAAGCATACATCAAATAATGTTTCAAGATTTGAATATTTTACGAAATAATGATGACACTATGAGTTCATTACATTACTGTCAAAAAGTGAAGGCAGATGCACATCTTATCTACCGAGCATGACTTGAAATAGACTTCCGGTTATTTTTTTGATACATGACGCATTAACACAGAAATACCTGTTCAATGTTATATGTTAAATAAGTTAAGCAGTTTGACGTAAGACTACCTTCAAGTGCAAGATCACCTGTTCTTTTAGTTTTCCCTGGGTTAAATTAAGACATTTTTATCTTCTTTTTCTTCAAATATTTGCCTGATAATTTCAATCTTTTATTTATTTATTTGTCTTAATTCACGCCAAACAACGCACATTGCCACTGAGACGCAAAGGGCTACTGTGAATTAGGGGACAGATTTATAGGGGGCATCCTAAGTGAAAAATTGTGCAGCGAGATGTTTGTTCACATTACATTAAAATTTCTGCATGTCGATACAGTCAGGGAAACAAAAAGCAGAGAAGGAGATCCCAAAGGCTAGCGGTTCGGGGAAATGGGAACCTCCGCAGTGAATGGAAAGGACCTATCTGATTGTCGGGTTGGTCGGATGTATCTACGTCAGTTTGGGGAACCAGAGCAGCAAATGCTTCGGAACACATTCCATTGTAATATTTGTAAAACAAGTACAGGGATGCAACATTGCGGCGATGGGACAGGAGCTTGAGCTTGGTGGACAATGTGATAATTATTATATTAGATACTCTTTTGGGACCCTAAGAGGGAGAGACTAGTGGTTGGTGCATCATGCATGGGCGGATGGTGGCCTTGTAGATAGGATACTTGTAGGTGTGAGAAGTTTTCTAGCATGGTAGAGGGAGCCCACTTTCTTTGCAGAATCCTTGGCAGTATCTTCTAAATATCTGTCGATTTATATTTACTATTTTTTCTTGAGTCATCCGACGACGTCAGTAGACGTAGGTGAAACGTTAACAAATTCAGAGCTGCAGAGCTTTCGATCGGCCATTGCCGACAACAAATCGGTCTCTGACCCTAACCAGTTTCCCCCTCGATGATCGCCTTCAGTGTGACACACAGATGACCAGATCTTTTCTTGGCATCCGGAGATCAGAGTAGCAGTCTTCCCACAGGTTCATCGTGACAGGTGACATGTCCTGCAAGCACTAGTCGTCTCCTCCTCACAAGTGCTGACACACAAGGCAATTTCTGATTCGTGGGATGTATTTTACAGAAGATGTTATAAGCTATTAGTAGCATCCTGGTATACGTATCATCTAGCCGCTTTCTGCGCGCAACGTTCAGTGTCCATGATTCCGAGCCGTACACAAGGATTGACTCTATGCAGATCTTGAAGACTTTTTTTTGGTTTCCTTCCTGATTGGAAACTTCCACATTATACTATTAAAACTCATATAATCTTGCTTGCTTCTTGGCACATTGACTATTTTTGATGATAGGAGGACGGGCGAATAGAACGAAACGTTGTGGGAGAAGAGAAAATAGGGAGAGGAGGGCGCAATGGGAAAGAAGGAGATAAAGGGAAGAAGAGTAGAAGTAGTTGCAGTAGCCCCCCTCCACCTCAAATCCAATATTTCCTTACCGTGGTGGCAGTGCGGTAGTTTCAGAACTACTTGGCTAACAAGACTCTGGTGAAAATCCAGGAGTAGTCAACATCATGATTTATCGTTCTCTGGTCGTCTCTACATGTGCGCGTGGAAAATAAGGACACGTCGTTCTCCTCTTTTTCCTCTCCTCCTCAACAATTATAACAACAACAAAGTAGTAGACGCATAAAAGAACGCGTCTAAGAGAATGACGTAAAAATAGTAGCAATAGCATAAGCATAATAAGAAAAGGCATAAATAAATAACGTAAATAAGGAAGAAAAAGAAAAATTTAAAATGACAGAACATTATAAAATCTTTCGTGGATCTACTACTTTTGAACCTGCTACTACAATTTTCATGACGCCTTAAACGGTGAATTAAATTGAATATATTTTCAACCTCTTCTCTTTGCATTGGCCATTTTATACACTTTTATACTTATATTTATCTTATCTTATATTTATATCTTCTCAAATTATGACTTTTGGGTAATTCCCTTACCAACTTATCTCTATGTATTCCTCTGATGATAAGATTCCATTCTTTGAAAAGCCATGGTTTAAGGAAGGAAAAATAAATCTCCTTTATTTGAAAACACCTTGTTTTGAACAACTGAGGACGTAATAGATTTTATATTTTTACAATCTTTATTCTCATCTTTTACTTCTCTCTCTCTCTCTCCCTCTCTCCCTCTCTCTCTCTCTCTCTCTCTCTCTATATATATATATATATATATGGAAATTGAAAAAGGACAACCATAAAATATTATTTATGTATTCATCAACGTTTCGTCTTTATTTCAAGACTTCTTCAGGATGATTATCTGAAGAAAGACAAACCACTAGTACAAAATGTTTGAAACAATAATTTGTATATATGTGAATTCTACAAAATATTTTTTTTAATAATAGCCGAAAATGTTCCAAATTGCAAGCTCCACGAAGTTGCATAATAAGCTTGAGAGCATATCTCTCTCTCTCTCTTTCTCTTTCTCTCTCTCTCTCTCTCTATATATATATATATATAAATATATATATATATATATATATATATAGTTTTTGATAATTGAAATGCACCATAATATATATATATATATATATATATATATATATATATATATATATATATATATATATATATATATATGGTGAATTTCAATTATCAAAGGAACAATCAATCTATACTATTTATCTGTTCGTTTATTTTCTTAGTCGTCATATTTCGTCGAACGATCGCAACAAACATAGTTTTGTTTTGTTCTTCCAATCTTTCTCTTTGTCTTACAGGCAAACACAGTTCTCTTAATATGTTTATATTGTATTTTAAATCATTTTAGTTTTTCCAAAATGAATGGTTTCTATACAACAAACGCGCGTTTCGCAACAGAACTGAGCGAAAACATACAGTCTTTCATCTCAGCTATGAAGCTCATCAGGTCAAAGTTCAATTCAGTAGCAATTAGTAAACCTCCAATCTAAATACATACGAAAAGAGGATAGAAAAGTCTAAAATGAGTTAGTCCGTCAACATGAAAATATGAATAAAAAAAGAAACAAACAGGAATTGTGCTTTTGTTTAATTAAACATGCATCCATAAAGAAATGCTGCTTAAGTATATATATATATATATATATATATATATATATATATATATATATATATATATATATATATTTATTTAAATGAAGTCGATTTTTTCACTCCAGATTCAGCCACAATAGCAAAGACAAAACCATTACCTGTTTAACTGTTCCGGTAAGCAATTAGTCTAACTCCTCATGCATGTTTCCAGAAATTATGCATTCGTTTTTTTTACCTTTCAATATTTGTTATATTCTATCCGCAAAACCTGACTCTCCCAAACACAACTGACATTTGCCACTATTTTTACTCACTTCTAATTATCTTCTTTAATCACTACCCGAGTTCTTTAATCGTAACATCGAGTTCTTTGTTTAGAGAATAGAAATATGGTTAAATCACCTGCTGAATTTCATATTAACGGAACATCATTCAGTAATTCCGACTTTTTGAAACTTATACTTTTTCTAAAACAGATTGCGTTTCAACGAACAGATAGTCACATGCCAGATTTCCGATCCCACACAATTACATTTCTGACTTTGGTCTTTTTAATTGTCTTCGTGTCTACTTTTCGCTTGCAAACACGTCGTCTCCCGAAATATACAATGTTAGTGTTACACACAAAGTTTGGTTTCCATGTGTGGAAAATACGGTTACAAAAACAAAATATACATATTTATTGTATTTCAACTGATCGCTGTGGAGACGAGTGGAGTGATTGGCTCTACCACACGCGACTTCATCGGCAGCCTTGGTCTATTAATGACGCGCAACACCGGATACAATTGCGAATTGTCTTGGCTTTACGAGCGCCTCTCTATCGCCATTATTCGTGGAAACGCCTTGAGTCTGCTGTCAAGCCAGCCGGACATTCGATGAAAACTATGGACTGTGATACAATTATATATAAGGAATCAGGATTTATCGATATTGTGTAAAAACAATTGACCGTAATTTATTTTTTTTAGAGCTTACAAATGGTACTCATTTACTGAACAACAGACTTGCAGCTGAAAGACTTTTGCCCAACCAACTCAAAAAATTAAATGATTAAAATTAATAGACAGATCATAAAGTAAAATATGTATTTGCATTCTATTTTTAATACCAATATTTACTTCGAATTGGAATGAATTATGTTTTTTTTTTTTAAATAATTATAAATTTATTTAAATATTTAAAAAAATAAACATTCTCTCAGTTTAGAAGAATTTCTTCATACAACACTTTCAATAAAGACTATGAACAAATTATTTTTATACAAACAAAATAAACAGTGCCTCAATCTAAAAGGATTTCTTCTCCAGATGACGTCATAACACAAACAGGTGACAGTTATCGTTTTTTTTTGTTAAATTAAAAAAAAAAAAAATTTACTTCTTTACATACGGCGTAGTTTACTCAGAACAACAACAACAACAACAACAACAACAACAACATAGAACAGATTATAGTTTTTGGGGCTGATCACGTGTAAACAACATAGAAAAAATATTTGCTACAAAGGAATTAAAAAACAAACAAACAAAACAATTCAGATTTCAGACTGGGGGATCATATTAAAATAAAATTCTCTTTGTTAAATGCTGCGTAATTTAATGAACATTGCCTCAGTCTAGAAGGATTTTTTTCAGGTGGAATTAAAACAATTTATTCGTTACAAAGATACTTTCACTACAAACTATTTACAACTAGCAGGCCCCGTGTTCCGGCGATCCACTGTAAGTAATTTACGTGATTAAAATAGGATTTAAATTGATGTAACGAAATTTAGTCAACCCACCAAATAAGGTTAATAAATTCTATTAAATATGAACAGTTTTAACCCAAGTAGGTCGCAAATGTATATGTAAAGAAAAAAACGTTTTTGACAAATATCCCAAGTGTCTTTGCTTCAAAAAATTTGTTGTTCGTAAAACAGATTATTTAACACATAAGTTGTCTATTGATTTGTTGTGATATTTTTTTTGATTGTGGCTTTTCTTTACATATCCCTTTGTGAAATATTTGCGTTAAAACTATTTATATTTAATAGCATTTATGAGCCTTATTTCGGGTGGGAGGGTCTAACTATTTTATATTAAAATACATCTTATAAATAACACGAGGTTGGTTTAGGTTATATTGCTGTTCGTAGTCGAGGGTAGAAAGAATGAATATATGTTGAAACCAATACACGATATGTTTAATTCTCTACAAAGCATGTATTTACTTCCCTCCCACCGCGAGAAGATGTAGCACAAGGCCGGAAGGTGGAGCTGGTAACCCAGTGCACTAGAGGTAGCGTACTCTGGCCCAGCCAAAAATGTTTGAGTAACCCTGCTGGTAGCCATAAACCAACCCCTTCTCAAGGAGGAACGGTACAGCCTAGTAGAGTGGACCTCTTAGAACCCCCACCCCAGAAAAATACCGTAGCCCGACAGAGCAGGGCCAGAAGATACCACAACAGCCGACCTCCTGTCGGACTGATCGTTGAGGACGTACCTTCGACTGGTAACTCTATGTACAGAATTCTCTTCATAGCACACCGTATAATACAGTATGCACATATATTTAGAGTCTTTAAGACAAGTGTATTCAGTTCGAGTGGGTGGTTAGGGTTAGGGTTCTATCACGGAACAACAGTTTAACTACATGTTTCGAGTTTCAAATCATCAGATCCGCTCCACTAGCGACCCGAGCATTTCTTAAAAGAAAATTCCCCCGTCTCGAATACGGTGTCATGCTGCGCACCACATAAACATAGGAAACTAAATAGTCTGACAGGAAACCAGACTATATGTGAAATGAATGTTGAGCATCAACCAATGAAAATCATTGCAGCAATCTCACTTCCTATAATTTAAGCTCTTTTCCAGGATAGATCCGGTTACTTTATTTTTGTTCTATTCGATAGACGTAAATGTCAGCGTTCTATTCTACTCAAGCATCGACACAAACTTCTTAAACACAGTTTTCAGAAATCGATCCAAATAAAGATAGCATATAAACGATTTAATATGTTTTCAAATGCAACTACATAAGAATGGTATGTAATGTTTTGACTCATCGGAACACACACACACATAATCTATATAGGAGAGTTTGAATTACCTACTAGACACTATCCTCGAGTGTATTCGGTCTCTCTGTACAAGGGTTTGTCAGAGCACCATGACATGAGGATACTTCACCTTACAAGTAAACTCCGACCAAATATTCAAAATAACATAGTATTCGAAGCCCAAATAAGATCCCCTCGGCACGGCAATATACTGGCTCATACAGGGAATGGTAGTGATGTTACCTCAAGTAACACACTTAGCTGGATACTCTACCAGACAAGATGAATTTTTGTCCTGGAATCCGTTAAGACCAAGAGACCGCAAGAAAGATATACTATAACATAGTTAACTGGTCAATTGGGGAGAAGAAAATTAATGTTTTTAACTTCTGCACTAACTAAACGTTTGACAGGTAAATAGAACTTTAATGGAATATTTGAATATTTATGTATCTCACAGAGATCAAGTGGGCCCCTTTATTTCTGAGAACTTCGACTAAAGTAAAATGAAACAAAATATATAAAGTGTTTCGAAAACTGATAGCACAACATTAATCATTGTAAACATCTAACACATACAATGTGTGTGATAGTGCTCTGCTATTTCTACATATGGGAGAGATAAAAACTATCCCTGTGACAGAATCACAGGTAAAATAATTCTGGGCTTGTTGTTGCCAACATCAACAAAACAATGATAAATAAATGACACCAACAAAAATTAAAGCTATGGGACTCAGTAATTAGATCTCAGCGTTATATATATATATATATATATATATATATATATATATATATATATATATATTCCATGATAAATGCCAGTATACTGAAATCATATGCCCTTAATAGGGTTAAGATGAAAATTCATATACACTAAATGTACAAAAGCAAGGAAATTCCCAAATTTTTACACTTTTATTGTCATTAAGGGTATGACTACATATCAACCAAACCATTTCATTATCACATCACTACAGTATAAATCTCTATGCATGAGTGGATGAAGTGTGTGAGGTGCGCTGAAGAAAAATTCCTACCAGTAAAATACATAGCCTTGTTGTGCTCGCATACCCTTAATGACAATAAAAGTGTACACATTTGGGAATTTCCTTGCTTTTGTACATTTAGTGTATATGAATTTTCATCTTAACCCTATTAAGGGCATATGATTTCAGTAAACTGGCATTTTTCATGGAATATATATATATATATAACGCTGAGATCTAATTACTGAGTCCCATATAATAATGGTAATAATCCAGGTAAAAACATCCACAGGGTGGTAATCCAAAGAATTTCAACCGGATTTATAAAGAGTGCTCAATATCAAAATAGAGCTTTATATATGATAATTTTTATTTACACAGACATGTACAAAATCTGCGACACACGGGAGGGGAGGGGGTAGACATGCAAGATTTAGGTGTAAAAACGACAGTTATTTTGAACTTGAGCGGACATGCGTAATTTTAAGTTCACTGTAATATTGTGTGTAAGTGTGTATGCGTGCGTTGATACAGACCGAGATAGGGGAGGGCCCCTATCTCGGTCTGAATCAACAGACGTTTCCATTTCTCTATCTGTCTACCTATCTATCTTTCTATACATCTCTAACCTACTCTCTTCATTGTATGTCTTTATTTCCACTTTGTTTTATTTTATTTATTTATTTGTTTTGTTTTATTTTAGATTTTAGATTTTAGATTTTAACTGTTTTGATTTTTAACGGTCCTAAACCACGTGACCCCCTAAATTTTGAAATGTTAAATTTCTTTTCTTCTTCTTCTTTTTATCCCCACTTCATTCTCTCCAAATATGATCTGAGGTTAAGATCGGATTCTAACTCTGCCTGATGAGATCTCAGTTTATAGTAACTGTTGATCGATAACATCGACATGCCAGTGTCGCAGATTTTGTACATGTCTGTGTAAATAAAAATTATCATATATAAAGCTATATTTTGATATTGAGCACTCTTTATAAACCCGGTTGAAATTCTTTGGATTACCACCCTGTGGATGTTTTTACCTGGATTATTACCATTATATATATATATATATATATATATACACGACCTGTCTAAAAAGTATCCGACCTTAGACCAGAAAAATATTTCAAATACGTGACGAGATTGGGATCCGAATCTCCTTTAAAGGGGATTAGGGTCTCTACCCCGTCACGTACTTGAAATATTTTTTCAGGCCTAAGGTAGGATACTTTTTAGACAGGCCTCGTATATAGTTAGATATAAGTTGGTCTTTTAGGTGTTTTTTCCACGAGTAAAGCCAGTTTTTTGAACTAGGATGTTGTCTGGTGAATTTGCCGTTGATTTCTACCAGTTTTTTTGTTTAAAGGTTCTCCATCATATACTTTGTCGCCCGTTGTTGTTGTTTCCATTTTAAGGCTCTCATGAATCCGGTATTGGTGTCAGTCGTTGTCAGTCGTTGTGATGGTGTAAGTTCGAAATCCCACGTCGCCAGTTGTAATGGGTTTCGTTTTAAGGTTGTCGAAAAAAATCCTTAATGTTGCGGTTGATTCCCGTGTAAGTTCGAATACCTCGCTTCCATGTTTTGTGAGGTCCTTTTTAAAGTTTTTAGCGAGTTTGTCGTGCGTTACCGTGAAAGGTCGGAAAGTGGGGGAAGAGTCAAGCCAGCGTCGGCATTCCCAGGTTAGGGCGCCTCAGGCAGTATGAAATAGACTTACTCCTCCCCAAAGAAGGGAGGCAATGCCTGGAAGAGTGTTCCTCCTAGGACAACCAAGGACAGTATACCTCAGCCCGGCAGGTAAAAATCCACCGAATTGGCCCAGTTCCTGCTGGACTGATTGCCGAGAACGAATCCTCGACTGGTATTACCTCATCCCACCCCGACGTCCACACTCAACCGAACTTAAAGTGAGACTGATCCGGTTGGGGTTGAGTCAGGCATTTAATTCTCTCACCGCAGGAAAATGTGACACCACATCGGAAAAAGGGGGAAGAGTCAAGCCAGCGTCCCTAAGGTAGGGGCACTTTGGCCTAGCAAAAATAGCCTAGGCAACCCCGTCGGCATTCCCCGGTTAGCGCGACTAAGGCAGTATGCAATAAACTTACCCCTCTAAAGAAGAGAGGTAATGCATGGGAGGGTGCACCTCCCATGGCAACCAAGGACAGTATACCCCAGCTCGGCAGGTAAATGGCCACCGATTGATCCAGTTCCTGCCAGACTGATTGTCGAGAACGTCCACACTCAACCGAACTTAAAGTGAGACTGATCGAGCTGGGATTGAGTCAGGTATTTAATTCTCTCCCACCGCAGGAATATGTGACACAAGGTCGGAAAATGAGGGAAAAGTCAAGCCAGCGCCCCTAAAAGAGGAGCACTCTGGCCTAGGCAACCTCGTCGACATTCCCCCGGTCAGGGCGCCTCAGGCAGCAAGCGATAAACTTACTTCACCCCAAAAAGGGGAGGCAAGGGGTGGAGGGTGCACTTCGTAGGACAACTAAGATCATTATACGTTAGCCCGGCAGGTAAAAGGCCACCGAAATGGCCCAGTTCATGCCAGACTGATGGTCGAGAACGAATCCTCGACTGGTATTACCGTACCCCATCCCGACGTCTACACTCAACCGAACTTAAAGAGAAACTGATCGGGTTGAGGTTGATCGTCGTCAACACTGAGCAGCAGATGCTGCCAGTATTTATTGTGAATGGAAGAGTCCAAAGTCCGTTATAGGTAAAGTACCATAACAATATATATAATTTAAATGAATAAATGCGAAAGTTTTTTCCACCTATTCTAACTATGTAAACATCAACACATCTCATGCCTATTTAATTCTCTAATACGACGTAACATTTTGAAATACTGTATATATAGTAATCTGTAAACACTTACAAACACCGATAGCTATTCTTAATTTGCATAAATATGTGTAACCAGCTATTCTGTAATATACATTTGTAATTTGACTTGTCATATTTTCTTATATATACGCATTATTTTCGTCGATAGTAAAATTCCTGATGTCACTGTTGCTGTGAACAGATACTACACTTTTAATTATGTATTTGCAGAAAATATAAATTCATTTTTCATTTATTTTTCGTATTATCACCCGGACTTAGGGTTAGTAGTAGGAAGGGTGTGTGCGTTTTTGTGCCCAGAAAATTAGGTAATTTGGGCAAGGTAGGTAAATTAGGTAAGTATGGAATAAATATAGAAGTAATTCAATCATTAACAAAATATTAAAATGGCTTACTTTTTTACGAAGACACCGAAATGCATTATGATGGATAATCTCGGGCGCTTTTTCGTATTTGTCCATAACCCGTTTTTCCCAACTTTTTTACTGACCATTTTCTTTCTTTTTTCGGTGTATAATTACCTATCAGTCGCTAGAGAATTCTAGGTCTTTTGGAATTTGTTTCAAATATTTTAGATTTTATGAGGGGGATCAGTTTCCAATATAAATTTAACGTAAACTGATCCCCCTCTTTTTGACCATTTCAAATTTTAAAAATTATTTTTCAATTAGTTCGCTAGAGAATTCCGTGTTTTGAAAAAACTTTTTCAAATAGTATACATTTTAAGAGGGGGGATCAGTTTCCTATATACATTTAGCCTAGAGTGATCCCCCTCCTTTTTGATCATCTCAAACTTTTACGATTCTTTTTCTGTGTACTGTTAACTATCATGTCGCTAGAGAATTCCGGGTTTTGGGGAATTTTTCTTTGTAGAGTTTAGGAGTGAGATCAGTTTTATCTTCCCTTTGGTAACATTTATTTATTGCCTATTTGTTTTGTTTCTTTCTACCCCTTTTTTGTTCTGTTGGCTATTGCAACTTATCGCCAACAGTTTTTTTTTCTGTCTACGATTAGCTATCATGTGTTCGGACCGAGGGTCGTGTTCCCCCGATTATAAACGTGCAAAGTTGAATCAAGCAATGTTGCATGCAAAGACAGAGTAATAATTAACAAACAAAAATGAAGTAGTTCAAATAACGTTTATTGAACGTGTGTGTACGTGGAATGATGAAGTGTGTGATGTATGCATGTGTGTCGATGGAAAAACAGTTCTTGAAAAGGTATAAGAAGAAATGAATCCGGCGAGGGGAAAGTCTTTGAAAGCCGTACCCAAAGAAAACGAGTTGAGAACTCTTACCGTTGTTTGACCACGTGTTGACGGAAGAAACGTGTGTTGGTAGTTGGTATTCCGATGCCGTTTGAAAAGAAAAGCGTTAGACGAAACGTTAGTGTATTAGCGTCGTTCTGTCGACCAGAGAAGAGAGAGAGAGACGGAGCGCAGGTGCCAGCATACTTCTGTCGAGGCTGGTGAAGAAGAGAGAATTTCCGTTTTGCACCGGCTCTTATAGTCCGAAGGGCAGATAACTCTGGTGTCGCTTTACGGCGCCACCTGTCGGTGAAAAAGCGCCACCTACCGGCAAACCGGTGTAGTTATGTTTTGAAAGGATGAGGTAACTGCTACAAGGACTCCCCCCCAGATTGAAAAATATTGAAAATATTATTCAATATGAACAGTTGTAGATGAGAAGCATTCTTTGTGGGTATGTCTGTTTTGCTGTTGAAGATTAGAAAAAGTAGTGTGCACGCTACTTATTTCTGTATCTGTATTGAATGATTGATCGCAAGTGTGTCTGCGGAATTGAGTGTTTGTAACACATGTGGATCTGCGTGTTTGCATGCACTTGGGTCTGCATCAAGTTTGAGCGCAAGTGAGTTTGCGGTCGAAAAATGCTGAGTGCAAGCGAATTTGCACTTGTTGGTGGCGTTGTTCATGTTGATTAGTCTGCGTGATGCAGAGCTGATGAACGAACGTTGAAGTCAGTGTTGTCCGGTGCTTGGGTCTGCGCGGTTGTTGATGAGTGAGCACAAGTGGGTCTGTGCGGTGTTGATGAGCGAACACAAGTGAATCTGTGCTGTTGTTGATGAATGAGCACAAGTGGGTCTGTGCAGTTGTTGATGAATGAGCACAAGTGAATCTGTGCAGTTGTTGATGAATGAGCACAAGTGAATCTGTGCAGTTGTTGATGAATGAGCACAAGTGAGTCTGTGCGATTTTGATGAATGAGCACAAGTGAGTCTGTGCAGTTGTTGATGAATGAGCACAAGTGAATCTGTGCAGTTGTTGATGAATGAGCACAAGTGAATCTGTGCAGTTGTTGATGAATGAGCACAAGTGAGTCTGTGCAATTGTTGATGAATGAGCACAAGTGAATCTGTGCAGTGTTGATGAGTGAGCACAAGTGAGTCTGTGCAATTGTTGATGAATGAGCACAAGTGGGTCTGTGCGGTGTTGATGAATGAGCACAAGTGAGTCTGTGCAGGTGTTGATGAATGAGCACAAGTGAGTCTGTGCGGTGTTGATGAATGAGCACAAGTGAGTCTGTGCAGGTGTTGATGTTGTTCATGTTAATTAGTCCGTGTTGTGGAGCTGATGAACAAACATCTAGTTGTTGAGATTGGTGGTACACTATGGTCAAAATCGGATGCACAAATGTCTGCAAGTGAGTTAGCAGGTCCAGGTACAAGTGGATCTGTACTGGCGTTGGTGCACGTCGTTCGAGTTGATGTGTCCCCAGTTGATCAACGAACGTCCAGTTGTTGAGTATTTAGTCGTGCTTGTGCAGTTGTACTCATTTTGAACTGGTGTGATTTCTTCCATAGTGTCGTCAGTGAGGTCCGGAAATGTTTGGTGCTTGATGAATATCCGGGAAAAATGTGGTTGTTCAAGTTGTGTTGAAGATTGTTGGTAGGCCTTGAAGGGTGATGTTGTTCGTGTTTGTCGTCATGTGTTGGTCGTTTTGTAGTTTTCTTTTCCTTTATATATATATTTCCAACACGTGGGTAGAAAGGAAAAAGAAAAAAAAAAAAAAATAGAGCCGTAATTTGTTTCACACACGGGATGACGTTTTTTGTTTTCGTTTTAGTTTGTTTGAATGTTCGTTTCCACGTAGAGAAAGAATGGTGGCTTCTCTTTCCTTTGTTGTTGAAAAGAAAGAGAAAAAAAATCGTATTTTCTTTTTTTTTTTTTGTTTGAATTTTCATTTCCACGTGGTCCGAGAGATAAAAAATGGCGTTATTTTAAAATTTTTTTTATCAACACGTTGTCCGGAAAAAGATGGCGGCATTTTTGAATTTATTTTATCAACACGTGGTCATGGCAAGGGGTGGAGGCATTTTTTGAATTTTTTTTTTTCTCAACACGTGGTCACGAAAAAGATGGGCAGCGTGAGCGTTTGTTTTCTTTTGTTTTCTTTTTATCTCCACGTGTTCAAAACAAAAGAAAATGGCGTCTTGTAAAGTCCTTCTGTTCGTCGAAAAAGAAGTAAAAAAGGATTGGCAAAAGTTTGTCTTTTTCTTTGTATATATTTTTCCGACACGTGGGTGAAGAAAGAGAAGAAGAAAAAATGAAATTGTAACTTGTTTTATACTCGGAGAAAGCCGAGAAATGTTTTTGGTTTTTCTTTGTTTGGGTATTTCCGCGTGGCCAGGAAAAATGGCTTCTTTTTTTTTGTTTGTTTGTATATTTCTACCACGTGGGTAGAAAAAAAAAGGAAAAAGATGGATGCGTAATTCGTTTCACCACGAAAGAAAAAACGAGAAATGATATATTTTCTTTTTGTTTTTGTACGAAATTAATTACCCTGCCCCATACAACAAAGCTTGCACGTTGGGTCACCAATGTTCGGATCGAGGGTCGTGTTCCCCCGATTATAAACGTGCAAAGTTGAATCAAGCAATGTTGCATGCAAAGACAGAGTAATAATTAACAAACAAAAATGAAGTAGTTCAAATAACGTTTATTGAACGTGTGTGTACGTGGAATGATGAAGTGTGTGATGTATGCATGTGTGTCGATGGAAAAACAGTTCTTGAAAAGGTATAAGAAGAAATGAATCCGGCGAGGGGAAAGTCTTTGAAAGCCGTACCCAAAGAAAACGAGTTGAGAACTCTTACCGTTGTTTGACCACGTGTTGACGGAAGAAACGTGTGTTGGTAGTTGGTATTCCGATGCCGTTTGAAAAGAAAAGCGTTAGACGAAACGTTAGTGTATTAGCGTCGTTCTGTCGACCAGAGAAGAGAGAGAGAGACGGAGCGCAGGTGCCAGCATACTTCTGTCGAGGCTGGTGAAGAAGAGAGAATTTCCGTTTTGCACCGGCTCTTATAGTCCGAAGGGCAGATAACTCTGGTGTCGCTTTACGGCGCCACCTGTCGGTGAAAAAGCGCCACCTACCGGCAAACCGGTGTAGTTATGTTTTGAAAGGAGGAGGTAACTGCTACACATGTTGCTAGAGAATTCCGGGTTTTTTTTTCGTCATATATTTTAGATTTTTGAAGTTTCTCCATAATTGCCAGTGGATGTCGCCATTCATACGTGAAGACAGATCGATGTGGCACTGACGTTTTGTCTTGGCTAGCCTTCGGCGCCATGTTATACCAAAAGACCGCTTATTGGGGCGAAATTTGGCTTCTTGTTGCCATAGCTTTTATAGTTCGATTGTGTCTCTCTATGATTTCATTGCCGCTTGGACGGTAGGCTGATTTAAAATATTGCCTAACACCCCACTTCTCACATAGCTCTCTAAAGACCTCCGAGCGAAAGGACATCCCGTTGTCCATTAGGACCTCTTCAACTGCCCCCTCTCCATAAACACCTCCTACACAACTCTCTTTATCTCTTCTGCTGTTTCTGTTCTAATTTTTCGCCATATTGCTACTCTCCTAAGTCCACAGTCGATCATAGTTCATGGCTGTAATGCGTGATATCAATGGCCAGTCGCTTCCAATTGTCTGTTACATGCAGCTCTCCTTTTTACATGCCTGGATGGTGCAGAGACAATGGACTGACACTCCCTACAGTGTTTAACTACATCCTGAGCATCTTCCATTGCGATGTTTGGATTCACTTTTCTTACCAGATATAACGTTCTCTCCTTACCAAAATGATGCATATTATGCAGGTGCTTTATTTTATCTACTATACAGCACACCGGAGCCACATCTTTCTTCTATCGTAGCCAAGCCTTCTTCACTCTGGTCAGCACGTCTGCCTTGTTTTTCTGTGATGGAACCAATGGTACGGTTTCTCTCAGTTTTCATTCTCTGATAAAATCTCCAAGTGCCCCGAGTACACGCTTGATAAGCATCTCAGCTGCTCCTTTGGTCCTGATCCGTTTATCTCCCGACACTTCTGACTTAATCCACTATGCCACTGTTGCCGAGTCCGTTCTAATGTCCACTGCTTGTAGACCCCATTTCAAAGCCAGGTTGATGCTTTTCATTGTGGCTTCGAGCTCCGCAACATTGATGTGGGCGCTATCATTCTTCTTTAATAGCTAGGCAGTATCTTCAGCAGTTACACCTATTTCCAACAATGCCCATAATGCCAGGCTGCTAGCGTCGCTCCATATTACTCCTTCCGGGTCCCTTATTACGTGCCATTCTCCTTTTACAGGGTCAACCTTTTTTTACTTCCGCGATCACTTCCTTTGTCATGTGCAACACCTTTGGGTCAATTTCATTCTCCCATCGGTCAATATTGGTCTGTCTTTTAATAAAGCTGCATGCAGTCCGCAGCCATCCGACTATGAGATAATGACCAACCAACTTCCCGCACACTGAAAAAAGTTCTCGCTTAGTTAGGCCATCCGTGACTTCAGGGATTTAGTTCCTTCTTTCAAATATCAACTTTCCTGCCTTATTCCACTGTAATTTCAATCCAAGAGCCATTTCATTTTCTAACGCCTCTGATTGCTTAGCTGTCAGTCCATATGTTTTGACATGGTCTCTCACCCTTTCCGCAGTCACTTCTGTCTCGTCAACCAGTACATCGTCGATATAAGAACAGCTGGCTCTTTTCACTGCATCGTCTTTGGACAACACGGTCTTAAGCACTGCTGTCATAATTTTCGATGCAGAATTCAGTCCAAATCCTAGTGTGGTCAAGCAATAAATCTGACCTTTATATTCGACTAATTGATACTGCCATAGATTCTAGTCAACATAGATTTTGGTTTCTCGCGGTTTTTTCCTCCACCCCCTCATGACTTCTTCACATACGTCTATTCCATCTTTAGCGTGGCAGGTTACGGAAGTCCAATACTGGCCTGGCTTTCTTCTTGGTAGACTAAACCACTGTCATGAGTAGCAGAATTCCTGACCATGGTATTAAAATTGCGTCCTCGATCTACCTCTAAACTTACTTCTCGAACTGTAGTCTTAGCTATCCTTTTAGCGTGCTTTCGTAGCAGGCAACGGTCGGTCCAGCGGTCCATTGTCACTCTAATGTCCACTCGTCACCACCAAAATGAGCTCGGAAGTCCCCATCCTCAATCTGACATGGCTTTGGTTTTGTCAGCTGGATGACATTATTACTGTTCGCGCTTCTTGCCATTCTAGTTACATACTGCTTGCCGAACTTCACCTCACCTTTAGCAATTGTAGCTCCTACCAGTCTGTCGATAACATACAGGCTCAGTATCACATCAATTCCCCAACGAGCGTATCCAGCACAATTACTCGGAGTCGTAGCGGTATACTTCTTACTAGAATCTCTGCATCAGTCTCTCCACAACACTTCACCTCTCTGCCATCTACTGCTCTAATATTTCTGGGTCCATCCCAAAAGTTGGCGAATGCAATAATCAAAGGGTGGGATGATCAAACAAGTGATGCCCTCCTCACCCGAATGATTGCAGAAAGTTTTAAGAGAGCAACGCACGAGGACCCGACCCGAAGAGAGTGGTGTGTAAATGGAGAAGAAATGAATGTATGGGTTGACGCTAGTTCTACTAGCGTTGGAAGTCCTGTTGGAGAAGAATGGAGCCATTTTGGAGAATGTCTGTTGGTTGCAGCCTGCGAACACCGCTCAGCACATCAACCTTGCTGAGTTAGATGCTGTGATGAAGGGCGTTAACCTAGCACTACAGTGGCAGGCAATACGTTTGCACTTGCATACTGACTCGCTTTGCGTCTATCACTGGGTGCCCGACACGCTGACTGGGAAAGCAAGAATACGCACCAAGGCAGCAAGCGAGATGTTGATAAGACGATGGTTAGGCACCTTAAAGACACCTCTGTGAGTATGGTCTGGTAGTCAACGTAACATTAGTCCCGTCATACTGAAATCATGCTGATCAGCTGACACGAGTGCCTCGCAAATGGTACGATGCAATGAAGGTGGGTGCCGAGCCTGTTCATCAAACATACGCTGCTACAGTGAGTGCGATGAGCCAGCAGCAGATAGAAAACATCCACATACAGATCGGGCATCCAGGCATCAAGAGGACTCTGTATTTCGTGAGGCGCGTAAACCCAGCAGTGACCAGATCAGAGGTGAAACAAGTCATCTAGCACTGTGAGATGTGCCAGTCAATTAACCCAGCACCAGCACGGCAGCGAAAAAGACGACTGGAAGCAAATGACGCATGGCAAAGGGTGGGAATGGATATCACACATTATAATGGCAACCACTTTCTTACTTTCATCGACTGTGGACGAACCCGTTTTGCGGTTTGGCGACCAATGGCATGCCAAGACTCGGCAAGCGTTATTCGATAACTACTGTCCGTCTTTTACGAAAGAGGAGCACTGCATGAAGTTTTGGCCGATATCGACCCAGCATTTTGCAGCCATCAAGTAAGACAGTCTTTATGTGAATAGGGAGTTCAGTTGCGATTGCGATGCGATTACGTACCATCAGGCAATGGAATCGCAGAAAGAAGCCACCACAACATAAATAGAATTGCTGCCAGGAAGAAGTGCTCTGTTGGGGAAGAAACATACGTGTACAATGTTGCGCTGAAGGATGGCGTGTCCCCAACAACCGCACCCGCGAATGCCATCTACACATACCAGATTCGGGTAAAAGGAATCAACATTGAGAATATGGACGGGCCATATGATGTGGGAGATCATGTCTGGGTGAAACCGCCAAGCTGTCGATGTACCACCAAATTTAAACGGGACAGGTGACTGGCATGGTCAGTCAGCAATCAGTCCTGGTTGACGGAATCCCACGTCACATACGCGATCTCCGCCCTGCTTTGAGGGCGGACCATTAAACCACTGGGGAAAGTAATGAGTTGTCTGGCACTGAACTATTCATGGGCAACGCCAGTGATCCTCATGAGAACGAAGCCGCGAGTTCGGAAGCGGAAACTCCGTCAGACGATTCAGAAGCGGAAACTGAGGTTCATGTCCCACTTCGAAGAAGCGCACGAATCAAAAGGCAACCACCAACCTGCATCATGTGTGATCATGATGTTGGGTGGGGTGTAGCAGCCATCATGCAGGTCCATAGGGAAAACGAGTTGACGTTGCGTCGTGTATTGTCCATCAGGAATTGAACCCAGAATGTTCCGGTTAGAAAATAGAAAACTTGTAACTTTTGTCACGTGACGAGAGTTCACGTATGCAAATAAGATTTGGTTTGCATTGGCTAATTTCTCGTTGTGATAAACAGAGTAGAGACGTCGCTCTAGTGACAGGGTAGAGAAAGGTTGACGTTGTGACTACGTCGAGTGCTGAGAGAGATAGAGAGAAAAGGAGAGAGAGAGAGAGAGAGAGAGTTAATGAGAAAAAGGAAAAGGAATTGAATTTTTCACTAGACGTTTGGTCGTTAACACTCGTGTTGGACTATTGTTAGTAAAAAAGAACAGAAAGAATAATTCGGCGTCCCGTTTGAAACTCTTCCCTACACGGTAACATAATCGGCATACGCGGACACCCTGACTCGCGCACCAGCAGGTAGAGCGATACTCTAGCTTCCCCTTTCCTCAGCTTGCGAATGAAGGGTTTCAACGCGATAACGTAGTATAGAGGAGACAGTGCACACCTCTGACGTACCGACTGAGAAACAGCAAGTGATTCCGCTCGCATCCCGTTTACCTGCACCACAGCCGCCGGGCGGCGATACAGCATGGAGGTCCATCTGCGGAAGCCTCTAAAACAGATCCCAAAGAACCGATGGTCGACCGTATCAAAAGCTTTGGACTGATCTAAATTGATCAGCGCGCTGTTCATCCAAGTCATACAATTTAAAACATATTCAGGAAAGACATCCAAGATGTTGATTGAAAAGTGATCCAAGTGGTGAATGGTAGTCCAAAACCGAAACAATTATCCAAGCGGGAAACCTGTTTGCAATCGATGCAGTAAATGACAGTGAAAAATGTATCAAAATATATGTAAATTAATAAAACGATAAAGAAACCAAATTGTATGACTCGGATGAACTGTATAGCTTTAACAAAAAAGTATGTTTTGGGCTGATATATTTGATGTTTTATATACTTTTATGTATTTTTATATATATTTTTTATATATTTTCAAAGTTTAATTTTTATTATCTGCAGTAATGTCATTGCGGTAATGGTTCTCTGAGGAGAAGAATTTTCTTTGAAAACTCATGAGTTAAGGACTTTAAGGTACTTTGCCTGAACATTGAATTCTAATAAAATTTGATTCGCACCTTATTTTATTACTTCATTATATATATATATATATATATATATATATATATATATATATATATATATATATATATATATATATATATATATATATATATGCAATAGGAAGTTAGATTTCAGTAACCATGTCTTTATTTACCTTTCAAGAAATCTAAATATTTGACGGACCGTTTCGTCGAGACATGGGCAACCATAATATACAATTATATATATGATGGATTTTCTATAAGTGCGACTTTTCAGAAGGAAAGTGCCCCCCCCCCCCCGCCAGTTGTGTCCAGTAAAAACAGAAAAAAAAGTAATAACAACACTTACATTGTTAAAGCATTCAAAACAAAAACATATGGTTCTGTTTACTTTTTGGATACCAAATTTAATACTAACGAAGCAAGCAAAAGATACGTATATTTTACTGAAATATCAGGTCGTCAAAAGCCCGAAGGAAATAAGGAGAAAGAATGTAAAATGAAATTAGAATATATATATATATATATATATATATATATATATATATATATATATATATATATATATATATATATATATTCAGAATGTCTCTCCTTTAGATTCAGTTCGAAATGGTCATCGTTGGTAATGCGTTACTTAAATGCACTTTATTTACTTGCCTCCCCACGAGGGGAAATTAAACATAAGGCTGGTTTTTAATGTATGGATAACTATCTGACCAAAACGGGCACTCTGGATAGACAAAAATATAAATTACCGAAACTGAGACAGATTTCTATTCTCAACTATTTTGACTAAAAAGCACAACAGATGCTACACTTTGATTTCAGCTTGAACGCCGAGTTACTCGAGTTTACGTTCAGAAAAATGCCCGTCAATTCCTATGGTGAACAGTGGTCATGTCTGACAACATGACGAAGAACTATGCCGCGTCCATATGTGTGCGCCTTTTTTTATGTATGTATACGTGCGTGTGCGTGTGCGTATGTATGTACGTGTATGGTTTTGTATGTGCGCACGTGTATATTTGCGTCAATTTACATTCCTATATGTGTACTTGCTTTCACGTGTGTGTATATATTTGTGTGCGCGCACGAGGGTGTGCGTATGTTTTTTGTGCGCGTGGGTATGTAAATGCGTATACTTATGTGTGTACGCGCGTTTCTTTCTGTGTGTTTGCGTGTATTTTTGTGTATGCACATATCACCCTCTCTTTCTGTTTACGCGCGTGTCTGTGTTTTGTGTATGCACGTATGTGTGTCTCCCTCTTCCCCCTCTCCCTGTACGCACACGCGTGTGTATTTGTGTGTGCGCGCGCGTTTGTAAGTGTGCGCGCGTGCGTTCACATGATCAGTTTTTCATCGAAGTGATCTGACACGTGACAAGATGGCCGAAAACGCATCAAAAGTAACCTGAGAAGCAGTAACAACATTTCTAATCCGAGCAAAGCAGATCGGCCATGTTTGGTTGTCCTCCTATTGATTTGCACTTCCCATTAAATCAGCCTCAACAAGGGGAAGTAATTCTTGTCGCTAACAGCGTTCCAAAACACACAAAAAAAGACAAACAAAAAAAACAACGATGCGAATCTTACGATATTAAAGGTAGTAAAAGCAATTAAAAATGATAAAGATTAAAGTTTTAAAAAATAATTTAAAATTGCAGATCAATTTCTCAGAAATGTAATTTTTAAAAATACTTTATTTGGCGTTCAGATAATCAATATTCATTTCTGCCTAAACATAAAATATGTTGAAATAATTCTAACAAAGTAGCAATACTTCATTTTGAAATTACACCATCTCAGCAAATATGAAAATCGAAACACGGTAATTTAATTGTTTTTTGTTTTCCGACAATCAACCCTTTTTAGGTGATTTAATGCCGAAGTACAATTCACCCTTTGTAAACAATGAATTGTATGCAGTTAGTTTAATATAAGTGACTATTTTATCCATAGCTGGAGGGGGGAATTAAGGGTTCATATCTTTTCTGAGAGCATTAATGGATTTGATAGGATTTGAACTCGCATAGCCGATTTTATAATCTGTAACATTAAAAATTAGGCGCTTTGAACATTGAAAGCGGTATTTTTAATTGATAGTTTGGGAAAAGAATCATCGTTTTTTCTTTAGAAAATATGAAAATCTTTCTCTTAGCGAAGTTTCATTTGACGAAAGTTCAAAATTAAAAAAAATAAAATGAAATAAATATAATGTTTATTGCAAACATTCACGTTCTTTGAAATCTCAGAATTAAACATTGTTTTTTCGAAAAATATATATCTATTATAATAATAGAAAAATATGTCGATTATAATAAAAAATAATGCACTGTTTATGTGTTTATATATTTATATTTTGTTTGTAATATCAAATTAATTAAAATAAAGGAAGCAAATGACCTGCTACTAATTGGGTTGTTTGTGGGAATCACTAGAAATTAGTCTAGCCCCTGTGTATGGGGGTTGAAGCATCCGTACAAAATGTGATTTTTATGGGTCCCATCGATATTTTAATATTGTGAGCTTTGATTATAATATATATATATATATATATATATATATATATATATATATATATATATATAGTGCAGGGTTGAATGGTTTCGATGGGGATCCGAGTAAGAGAGCTTAATGTACTTGTTAACAGAGCAGGAATAAATCTAAATGAAATAAACTAAACACACATTAGGGCTGTCCGCATTATAAATTATTTCGACATAGATGGGTCTCATCAGACGCGTGCACAGCCATTTTTAGGAACTGAATTATCATTGTGATGTGGGCTATTGAAGAGGTTTTTGTTTGTTTGAAATAAAATACTTACCTCATTGAATAGATAAGTCCGTTGAGTGGACACTGGCTGGCTGTTATCTTTCGTGGATGTTTCGGGTAGTAATTCTCTGGGATGACTGAGAAAGACCGGCATCTAAGATTTTCGGTCAACATTAGAGGTCAGTCAGAGCCGGCCCTCGGCTAGAGTTGGAATTGGCCGTCTGGACGTGGGGCAGTTAGTTTATTTTTTTGGAGGCTGGCAGTTAGTTGTATCTGTGCGCCTCTCCAAGCAAGGTGGACTCTTGGGGCTCTTAGTTAAAGGATGTGTTGATTGGACATATATTTTGATTTGGTCGAGCAAAGATCGCATTTTACAAGTCTGCTATTATATTAAAGAAAACAAGTACCATCGTAACCTCCAAAGAAAATGAACATTTTTAATTGTATTTAAACTGGAGTTATGGTTTGATTTGGAGCGATAATTCTTTGTCGCAGCACTGACTGAATCGAACAACAACTTTTGACCGACGCAGCGAGTGGACGACCACGGCCTGTGCAGTGGACGCACACCCACAAGATGCTCATATATATATATATATATATATATATATATATATATATATATATATATATATATATATATATATATATATATATACGTAATCACATTTTGGATAATTGGAGAAAATCATTAAAACATGTTCGCTTTAAATACAAGGTTACCCGCCCCCAATGCCATCCATGTTAACGTCTGTAAAATCTTTAATAATTGCGCATTTTTGTCTGTAATATTTCATGCTAAGGAAGAAGAAGAATTGCAAGAAAGATTAAAGTAGAATAGTTTTGAAAATACTTTGGACATTTTGTATAGAATTTTGCTTTGGTGATTATGCAAGCTCGATCTAAGAGAAAAAAAATCGATGTCGCCAATATTCAGACAAAACCAAAACCAAACGCATGTACAGGTGTGTTTACGAATACAGGGCACAAAGAACAACCCTAAACTTACAGGGCACAAAGAACAACCCTAAACTTACAGGGCACAAAGAACAACCCTAAACTTAACCACTAAAGGCAACAGAGCCACTCATCATGGTAGGCCATATAGCTCTATATCTTCAGTCTATATTGATGCAGATAACAATCACGTTGACACACCGTTTCCGTTAGATCACAGAAGTAAAGCGATGTTGAGTCTAGTCAGTAACAAAATGGGTGACCATTTAGGAATATCCCAGGTACTGTTTGTGGGAGAGCTTTTGTTTCAAGTCGTCCTGCATTCTCTTTGCCAATGGAATCAAGCAATGTCGATTCAGGAGAGTTCTGGTGAGGGATTGCGTAACCCTTGCTACACACAGAGGATCCTTTAGAGACTCAGTTGGTCACAGTTCACGGAAGTCGTTCCGGTATTACGGCCAATAACTTGGCATTCCTTGAGAGTCTATAAGCACAATTCTAGTGCAGTTCTAGGCTTTTGTATATGTTTACCAAAATTTGGAGAAAAAAATACCTCGTATCCATGATCACTTCATCTCTATATATAAATTCAATCTTCGCCTAGTCGTGATTTATTATGAATCATGTGTACACCTTTACTGTTAAGAAAAATCTCTTTAAACCCATTTCAAATCTTGGCGACTTACAGCATGAAGACAGGTAGAAAAAGTTGAAGCCGATGTTCACCGTTTTTATCGTCCGGTGAATTCTCTCAAGTGTTCCTTTTGGGGAAGGGGCCTTAATTGTAATTAGTATTATTTAAATATAACTTGATTACTGATTACAGAGGTTGCATATTTATCTGTTTCTTTGCCCTATTAGTTTTTAGGAGTGATGGTGTGTAGTATAAAATTAGAATATAGGATATTTCATCTCATATATTCTCATGGCGACGCATATGATGGGCACGTTCTCCATCACGGGTGACGCTATCGTCGGTAAGTATTTTCTTTGGTAGACATGATGGTCAGACATAAACGGGAAAGAAGAAGACAACGAAAAGAGAACAATGAATGATAAGAAAACGACTGCATTTACATATATGAACATATATTTATTCTCTCACAGAAAGTCTGTCAACAGACATGATACACAAGGGGGTACGATTTAACAGAAATAATAACGAAGACATAAGTCTACGTTAACAGTTTCTAACACAATCGAGAATATACATGACTTGCCGGGTAACCACGCGAGAGCTTGAGCTTGTAACATGATATACAACTTACTTGTACAGAGAAGGTGTCATGTTAAAATTGATAACTGGTTAAGGTCCTATCCCAAATGCATCAGAAGCCAATTCACATGCAGACGATGGAAAGCCAAGCGATGTCTGTAGCCATGTATAAAATGGAGATCTTGGTCAAGTGCGTCAGTTTCAACGTATGACATGGAATGAGGGAATCCGCCAATTTCCAATATCGCATTACGCATATGCGAGTCTTTTTTGTACTTCAAAAAGTGAAGATTTAATTTTCACCATGGTCAGTATAGATCAAGGGCGATAAATTAAAATTGATTTAAGAATGGTAATTCTATTTATACTTAGCCAACAAAGACATTCATAAGAATTATGGTTTCTATTCTGGTGAAAAACAAAAGAGAATATCTTGTTTCAAAGAATGCACGTCAATAGAATTGGTCTGGAATAGGGAGCAACTGACCGCCGATCTTGTGACATCGGCGATCAAACCGAGAAGAGATAATGGAGGAAGTGAGCTTCCATGTCACGTGCTTTATATAGGTGACCACGTGACTAAATCAACCCATAGTTGAATCAAACAATGTAAACCACCTTGTGGTCATGTGATCTACGACTCCCCGTAAAGGGAAAACCAGAGCCAACACATTCAAACAGCTCCTTTATGGACGCAAGTTTGAATCTTATATTTCCTTCGCTGAATGTTCAATGATTTTGACCGCATCAATAGCAGAACTGTTCTAGCTAAATAGCTGAAATTGTGCTTAGTCTCCTTTACGGCATATTGACACGTACGTGGGTTATTTAAGGCTGCGATACAATACTCATTGTATACGATTAATTGAACTCAAGCTGCTATTTTACCCTTAGCTGGAAATTAAAGGCTCATACTGTTAAATACTTTTTAAGCATTATCTAATCTCGAGGTGTGAATATATTCCCTTGATTTATTTCTCGGGAAGAAGGCGACGACATTAAACTAGATTCCAATTACTTACCTAAATCGCGTTCCAATTAATTAATAGGAAGTTGCTTTTGCCTTAGTATCTAGTCATCATCAGTCATTGCTCACTGGCAATAGCAAGTGGTGTTTTCTGGAGCCTGGATGACAAAAAGTCTCCCGAAATTTCCAGCAAACTCCGCCATTTTTGATAACCGTTGCAAAGCGTTATAGCAACAGTTGTTTACCAATGATTCATCGCTGAAAACGACCGTTAACTTTCTCTGGAATTTGAGTTCCAATACGCTTCCCTAAGATTCCAGAACTCTTCCGGTGGAGGTCTGGGTGGTGCTCTACCTCCTCGGTCTTTTTATCCTCTTTGGTCCTTCATGGCAATTGTGTGGCGGAGACTGGTGCCACCACGCGCGTTTGTGTATATATGTTTTTTTTAATGTTTAATGTGTGTGTCAGGATTATTATTATTATTATCATCATCATCACCACCAACTCAAGAGTTTTCACACAGGTCATCATACGTGATTTCTCACTGATAATAACCGCTGGTGTTCCCTGGAGTCTGAGTGTTAATAAGTCTCGACAGATTTCCAATACTCTCCACCTCTTTCGATAACCATTGCAAATTAATTTGCGTAATCGCAACAGCCGATTACCATTGATTCATCTCTGGCAGTGACCATTGGTCTTCTCAGGGATTTGAGTGGCAGGCCCCAGTACTCTCCGTACACTTCCAGTGGAGGTCTGATTCGTGCTCCCCCCTCTGTCTTTCTATCTTCCTTGCCCCTTCACGACTATTGTGTGTGATATCAGCTGAGGCTGGTGCCATCACTTTTTTTTGGAGGGTAGGGGACATTTTTTTATTATTATTATTATTATTATTATTATTATTATTATTATTATTATTATTATTATTATTATTATTATTATTTGCTTTTGTTTGTTATTTCTTTTTTGGAGGTTTCCGTTTTTAGTTTCCAAACTTTTAAAAATATTGCACTAAACATTTACAACTTCTATCAAATATTTCATCAGATAGTTACTCAAAATATTTATAAAAGATGCCCATCGCACTTAGAAATGCCATTAATATTTTGAAAGTTTCAATTAAATCATTCTTCTCTTTGCGAGTAAAGTAGTTAATCCTAATTTTCCCAATTCCTCTTAATATTTTATTCTTTTTGATTCATTTTGTCATACTTTTTTATATGCGTTGGGACTTTGCGCCTACTATTTCTCAGAGCCTTACATTTATTTAGTTTATATGCTTTTTGGATTATTTAATGTCTATAAACACGACATATTGTGACTAATTCGTTGTATATTATTACTTAAACACAGATAGATGAAGATATATATATATATAAATAGAGAGAGAGAGAGAGAGAGAGAGAGAGAGAGAGAGAGAGAGAGAGAGACAGAGAGACTAAGAGACAGAGACAGAGACGGAGACACAGAGAGAGATTATTATATATCGCTACATCTTTAAACAGATCTTCCTTCTGCGCTTCAAAATAGGAACAAACGCAAATTCTCACCAATATTCGCTGATGATGTCACTGGTTTCACATTCTTACTTCCGTTTCTCTATTCATACATATGTAAAATTTAACTTAATGAACTTTCTGACATTTGCTTTCTCTGTTCATATGTGACTTCTAAGTCACCCAATATACAACAAAATCTTTACATTTCACTTTATGTTGACAATGCAACCGAATACTCAAAGGTACACGATTTTCAAAGCACAATGGTTGAATATATCAGGGCCGAAAATATATTACCAATAATACATATTATCAATAATGCGTGTAAAATATATTGCACATTTAAAAGTGATCTCGTGGTGATGCGAGTAAATATCGACTTCGAAGAGTGTTAACACTAGTTAAAACGTTCGCGTAATTCTTTGGCAAAGAAAATAAGTTGTGAGCACGAAAAAGACTTGTTCTTTGTGCTGTCTGCAGACAAAAGTAGCATTGATTAGTAATTAGACTTTGCCATCTCCTAATTCTAAGCTATCCCTGCCTGTCAGAACCTGCATGTCATAAACTGCTTTCTTTTATAAAACTGCTTGTCATAAACTGCTTTCTTTTATAAAACTGCTTGTCATAAACTGCTTTCTTTTATAAAACTGCATGTCATAAACTGCTTTCTTTTATAAAACTGCATGTCATAAACTGATTTCTTTTATAAAACTGCATGTCATAAACTGCTTTCTTTTATAAAACTGCATGTCATAAACTGCTTTCGTTTATAAAACTGCATGTCATAAACTGCTTTCTTTTATAAAACTGCATGTCATAAACTGCTTTCTTTTATAAAACTGCTTGTCATAAACGGCTTGATTTTATAAAACTGCATGTCATAAACTGCTTTCTTTTATGAAACTGCATGTCATAAACTGCTTTCTTTTATAAAACTGCATGTCATAAACTGCTTTCTTTTATAAAACTGCATGTCATAAACTGCTTTCTTTTATAAAACTGCATGTCATAAACTGATTTCTTTTATAAAACTGCATGTCATAAACTGCTTTCTTTTATAAAACTATGTTACCTTTTGACGAGGTTGCCCAGTGATGACATGGCAGCTGTTTTTATACGAACCGAAGTTCGCTTTCCAACAGACTAGGGCTGTCGCGACAGCATCAGGCCCTCTTCTGTCGGGATGAAGTATAGTTCATCTCGGTCCTAGGAGGTCCACCATCCTAAGCAGTACTTCCCCGTCTTGTTGAAGGAAGTTATTTTTGGTAGCTATTTTTGTAACCAGGCAGGGGGGAGTTTTCCCACCTTCCGACCTTGTGCTACATCTTGCTTTAGAGAGAATCAAGTAAACACATCAGTGGTGACTTTGTTCGTAGACATAT
>OY744534.1:31044441-31351941 GCA_963556195.1 Sepiola atlantica
TTACATGCCATCAACCCTAACCCTAACCCTAACCGCCGTAACACTATCATACAAACTTTTTATGCTCTTATCTCTCACATACAAAACGCTAATCGCTTATTGAAAGAAGTAAATAGCCAGCATTTCACTGCAAACATCTCTAATGTTGTTTACATAAGCTGAATGCCGTTTCCTTTCATTACGATTCTTTTCCTGTTTATTTCTCCATCCGGTTCACTGTTGGCTTGTGTTCTTGTTCAGTGTTTCTCAACCTCATTTTGGTCGTGATCCCCCTAACCCTAACCCTACCCCTTCAATCAAATGCGAGTTATTTATGGCCCATCCATGCTCCTGTTTACTTGCCGCCACACCAAAGCAGAGTAAGACTCAAGGTCGGTTTTTAATGTGAGGAAAATCCAGTTTCCACAAGAAAAGCACTCTGGATTGAGACTAAAATAAAAATTGCCTCAGTCTAGAAGAATTTTTTCTTCACTCACTGAGGACAGAAAATGATTAAGTGCAGTATCAGAACAGATTTGACACTTTGATCTTAAACAAGCTTATTCATGACAACGTGAGTTCTTATCACCCTCCCTCGCTCACCCCTCAACTCACCCAGGGAAGTAATGTGGATAGTATTATGACACCAAAACACTAACTCCGGTTGTGAGTCATAGAATAATATTATTTGGATTAATATTTTATTTGAATACACTTATTTGTTTACCCAAAATATTTATTCGCAAACAAGTGAACTCCAGTTAACGGTGATAATTACAGAAAGTAAAATTACAGAAATAAAAAAAATAAAAGACAAGTTGATGAAAACATTTTTTAATCTACAGAAAGAAGTTTTAAAGTTTTAAGAAATTCAAACCCAAAACGGTCATTTTGCTTGGATCAGACGAAAATAAAATGATGGTACCAGAATGGATTATGAGATTAATTTAAAATTTAACTAAATAAAAAATTAATATTTTAATTTAAAATATACATTATTAATAACAAAATACTCCATATCTAAATATTGTGTGACTCATAGTGGCCCTTTATATTTTTTTCATTTCGCATGGTGGCCTCTGAAAATATCTCATCGCCTTCTTCTACCTATCATTTAATTTCATAGTATAAGTTATTTAATCAGAATTTTCATTCAACTTTCTAACTAGACGCATCTTTATTAGTGTTATAGATTATATATATATATATAGATATATATAATATTGCACATATATATATTATAGATATATATATATATATATATATATATATATATATATATATATATATATATATATATATATATATTAAATTCCCGAAACAGTTTTTCATGGTAAACAACTGATGATCCCTTAAAATAGTGTTAGAAACTAACTAATATAATAACTGTAAAAAATAAATTGACTTACATGAGTGATTTTCCACTGGAAGACTTGAGACTATAAGTTTTTTTTTTTTTTTTTTTTTTTTAAAAGTTTTTTTAAATTTTTTTTTTTATATAGTTTTAATGGTTGAGAAACTTCCGAGACTATATATATATATATATATATATATATATATATATATATATATATATATATATATATATATATATATATATATATATACACACATTCAGTCTCCCTAATGATGCAGGATTAAACAGAGCTGAAAGGGAAAAGATTACGAAATACCAAGATCTTATGTACGACATGAAAAGAAACTGGAATCTTAGGAAAATCTCCATCATACCAGTAATTATAGGAACAACAGGACTAATACAAAATAATTTCAAAAGCTATCTGACGAGTATACCCGGTGAACCGTGCAAGAGAAATACAAACAATTGCATTTAAAGGGACGGTTAGAATCTTAAAAAGATCTCTAGACTGGAGTGTCTGAAATAGCCGGTGAATGTCTGGCATGCGGTAGGATGTCCCATCTCCAGCAAAAATGGAAAGATAAGAAAAAATATATATACATGCATATATATATACATATATACACATAGATACATATATATATATATATATATATATATATATATATATAAATACATATATACATACATATATACATACATATATAAACACAACAATATATATATATATATATATATATATATATATATATATATATATATATATTTATACAAAAGTGAGTTTTTCTTCTCACTATTGTATGAATTGCTGAGTTTTTGCTAATAAAGAATTTTTTCCAAACGAATATGGTCGCAACCATCGACCGCTATATCTTGGCCCAGCTACAATGACGTGTTCGTTTCCTTATTTTTGCTAATTTGTTGCTCCGTATTTCCACATTTTCTTAACCAATTACATATCTATCTGAAACTCTCATTTCATATTTACTCCGACTCTGTCGTTGAGTTCTATCGGATGTCTTGATGTGTGCACTCGCCGTTTTCAGGTTACATATAACTTGATTTCCCCGTTATCACATAACTAACTACCGTGGCCTAATGGATTGAGCGAACGCTTTCATATTCAAGGTGTCTCTGTGAACCAGGTTCGGACCCTGTGACCGTCTGAGATTGTCATTTCCCTGCGCTGATGATAGTTGAAAGCTCGAAACGACGTTGTACGTAGGTAAAAAAAATATAATTTAATATTATATATATTCATTTCACTCTTTGCCACTGACTGACTTCTCTCAGCCTGGACCTTGGTCCAGCGCTCTTAGTAACCACGGCTACTACTTTCTCTCATCAACCTATCATGTAAACCCAATATTTCGATGTACTTGCATGAAATATTTCTTAAAATTATCATCCTGAGGAAGTCTTACAATAAAGACGAAACGTTGATGAATATATAAAAATATATCTTGGTTTTTCCTTTTTAATTTGCCATTACGTCGGATTACTCTTCCTTTCTCATATATATATATATATATATATATATATATATATATATATATACATATATATATATATATACATATATATATATATATATATATATATATATATATATATATATATATATATATATAATAAAGATATTTTTTTTATAAAATATTTAGAAAACCTTGCACAACGCAGATTATTTGTTTTTAAAATAAATTATTTATTCATCTCAAAAACATTTTTTTTTATAAACTTGAGTACTTTCGGTAAATCTACCATCTCCAGAAGAATATTTCTTCTTTTTCTTTTTTTTCTTTTTTGCTCTTGGTTGAGACATTCTCGTGGCCAAGTTGAAAATCCGTCTAGGTGTTTTGACGAAGTGAAAAAGTGTTGATATGGCTGTGTGTCACGTGGTCGGCGTGGAAGGATACTTTGAAAAGTCACACAATTTGAAGCGTTGGGTGGGTGGCAATAATAAAGATATTTTTTTATAAAATATTTAGAAAACCTTGCACAGCGCAGATTATTTGTTTTTAAAATAAATTATTTATAAAAAAAATATCTTTGTTATTGCCACCCACCCAACGCTTCAAATTGTGTGACTTTTCAAAGTATATATATATATATATATATATATATATATATATATATATATATATATATATGGTCTCGTATCTCTTTCAACCCTTATTTTATGCTTTAGTCCTAACATCCCATGAGCGATGTTTCTGACAAATAATTGCTGTTTTCTGGGTCGGAATCTATCCATGTAACACTTATCGCTGGCTAGTTTATGTTCTTGAAGTAGCATTTGTTTAGCTTCTTACATCAAGTCGCTTCATGCCTTGTCTGGAGCGACTTCTATAAAAAAGTATATATAAACAAAGTCGAAATTTTTTTTTTCATTTATCACTCCTATATAACCATCAACACGGGTTACTGTTATTTAATCTATAATACAACATAATATTCTAACATAATATATATATATATATATATATATATATATATACATATACATATATAGTACCGACGAACGATCAAAAGATAATAGTTCGAATGTCTAATTAGCATAACTAGTTTTAAACAGTTCATAATAAATTAATTTTTGGTGTTATACATTTGTAATTTTATTGTTCTACTTTCTCTCTCTCTTTCTCTCTCTCTCTCTCTCTCTCTCTCTCTCTCTCTATATATATATATATGCAATAATTTCGTCGATATTAACAGTCATTAATGAAAATGATTTAATAAAAAATTGATAACTTAGTAAACACCTTTCTTTTAACAGCACTAGCTAGAATTGTTACCGACAGACAAAAACGAGAAGAGAAAAGGGAAGAGAGCTGGTGGCTGTCTTACTAACTTTCTCTCTCGCCCCCCCTCTCTTCCGTTAACGACATTGTATGTTTCTTCACCGAATTATTTGATTTCATCAGGAACTCATTTAAAAGATACATAAATGTTTCTCTATTTATATGAATAAAAACAGATGTTTTAGTTTTGTGTTTACAAGAAACTTATGAATGAAATGTTTATTATTCAAATTTTTCGGTTCTATTATTTCAAGTAGCGAACGTTGCGAAGCGATAGCGAGCTGAAAAAGCTAGCTAGCATATATATATATATATATATATATATATATATATGCTAGCTAGCTTCTGAAGAAGCTAGCTAGCACACACACACACACACACACACACACACACACACACACACACACACACACACACACATATATATATATATATATATATATATATATATATATATATATATATATGCTAGCTAGCTTTATATATAACCTTCGACCGACAGTGATTAGCAACTCCTACACTGATGGTTGCATAAGCACGAAACACTGGTGTCTGTAGGTAATAATACTAAATATTTGTATAAAACTAGTTCATGTATATATATAAAACTATTCCTCATCCATATTTGTCTAATTCTTCGTATATCCGGATATTATGAAAAGATAATTATTTAAGCATGATTTGCATGTGCTTATCTATCATCTACGAAACGCAGATGATTCTTTAAAGAAATAAAAAAAGGCCGTGTTTTTAGATATCTAATGTTGTTTATATAACCTCGATATCGTTGGCTTTCATAACAGATGAGTTCCGGTTGATTCTCTTCGTCATATTCACCGTTGCCTTCTGTTCTATTTTATCGTTTCAGGCTTTTGGTAACTTCATTTTCATAGATTAAAATCGACAGCTTAGCGAACGGTGATGCCCCCCCCCCCCTAACCCTAAAAAACTATCGGCTATTTTGGCAAAATCACAGATGTCAGTTGTTTTCTAGGAAGAAAGAAAAATCAACTCCCGCTTCCCTTTCAAACTTACGTCACGTCGAGGTTTTATAATCAGGCTGCCGCAAAAAAAAAGAACGCATTTAACAGATTTTAAAAAGATGACAGTTATTTCATTCGTTGTCAGCCAAGTTTCGAAATAGGGAGTGATAGTTGACTGGTTAGTAGCCTTTCTGATTGGCTTTAGCGAAGAGCTATTGACATTCGTCTGTCTCTGGCCACAGCGGTGCTCTCTCCCCCTCTCTCTCTCTCCCTCTCTCTCTCCCTCTCTCTCTCTCTCGCCCTCTCTCCCTCGCTCTCTCTCCCCCTCTCTCTCCCCCTCTCTCTCTCCCTCTCTCTCTCTCCCTCTCTCTCTCTCGCTCTCTCTCTCGCTCTCTCTCTGGGGTTTCTATTTTCACAACCATCAGCAGGGTAACAATATTGAACGTGATAATCAGTACGTTACGCAAAATTAGGTTAGCGGATGAAATGTGTAGGGTGAGATTTGATCGCAACTGTAATTCAAGGCTAGGTTGTTTTAACAGATTTTAATTGAGGAAAGTCGGTAAGTAAATTATTAAAACAAGCATTTATGTTTTTTGTGGAGAAAAAATGTGTAAAAATAAAAACAGATTTTTATAAATACGGCGAGCCGATCGGAAACGAAAGAGACTTACATTTTCTTCGTTGCGTATCTTTCAGTTTCCCACTTTTTACGCAGTCCTTTGCATTATTGTTGCGCTCTGCAAGATCTTCCAACCTGCACTTGGGCAATAGAAGGCAGACAAAGTAGTTTCGCATCGTATGGTCCTCCGCACTACATTCGTAGATTGTTGGGTCGGTTTTGTAGCCCTATCTAGCCATAGCAACTTTTGATCGGCCCATTCCCGTTCTGAGGCAGTTGAGTGTTTTCCATTGGACACAAGGTTTTTTTGAGACAGGAGGGTGGACCTCAGAAGGGGGGAGTTCCATATAAGTAGGAGCTGGTCCACCGCTGTAGTGTGGTCTCTTCCTGAGATGTTGTTAGGAGCTCGACTTGACTGAGGATGCTTCTTCTTGACTTACGTGATTTCGATAAGAGAAGACTACACAGAGAAATGGATGCGAGAGTAATCAATAAATGGCACAAGAAAATGACACATTAAATACGAAAGAGTGCATTCTGTTTGACAAGATATATCACCAATAATATATATGGCGTAGAACGTGCCTTTTATGATACAGGTGAATCTTAAACCTGCCCCTCTGTGTCCTAAAGAAATAAAGTGAAGGTGTGTATCTCTCAATCTACAAAAGTTGAAGAACGCGACGCCATCTTTTCAATCTGTGTCAATTCAGAGAAAGAACTTTAAAAATGAATAGTGTCTGCCTTGTTACACACAACCTGGCGCTGTGGAAACAATAGTAACCTGTTGAACTGACTCCTCGCTAGTAAGACAACCAACTTTGCACAATAACAAATGTACCCCATGCAATGACTAGAATGAGTTTCTTCCTGATGTGAAGAAGACTAATGCTTTTTCTACGTACTAAGAAATAAACCGGAATTGTGCACATATATACATTAAGCAAATAAATCTGGGACTCTATTCTGGAGAAACAGTTTTTTTCGGTTTGTTCTTAAAAAAACTTCTTAAATTTAGAAAAGTAGACAGGAATGTTTATATTTTAATTTTTGTTTCGCATTTTATTTTCCAAATCTGTTTTTTTTTTATTGTTTACCAAAATACTATTATGTCATAAATACTAATAGGTTAAGAGTAAACAATTTATCAAAAACATCGCCAACATTATTCGAAGTAGTTAAAAAAATGAAAGAACAATTATTCGTCACTGAGCTATTTATTGATTTGAGACAGGCGAAAGGAAGTAACATCAATTACGATCGAACTATTAGGTGAAGATCTTAAAGGATTTCTGAGCTGTCGTTTCAACCTCTTTGCTACGACGAGTATGCATTGGGATTCACTGATTTATAGCGATTGTACAACGTAGCGCCAAAAATGAAAAACAAAAGTCAGCAAACTTTTTTTTAAATTAGTAAACGTATTGTATTATTAACAAATTAATTATTTTAATTTAATATTTGTTTTTGTATTCCGTAATGTTTCGGCAAGTTAACAAATGTATTCTTTAATGTTTCGACGTGTTAAAAGAATGCATTCTGTAAAGTTTCGACATGTAAAAAAATGAATTCTGTAATGTTTCGTACTGTTAAAAAAAGTATTCTTTACTGTTTCGGCATGCTAAAAATGTATTCTGACACGTTTCGGCGTGTTCATGTTTCAGCATGTTTTAAAAAATGGATTCTGCAATGTTTAGGCATGTTAAAAAAATCTGTAATGTTTGTGCATGTTTAAACAATTTATTCTGTAATGTTCTGGCACGTAAAATAATGTATTCTGTAATGTTTCGACATGCAAAAAAATGTTTTCTGTGATGTTTTGACATCTTAGAAAATATGTATCTGTTAAAAAATGTATTCTTTAATGTGTTTGATGTTTTTTTATAACATACTAAAGCTTCGATACGTTAATAAAAATGCATTCTTTAATGTGTTTAATGTTTTTCATAACATGCTAAAGCTTCGGTTTGTTAAAAAATGTATTCTTTTAATGTGTTTAATGTTTTTTTTTATAACATGCTAAAGTTTCGGCACGTTTAAAACTGTATTCTTTAATGTTTTCGACATATATAAAAATGTATTTTGTAATGTTTTAGCATGTTATAAAAAATGTATTCTGTAATCTTTCGGCATGCTTAAAATTTTTTTTTTTAAATTTTTCAGCATGTGGAAAAATGTATTCTGTAATGTTTTGGCATGTTAAAAAATGTATTCTGTAATATTTCGTCATGTAAAAACCATGTATTCTGTAATGTTTTGGCATGTAAAAAAAAATGTATTTTGTAATGTTTCGACATCTTAAAAAAATGTATTCTGTGATGTTTTCGCATATTAAAAAATGTATTCTGTAATGTTTCGTCATGTAAAAAAATGTATTCTGTAATGTTTAAGCATCTTAACAAATGTATTCTGTAATGTTTTGGCATGTAAAAAATGTATTCTGTAATGTTTCGGCATGTTAAAAGAATGGATGCTGTAATGTTTCGGCATGTTAAAAATGTATTCTGTAATGTTTCGGCATGTTAAAAAATGTATTCTGTAATGTTTTGACATCTTAAAAAATGTTTTCTGTAATGTTTCGTCATGTAAAAAAATGTATTCTGTAAAGTATAGAAATCTTCAAAAATGTATCCTGTAATTTTTCGGCATGTTCAAAAATGTATTCTGTAATGTTTCGACATCTTACAAAATGTATTCTGTAATTTCTCGGCAATGTTCAAAAATCTATTCTGTAGCATTTAGACATCTTAAAGAATGTATTCTGTAATGTTAACCCTTTTCAAAAATGTATTTTGTAATGTTTCAAACATCTTAAAAAAATGTATTCTGTAATGTTTCGGCATGTTAAAAGAATGGATTCTGTAATGTTTTGGCATGTTGGAAAAATGTATTCGGTAATGTTTAAGCATCTTAACAAATGTATTCTGTAATGTTTCGACATGTTAAAAAAATGTATCCTGTAATGTTTCAGCATGTTAAAAGAATAGATTCTTTAATGTTTCGACATGTATGAAAAATGTATTCTGTAATGTTTAAGCATTTAACATATGTATTCTGTAACATTTCGTCATGTTAAGAAAAATATATACTGTAATTTTTCGGCATGTTCAAAAATGTATTCTGTAATGTTTCGACATCTTAAAAAATGTATTATGTTATGTTTCGGCGTGTTCAAAAATGTTTTCTGTAATGTTTATACACCTTAAAAAAATGTATTCTGTAATTTTTCGGCATGTTCATAAATGTATTCTGTACTGTTTCGACATCTTAAAAAATGTATTTTGTAAATTTTCGCAATGTCCAAAAATGTTTTCTGTAATGTTTCGACATCTGAAAAAATTTATTATGTCATGGTTCGGCGTGTTCAAAAATGTTTTCTGTAATGTTTATACATCTTAAAAAATGTATTCTGTAATGTTGCGGCATATAAAAAAAAGTATTCTGTAATGTTTCGGCATATAAAAAAATGTATTCTGTAAGGTTTTCGCCATCTTTAAAAATGTATTCTGTAATGTTTCTGCATGTTAAAAAATGTATTCTGTAATGTTTCGACATCTTAAATAAATGTATTCTGTAATGTTTCGGTATGTTCAAAAATGTATTCTGTAATGTTTCGGCATAGAAAAAAAATGTATTATGTAATGTTTCGGCATGTAAAAAATGTATTTTGTAATATTTAAGTGTCTTAACAAATTATTCTGTAATGTTTTTGCATGTTCAAAAATGTATTCTGTAATGTTTATACATCTTAAAAAAATATATTCTGTAATGTTTCGGCATGTTCTGAAATGTATTCTGTAATGTTTCGGCATATAAAAAAATGTATTCTGTAATGTTTTCCACATCTTTAAAAATGTATTCTGTAATGTTTCTGCATGTTCAAAAATGTATTCTGTAATGTTTCGACATCTAAAAAAAAAGTTATCCTGTAATGTTTCGGCATGTTTAAAAATGTATTCTGTAATATTTCCTCATGTAATAAAAATGTATTCTATAATGTTTAAGCATCTTAACATATGTATTCTGTAATATTTCATGTAAAAAAATGTATTCTGTAATATTTCGGCATGTTAACAAATGTATTCTGTAATGTTTCGGCATGTTGGAAAAATGTATTCGGTAATGTTTAAGCATCTTAACAAATGTATTCTGTAATATTTCGGCATATAAAAGAAATATATTCTATGTTTCGTTATAAAAAATGTATGCTTTAATTTTCCGGCATGATACTTTAATATTTCGGCATGTTGGAAAAATGTATTAATTAATGTTTTTGCATGTAAAAAAATGTATTCTGTAATGTTAACCCTTTTCAAAAATGTATTTTGTAATGTTTCAAACATCTTAAAAAAATGTATTCTGTAATGTTTCGGCATGTTAAAAGAATGGATTCTGTAATGTTTTGGCATGTTGGAAAAATGTATTCGGTAATGTTTAAGCATCTTAACAAATGTATTCTGTAATGTTTCAGCATGTTAAAAGAATAGATTCTTTAATGTTTCGACATGTTGTTAAAATGTATTCTGTAATGTTTAAGCATTTAATATATGTATTCTGTAATATTTCGTCATGTTAAGAAAAATATATACTGTAATTTTTCGGCATGTTCAAAAATGTATTCTGTAATGTTTCGACATCTTAAAAACTGTATTATGTTATGTTTCGGCGTGTTCAAAAATGTTTTCTGTAATGTTTATACATCTTAAAAAAATGTATTCTGTAATTTTTCGGCATGTTAAAAGAATGGATTCTGTAATGTTTTGGCATGTTGGAAAAATGTATTCGGTAATGTTTAAGCATCTTAACAAATGTATTCTGTAATATTTCGGCATATAAAAGAAATATATTCTATGTTTCGTTATAAAAAATGTATTCTGTACTGTTTCGACATCTTTAAAAATGTATTTTGTAAATTTTCGCAATGTCCAAAAATGTTTTCTGTAATGTTTCGACATCTGAAAAAATTTATTATGTCATGGTTCGGCGTGTTCAACAATGTTTTCTGTAATGTTTATACATCTTAAAAAATGTATTCTGTAATGTTGCGGCATATAAAAAAAAGTATTCTGTAATGTTTCGGCATATTAAAAAATGTATTCTGTAAGGTTTTCGCCATCTTTAAAAATGTATTCTGTAATGTTTCTTCATGTTCAAAAATGTATTCTGTTATGTTTCGGCATATAAAAAAATGTATTCTGTAAGGTTTTCGCCATCTTTAAAAATGTATTCTGTAATGTTTCTGCATGTTAAAAAATGTATTCTGTAATGTTTCGACATCTTAAACAAATGTATTCTGTAATGTTTCGGTATGTTCAAAAATGTATTCTGTAATGTTTCGGCATAGAAAAAAAGTATTATGTAATGTTTCGGCATATAAAAAATGTATTCTGTAATGTTTTCGACATCTTTAAAAATGTATTCTGTAATGTTTCGGCATGTAAAAAATGTATTTTGTAATATTTAAGTGTCTTAACAAATTATTCTGTAATGTTTTTGCATGTTCAAAAATGTATTCTGTAATGTTTATACATTTTAAAAAAATATATTCTGTAATGTTTAGACATGTTCTGAAATGTATTCTGTAATGTTTCGGCATATAAAAAAATGTATTCTGTAATGTTTTCCACATCTTTAAAAATGTATTCTGTAATGTTTCTGCATGTTCAAAAATGTATTCTGTAATGTTTCGACATCTAAAAAAAAAGTTATCCTGTAATGTTTCGGCATGTTTAAAAATGTATTCTGTAATATTTCCTCATGTAATAAAAATGTATTCTATAATGTTTAAGCATCTTAACATATGTATTCTGTAATATTTCGTCATGTAAAAAAATGTATTCTGTAATATTTCGGCATGTTAACAAATGTATTCTGTAATGTTTCGGCATGTTGGAAAATGTATTCTGTAAAGTTTAAGCATCTTAACATATGTATTCTGTAATATTTCGGCATATAAAAGAAATATATTCTATGTTTCGTTATAAAAAATGTATGCTCTAATTTTCCGGCATGTTCAAAGAATTGATACTTTAATGTTTCGGCATGTTGGAAAAATGTATTAATTAATGTTTTTGCATGTAAAAAAATGTATTCTGTAATGTTAACCCTTTTCAAAAATGTATTTTGTAATGTTTCAAACATCTTAAAAAAATGTATACTGTAATGTTTCGGCATGTTAAAAGAATGGATTCTGTAATGTTTCGGCATGTGTGGGAAAATGTATTCTGTAATGTTTAAGCATCTTAACAAATGTATTCTGTAATATTTCGCATATTAAAGAAATGTATTCTATAATGTTTCGTTATGTATAAAAAAATGTATGCTCTAATTTTCCGGCATGTTAAAAGAATGGATTCTTTAATGTTTCAGCATGTTGGACCAATGTATTAATTAATGTTTACGCATCTTAACATATGTATTTTGTAATATTTCGCATGTTAAGAAAAATATATTCTGTAATTTTTCGGCATGTTCAAAAAATGTATTCTGTAATGTTTCGACATCTTAAAAAATGTATTATGTTCTTTTTGTGTATGTTCAAAATCTTTTCTGCAATGTTTCGACGTCTTAAAAAAATGTATCATGTAATGTTTTCGGCATGTTCAATGATGTATTCTGTAATGTCAAAACATTACAGAATAAATCTTAAAAAATATATTCTGTAATGTTTTCGACATCTTTAAAAATATATTCTGTAATGTTTCTGCATGTTCAAAAATGTATTCTGTTATGTTTCGGCATATAAAAAAATGTATTCTCTAATGTTTTCAACATCTTTAAAAATGTATTCTGTAATGTTTCTGCATGTTCAAAAATGTATTCTGTAATCTTTTGGCATATAAAAAATGTATTCTATAATGTTTTCGACATCTTTACAAATGTATTCTATAATGTTCCTGCATGTTCAAAAATGTATTCTGTAATGTTTCGACATCTTTAAAAATATATTCTGTAATGTTTCTGCATGTTCAAAAATGTATTCTGTAATGTTTCGACATATTAAAAAAATGTATCCTGTAATGTTTTAGCATGTTAAAAGAATAGATTCTTTAATTTTTCTACATCTTAAAAAATGTATTCTTTAATGTTTCGGCATGTTCAAAAATTTATTCTGTAATGTTTCGACATATTAGAAAAATGTATCCTGTAATGTTTCAGTATGTTAAAAGAATGGATTCTTTAATGTTTCGGCATGTTGGAAAAATGTATTCTGTAATGTTTAAGCATTAAACATATGTATTCTGTAATATTTCGTCATGTTAATATATACTGTAATTTTTCGGCATGTTCGAAAATGTATTCAGTAATGTTTCGGCATGTTCAAAAATATATTCTGTAATGTTTCGACATCTTTAAAAAATTAATTATGTAATGTTTCGGCATGTTCAAAAATGTTTTCTGTAATTTTTCGACATCTTATAGAAATGTATTCTGTAATTTTTCGGCATGTTCATGAATGTATTTGTACTGTTTCGACATCTTCAAAAATGTATTTTGTAATTTTTCGCAATGTCCAAAAATGTTTTCTCTAATGTTCCGACATCTTAAAAAATGTATTATGTTATGTTTCGGCGTGTTCAAAAATCTTTTCTGTAATGTTTATACATCTTAAAAAAATGTATTCTGTAATGTTGCGGAATGTTCAAAAATGTATTCTGTAATGTTTCGGCATATGAAAAAATGTATTCTGTAATGTTTCGGCATATAAAAAATGTATTCTGTAATGTTTTCGATATCTTTAAAAATGTATTCTGTAATGTTTCGGCATGTAAAAAATGTATTTTGTAATGTTTAAGTATCTTAACAAATTATTCTGTAATGTGTCGGCATGTTCAATAATGTATTCTGTAATGTTTATACATCTTAAAAAAATGTATTCTGTAATGTTTCGGCATGTTCAAAAATGTATTTCATAATTTTTATACCTCTTAAAAAAATGTATTCTGTAATGTTTCGGAATGTTCAAAAATGTATTCTGTAATGTTTCGGCATATAAAAAAAAATTATTCTGTAATGTTTGTAACATCTTAAAAAATGTATTCTGTAATGTTTCGGCATGTTTAAAAATGTATTCTGTAATATTTCGTCATGTAATAAAAATGTATTCTGTAATGTTTAAGCATCTTAACATATGTATTCTGTTATATTTCGGCATGTTAAAAATGTATTCTGTAATATTTCGGCATGTTAAAAGAATGGATTCTGTAATGTTTTGGCATGTTTGAAAAATGTATTCTGTAATTTTTAAGCATCTAAACAAATGTATTCTGTAATGTTTTGGGATGTAAAAAATGTATTCTGTAATGTTAAAGCACATTCAAAAATGTATTTTGTAATGTTTCAAACATCTTAACAATGAATTCTGTAATGTTTCGGCATGTTAAAAGAATAAATTCTGTAATGTTTCGGCATGTGGGAAAATGTATTCTGTAATGTTTAAGCATCTAAACTAATGTATACTGTAATATTTCGGAATATAAAAGAAATGTATTCTATAATGTTTTGTCATGTTTAAAAAAATGTATGCTCTAATTTTCCGACATGTTCAAAGAATAGATTCTTTAATCTTTCAGCATGTTGGGCAAATGTATTAATTAATGTTTAAGCATCTTAACATATGTATTCTGTAATATTTCGCATGTTAAGAAAAATATATTCTGTAATTTTTCGGCATGTTCAAAAATGTATTCTGTAATGTTTCGACATCTTAAAAAATGTATCATGTAATTTTTGTGTATGTTCAAAATTTTTTCTGTAATGTTTCGACATCTTAAAAAAATGTATCATGTAATGTTCAATGATGTATTCTGTAATGTCAATACATTACAGAATAAATCTTAAAAAATATATTCTGTAATGTTTTCGACATCTTAAAAATGTATTCTGTAATGTTTCTGCATGTTCAAATATATATTCTGTAATGTTTCGGCATATAAAAAATGTATTCTCTAATGTTTTCGACATCTTTAAAAATGTATTCTGTAATGTTTCGGCATGTAAAAAATGTATTTTGTAATATTTAAGTGTCTTAACAAATTATTCTGTAATGTTTTTGCATGTTCAAAAATGTATTCTGTAATGTTTATACATTTTTAAAAAATATATTCTGTAATGTTTAGACATGTTCTGAAATGTATTCTGTAATGTTTCGGCATGTTCAAAAATGTATTCTGTAATGTTTCGGCATGTTGGAAAAATGTATTCTGTAATGTTTAAGCATTTAACATATGTATTCTGTAATATTTCGTCATGTTAAGAAAAATATATACTGTAATTTTTCGGCATGTTCTAAAATGTATTCTGTAATGTTTCGACATCTTATAAAAATCTATTATGTAATTTTTCGGCATGTTCAAAATTTTTTTTGTAATGTTTCGATATCTAAAAAAAAATGTATTCTGTAATTTATCGGCATGTTCATAAATGTATTCAGTACTGTTTCGACATCTTCAAAAATGTATTTTGTAATTTTTCGTAATGTCCAAAAATGTTTTCTGTAATGTTTCGACATCTGAAAAAATTTATTATGTTATGTTTCGGCGTGTTCAAAAATGTTTTCTGTAATGTTTATACATCTTAAAAAATGTATTCTGTAGTGTTGCGGCATGTTCAAAAATGTATTCAGTAATGTTTCGGCACATGAAAAAAATGTATTCTGTAATGTTTTCGACATCTTTAAAAATGTATTCGTTAATGTTTCTGCATGTTTTAATATGTATTCTGTAATGTTTCGAAATCTTAAATAAATGTATTCTGTAATGTTTCGGCATGTTCAAAAATGTATTCTGTAATGTTTCGGCATATGAAAAAATGTATTCTGTAATGTTTCTGCATGTTCAAAAATGTATTTTGTAATGATTCGACATCTTAAAAAAATATATTCTGTAATGTTTCGGCATGTTCTAAAATGTATACTGTAATGTTTCGGCATATAAAAAAATGTATTCTGTAATGTTTAAGTATCTTAACAAATTATTCTGTAATGTTTCGGTATGTTCAAAAATGTATTCTGTAATGTTTCAAACATCTTAAAAATATGTATTCTGTAATTTTTCGGCATGTTTAAAAATGTATTCTGTAATGTTTATACATCTTAAAAAAATCTATTCTGTAATTTTTCGGCATGTTCAAAAATGTATTCTGTAAAGTTTATACATCTTAAAAAAAGGTATTCTGTAATGTTTCGGCATGTTCTAAAATGTATTCTGTAATATTTCGGCATATAAAAAAATGTATCCTGTAATGTTTCGGCATGTTTAAAAATGTATTCTGTAATATTTCGTCATGTAATAAAAATGTATTCTGTAATGTTTAAGCATCTTAACATATGTATTCTGTTATATTTCGACATGTGAAAAATGTATTCTGTAATATTTCAGGCATGTTAACAAATGTATTGTGTAATGTTTCGGCATGTTGGAAAAATGTATTCTGCAAAGTTTAAGCATCTTAACATATGTATTCTGTAATATTTTGCATGTTTAAATATGTATTCTGTAAGGTTTCTGCATGTTCAAAAATGTATTCTGTAATATTTCGGCATGTTAAAAGATGTATTATGTAATGTTTCGGCATGTTCAAAAATGTTTTCTGTAATGTTTCGACATATTAAAAAAATGTATTTTCGAATTTTTTGCAATGTTCAAAAATATATTTTGTAATGTTTTGGCATGTAAAAAATGTATTCCGTAATGTTTTGGCATGTACAAAAATGTATTTTGTAATGTTTCGGCATGTTAAAAATATATATTTTATAATGTTTCGGCATGTAAAAAATGTATCCTGTAATTTTTCGGCAAGTTAAAAGAATGTATGCTGTAATGTTGGGAAAATGTATTCTGTAATGTTTAAGCATCTTAACATATGTATTCAGTAGTATTTCACCATGTTCAAAAATATTATCTGTAATGTCTCGGCATATATAAAAAATGTATTGTGTAATCTTTAAGCATCTTAACATATGTATTCTATAATATTTCGGCATGTTAAAAAATACATTCTGTAATATTTCGGCATGTTAAAAAATGTATCATGTAATGTTTCGGCATGTTAAAAATGTATTCTGTAATGTAAAAATATGAATAAACCACGTGATGTACATGTACAACGTGAAACTATTTGCAAAAAGCATGAAGGGACTGGAAAAACTGATTAATACGACCAGAATCTTCAGTTAGGACATTCAAATAGAATTCGGAATGGACAAGTGTGCACTATTAGAAATAAAAAGAGGAAAACTGGAGAGGGCATTGAACTCTCCAACCAAGAGGATATGAGGGCGCTAGGTTAACAGGATAGCTACACATATTTAGGAGTTCTGGAAGCAGACACCATCAGATCTACAGAAATGAAAGAGAAGATTAGAAAAGAATGTCAACGAAGAACAAGAAAACTTTTAGAAACGAAATTATATAGCAGAAATCTAGTAAACAGAAATAAACACCTGTGCAGTATCACTAATAAGATACTCTCGGCCCTTCAAAGGCTTGGCTAAATAAAAACTCAGGCACCTTGTCAGAGGACTAGAAAATTAATGACCATGTACAACGCACTACATCCAAAAGACGATACGGACAGACTGATAACTATAGAAGCTTGTGTGGAAAACACAAAAAAGAGCTAATCACGGAAAGGCTAATCACCGTAGCAAGAGACACCGTTACAACGAGCAACTCGGGAAGCACTGAAACCAGAAACAAAACAACAAGAAAAGAAAAGTGGGAATAAAAACAACTACATGGACGCTTCAGAAGACTGACAAGAGAAGAACCCAACGAAAATAGTTGGGCATAGCTAAGAAAAGAAACACTTGAACAGCGAAACGGTATATTTACTGATGACTGCACAGAACAATGCGATTAGGACAAACTACATTAAAGCTAGAATAGATAAAACCCAGTAAATACAGACTGTGTGGACTAAGAGACGAAACAGTAAATCATATAATAAATGAATACAGCAAACGGGCCCCAAAAGAATACAAGAACAGACATGACTGCGTGGGTAAAGCAGTACACTGGGAACTGTGCAAACGATTGAATTTCGAATACGCAGATAAATGGTACAAACATAAATCAGAAACAGTACTGGAAAACGAAAGTTGCTAATTTTCAAGACAATGGAAAAATCTGAATTTCGTGTGTTAAGTAAACATTTCTTTCTGATGGAAAAGATACTGGTCAAGCAAAACAATGGCTTCATAACTTTTATTTCGACTTCGCTTCGTCGTAAATAACGGTTAAGAGGTTGTATGATGACTTTAACGCGCTCGTAGAGACACAGAAATGCTAAACACGCAGGTTGTCAAAATTCCGAAGTTGCCCCAGAAAACATTAAAAAAAGTCTACAAACTCGTTTTGGCCGTTCGCAATTGAAGTTATCTGAGATAGCAAATTGAATTAAAGATATGAGAAGGCAACGTATTCACCATTTTGCATGCAAGTTTGTCAATGAGAAGGCTGTGTTAAAAGAGGGTGCCGCATTTGCTCACAGTCGATCAAAAACAACAACGCGTCGACGATTCAGAGCGTTGTTTGAACTGTTTCAACACAGAAAAAGGAGCGTTTGCGTTAATGTGCCAATGGATGAAACATTGATCAATCACTTAACTCTGGAATCTAAGCAGCAGTCAGTTGAGTTCGATCTAACGCGACTAAAGACGCAAATATCAGCAGGTAAGGTTATGGTCTCTGTATTTTTGGATGCGCAACGTATTTTGTTCATCGATTAATTTGAGAAAGAAAGAACCATCAATAGCGAATATTGTATCGCATTTTATGTGCGTTTGAAGGAAGAAAATGCATCGTGTCGATCACAACTATGAACAAACTGCATTAATTGCACTTCGTATTGTTTACGTAGCCACACTATTATCTAGTCTGTCCCGAGTAACTACTGGCTGTTTGCAGATCTAAAAAAAATGCCCAGGGGAAAAGATTGTGTCCCCAATGAAGAAGTGACATCGGAAACTGAGGCGTATTTTGAAGCCGAAGAGAAATCGTCCTACAAAAAGGCATCGGATTGTTAGAGAAGCGAAGAAGACTATGTTGATGAATAAAGTCGAATTTTGCCTAAACGTTGTTGTTTTATTAGTCACACCAGGGACCTATTGAGAGATGTGTTATTGGTATGTAATAAAAGTAGTGTGTTTGAAATATGCGGATTTCCTCACATTTCTAATGACTGCGAATGCCTGTCTTTTACGAAAGTTGTTGTAATAATAAATAGCGGGACCCGTGGAAATTCCACGGTGCTTTCCACATCAATCTGCATGATTTACTTTTAATAATGATAATATTATTTTTGAAATGGTATATGTCTATCAGGATGAATACTATTTAAAATCACTCTTTCTTCTTCCGTAAAAATAATTGTCATTTTCAGCTACATATTCTTTAAATAAATCAAATGAAGACGTTTCTTATTTATTTATTTTAAATTGTAGCAATTTAATTATTTCTAAAACAATGAATATTCTTTGTCTTCTTACCGTAAAAAATGTCAGCTAAATATTCGTCAAATCAATAAAACAAATGTCATGTTTTGAAATGTATTTATTTAAGATCGGACGATCTCATTTTTTGAATGTGTGTGAAAGATGATAAGTACTAACATGAAATGCCTTAGATGTTTAGGCAATGTCTTAATTGTTTTAATATCTGCGAATAGCGCGTTATTTCTATAGCTGTGATTGGTGTTTATGTAAAAGTAGCTACACACGTTACTTTAATCCTCAAATTGGAAAATATTCCGACTCCGATATGAAAAGCATTACTTTAAGAAAAAAACTTTCAAATATTTTATGGACTGAATGGTTTATAACTTTAAAAAAATTACCATAGAAATAAGCCACCCGCATCAAATCCATTACACAGGAATAATAAATGTTGCTTATATCAGTAAAATGAAACAATATTGTAAATAGATATGGAAAAATAATTTGCATTGTTTGCTATGAATTAAAGTTAAAAATATCTTTATTTTGAAAAAATATAATAATTGTTTATCTAAATCGGACACAGGTGTCTGTTCATATTACATTCAAATTTCTGCATGTTGATGGAGTTGTGGAAACAAAGAGCAAGGAGGGAATTCCACAGGCAAGTAGCTCAAGGAAAGAAGCTATTAGAGTAGAAATCTTTCTAACATCTGGGGACCACCACACTGAATGGATGAACATTTGCTGAGTGTCGGGTTTGTCGGGAGTATTTACGTTGAGAGGGCACAAGCGCAGTAAGTTCGTTATAACACATTCCCTTGAAGTACTTATAAAACAAGCACAGGGATGCAACATTGAGACGATATTAGATTAGAGGCTTTTTTGGACTAGCCCAGATGTAGCAACAATACTGCATGCATGGGATGAATAGTGGTTTTGTAGAGATATGGGGTACTGGCAGGTATGAGAAGTTTTCTAGCCCGGTAGAGGGAGTGTTTCTAGCCCGGTAGAGAGAGGCCACATTCATGGCAGCAGACTTGGCAGTATCTTCTCTTTATTTGTTCCAGTTCATGTTATCTGTGAATTTGAGGCCGATAAGTTTGAATGTTGGACTCTCAGTTAGGGTGCTATTAGCTATGACAATCGGTGGTTGGAAAGTTTTTTTTTTATAATTGTTAAAGGAAAGGAGCTTTTTCTTAGTAGAATTAAATGTAACCATCCATTTTTTGCCCCATTCCACTAGACTGAAAATTATTTTCTAAGGAATCGGCAGTTACCATGAATATGTGTGCATTCGTTTTGCCCACATGTCGAGAATAGAGCGTGGTGTCATCAGAAAATATACCTATCTCGGACGCAATTGCATTAGGAAGATCATTTATGAAAATCAGAAATAATAAAGGTATGCTTAACCACTGGGCCACAATCGTATTGACGTCACATTGTTTCGACGTACGGCCATCTAGGACAACCTGAATCTTTATTTTGGCTAACAAAGATCTGATTATATTAAATATTCGTACAGTAATGCCATACCAATTAATTTTCGTGAGAAGGCCTTCATGCCAGACCTTGTTAAAAGCTTAGGTATATAAACCGCTAACGCCCTAGCTTGACCTGCCTTATCCAGTGTATGTTATATGCGATCACAGATGACCGTTAACATATCCGCAGTAGAACGGGCTTTTCAGTATTTACTATTTTTTTTTTCAATTTCGTAAATGGCCCAAACTGGCTTGGGAATATACAAAACCTTCCTAGCTGGAATAAGTAAGTGCTGGAAAAATTGTAGCGAAGTACGATATCATATTGCCAACAAATGAAAATTAATCAGAATCAAGGTTTAATTTGTCAAATAAATGCTATTGCAGTCAAACTTTTAAAATCCGGCCGACTTAATTATATATGTTAGAGAATCTCTCTATTTCTCTCTCTATTATATATATATATATATATATATATAAAGTTAATCCAACAAAATATATAAGAGGCAACTAATGTTTTTAATTAGTGAACATCCGGATAAAACTGAAGCTCAATATACTGGATAGAGCATTAATAGCATAATATAACATGAAGTAATAAAATAAGGTGCGAATAAAATTTTATTAGCATTCAATGTTCAAGCAAAGTACCTTACAGTCCTTAACTCATGAGTTTTCAAAAAAAAATCTTCTCCTCAGAGGACCATTACCGCAATGACATTACTGCAGATAATTAAATTAAACTTTGAAAAAATATAAAAATATATATAAAAATACATAAAAGTATATAAAACATCAAATATATCAGCCCAAAAGATACTTTTTTTTGTTAACGCTATACAGTTCATCCAAGTCAAACAATTTAAAATTTAAAACATATTCAGGAAAGACACCCAATATGTTGATTGTAAAGTTATCCAAGTGATGAATGGTATTCCAAAAACGAAAAAGTTATCCAAGCAAGAAAACCGTTTGCAATCGATGCAGTAAATGACAGTGAAAAATGTATCCAATGTGTATCTAAATTAATAAAACGATAATGAAACCAAAACATAAGAATTGTTCAGAAAACTCACTTGGTTTTGAATAATTATAATGTTCAAAGTGCAAAGTTCTTATGAGGTGATTGGAACAGTGTAAGCCATAACTCCCTGGCCAAATAAAATCTCCGGTAAATCCAATTCAAATAAAATTAAAACGACGTGATGTATTCGGCCACTTTTTCTTCGGGATCCGATAAAAATTATCACAATGAATGAGATTATTTTCGAAAATAATCACTCTCCCGGAAGCCAAGCAAACAGAAAACTCCTCTCCTCGGTAAGAAATCTACAATAAATTCGTTGAAGCATCTACTTATGCAAACGACGTTATCAGAACGGAAGTTGCCTGTCTACGTTAACAAGGATAAAACGTCATAATACTTTGACAGATGTGTGGAATCGACCATATTAGAACGGATGTTACTTGTCTGGGTCAAATTATAAGTCTAGGTCATAGGGACAGGATGTAAATTTAGGTCAAAGCCTCAAATCACCCTCCCAACCACAATCGCTATTTGACTGTCTGCCATGAGCATATAAACGAATTTCAGATATCTAGCCCTAACAATAATAAGTTTGAATAAATAGATGTTTCAACGAATTTATTGTAGGTAATATTTTATTGGAATGAAAAAAATATATACAGGATCTTTATCAAACCTATCAGCAACTCTAAATTCCAGTGGAAATACATAAAAAGACGGAAATAGTGCGCGCAGTTGACGTAACAAAACCGTTAAAAGTCTATTTTCCCCCCATATGTCGTTGTTGTTGTCGGTGCCGTCGACACTCCCGCATGGATGAGAGCGCACACGGAAGGAGGTTGTAATGCCTAATAGGATGGCTTCGAGTTACCATTAAACGTTGTGATGAATTCGAAATAACAAAATGCACTGTTTTTCTTTGTATCCTAAGAGTAACCATACGGCTAGGTAGTAATATAAGAAAATGGTTTCCTCAAGGAGGGGGTCTGTTGTTCAAGAATTTCCAATGTAATCTATTATATAATGGAGAGGTGAATGACCTACATTATTATTATTATTTTCAATAGAGAGAAATGGGCTAAGTGAAAGAGGAGTAGGGAAAAAGGTGAAGGGAGAGAGAGAGAAATAGATAAAGATGTTACACACACTTTCCTATATGAAGATGTTACACCCACTTTTTAATCTCTTCTAATGATTATGGACCCGGACTACGCCGAGTAGCCCTGCTAATATATATATATATATATATATATATATATATATATATATATATATATATATATATATATATATATATAAGTCAATTATTAAATGTGTAAATTTGTTTCCATATCTTATTGATTGAATCCAGATTTATATTTGCTCTTTCTTCTTAGTATTGAGCACTCTTACCTCATAAATACGGCCATTAATTAACAAGAACGACATATAATCTGGCATACAAGACACAGAAGAGCGGTCCTTAGTGAGGATACACTTCGAAGAATTGATACATAATTTGTGAGATTATTTGCTATCGATATCTAAAAGGCGAATCCTAAAGGAAGAAAAGAAGGAAGGAAGAGGAACGAAGAATACAGAACCAGTTAAGGAACACCGAAATGGAAAGTCTGAAAATAAAAAAAGGAATTGTACAAATAAATAAAGAGAGGAAAAAAAAGCAAACAAATGATTAGGAAAAAACGAAAGAATGGAAGGAAAATGAAGAAAGAAGGAAATGATGGAGAAATAAAAAGTATTAAAGCAAAAAAGAAAGCAGAAAAGAAATACTGAACGAAATGATGAAGAAAAAAAGGATTAAAGCAGAAAAGAAATACTGAACAAAATGATGACGAAATGTAAAGAATTAAAGCAAAAAAAAAATACTGAACGAAATGATGAAGAAAAAAAACGATTAAAGCGGAAAAGAAATACTGAACAAAATGATGAGGTCAAGAAAACAATTAAAGTAGAAAAGAAATACTGAACGAAATGATGAAGAAATGAAAAGGATTAAAGCAGAAAAAATACTGAACAAAATGATGGAGAAATAAAAAAAATTATAGCAGAAAAGAAATACTGAACAAAAAGAAAAAGAAATAAAAATGATTGTAGCAGAAAAGAAATACTGAACGAAATGATGAAAAAATAAATAGGATTAAAGCAGAAAAAAAATACTGAACGAAATGATGAAGAAATGAAAAGGATTAAAGCAGAAAAAAAATACTGACAGAAATGATGAAGTAATTAAAAGGATTCAAATAGAAAAATAAATACTTAAAGAACTGATGACGAAATGAAAAAGAATAAAGCAGAAAAGAAATACTGAACGAAAAGAACAAATGAAACAGAATAAAGCAGGAAAGAAATACTGAACGAAATGATGAAGAAATGAAAAGGACTAAAGCAGAAAAGAAATAATGAACGTAATGATTAAGAAATAAAAAAGATTACACCAGAAAAAGAAATAATGAACGAAATGATGAAAAAATGGAAAGGATTAAAGCGGAATAGAAATAATGAACGAAATAATGAAGAAATGAAAAGGATTAAAGCAGTAAAGAAATAATGAACGAAATTAAGAAATGAAAGGATTAAAGCAGAAAAGAAATAATAAACGAAATGATGAAGAAATGAAAATGATTAAAGCAGAAAAGAAATAATGAACGAAATGATGATTAAATGAAAAGGATTAAAGCAGAAGAACAAATACTGTACGAAATGATAAAGAAATGTAAGGGTTTAAAGCACAAAAGAAATACTGGACGAAATCTTGAAGAAATTAAAAGGATTAAATCAGAAAAGAAATAATGAACGAAATGATGATAAAATGAAAAGGATTAAATTAGAAAAGAAACACTGATCGACATGATAAAGAAATGAAAAGGATTAAAGCAGAAAATAAATACTGAACGAAATGATTAAAAATTAAAAGGATTGAAGCTGAAAAGAAATAATTAACGAAATGATGAAGAAATGAAAAGGATTCAAAAAGAGAAGAAATAATGAACGTAATGATGAAGACATAAAAAGGTTTAAAGCAGAATCAGAAATACTGAACGAGATAATGAAAAATTAAAAAAATTAAAGCAGAAAAGAAATACTGAACGAAATGATGAAGAAATAAAACAGATTGAAGGAGAAAAGAAATACTGACAGAAATGATGAAGAAATGTAAAGGATTAAAGCAGAAAAGAAATAATGAACGAAATGATGAAGAAATGAAAAGGATTAAAGCAGAAAAAGAAATAATGAACGAAATGAAGAAATGAAAAAGATTAAAGCAGAAAAGAAATAATGAACGAAATGATGAAGAAATGTAAAGGATTAAAGCAGAAAAGAAATAATGAACGAAATGATGAAGAAATGAAAAGGATTACAGCAGAACAAGAAATACTGAACGAAATGATGAAGAAATTAAAAGGATTAAAGTAGAAAAGAAATACTGAACGAAATGATGAAAAAATGAAAAGGATACCAGCAGTAAAAGATACTGAACGAAATGGTGAAAAAATGAAAAGGATTACAGCAGAAAAGAAATAATGAACGAAATGATGAAGAAATGAAAAGTATTAAAGCATAAAAGAAATAATGAACGAAATGATGAAGAAATGAAAAGGATTAAATCAGAAAAGAAATAATGAACGAAATGATGAAGAAATTAAAAGGATTAAAGCAGAAAAGAAATACTGAACGAAATGATGAAGAAATGAAAAGGATTAAAGTAGAAAAGAAATAATGAACGAAATGATGAAGAAATGAAAAGGATTAAAGCAGAAAAGAAATAATGAACGAAATGATGAAGAAATGAAAAGGATTAAAGTAGAAAAGAAATACTGAATGAAATGATGAAGAAATGAAAAGGATTAAAGCAGAAAAGAAATAATGAACGAAATGATGAAGAAATTAAAAGGATTAAAGCAGAACAAGAAATACTGAACGAAATGATTTAAAAATTAAAAGGATTAAAGCAGAACAGAAATAATGAACGAAATGATGAAGAAATGAAAAGAATTAAAGAAGAAAAGAAATAATGAACGTTATGGTTGTAGACCCGTTCTAGGGGTCACAAATTGTGACAGGTTAAAATATACAATGTATTTATTCATAGCAATACAGTAACGCCACTAAATGTGGTAGGAGATGACCGGATTCCTACCATGCTGTAAAACATGAATAGGAATGTCCTCAATATTTAACACCTACCCACTATAGGAGTATGTGACACAAGGTCGGAAAGTGGGATTTGAAAAGCCAGCGCCCGAGAACGTGAGCGCTTTAGCCATTAAAAATTGCCTGGACAGCCCCGTCGGCATTCCCCGGTAGGGGCGCCTCAGGCAGTAAGCTATCAACTTACTCCTCCCCAAAGAGGAGAGGCAAAGCCTGGGAGGGTGGACCTCCTAGAACTGCACAGGACAGACCCATAGACCGGCAGAATCATGCCCCGAAGGCCAAGACAACACCGGTCTATAGGGTGTAGTATCCATCGGATCAGATACCACACGTGGTACGAGGACTCTCACATGATAGGAATGTCCTCTGTTTGAGTCTTTGCAACCATGGTATTTATTATAGATGGTTGCTTCCATTAGTTCTTCAATAGGGGTTATTTTTACCCCACAACACCCCCCTCCCGAGCTTTTCATTCCCCTGGAATGATCGTATAGCTCTTTTTTCTGGGATTGATCTCCATGGGATCGATCCTTTTTCTTTTTCAGAAAGACCGGCGTTGTCCGGCTGCTTGTGGTGTTACCAGGTCGAACGTCTCATATATATGGTTCATTACTTCTTCTTGTTCAACGGGAGGTTGTCTGTCGTCATCAGTGACACGTTTCCGAATTTGGTTCAAATGCTTCTTGTGAGTAAATTTTGGACCTTCGATTATGTAAACCATCCGCCCGATCCTCTGCTTGACCTTTCCTAGTTCCCACATCATACTATTATTTTTGTGTACCTGGAAAATACCTTTTCCCCAGGTGAATACCTCTTTTTAGGAACTGTAGTATTCGGCGGTTTTACCTATTTAGGCAAAAGTTTCTCGAAGACCGGCCTAATTTTCCTCGCAAACATTAACTCTGCCGGCGACATCGTTGATGGAGTGCTTTCATTTGGTGTAATTCGGTACACCTGTAAAAACTGTTGTAACGCCTTTCATGAGGGCGTTTCTTTTAGCTTTTTTCAGGGCTCTTTTTAGCGTGTCCACGAACCTCTCTGCCTGACCGTTCGATCGAGGATGATAGGTTGGCGTTGTTATGTGGTTGACCTGGAAATCCTCGCAGAAACTTTTAACATCTGCTGACGTGAATTGCGTGCCATTGTCCGACACCAAACAATCGACCACACCAATCCTAGCATACAATTCGTGAAGAGCACTGATTGTAAAATCCGTCGTTGGACTCTTGCATCTAAATACCTCAGGCCATTTTGAAAAGCTATCAACAACTATTAAGTAATAGTTTCCCTCCAATGGACCTGCAAAGTCCACGTGTATCCTTGACCATGGATGATCAGCTTTAGGCCACGGGCTAAATTGTATTGGGGGCGTTTTTGCAGCCAATGCGCATCCCGTACACGACTTTACCATGTCTTCAATATCAGTGTCCATGCTCTTCCAGTAAACGTAGGACCTCATGAGGCTCTTCATTCTAGTAGCCCCAGGGTGCCCCGTATGAAAATCCTTTAAATTTTTTTTCCTCAGCGTGGCTGGGATTACCATCCTTTCTCGGTACAACAGTACCTCATTGCACATAGAATAAACTTCCGCCGCCGATTCATCTGATTGCATTATTTGTTTCGTTTCTTTGATGAAACTATCTTCTTCAGCCTCTCTTATTATATCTTTCAAAGTCACTGGTAATTCCCTGATCGTATTGAACAGTATTTGTGTATAGTCCTTTTCACTTTGTAGTGACGCTATTACTGTGTCCTCCAGCGGTTCCCTTGATTTCGGGATTAATCGCGACAATCCGTCAGCGTGACCTAACTTCGCAGATGCAAGAAATTCCATACTGAAATCGTAATTTAGCAGGATGGTCGCCCATCTTTGCAGTCTGTTGGCTGAGTAAGTTGGTATCCCCTTTTTTGAACCGAAAATGGTTATAAGCGGCTTGTGATCAGTTTGTAATTTGAATTTTCGACCATGTAAAAAACGGTGGAATTTTGTAACTCCGAATATGATCCCCAGTGCTTCCTTCTCAATTTGGGAATAATTCTTCTCGGCTGGCAGTAAGGTTCTCGACGCATGGGCGATCGGTTTAGTGGACCCATCTGGCATTTTATGTAGAATGCATGTCCCTATTCCATAAGCACTTGCGTCGGTTGCGACAATAATCTCTTGTTCTGGATTGAAATGAATCAGAAATAAATCTGATGTTAGTACATCTTTTAACTGCTTAAATGCCGACTGGCACTCCGGCGTCCAGTTCCATTTTTTGTCCTTTTTTAATAGTTCATTCAAAGGCGCGCGCAATTTATGCATATTCTTAATAAAAGTTTGATAATAGTTAACGAGCCCTAAAAAACTTTGCAATGTAGTTACATTTTGAGGCTCTGGCATGTCTTTTATTGCTGTGGACCTATCCGGGTCGGGTTTTCTCCCGTCCTTATTCAATATATGACCCAGGTATTTTATTTGTTCCAAAAAAATTCACATTTTGCCTCCTTCAAAGTGAAGCCGTATTCTTTTATTCTGTCAAACACTTGCAATACATGATCTCTATGTTGTTCAACATTTTGACTACGTATGAGAATATCGTCCAGATAGCCTATTGAAAAATCCAAACCGCTTAGCAAAGTGTCAATTATCTGTTGGAAAATAGCAGGTGCTACTTTTATCCCAAATGCTAATCTAGTGAATTTAAAAAGACCTATGTATGTTGAGATACACAAAAGTTTTGAACTATCGTCTTCTACTGGTATCTGTAGATACGCCTCGCTTAAGTCGATTTTGGAAATTTTTTTTCCGCCATTTAACTTAGCGAATACTTCCTCTGGGTTTGGTAACGGATAGTGGTGGTCCTTGAGCGATGCATTCAATCCGGTAGAGAAATCTGCGCATACTCTAATTTCTTTTGATTTTTTTTTATGTATACGGTGGGGGTTGCCCACTCACTATAGTTAATATGGGTCAAAATCCCTGTGTTAACTAGTCTTTTCAATTCTTCTTCATTTTTTCTCTTGAAGCGAACGGTACGCTACGTAGTTTTTTAAATATTGGGTTTGCTTCATCCAGCAATTCGAATCTCGCTTTTATTTTCGTGCAGCATCCAAGCTTTTCAGAAAAAACACTTGGAAAAGATGTTTTTAGATCTTTTTTTAGTTTGTCGGCTTCGGCTGTTAAATTTTCGATTTTTTGACAAAAAACACTCATTGGCGAGTCCCATAATTCAAATTCTTGGATCCAGTCAGATCCAAATAAATTTGATGTGTTCCTAAGAACGAATACTTTTAGCTTTTTTGTCTTTCTTTTTAGTGAAACATTAATAATTAATTCACCCTCAAAATGTATCTTTTCACCAGTTACCGATCTTGCGATTTTATTCGTCTTCATCATCGTGGGCTTACCTAATTTCTTCCACGTGTGAACATTTATAATCGATATATCCGACCCTGAATCGAGTTGCAGATTTACTTCTCTATTTCCGATTCTCACCGTAACATATTTCCTTATGTTCTCTGTTGGTGATGGGTCCCTTTTTGCAGTTTTTATGTAGTTCTTTTTTCCTACTTTTGCTCTGCAACATGAGGCCTTGTGCCCTGCTCGTTTGCATAGGTCACACGTTATTTTTTCATGGTACCAACATGCATTGTACCCATGAGGTCCTCCACATTTACTACAAGGGGTCCTAGGCTTTTGTCTATCCTGATAATTTTGTGAAGGGTTCTTTTTGCCTCTTGGTTGGTAATAGCTGGCGGGTGAGTGTCCTTTATTTTTGGAGCGTATCTTTTTAATGTGAGCGATACCTGTTTCCTCTATGTTTCGGGAATCTTGTTTCACTGCCACGAACCGTTGACAATCTTCAGCCAGTTTCTGAAGCGTTAAATCAGGTTCTAATTCCAGTTTATTTAGAGCACGACGTCTTATATCGGCGTCTTTTGTGGCTATCAAACCTTGTGTGAATATTAGGCATCTAAAATTATCTGCCGTTAATGATGACAACTTGAAGTCGTCACAGTTTTTATTAACTATAGACGCAAAAGTCGTATAATCCTGATTTTCCTTATGTGTAATATTCATACATTTCCATCTTTTATGGAAAAGGCTTGTCTTTGGACAGTATAACTCCATTAACAGTTTGACTGCCTCGTCAAACGACAATTCGTTGGTTTTTCTTGGCAAAATATAATCCACGAATTTGTTATGTTCGGATGCACCCAACTTCCGTAGTAATAAACGAACCTTCTTTTGATCCGTCCATGAACCACAATCAATCTTGAATAAGTCTTCAAATCTTCTGAAGTATGTTTCAAACGTTAGGTCTTCCTCAGGAGCATAGCGAAATGTATCAATGGCTGACCAGATCGCATTTTGCGAAAAAGCCGTACTGTTTTCCTGTCCGTTGTCCTTATTCATTAAAACTTGCGTTAACAAATCCATTTTTTTATCTGATTGGTTTTGATGCTCTAAATGTAATTTTTTTCAATTCCAATATTTGTTCGTTCATTTCTTTCTTTTCTTCCGCAGCGTATTTCATCATTTCTTTTCTTTCTCTTCCCTGTTTTTCCTCGAAGTATTTCATTAAACTTAACTGCTTCTCGTCATTTTGTTTCTGTACTATCAATTGTTCCTCTCGAAACTTTTTTTCAAGTTCTAATCGTTTATTTTGTTGAAGTTTTATCATTTCCAAAATCTGTTTTGAAAAATCCATTTTTTTTTTTATGACAAAAAAAAACGTTTTCAGAAACAAACCAATTCTTTTTCTATAGTACCAACTCTACAAAGAAAACTTTAACAATTTTTGTATCTGGTTATATTGACGAGTATTTCCGTAATTTATTTTTTCCTTGTGTGGCAATTTTCCACTAGAAAATAATTTAGCGTTTGTGTTTATACAGAAAAAAGTTTGACCTTTTTTTTTTTTCTTCAATTTTCTTTTCGTAACGTGTAAGTATTTAGTTCAAATCCTTGTTGAACGTACACTTTTTTTTTCTTTTACAAAGAATTAATTTTTTTTTTGTGAAAAAAAAACGAGTTCATAGCATTTATTTAAATATTGGCCATAATTTCCGCTTTAAGTGCGTAACAGAATATCATATTTTCTCATTAACACAAAGTGTTATGCCGTACCTGCTTGTCGAAAGTGTTTTTTTTTCAACGTGCCAGTCAGTCAGAGAAAAATTTATTTTAATCGGAATAATCCGACGTAACTTTTTAATTTTGCGAATACTCGCTTTAGCCAAAATAAAATATACTATCATTTACTTGCTGTATTTTCGTAATTTTTTTTTCAATGCTAATGCCTTTTTAAGACAATCTTTTTAGGACGAACAAATTCTTTTTTTTTTGTACTTACTGAAACTTTGAGTCGTTTTTTTTTCTTCTTTCAGTTGTCGTAAATCCACGCCATTTATGAGTTCCGTTTTTACTCGTAGTTTAGGCTTCTTGTGGCTTTTTTTTCAACAGCAAGATAAGACTTTTTTGACGACGTCTTTTGTTGTTTGACGTTTTTTTTTCGAATGATCCCGTAACTTTCTTGAGTAATCCTGGTAGCCAGTATTCGTGACTGGTATAAAATCAAAATCCTTACGTATGTTCTTTACTAAATTTCTCGTCGCCAGTGTTGTAGACCCGTGCTAGGGGTCACAAAGATAACAACCACAAATTTTTACAGGTTAAAATATACAATGTATTTATTAATAGCATTACAGTAACGCCACTAAATGTGGTAGGAGATGACCGGATTCCTACCATGCGGTAAAACATGAATAGGAATGTCCTCTGTTTGAGTCTTTGCAACCATGGTATTTATTATAGATGGTTGCTTCCATTAGTTCTCCAATAGGGGTGATTTGTACCCCACAACAGTTATAATGAAGAAATAAAAAGGATTAAAGCAGAAAAGAAATATTGAAAGAAATGATGAAAAAATAAAAAGTATTAAAGCGGTAAAGAAATACTGAACGAAATGATGAAGAAATTTAAATGATTAAACGGGAAAACGAATACTGAATGAAATGATGAATAAATAAAAAGGATTAAAGCAGAAAACGAAATACTGAACGAAATGATTAAGAAATTAAAAAGATTAAGGCAGAAAAGAAATACGGGACGAAATGATGAAGAAATGAAAAGGATTAAAGCAGAAAAGAAATAATGAACGAAATGATGAAGAAATGAAAAGGATTAAAGCAGAAAAGAAATACTGAACGAAACGATGCAGACATGAAAAGGATTAAAGAAGAAAAGAAATACTGAACGAAATGATGAAGAAATTTTAATGATTAAAACAGAAAAGAAATAATGAACAAAATGATGAAGAAATTAAAAAGAATTAAAGCAGAAAATAAATATTGAACGAAATGATGAAGAAATAAAGAGTTAAAGCAGAAAACAAATAATGAACGAAATGATAAAGAAATGAAAAGGATTAAAGCAGAAAAGAAATAAGTAACGAAAATGAAAATGATTAAAGCAGAAAAGAAAAAATGAACGAAATGATGAAAAAAGGGAAAAGGATTATAGCAGAAAAGAAATACTAAATGAAATGATGAAGTAATGAAAAGGATGAAAGCAGAATAAGAAATAATGACCGAAATGATGAACAAATTAAAAGGATTAAAGCAGAAAAGAAATACTGAACGAAATGATGAAGAAATGAAAAGGATTAAAGCAGAAAAGAACTAGTGAACGAAATGATGAAAAAAGCAAAAGGATTAAAGCAGAAAAGAAATACTGAACGAAATTACGAAGAAAGAAAGAATCAAAGAAAGGAGAAAAGAAAAATAAGGAAGAAAGATAAAGAAAAAAGATGAAGAAAAAGAGTATAACAAAAAGTATGAATGAAAATAAAATGATGAAAGAGGAAAGACAGATAATAAATAGAAATGAAAGGATGGATAGGTGGGTCGAAGGAGACAAGAATCTCTTTCTCCGTCTCTCTCTCTCTCTCTTTTACTCTCTCTGTCTATCTGTCGGTCTGTCTGTCTGTCTCTGTTTGTATGTCTCTCTACATGTCCCTTGTGTCTGTGTGTACGTATCCAATTGACTTCTTTCAATGGAAGGAGGATACACCTCATATTTTCGCGCGGAATCAATTGATTAACTGCAATCCCGCACACCCACCGTTTCCATTTAGACAGAATCATCTGACATTATTATTGCTGTCCTCCTCCTCCTCCTCCTCCTCCTCCTCCTCTTCTTCTTCTTCTTCTTCTTCTTCTTCTTCTTCTTCTTCTTCTTCTTCTTCTGCTTTCATACTCCTCGCACCTTCATTTTTATCATTACAGGTTCTTCTCTTGCATTTCTTAATCAGCAGCATCCTCCCCATCTTATCCTCCTCTAATCCCCCTTTCCCTTATCAACCCACTCCCTTCCTCTTCTCCCCCCCCCCCCAATTCCCCTCTTTCCTACCATCAAGTTCTTTCTCTTCCTCTCCTCCTCCCACTCCTGCGACTGCTGGTGTTTCCAATCCAAACTGATTGAATTCCATTCGCCCAAAAACCGACACATTTGGGTCACTAACCTTAGATTCGCATTGTCTTCGCCCGGAGATCAATACGCGTTTATAGCGACGCCGTCCGTTGCTTGCTGAAAACGAGGCCAAACCTCGAAAAGAAAGAAAGAAAGACCCTCGAATCACCCCCTCCTTCTACCACCCACCCCCTCTTGGAAACGCCTTCGATGCATCCCGATGCCATCCCAAACAGAAACAAACGAAACTGTCGAAAAGGTAATTCTTTTTATCTACCAGCTAAACTACTCCTCCACCGTAGGCTTTTGTCTGTTTTGCGGCATATCAATCGTTTTGCATCACTGTAAACCTTTCCATATGCGACTAGTAGAACCCCGTGGAAATTCCACGGTGCAATCTACATCAATCTGTATAATGTACTGATACTGTTAGGGCCAATGCTATAAAAAAGAAATTACCCTTTCTTCTTCCGTAAAAGTAATTGCCATTCTCAGCTAAATATTCTTAAAATAAATGCAACAAATGTGTCTTATTTATATTTATTTAAAATTGTAGCAATTTAATGTTTTTAAAATAATAAATATTCCGTAAAAATAATTGTCAGCTAAATATTCTTCAAATCAATAAACTGAATATTACTTTTTGAAATCTATTTAGTTAAAATTGTAGTTTTAGTCGAGGGGACGACGCACTTTGATTTTGGAACAATTCATTTTAAAATGTCAGAATTGTTTACCTTAGCGACATCAGAGTAATCAGTAATCACTGATCGGGCGATCTCATTTGTTTATGTGTGTTAAAGGCGATTCCCTACTGTTGTGAAGTTGTCCAACAGTAAATAATAAATAAAGGAAGTCAAGTCGAGGGTTGGTTTAACAAGTGTATTAACAAAGTAAGAAAGTGACTAGCACTTGGCTAGACAGTTACAATACTGTGCTTTGTCTTCTCTGTGTCTCTGGTGACTCGCACTATTTATAGTGACAACCGGTGTTTCTCCTGTGTAAGAACGGCCGGTGTAAAACCTACATATAAACATGAAATGATTTAGCGACTGATATTTGAACACAATTTGCTATTTTACCAATGACTGGCGGGGGATCAAACTTGTGGTACTATGGAATACCCCTCTCCTCCAGCTAGGACCACCGGTAGAGATTAGCTAAGAAGATGAATAACAATAGAAACACCGTCTGATCCATTAAATTCTCAAGACCATAGATGCCACGACAATTATTTGTTGACTTTCTGGATGGTCAGATAACGATGGCGAATGTAAGCTGAGGAAAAAAATGGATACTGTCAGTTCCTGGCGGTAGGCCGAGATTAAAAATGGACATTTATGATTTTCGGTGGAGAGTAGATATATTCGGGGGACACTGTCTATGAATTAAAGAACGGCGACAGAGTCCGACAAAAGATACTAGAGCCAGTCTTAGCTGTGAGATCCTGAACTTGAAAAATGGAAGGTTTAGCTAAGATGTAGAAGCACTAACGACGGGACCCCAACGACAAACTCACACACATCCATGTCTGAAGAAGAAGAAGAAGAAGAAGAAGAACCAGGACACATGCATTTGAGGTAAGGTGATCAGTCAGAGATGCGAGCATAGTTCTATAAACTTTTCTCGACTGTATTAGTGCGTAACTGATGACAATATCTCTCGTTTGTTCTATACGACATCAGAAAAAGTGTGACCCGTTGAGCTCAGCTTAGATTGTTTAAATAAGAAAAAAGGTGACCGGTAATAAATCAAGCCCATTCTAAAAATGACATAATGCCCGGTGGGATGGCCTCCTCCTAGGACTGAACGGAAACATACCTAATTCAGACAAAAGGATCAGGCCCCTTGCGAACCAGACTCTAGAATAAGAATGTGCAAAGAGCCACAAAAACGTCTTACGTTTTATCAGACCAAAAATGAAAGTTTGGAGAATGAGAGACAAATGAAACAGACAGGGCCCCTTTATGGTGTGACAATGAGAAGGCTCGGGATAACCCCCACAATGCCCTTTCTCTCTCAGACATTGTAATTGAACAGAGGATTTGATTTCGACAGTGTTAACGTACGTGTTTTATGGTAGATCAAATATAGAATATATGTCACAGGGTGGTATTTAATCACGCCTGGATGAAGATTTCTGATATTGAACGAAACGAAGCCTTCCATATACGTTCTGTTCTTTGTGATTCTTGTTGGATCTTACCGGGTGTCCCGAAAGAACGGGTAATGTGACAGTAGTAGTAATAATAATAATACTAATACTAATAATAATAATAGTAGTAGTAGTAGCAGTAGTAGTAATAATAATAATAGTAGTGGTAATAATAATAATAATACTAGTAATAGTAATAGTAGTAATAGTAATGATGATGATGATGATGATGATGATGATGATGATGATGATGATGATGATGATGATGATGATGACACTCAGACTCCAGGAAATACCACTGTTGTTATTTTCCGATTCGGTGGTACACCACTTGGAACATATAAGTAAGGTCTTAGGTAGGCTGAGAGAACATAACCTAAAGTTGAAACCCACGAAGTGCGAGTTCTTCCGAAGAGAAACGCAGTATCTGGGGTTTAAGATGAGCGAAAAAGGAGTGCAACCAGATTACCATAATGTTAGGGCGATAAACGTAGTGTCAACTCCAAACACGGTTAAAGAAGTAAGGGCCTTCATCAGCATGACTTCATATTACCGTCGATTCATAAAAATGTTATCGGATGTAGCGGAACAATTAATTAACTTAACGAGAAAATATGCTCGCTTCGTGTGCATGTCAAGGCATGTCAAGGCATGTCAATCAGCATTCGATACGTTGAAGCGGAGACTGTCAGAATTAGTTGTGTTAGCATACCCGGACCCAAACAAGGAATATAGGTTATACACGGATGCGTCGGAACGGTCCATAGGTGCTTGTCTGACGCAGCAGGTATACGACAGGACTTATGGGAAGCAAATCTACTTTCTGTCGAACAAGCTGAGTGACACCCAGAGAAGGTGGTCCACGATAGAGAGAGAGATGTCTATGCAATTCATTATTCGTTAGGAAAATTAAACCATTACTTACATGGAGCAACCTTTACGATACTTACGACTCATAAACCTTTAGAATACTTATTGAAATCCCCCATACAGAACAAACAAATACAGATGTGGGCCCTGGGAATAGCTGGGCACAACTGCACGATAGAACACCTGAAGGGTAAGGATAACGTATGTGCGGATCTTTTATCACGGGCGGTGGGAACACCTGTAAGCGACGAGGAGAAACAGGTGGATATCGACGACAGGAATTATGAGGTCGCCGCGATAAACTCTAACAGGTTTGAACCAAGGGCGTTTGCATCATATTCGAATGATGGCAGTCCTTCGGGGACGCAGGAACGGCCGGAAATAGAAGGAATGGATTAAATTAGAGAACAGGAGTTGGACTTCGACATAACGGAATTAAAAGGAAGAATTAAGGATTGCCGAACCACCAAGTTAGAAAAAAAGAAGTTTATAATAATGGACGAGATAGTATACTACCCCTCATAGTATACGACCCCCTCATTAGATTCTATGTTCCCTCCCACTTACAAAAGAAAGTTCTCGTTCAGTACCACGACGACAATGGCCATATAGGGGTGGAAAAGACATTTAAGGCAATTAGTCAAAAGTATTTTTGGCCGGGATTGATTAAGAAGATAGCAACGTTCGTAGGTAAATGTATTCCGTGACAGACAAGAAATCTAATGAAAAAGCAACCACAGATGCAGGAATACCATACTCCACCCTTTCCTTTTGCGAAGTGGGCCCTGGATGTCACCGGACCGTATCCTACGTCATATTCTAATAACAAATATATCATCACGTTTATCGATATGTACAGTGGTTGGCCCGAAGCGTTTGCGGTCCATAATAAGAAGGCAGTGACGATAACACATCTTTTAATTGAGGAGGTTTTTCCCAGGTTCGGGGTACCTCTTCAATTGGTGACCGATAATGGTCCAGAAAATATAAACACGACGATGAAAGATACGTTGAAAGAATTGAACGTACATCACGTAACCACTTCGTATTATCACTCTCAAAGTAACCGCAAAATCGAACGCCTACACCGAACCATAAATGACATACTGGCTAAGAAAATATGCGACAACGAACAGTCATGGGACCAGATGTTAGCAGCCATTAGATTTCATGTTAGCGAATCAACAAACTTCTCACCGTTTTACTTGGTCTACAGTAGGGATGCGATTTTGCCATTGGATAAAATCCTGAGGCCACGACGAGTATTTTACGGCGATGATCATCGCACGTTCACGTTAGTTAGGAACAACCTAAAGAAAGCGAGAAGGCGAGCGATTGACAGGACCAGTAATAATTCTAAGGAAGTGGAGTTTAAGATAGGCGATCTGGTGTGGTATAGGAATAATCATAAGAAAAGTAAATTAGACAAGCGATGGAGGCCGTACTATGTAATCGTGGATAAGACTGGGCCAGTATCGTATAGAATTAGGGACCAGCTGACCAGTTCGGTGACAAAGGCACATGCCAGTCACTTGAGAAATGCGAATGTAGATGAATGGGAACCCACGAATGGGGATAGACCTTTAAGAAGAACGGGGGTGGCAGGATCCGAGACCTCGGAGGAATCCGATGGGGAGCCATGTGAAGGAAAAATTGAGGGTCGACCGGGCTCAATTCATTCTGAAAGTAATTCAGATGAAGAAACGCAGTCGAACGTTGAGGACGTCGATATGCGATCGGGCCAATTTCATTCTGGAAGTGATGCAGATGAGGAAACGGAATCGAACGTAGAAGATGTTGATATTCATCCTCGAGGTGGCCATGCAGAGAGTCTAACAGTCGTAGACACTGAATCAAATGTCGAAGAAGTCGATAATCAGATGGGAAGTAAGTCGTGGGAGCGAAGTGGTTGTGAAAACAGAGATCATATCTCGATAAGGGAAAGCAAGATAAGTAGGCGTTGGCTGAAGACGGCTGAGGAAATCGCCATGTTGGAGAATAAGCGTAAAATGAAAGAGACAAGGTACGCACGGAAGGTAGATAAGACAAGAGAAAGGAAAGGTAGGGGGGAGCAAGATTATCTGAAGAATCTGTGATGATGTAAGGGAGAACTACTCAAATCTGTTTTTGTGCGGTAATTTTAATACAGTACGGTATGGAATGATAAAATCAGGGCAGAGGGGACAGCTCTGTTTGAATTAAATATTTGTATTTGAAAAGCAGAACAACCACTTAAGCTTCGCGCCCATCATCTGTCAGAGGAGACTAATGTTAAGCACTGAAGGTAACTCGGAAATACACTTAGGAGTAAATTGGTGGGCATTGTATGCTCGAATCATACCAAACAGGATTGTGCCACGTTTTAAAAAAAAGATATTTATATGTATCTGTGTGTGTATGTATCTTTAATTTTCTCTCTCTCTCGGGCGAGAATTACGTGGTGATGATCGGGAGTTGCCTACCGAAGCCAATTGAACATTGGGGGTGTGGGTGACACCAAAGGGATCGGCGACCCTACTTCGAAAAAAAAAGAAGGAAAAATAAAGTTAGTGCTGGTTAAACACTTGATTCCACGCTAGAAGATCATTTTAATTCTTTTGGCAATTTTGTTTTTATTTATTTATGACGTGAATTAATTTTCTAGTTTTAATTCAGAAAAAAATAATTCTTTAAAGCCTGTTTCATTTTAGTATTCTTTAGTTGACAGAAAATTTCTTAGAGAAAGACATTTTGAAAAAGGGGAAAGAGAGGTATGTAAGATAATTAAGTGTGGCAAAAATGAATCGAGGACGAGTCCATTGTGGGTGGGACGTCGAGAAAGAAAGAAAGCGACTTGATAACTGTTAAAAAGGAGAAGGTTCTGGAGTGCAAGCGACACTTCAAAGGCGGCGGTTTCAGAAACGCGAAGAGCCGGAGCGCTTAGTGATCGGAGTATCGAAGTACCGGAAGAATGGGAGTTTACCGATGTTTATGGCACCGATGAAGCTTTATTGGCTATGGTACCCACGCCCGTCTTGCTGTTAGGCTTTCGTGTTCGCTGACTAAAAATGCGACTGATAAGCAAGTTAGTACAGTGAAGGAATCTCCTGACTTGTATTTCATCAAACAGACAATTGGAAGTGATTGTGGAACAATTGCTTCAGTTCACGCTCGGATAGACAATGCAGAGCAAATTGCTTTCCAATCGGATGTATATATGAACGAGTTTCTAGCGGAAACCAAGTCTGTGACCTCAGCAAGAAAAAGACTTTCATGAGACAAAAGCATGTCAAAAGCTTTTTTATATGTGTGTGCGTAGCCGACGTAAACCATCCGGTGATGGGAAATAAAGAAAACCAAAGTTTTTCCATATATGTTCTGTTGGATCTTACCGGGTGCCCCGAAAGAACGGGTAATGCAACAGTAGTAATAATAATAATCATAATAATAATAATAATAGTAGTAATAGCAGTAGTAGTAGTAGTAGTAGTAGTAATAACAATATTAGTAGTTGTAGTAGTAGTAATAATAATAATAGTAATAGTAATAGTAGTAATAGTAATGATGATGATGATGATGATGATGATGATGATGATGATGATGATGATGATGATGATGATGGTGATAATGATGATAAACAACAACATGCAGCAAAGTATCCCCAAAAGAATACAATACCAGAACATATACGACTGTGTGGTGAAGATAAGTTCACTGGGAACTGTGCAAACAGCTGCATTTTGAACACTCATACAAATGATTCGGAAACAAAGCGGAGGCAGTACTGGAAAACGAAAATCACAAAATCATCTGGGACATGAAGGTAAAAACAGATAAACTCACCCATGCAAGTGGACCGGATGTCAATTATGACAACACGAAGGAAAAATCTTGCCAAATCTTAGATTTTGCCGTCCCAGAAGTTCACAGGGTGGTGATCAAGCAGACAATAACCGAAGCAAATACACGGAACTTGCTAGGGAACTAAAAGGGATATCGAACATAAAAAAGTCAATATAATACCAATAATCGTAGGAGCACTAGGAACAGTCCCGAAAAATCTGAAAAATAAAAACTGTGAGAAATTGGAATCAAAAGGAAAAGTGAGACAACACAAAGGACAGCAATGATGGAAACAGCTGAAATCTCCAGGAAAATCCTCGAATGCGGAACCCAACCCACTTAAACTCCGAACGCTAACCACTCACATGGAAGTTGCAATAGAAATACACAAAAAACATAAAAAGAAAACCAGCACATGAAACCAAGGGAACTGAAACTGCAAGAAATTTAATAAACAGTGCCCCCCCCCCCCCCATGTGATGGCACCAACTTCGGCTGATATCACACAAAATAGTCGTGAAGGGTGAAGGAGGATGGAGGAGAGATAGCACTAATCAGACCTCCGCTGGAAGCGTGCAGAGAGTACTGTGATCTTGGGGAGGCTTATTACCTCCCTAAATCCCAGGGAAGACCAATGGTCGTTGCCAGCGAGAAATCAATGGTAAGCGGCTGTTGCGATAACGCAAAGTCATTTGAAAATATTTACAAAAGAGGTGCAGAGTACTGGAAATCTGGAGAGACTTGCTTTTACTCAAACTCAAGGAAACACCATCGATTATCATCAGTGAGCAATCACTGATGATAACACGCGTGAAAACTCCCAACGAGTTGATACTACTACTACTACTACTACTACTACTACTACTACTACTATTACTACTACTACTACTACTACTACTAATAATAATAATAATGATAAGGAGAATATGAAGAAGGCCATAACTATGTTTAGCACACACACACACACACACACACACACACACACACACACACACACACACATATATATATATATATATATATATATATATATATATATATATATATATATATATATATATATCGGTTTATTCAAATGTTCCACCCAATGTTGAAATAAATGCTTACTTGAATATTTTAGTGTTATTTAGCATTTTACAGTACAACATTCCTTCTACATTCCTCTGTTATTAAACTTACTTTAAATGTTATGTTACAAATTCAGCCTTTTAAACACATTAGGGAGGGAGGGGGGATCCGAGCAGTTCTTTTGTATGAGCTTATATTTGATTCCAAAGCAGCGTTGGCAGCAACCGACATCAAAAGCAGAACATTCGACGAGAGGACGGTCAGCGAACGCACGTCACGACGTGGGGCTTAACAAATATCGCCGTGATTCAGATGTGAACTTTTAAAATGGTGACAAGTGTATCTGTCGCAATGCTTAGATGTGGGCGTGTAAAAGTAGTGTTCACAACGGCATTTTTCACATCGGGTTAAATTAAGCAGAGGAATGGAAACTTCAATTAGAAATTAAGAAAATAGAGTTAGAGCAAGTGTTAGGATATAGCGTTACGGCGAAGAAGAGAAAAGATCTTCACCTTTAGGCAAATTAGAAGAACTGATACATGAAATGAACAGTTATCGATGGAACATCGGAGAAACTCGACTCAGAAAGGCCACAAGTTATACTTCAGTGGGAGAGAAGACAAACATTTACATAGTGTTGGATTTCTTGTACACAAAGACATTATGAACACCGTCATGGGTTACCGGTCTATATCTCATCAGCTCATCAGCATCCGCCTGAGAGCAACCCCTTCTAGATCACCATGATACGCCCTAACATCAGAGGATGATTACGAAGCTGTGGAAGACTTTTACGATAAACTGTAAGAGGTCCTGTTATTGCATCTTAAATTGCAATGACAATTTAAAACTGCAACTCTAATTAACGTATACGTCTTTTAAAAATACAATCTGGGACGCTGAAAACGTAAAAAAAACTGTACTTGTTGACATTGAGTTCCTATAAAACGGAAAAGTGTTTCATCGAATTCTTTATTATTTAATGATTGTAACTTTAAAAGTATCAATAAAAATAATTATTTAAATGTTTTAAATGCATTATTCACTGAGTTATTCTTTATTAATTTTAAGTTTGTTTCATGCAGTGTTAGGATTAGGGTTAGAGTTAGGGTTGTTTAGAGTTAGGGTTGTTTAGGGTTAGGGTTAGGGTTGTTTAGAGTTAGGGTTGTTTAGGGTTAGGGTTGTTTAGGGTTAGGGGTAGGGTTGTTTAGAGTTAGGGTTGTTTAGTGTTAGGGTTGTTTAGGGTTAGAGTTAGGGTTGTTTAGAGTTAGGGTTGTTTAGGGTTAGAGTTAGGGTTGTTTAGGGTTAGGGTTGTTTAGGGGTAGGGTTAGGGTTGTTTAGAGTTAGGGTTGTTTAGGGTTAGGGTTGTTTAGGGTTAGGGTTAGGGTTGTTTAGAGTTAGGGTTGTTTAGGGTTAGGGTTGTTTAGGGTTAGAGTTAGGGTTGTTTAGGGCTAGGGTTGTTTAGGGTTAGAGTTAGGGTTGTTTAGGGTTAGGGTTGTTTAGGGGTAGGGTTAGGGTTGTTTAGAGTTAGGGTTGTTTAGGGTTAGGGTTGTTTAGGGTTAGGGTTAGGGTTGTTTCTACCTCAATCTGCTGCTCAGTGTCAAACGAATTCATAAGGGCTTCCCGTTTGTAGAAACACGTTGTTGCAGAACTGCTTCTCCGTAGATTACAACCTGGTCGTCTTCAAAGCCAATGTCAACAGATTCTCGCGTAAGTGTATCTAAATGTCAATCACTGTATGTGCTGATTGTCGGTAGCTGTTTGGTTCCGAGCGTTTCTCTCGTAATTCTAGCCTGGATTTATGAACTGCGTTCGATCTCATGCGACTGCCTACAACCACCACCCCTGTACTGATGAGGGCAAAAAGCCCAAAACAATATTGTCTGTAGGTAATAAATACTTTAATATTTAATAATATATATATATATATATATATATATATATATATATATATATATATATATATATAATATTTGTTATTGTTTATTATCTATGTACGTATACGTTTCGTCCTTAATAATCGGGACTCATCAGCATAGAGATATGACTATGAACCACTGGCCCCAGTTGAACAGCGAATAAACGGTGATAATTTTAACACTTCATACGGCGGCTTGACGTCATAGAGCGTTCGACTTAATGAAAAGAACGATGCATTTAAAGATAGCGACGTCATGCTGTGTTAATACTACACTTACAGTGCTCGTCTAGACGGGTTTTTATAGGAGCTACAAATAATAAATATTTGTTATTGTTTATTATCTATGTACGTATACGTTTCGTCCTTAATAATCGGGACTCATCAGCATAGAGATATAACTATTCTTTACCAGTCATGCGATTCGAAACCCCGGATTATATATATATATATATATATATATATATATATATATATATATATATATATATATATATATATATATATATAGTAAGTTATGAACATATATTTATGGCAATTAAGCTACACAGAGACTTTCGCGTTTCATCCCCGTAGGCAATCGTCAGGCTAAAATGTGAGAATTGATACACCACAGATTATATCTACATTTGATGTAGATACATGAAATAATAATACACACACACACACACACACACACACACACGCACACACACACACACACACACACACACACACACACACACACACACATATATATATATATATATATATATATATCTTGGATTTTTCATGCGTGCGACTCTTCAGAGGTCTAAACATAGTATTCAGACACACCAGAAAAAGCAAAGAACAATGAAACAACATTCACATTGATATAGGATACATGAAATACAGTTTCGAAGAGGAACATAGGTCTATCATATAGTCGTTTTGCGCCATCTTTTATGCGAACAGATATAGGAAAAATAGATATACGAAAAATACGTAGACATGAGCTGTTATTGATTGAAATAACAGTCAACCGTTGTGATTGGAATATAGGACTGATAAATAAATGACAAAAACCTTGTGTTTTATTTTCTTTACTTCTTTTCGTTAAGTCTTTCAGAAGTGGTCACATGTGATCGCCTAAAAAGGTATAATATTTTTTTAGGTGGGGGGATAATTTAGCGTAGGATGTTAATTTAGATTCTCATCAAAATACGAATTTATGTATTTTACGTAATTTGGACCGATCACAATGCTACTAAACTTTTGTTTTCATTTGTCAATGAGAATAGTAAAATGGTCTTTGCAAAAAAACAAAAACATTAAGTTTGTTGTTAAACTTAACTAATAAAAAAGTTATTTATTTTCAGAGAAAACGAGCATAGAGAGAGAGAGAGAGGGAGAGAGAGAGAGTCACACCCCTCTCCCCCTTTCTCTTCTGGATTGTGCCTCACTCATAGCGAGCCACGACCCTCGGTAAAGTAAAATTAAGGTGTTTTCATTATTTTCCTGTTTTTTTTTTTATTAAATAACTTTAATTATTTACTGTTGATATAGACAAAACTATTGTATATAAATAGAAAACACAAGCCAATGCAATTCCAAATTAATAATACCAAATGTTAATTGATTATGAACGGTTTAAAAAATAGTTGTGCTAATTAAGGTTATCTCTTAATTGTTTATTTGCCCTATATATAGAAATTATTATTTAAATAACAGTAAACCGTTGTTATTGTAATATACGACTGATAAATAAATGAAACAAACCTTCGCATTTATTCATTTAGATTAGATAAATATTTTTTTCAATTTTCTCATCTTTTTGTTATTGCAAGGGATGGGGCATGTTACTAGATGCCAAACAACACTCACCCACTATTTCAAAGACTTCAACCGAGAGATCTTTTGAGGGTTCTAACCGTCTATTTAAGTACAATTGTTTATATATATATATATATATATATATATATATATATATATATATATATATATATATATATATATATATATATATATATTAGGAAAATGAGATTCAAGTTTATTAATCTTAAACAAAGATGGCCAGTCTCTTGCACTTGGTTCACCGGGTATATTCGCCAGGTACTTTTGAAATTTTTTTTCATGAGCCCGGTTGCTCCTATGATTACTGAAATGATGGAGATCTTCCTAAGGTTCAAGTTTCTTTTCATGTCGTACATAAGCCCTTGGTATTTAGTTATCTTTTTTCTCTCAGCTCTGTTTAAGCCAGCATCATTAGGGACATTGACTTCAACTAGGGTTGCTACTTTTTTCCTCTTGTCCCATATTACTATGTCAGGTTTAATAGCTTCTATTTTCTAGGTATGTAGCTGTAGGGATTGGATAGTCATAGTGGATAGTGTATGACTTATTTCCAACTGTTCTTAATATATATATATATATGATGGATAAATATTGGCTTGTGCCTGCACAAACACATATGTACGCGCAAGCGCGATGTACATTTATCAATATATGCGCCCATAGCAGAACAACACGTAACTATCTCCCCCTCCGAAAACAAAATGTTTCTGATCCTTTACTCTTCTCACCATAACCCCACGCCAGTTAAAAAAATACAACCATTGTAGATCTTTAAACATGTAGCTTATGTATCTATAAAGTTTCTATTTATCTTTCTTCCTACAAGGTCAGATGTGACACAAGGTCGGAAAAGTGGGAAAAAAACAGCGCTCGAGAATTTGAGCACTCTGTCCATTTAAAAATTGCCCGGGCAGTCCCGTCGGCATTCCCCGGTAGGGGCGCCTCAGGCGATTAGCAATAAACTAACCCCCTCTCAAAGGGTGAGAAGGCAAAGCCTGGGAGGATGGACCTCCTAGAACTACACAGGACCAGACAAGCAATAGATCGGCGTAAATCCAGGCCCGAAGGCCCGGATTTTAAATTCACTTTAATTTTACCTTTTTTACTCATTTTAATGTAACCTTTTTTAATTAAATTTGTATTTACTATTTTAAAAAATCCTACCTTAATTTTATTTATTCGTTTCATTTTTATTCAACCATTAAGTTTTATCACTAACAATGTTAAGCTTTCTTATCTCTCCTTTCACCTCGAAAAACAAAACCCGACATATCTTCAAACACACACACATCGTAGCTAAAAGTCAATGTTTTTATATAAAACCTTTTAATCAGTTTGTTTAATTATTTTAATTTTATCTTAAAATGTTGCATTCTATATTTTTTAACTAAACTTTTAGCTTATTTTTTTATCCAATTGTTATTACAGTACTAGTTATTATCACCAAAAAAATGGCATTCCCTACAGACAATTGTATTAATTATCTAATTTTATTTATTTATTTATTTATTTAATTGAATTTATTTTATTTTATTTATTTACTTATCTTATTTTTATATAATTTTTTATTTTCGTTTTCATTTTTAAAAAATTGTTGCTCTTATTTTTATGAAGAGTTCCACAGCCCCATATTTTCGTCATTACTGACTGGCGATGGAGCGATGTGAGTAATCCCTAGCCTAATGATAGAATTAGTGAGAACAGTAGAGAAATAAAAAAAATAGAAAGAAGAAATATACGTGATTAAGAGTAGAACACACACACACACACACACACACATACACACACACACACACACACACACACACACATATATATATATATATATATATATATATATATATATATATATATATATATATATATTGTGTGTATTTAGGCAGCATTTTCTCATTTATGCAAACATTGTTAAAAATAACAGCATTCCTCTGTTTAATTATACCTTTTTTGTTTTCAATTTTTCTGATGGACTTGTTGTATTAAAATCAAAAAATTAATAAATGTTCCATAGGTTTCACATGTTTCACGAATTTTTCCGATTCTTCGTCGAATCATCCTCAGGTGTCAAAAGCAAATGAACAAAAAAGCTGGAGAAAGAAGAGAATTTTAAAAAGACGGTAGAGAAACCCGCAGAGAAGTTTTCCGCATTGTTCCAGGAAGTCGTTGGTAATTTTAAAAGTGTTAAACGAATATTTTAATTAATAAAACAAAATATTTAATAACATTATAAACCCCTCTATTTACGTACGCTATGTCGACAGTATTTTTGTTCTAGCAATGAACAAATACACAAACTTCAAGACCTTTTCCAAAAAAAACTCTGTTCTTTAAATTCACCATAAAACTGAACGTAAATAACAAAATCCCATTCCTAGATGTTCTTATTGACGCCTCTAATAAATCGTTTAACACTTCCACTTATAAAAAAACACAACCAGCTTAAATTCTAATCTTTTAAATTTCAAGAGCGAGTGTCCCTATCGCTACAAAATAGCTAAAATCTATTAAACCGTACCAAATTAATCTCCTCCTCTAACAAAATACTATTCATTGAATTAAAAAATATAGAACAAGTACTTATTAACAACGAATTCCCTAATTATGTCGTTGATGAACAAATAAAATTAATGATCCGAAACTTAAAAAACACCAGTACAAATAATAATAATATTCAACATCACAATTCAAACAATATTGACATGTACTATTGTAATCAAATGCAACCAAACTTTAGATAAGAAGAAAAAGTCATGAAAAGTATTATTATTGTAAACTCTAGCTCAATTTACCAACATCTACAAAAACATAACTGTCCTTCCTCTTATTTAAGACAAATCCTAGTTAATAACACTAAAATTATACATTCCGAAAGCAATTTAAAAAAATAAAAAATACTCGAAGCTATCTACATAAAAACACAACAACCTAAAATTAACAACATCACATATGAAACCAGTTGCAACATTTTAAAATGCTTAACGTAATGCGATTTTGTTCTGTGATACCATCCAGCGTTGCTGAATTTAAAATTGCCAACGACTTCCTGGAAACAATGCGGAAAACGTTCTCTGCGCGTTTCTCCACCGTCTTTTTAATTAAACAGAGGAATTCTGTTACTTTTAACAATGTTTGCATATATATATATATATATATATATATATATATATATATATATATATATATATATATATATATATATATATATATATATATATATATTCGGAAAATGAGATGCAACTTTATTAATCTTCAACAAAGATGGTCAGTCGACGAATGAGTGTTCTCTGAGAAAGAAAGATTTTCACAGAATGATACGGTCGGGTTTGGTGTTCTATAGTCTATTGATTATCAGCCACACGTGAACACAAAAGAAAACGCCATACATTATGGGACGAGTTAATGTCTTTTAGTTGAATTGTTCACTGTTTTCTGCTTTTTTTTTTACAAGTTTTTTATTCATTGTTTATACGCCTACACATCTACGTCTATGGGGGAATTTTCCTGTTGGTCTGTCACACTTATTAAAAAAACGAATCTTAATATTTAGAATACTAAACAGTCGAGATTTTGTGTATCAATTGCGATAATAACCCTGAATATGCGCTTACAATTAGGGTTGGATTGACTCAAAAGATTTGAAGTTATTTTTTGTAAAGATGCGATTGGTCTGCCAAGCTGAATTTGAAGTTAGTTAGTCTGTCATGCTTAAGTTTTGTAGCATTTTTGTTAGTCTGTCATGCTTAAGATTTCAATAAAATTTGAGTCGTTCTTTCATGTTTAAGTTTAAAATATCATTTTCATCAGTCTGTCGGACTGCAGTTTTAAACTGATTTTATTTTGTCTGTCATGCTTACATTTTGAATAGTATTTTGATCGTTCTTTCATGTTTAAGTTTGAAATCAACATTTCGTTGATCTGGCATGCTTAAGTTTGAAATTGCAATTCCGCAATAGACGCATCTTAAGAATATTTAATCTTGTTTTTTTTTTAATTCGCAGATTTCTCCCACCTCTCCCTTTCTCTCCCTTTCTTTCAGAACAGTTCTGTACCATTTTCATTAAATGATTTTGATTCGATAAAATGTTTCAAATTTTACATATATTTTCAACATTTTTTTTTACATTGTGCATTTTTTACTTTATATTATCTTTATTTTGATATCTTTTCAAATTATGACTTCTGGTTAATTCCCTTTACTAACTCATTTGTTTGTACTCCTCTGACGATAAGATACCATTCTTTGAAAATCCATGGTTTAAGGAAGGAATAAAAAAATATTTTAATTTGTAACCCCTTGTTTTGAAAAACTGATAATTTTATAGATATTGTATTTTATACAATTTTTATTCTCATCCCTTGTTCATATATATATATATATATATATATATATATATATATATATATATATATATATATATATATATATATATATATATATATAGTTGCGTTATAGTGAAATAAATTCCAGAAGGAAATCCGGGTATGAGAGCTCAATGTAATAAACAGAGCAATAATAAAATAAACTAAAATAACACGGAATAACATAGTCACCGGTGCAATAATTTATTTCAACCTCACGGCATTGTCAAGCATCCAAGTAAGGTGATTACATTTTTGAAAATGAGAAAAGAGAAATTCACACTCACCAATTCAATATACATATAGAGAGAGCGACAACAAAATTATTGAGTGTAAATTTCTCTTTTCTCATTTGTAAAAATGTAATCACCTCACTTGGATGCTTGACAATGCCGAAAGGTTGAAATAAATTATTGCACCGGTGATTATGTTATTCCGTGTTACTTTATTATATATATATATATAAAGAAACAGAGAAGAGAAGAAAGAGACAGAGGGAGAAAATCAGAGATGTCGAGAAAGAAAGAAAGTAAGAGGGAGAGAGAGGAGATGAATAACAAAACATGGATACAAAGGAGAAGAAGGAAATAGAATTGTATAAGGATTCAGAGAGAGAGGAGTGAACAGAAAGAAGCAAGTAGTGATATATATATATATATATATATATATATATATATATATATATATATATATATATATAATTATTATTATTTCATGTATCCACGTAAAATATTATATAGGGATATAATCTTTTATGTATCAATTTTAAGTATTTACTTCAACAACGAATGTGAGTGGTTAACTAGCTAGACTAAACACCATGTGTATATATAAAAACATCCGGCAACACAAACTCCATGCATTTTAACCTGACGGGGATGAAATGCGGAAGCCTCTGTGTAGCTTAATTGCCATAAATACATTTTCATAACTTATTACTATATATATATATATATATATATATATATATATATATATATATATATCACTACTTGCTTTTTTCTGTTCACGCCTCTCTACCCCCTCTCTTTCTCTCTGAATCCGTATACATTTCTCTTTCCTTGTTCTCTTTTGTATCCATGTTTTTTATTCATCTCTCTCCCCCCTCTCATTTTATTTCTTCCTTTATTTATTTTTTTCTCGACATCTCTCAATTTCTCCCTCTTCCTCTCTCTTCCCATCTCTCTTTCTCCTTCTATTTCCCCCTTCCCCTTCTTTCACCATTTTCATCTCCCCCCTCGTCCTCTCTCCTCCTCCCATACACCCCTTCTTACCTCCACCATTTATCTCTCCTCTGACCGTCACGTGATCTCTTCCGTGAAATGTCTTTCCATTGACTCATATCGGGTCAGGCGTTGTAAAATCTGCTCCTTTTCATCACTGAGACATTGTCGTCTGCTCGTTATCGACTTTATGATTAATCCCACCCCTTTATTAAGCCTCCCTGCCACACATATGGCGTCAACAGAGAAGGAGAAAGAGAGAGAAAAGGAAAGAGAGAGAGAGAAGGGAGAGAGAGAGAGAGGTGCGAGAGGAGAAGAAAAGAAGATGCCATTTATTCATCGCTATGACAAGTGGACCGTGGCAACCTATCGAACGAAGCTCTCCATTTTACCGTTTTTGAAATCAATTGGCATTAAAAGCTGACGAATTCTTCATTTGGAACGAATAATAAAAAAGATAACTTTAAGATTCCTTCGCAACAGCTCCCTCCTATTTATCCTGTCTAAAAGTACATCTAATGACTGTACACCCCTCGTAGCCAGGCCGTGGTATTAGTCATCTGATGTAGAAGAACAAATATTTCACGCATGAACATTGATATTTATATATTTGTACTTTGCAGGACAGTCCAAAGGAGTGGCTGCTGTGCCGGCCATAATTCCGACTGGGTCGCCTACGTCAGATGGCTAAAAGATTAATTGACCTTTATACAGTAGTTATAATAATCTCATGTTTCATTGAATAACCTGTTATATATCCGCTTTTTATTGATGATGATTAAAACAATAAACATAACAAGCTATATCTACATAATAAAATAAAGTCAACCCCCAAGATTCAGATAGAATAGAAAAAAACACTTTTACACGCTTAGATGTCCCGCTAAGCAATTATTCTAAGTCTTCATGGGTGTTTCCATCCTTTCAATCTTTTATCAGGGAAATGTGACTCTCGTAAATAAAACTTCATGAGAGAAAATAGTTACATTCAAACCCACTTCAACTAATCTACTCTAACCGCTACCCAAATCACCAGATTCTTTGTTTATTAAAAGGGAAATCTGTCAACGCACTGCTTCATTCCAGATTCAGGGAATATCATTAAGCCATTCTGGCTGCTTAAACTTATACGATTTGATTAACCTGGTTACGTTTCAACGAACACATCGTCACAGGGCATATTTCCGATCATACACGAGCACACTTTTGACCTTGGTCTACATTCAATACGGCGTAGTTTACCAGGAATATAAAAACCAACAGATTCTACTTTTTTTGTGTCGATTACACATAAACAGCACGAAAATAAATACGACGTAATTTAGACAGGAAAAAAACAGATTCTACATTTTTGACCGATTACGTATGAATAGCATTAAAATATATCTGCTAAAATATTTAAATAATACATTTCTTATTTTAGACTGGGGGATCACTTTCAAAACAAGTAACTTCTCTTCTTTAAATACGACGTAGTTTACTCAGTACACAAAAAACACAGATTCTACTTTTGGGGGCGATTACGTGTAAACAGCACGAAAATAAATTCGTTTAAAAGAAATTAAACAAATCCCAAAAACATTTTAGATTTTACATTATGGGATATCAATTTACAAATATATTCTTACTTTTAACAAAAAGTTCACTTAAAAAATTATATTCTTTAAATACGGCGAGAAATAAAAAAAAAATATTATAATTTTCGGAGGCGATTACGTGTAAACAGTATGGAAATATATCCGCTAAAAAGGAATGACAAAAAAAACAACAGATTTTAGACGAGGGTATTTTTAATTTCACTATTTACAATAGATGTTTAAATTAGTTTATTCAATTTGTATTTATTAAAAACTATTTAAAAAAATACAGTAACTTTTTTACAAAACTATTTTCAAACAAACAACAAAAACATTGATTATAAACAACAAAAAGATTATTTGTAAAAAACATAATAAATTATACATTTGTTTATTATATTATTGGTAATAAAAATAAATTTCCAATTACAATTGTAAACAGAAAAATACCTACCACTAACCCTAAGTTCAGAGGGGTCATTCAACTCAGACTTAGGGTTAGTGGTAGGATGAGTCATTTATTTAAAAACTTTTCAGGAAATAAGCCCCCTCTACAGTTAAGCGAAAAGCAACCATTTTTCTACTGCGTGGAAAAAACAAAAACGAAACTTAACCAGTTTCAGCACGTTAAAAGTATACAGGTCGGTAGATAATTAACTTATACCGCGTTTGCTATACGTTATTTTTTGTTGTTGTTGGTTTTTATAATTTTTCAACTTTTAACTATGCCGTACTTTTACAAAGTGAGTAAATAATTATTCCAACATATGGAGGAGCTTTAGCCGCTACTTAGAACTAGACGTAAGAGAACCTAAACTTGTGGCACAACGTGTGAACTCTTTTTGGGGAGCTGGTGCTCCCACTACAGTTTGTAATCCCTTGTGCCAGACTTGGAGACAAGTGCAATAATTCTCTGCAATTCAAACATGTCAGTACGCCTGTGTCGGTCATGTTTTAGAAAACTTTGGGTCGGTGTCAACCAATTCAATGACAAGTGCAAGTGATGGATTTAGAGAGCAGACCAACTATCATCCAAGATGTGTTAGAAAATTGGAACAGGTTGTTAAATCATAACAAAACATTTGTCGAAACTCAGGACAATGTCGCTGTATTCTGTGTGTGTCCTTCTCTCTCACCCTCCCTCTCTCCCTTTTTTCTTTCGCGCCGTCTGGAGCGAAACAACGCACACAGTCGGCTTTCGAATCAGCATGGGTCGAGACGCATGTTTTAACATGCTTGCCGAACTCAACTCAAATTCGGGTTTTTAAATATGTTAATTCTTCAGAAATTTTTTTTATATTTTTATATAAAAAGTAAAATGGTTTGTTCCATTATCACAGAAAGGGTTAGGGTTAGCCAGCAGATAATTAATTCTCTGGAGAGAATTACTGGCGCCGATTAACGCAGCCAGCCAGCCGATCAAATATCCAGCCGGGTATGAACCCCATATATGTTAAAGGGCATCTAACGATCGTTTGGTCTGGAGAGCTGGTGTTGTGCCGTGTCCAAGTCGTAACAATTTGGGTGCTTTCAGGAGTATGGAATCACCCCATAGTTACAATTACTCACAGATTCAGTATTACTCGAAGTGGTAATACTTGGGAGAATCCGATCTATGGGTTAAATAGAATATGTTTTGGATATAGCATGAAATTACATCTGGTGGTGAGTCTTCAATTTTGAAATTTTGGGGACTGGAGTCACCTGATTACTTTAACATCTACTTTGACTCGGGATAATAGTACATGTAAAGGTCACACGTCATTGCGCTAAATAGAATATGTGTTTTGTATAACTACAACTGCATCTGGAGGCACGCACACCCCCCCCACACATATATATATATATATATATATATATATATATATATATATATATATATATATATATATATATATATAAGGATGAAAAGGAATTAGAAAAGCAAAAGTCAAATCGTATTTCTATTCAGTTGCTCAGAGCAAGGTATATTCCGCAAAAAGGCAATTTATTCAAGTTAAATTTTCATAAAAGTTCGCTTTTAGTTCACTACTTTATCTAAAAAAAATATACGTTACATATTTCAGAGTCGTATAGCAGTTTCATCCAGATGGACTGACTTTTAATTTGTTTTTTAAATCGTCTATAGTCCATAAGGAATACTCAGTCTCGAAATGAAAACAACACGGGGAAATGGCCTTTGGATTCACCGTTAAACGGTGCATTGCTGAAGCGTCCTTTTTGAAGAAATTAACGGGATCAGAGTTATACATTTGTTAGGGGGGTTATTAAGAGTTTTATGTATTCATTTTGTATTTGTTTATAGTTGTGTATTAAAAAAATATTTTATTTTATTAGGTGTTTTATTTTATTTATTCATGTATTTATTTATTTATAGATTTGTATTTTAAGGGTTGCATCTTACAAGGTTGTATTTTGAAAATTCGTCTATAGTGCATGAGAAATCTTCAGCGTCTCGAAACGAAAACAAAGGGGAATGGCGTTTGAATTCACCGTTACTGAAGTGTCTCTTTTGAAGGAAACACCGGGTCACTGTTATTTATTAATATATGGGTTTTACCCGTAATTAAGTTTTATTTAAAATAATTTAATTATTAATAATGGATGTTGCCTGTTTTACCGCTTCAAAGGTGTGTTTGTTTTTAGGGGTAACTGTGTGGCGAAGTTTATGGATCAAGCTCTGGGTGGGATTTACTAAGTTTTTTTTACTTCATTTATATTTATTTGTTTATTTATTTATAGTTTAGTATCTTATTAAGTGTTTTATTTTATTAAATTTATTGTTTTATTTTTTTGTTTATTATTTATAGTTTTGTATTTTTTAAATTGCTATGTAGTGGCTATATGTAAAAGGAGGGTATATCTTTATCAGTGAAAGGGTTTATCTAATGGATATCTAATATATTAACTATCATTGTATTATGCATTCGTGTTGGGTTTTTGTATTTAGTTAATTCTGTTGGCTTTATCTAATAAGACTGTGTGAGACGGAGGGGGTAAAGTCTAAGTCATCTATAATTCCTTTAATTTAATGTGGGTTAGTAGTTATATTTCTAGGCGTTTAATTAAAGAGATTCATGTATTTATCATGTTAGATATTTTTAAATGTGATAAGGGTATCTAATGATTTATGTTATATTTGTGTAGGTTATATTGGAGTTGGAAGGGGGTGTATGGTTGTGGCATGTACACTATATCCGGAGGTGTTATGTTGTATATAATATTTTTTTAGAAAAGGTCTGGGGGTGGGTGGCTATGTCATATATTTTCTATGACGTGGAAATCATTGGTCTTATGGGGTTATTAGTGAGTTAGTGCTAGTCCATTGGGCACATCATAGAAAATATATGACATAACCACCCACCCCACCTCTTTTAATGTTTATATACAATATAACACCACCCCCAGATACATGCTACAACCCTCCTTCAAACGCCATTTCCTCGTGTTGTTTTTAATTCCGAGACACTGATGATTACTTATGGCTATAGACGATTTAAAAACAAATTAAAAAGTCAGTTATCTGGATGAAACCGCGGTACGACTCTGAAATATGTAACGTATTTTTTAAATGAATAACTTATATTTAGCTCTCACTTTTTTGTGATCGAGCGCTTTATTGATCTTTTTTCAACATAACCTGACACACCCACACACACACACACTATATATATATATATATATATATATATATATATATATATATATATATATATATATATATATATATTTGGATTTTTCACTTAGAAAAAAGATTATTCAGTGACGACCGGGATTAGTCCAATAAAAACAAGCTCGATGATACTCGATTACAGGGTACAGAGCATTTATATGTTATTTTTGAAAGCTTATATATATATATAGTAGAGAATGATAGTTTGCTTGAAGCATTGCTGGGTAAAGTAGTAGTATGTTTTTTAAAAGCTGTGGGCAATGAAAATTCCGGGTAAGATTCAAGTTGTAAGGAACAAAAACAATAAATCGAATACGAAATATGACTTACTATTTATATTCCTAAAATCTTACATAACAGTAAGAGTGTTATTAGCTGTTTTTGTGATGTCCGGATGATTAAAAAATCATTATTTAATATTTCGGGAAAAGAAACTTCCCTTTGTCAAAAATAATCAATACCAGAAGAATTCCCCGACTATGCAGAGAATCTGATTCAATAAAATGACTGCCAAAGCAGAACAGCAGCGAAAACCAGGCTCGCAGAAATGTAAATTAAAGATTTTTTTTTAAAGTTATGTTATGGTGATCGATAAACTGTTGGTTTTAATAATAATAAAATAACAATGATATATATATATATATATATATATATATATATATATATATATATATATATATATATATATATATATATATAATTTATTTATTTATTTATTTATTTTAAAAAAAATATTTTATTTTATTTATTTTATAATTTTGATTATCGGTTACGGTTGTTGTAATTCTTATTCAAGGTACTTAATTTCCCTGATGATCTGCCAAGCAAGTACCTGCTTGGTAGTGAAACACGTGTAGGTAAACAACTCTTTAATTTGAAAAATGATAAATAAATAATTTTTGAATGAAAAAAATCTTTTGTGGTTTTGATGGGCTCCTGAACGGAATATTTTTTTAAGCTTTCAAAAAATCACACATAAATATATATATATATATATATATATATATATATATATATATATATATATATATATATATATATATATATACACACACATATATATATATATATATATATATATATATATATATATATATATATGTGTGTGTGTGTGTGTGTGTGTGTGTGTGTGTGCGAGTGTGTAAGGTCAGTGGGAGAGACTCACAGCAGAGTGTGCAAGTATTAAGAAAATTTAAATATAAGAGCATAATATTTAGTTATATATGTATTACAGAAGATCGGGAGAAGATCGGTACCGCCGGTTTCAAATCGTAACAAAGGGGATCTATGATAGGCCTCCTTTACCGAACTTTCTTCAGACTCTATTTATATCTGAAAATTAAAATAAAGCTGAGAATCGAAAAATACTTAAAAAGTCACACAACGTGTAAATAGAAATTTTTCCGAGGATACATACATGAACAGACGGCTGAAGAGAGTTCGGTAAAGGAGGCCTATTATAGGTCCCCTTTGTTAGGACTTGAAACCGACGGTAATGATGTTGTTTTGAACTGCCACCTAGAGGGGAATTGCAAAATAGATTCCCTCGTATATGAAGCCACCGTCACAAACCAGACTACCGGTAGAGAAGAAAAATATATTGACATGACGCAGGGAAGCTTCAAACAAAGATTATACGCACACAGAAACACCTTAAGATACAAAAACATAGCAAATACAGCACTCGCGACCCGGATATGGCAACTTAAAGATAAAAAGGCACCCTTCACCATCAAATGGAAAGTAATTGAGAGAAGACCATTCTTCTCTCCAGCCATAAATAGATGTCCTCTGTGTGACGCTGAAAAATACCAGATATTAAGGGCCATAATTGACCCAAATACAGTCTGTTTGAATATTCGAGATAGAAATCTTTAAGGGATATTGCTTTACCCACACTAACAATTTCATTAATCAAAACGAAAAAATATTGGTTTACCCACACTAACAATTGGATTAATCAAAACAAAAAAATATTGGTTTACCCACACTAACAATTGGATTAATAAAAAAAGAATTGGTTTACTCACACTAACAATTGGATTAATCAAAAAAGAATTGGTTTACTCACACTAACAATTGGATTAATCAAAACAAAAAATATTGGTTTTCTCACACTAACAATTGGATTAATCAAAACAAAAAAATTGGTTTACCCACACTAACAATTGGATTAATAAAAACAAAAAATATTGGTTTACCCACACTAACAATTGGATTAATAAAAACAAAAAATATTGGTTTACCCACACTAACAATTGGATTAATCAAAACAAAAAAATTGGTTTACCCACACTAACAATTGGATTAATAAAAAAAGAATTGGTTTACCCACACTAACAATTGGATTAATCAAAACAAAAAATATTGGTTTACCCACACTAACAATTGGATTAATCAAAGAAAAAATATTGGTTTACCCACACTAACAATTGGATTAATCAAAACAAAAAAATTGGTTTACCCACACTAACAATTGGATTAATAAAAAAAGAATTGGTTTACCCACACTAACAATTGGATGAATCAAAACAAAAATATTGGTTTACCCACACTAACAATTGGATTAATCAAAACAAAAAATATTGGTTTACCCACACTAACAATTGGATTAATAAAAAAAATTGGTTTACCCCCACTAATAATTGGATTCATCAAAACAAAAAATATTGGTTTACCCACACTAACAATTGGATTAATCAAAACAAAAAATATTGGTTTACCCACACTAACAATTGGATTAATCAAAACAAAAAATATTGGTTTACCCACACTAACAATTGGATTAATCAAAACAAAAAAATATTGGTTTACCCACACTAACAATTGGATTAATAAAAACAAAAAATATTGGTTTACCCACACTAACAATTGGATTAATAAAAACAAAAAATATTGGTTTACCCACACTAACAATTGGATAAATCAAAACAAAAAATTGGTTTACCCACACTAACAATTTGATTAATCAAAACAAAAAAAATTGGTTTTCCCACACTAACAATTGGATTAATCAAAACAAAAAAATATTGGTTTACCCACACTAACAATTGGATTAATAAAAAAAAATTGGTTTACCCCCACTAATAATTGGATTAATCAAAACAAAAAATATTGGTTTACCCACACTAACAATTGGATTAATCAAAACAAAAAATATTGGTTTACCCACACTAACAATTGGATTAATCAAAACAAAAAATATTGGTTTACCCACACTAACAATTGGATTAATCAAAACAAAAAAATTGGTTTACCCACACTAACAATTGGATTAATAAAAAAAGAATTGGTTTACCCACACTAACAATTGGATTAATCAAAACAAAAAATTGGTTTACCCACACTAACAATTGGATTAATAAAAAAAGAATTGGTTTACCCACACTAACAATTGGATTAATCAAAACAAAAAATATTGGTTTACCCACACTAACAATTGGATTAATCAAAACAAAAAATATTGGTTTACCCACACTAACAATTGGATTAATCAAAACAAAAAAATTGGTTTACCCACACTAACAATTGGATTAATAAAAAAAGAATTGGTTTACCCACACTAACAATTGGATTGATCAAAACAAAAAATATTGGTTTACCCACACCAACCATTGAATCAATTAAAACAAAAAAATGACGGTTTTACACACACACAAAACACCTTCAGATACAAAAGCAAGGCAAATACAGCACTCGCGACCCGGATATGGCAACTTAAATATTAAAAGACACCCTTCACCATCAAATGGAAAGTAATTGAGAGAAGACCATTCTTCTCTCCAGCCATAAATAGATGTCCTCTGTGTGACGCTGAAAAATACCAGATATTAAGGGCCATAATTGACCCAAATACAGGCTGTTTGAATATTCGAGATAGAAACCTTTAAGGGATATTGCTTTACCCACACTAACAATTGGATTAATAAAAACAAAAAATATTGGTTTACCCACACTAATAATTGGATTAATCAAAACAAAAAATATTTGTTTACCCACACTAACAATTGGATTAATCAAAACAAAAAATTGGTTTACCCACACTAACAATTGGATTAATAAAAAAAAAAATTGGTTTACTCACACTAATAATTGGATTAATCAAAACAAAAAATATTGGTTTACCCACACTAACAATTGGATTAATCAAAACAAAAAATATTGGTTTACCCACACTAACAATTGGATTAATCAAAACAAAAAATGACGGTTTACCCACACTAACAATTGAATCAATTAAAACAAAAAAATGACGGGTTTTCACATAGCGGGGTTATTGTAAAGAAATATCGTTGACTATGTACAAATTGCATATTTTCGTAATTATTATGTTTCGCATTAAAAAAAACTGACAAATTCTTCATTTGAAACGAACAAAAAAGATATTCCTTTGCAACAACGCTCACTCCTAATAACCCCATATCCTACACCGCTCGTGTCCTGCCTGAAATGAATCATATAGAAGAAAAATGTTTAACGCATACGCATTGAAGTTTATATATTTATACATAGCTTGACTGGCCTTGTAATCATCAATCTTTCACTGAAGGACAGTGTCCCCTTGAGATTCTGTCGCACATCATAGCTTAACCAATGACCAGCAACGGTTTGAAATCCGGTTTTAACGTCATCATCCGTCGTATTATCTGTTATTATTCACCTATTGTAATACTACAACTCTGATAAGTTTGCTTGTTTGCACATCGAATGTTTTATATGGCGAGAGGAAGAGCGAATGAGACGAGACGTGGTGGGAAGATGGGAATAGAATTAGGGGAAGATGTATGAGGAAAGGAATGGCGTGAATGAAGGGCGAAATAGACGAGAAGTGGTTGAAGGAATGAAATGAGATAAATAATTAAATGACGTAAATAAAGAAGAAACACATTTAGGAAAGGCTTTGTTTGAACGCATCGTGGTGTAGACTTTGTCTATTGTTTCTGTTACAGGTTCTTACAGCGTTAGTACTGTTGAGTCTGTCAAACCATTTACTTTTATTTCCTTTTTATCAATCTGTTTATCTAATGTAAGTAATGTTGACCCAACGAGTCACGAGTCGTCCATATTTTTGTACTTTTAGGGTCACCGCTTATCAAGGTTAAGATCCACTCGAGGATAAAGGTTAATGAGACGGGAATGAATGTAAGCTGAAGGATGAAGAACACTATTAGAGTACTAACATTGACCAATGGTATGAACCGTATTTGATTACTGACAATAATTTGTTGAGATTAGAGTTAAATACGACCCAGTCGTAATCAGCAGGAGAAACAGCCCCGCGCTAATGTGTTCGACACGAAAGAAACCTTTGCAAAGAAGGTCTGTGCATGGGAATTCTGTTGGACGCCTGAAGCACATGCAGGGAGAAAGGAAAGTTTGTTTCTGTTGTAATAGAAAGTTAAGTTCTTGCTGTGAATGTCTTTCCAGAAGGAACTAAAGGTTGGAATAAAATCGAGCACCTTCTATAAAAAAAATAGCGTAGATAGAGACAAGCAACGTCTCTTCTGTGAGAAATTCAAATCAGATGCGATTTTTCTCCAGCGTTAACTTGAGGATCCGCAGAAGAGAAACTGTTTCTGTGCATCGTTATTTTCGCCTCTCATCACGCGCCGAATGTACTTTCGATGTTCTGCTCTACAAAAAGATTCAATGCCACCTGCAGACGTCTGCTGTTTGTTATGGTTGGCGCCCACGTGTCTAGATCACGCTAACGGGATGCAAAAAACAAATGTTTGCATATTCTGATCATAAAATAAACGGAAAATCTCTTTATTTTGATATTTTATTGACATTTCTTAATTTTTAAGAAAAAATATTTCTAAAGAATGGAATTTGAGATGACATTTAATTTTTTCATCGCAAATAATATTGAACTCGGAAGCCGGACATAATTTTGATTGACTGATGGGTACCGCCGGTCGCCCTACATCCGATGACTAACAAACGAAATGCCCTCTTTATAGTAGTTATTATTGCTGTTTGCCTCCCCACGAGGGCTGGATGTGACACAAGGTCGAGCTTAATGTGGAGTATGACCATTGCTGAACGCCATGTGAGTAATTCTCATGGTAGGTAACAATCTCTATATAAAGTTAGGTATGTGTATATGTCTACATGTTTCTCTGTATAGGATTCACTCCTAAACTAATTAACTGATCATTATGAACTTTGGAAAAACTAGCTGCGAGGCGTAAGTGGTGGTAATGTGCGCTATGTTTAGTTTAATTTAGTTTATGGAATGGAGTATAAAAGAAGGTGAAAGCCCTTCGAGAAAATTCAGATACCTCTAATTTTTGTGAAATTTTAACATCAGTTAATAAATATTCCCCGAATTTCAGTTTCTTTAGAGTATTTTAAGGGGTTTGAGGACGCATAATATGGGCACAATCTCTCATGTGAAAACTCAAATATATTCAATTTGCATTAAATCTGATCCTTAGTCATTAGACATCAATGAAGCAAGATTCCCTGAATTTCAGTTTCTTCTTAAGCTTAAGCCTTACATTTTAGATATTTTCTAGAATCAAAATCATGTAATGAATTCTAATCAAAATTTGAAATAAGTGTTCTAGACATAAGGTTTAATACCATTATGTCTTGATTTTAATCTTCGTAAGGTGACATAAAAGTGGTGCAAAACTGTTCTGTTCAAGGAATTAATTTTGCTCGTCCTGGGACGAGTATTCTTCTAGTTGCCTATAAAAATCGCTTCAGTCTATGGATTATTTATTATCTTGGACTGGAGACCGAAGCTTTGCATTGATAAAAATGCAATTTGTAACACAATAGAACTAACGAGGCCTCCAGAGTGCTGCTTTTCCAGGCCCCTCCACTCTATTGTTTTTACAACCCCACTCGATCAGCGTGTAAAAAGATAAGTAATCTCGGCTCGTGCTATAGAAAGTAAAGTGCATTCGTATGAGTTAGCATGGTACAACTTGTTGGATTCTGTCGTTGGCATTCTCGCAAGAGGGACCACATGAACGTTGACAACGTCCCCAAGTGAAAGTGGTATTATGGAACCGACTGGATTCGAACTCGGCACACACAGGTCGTCCGTCCGTGTCTTTATCCACTTAACCACCGTCACTGCCCTAACAGGTTCATATTTACTTGTTTGGGCGAAAAGGAACAAAGGTAAAAAAAAACAAAAAAACTTTAGAAAGTAAACAAACAGTCGACTCAGCGTTTGTATGTTTATTTGTTGCTTTTACTTTATAATTACAGCGACGCGTAACCTGAATTTATAGAGTATAGTTGAACTGCTGCTTCCTTGTCCGTTCGGCTAAGAGCAAAGTGTAGTATCTATTCTGATACTACACTTCATCTTTTCTGTGCTCAGTCAGTGTACGAGAAATCCTTCTAGACTGAGGCATTTAAAATTTTTGTCTCAATCCAAAATGCCCCTTTTTGGGGTAGCTGGCTAACCCTACATAAAAAACCGACTTTCTGTCTAACTCTGTCCTCGTGGGAAGGCAAGTAAATAGGGACTCAATGTTGATGACGAAATGTGAGACGAGAAAATGTGAGACGATGTGTGGATGTTGCCTATCTGTTGGACACATGCACGCAACTCGGTTGAGAGATATAAAATAATCAGCCACTAAGGATCAGCTTTTCTCAGCTATCTCTTCTCTATGCTAATTGTCACGCCCAAACCGTTTTCTGCTATCCTATACTAGTCTAAGAAGTCTGACAATGAAACACATAAGACGAATATATCTAATGCATACAGAGAAGACGAATAAAGAAAGACTTTTATTTTTCATAAAGTAGTGTTCATTAAACTTCATCCGGTGGCGAAACCCCTAATTTGGGAACTTTTCGTGAGTGTAGAGTAACCCTTTAGTGGTCATTATTTCTAGGTCCTCCCTGATGGTAATACCTGCTCGAGGATAAACACCGAACCTAAGGTTGTTTTTTTCGCATCAGCATATAAATGACCAAATTCAATTCGATAAGATTTAAACTCGACACAAGACGATTCCACAGGTCACTACGCTACCCATTAGGCTAATCCACACCGGCCAGTATCCTATATCTCTACACAGCCACCATCCGCCCGTGCATGGAGTATTGTTACCACAGCTGGGTTGGTGCACCAATCACCGGTCTCTTCCTCTTAGACAAGAGAAAAAAGGATTTTAACCTCATAGGTACCGCACTGTCTGCCAAGCTTCAATCCCATTCACATGACCGCATTGTTGGATCCCTGTGCTTTTTTATAAGTAATTCAATGGAATGTACTCTTATGATCTTACTGAACTTGTATTCCTTCAGCGTAAATACGCCCGACTAACACGATTAACCCGACTAACCCGACCAGCAGCAAAATCCTATTCCTCGACTGTAAATGCCGGAAGATTGTCTACTCTAATAATTTCTGTTCTCGGACCGTTTGCCTTTTACTGTTTCCCAATCATACCAACATGAAGAAATTTAGATGTAATGTAAACAAGCATCTGTTTACCCAGGTAACCCCCTATAAATCAGGCCCCTATCTCTGACGCCACTTATGATTCAGTGACAATATGCATTGTTTAGGGGAGAACGGAAGTAAAAAAAAAAAAAATAATAATCCAGCATCCTAGTCGCAGGAAGGGGAGAATTACTAGCAAATTTCATGGTCCTAGGTCTAATAACCTAAAAGTGGTTAGCAGACACGCAAACAAACAGATGGACAGCCGTGTGCTTTTCATAGTTTGGACACGCTTGTCGGTTGAACGAATTTAATTATCCTGGCTAATAAATGCCCCACTCTCCCCACCAGACATGTGATTACTATACAGATACACATTATTCGCAGGTGTTATATCTGTTTTTTTTTTCTTCTAGAGTAGTTAACTTACCAATGTTTAGTTTAATTTGGTTTAGTTTTGTTTTACAGTATATCAACTCTCTGCGGTTTATTTAATGCCGAATCCAGCCAATTTAGTAAATATTTTGTGGTTTAGTCGTCAATTGAGTTATCCTCCTCCGTTACAGATTGGCTTGTTGGAGCCTCAAAAAGCTAGATGGCTCTGGTTGATAGTCAATTTGCATAGGTGGTGGGTTGATTAGTATAAGAACTGTACTCTTTGGATTGAAGAGTTGAGTTCTTCAGACAGCAGAGTGAAGTGTAGAAAGGAAGTGGTTGAGCTAAAAATCAGTTGAAAAAAAATGTTTTACTGTCAGTAAAACATATATTTTTATAAACTTTCTCTTGGGGATAGACCACAAGCTATTTCTGCGAAAATGGGTGAACAGGTGAAATTAAGCAGTGACATCCTGAGGCCGTTTAAAGGAGAAGACAATATGGTCGCGTGGCTTAATAGGCTGAAGCTGGTTGCGAAGCTTCAAAAGAATGATGACGTAGCGACATTGATCACAATCACAGTCTATCTGGAAATAGGATAAGCGTACCAGATAGATGTCGAGAGTATTGAGAAATGATTGATGATAGCATTTTCGGAGGGTGCATTTGGGGCCTATAACAAACTCAGAAGAGTTAGACAGACAGGAGAATCGGTGGACGTATATGCAGCAGAAATAAGGCAGATAACAGGATTGGTCGGATACACGGGACGAAGCCGTGAGAAGACGGTTAAAATGGCTTTTGTGAGTGGTTTTCATGACCGCATCTCGATGCAACTGTAAAGGATGACTGAGATTGAAACCATGGATGGAGAGGAAATTTTGAAGCATGCCAGGGTGCTGGCGAAACGTCCAAGTGAACTAGGGGGCAATTGCCACCTCTACCGCAAACAAGCCTGGCGAAGAGGAGCAGATAATGAGGAGAGGTAAATTTATTGGAAAATGCTTTAGATGACAGGGGCCCCACTTGATGAGAGACTGTAGTGAACCAAGGCCGGGTGTTATCTGTTTCCGGTGTAGCCAGGTTGGGCACATTAGTAAGAATTGCTCTTCACTTCAGGGAAACGAGTAAAGGTGTGCTATTGCGCCAGTAGTCGCCCCTTTAATTCTGAAAAGGCGTGTGAGAGTTTACTGCCACAGATAGTGGACAAAAAGCTATGGCGGTATCAATTGGTCGAATATAAATTTATTGCTTTGGACTGAATCATGCACCGAAAATTGTTACGGTAGTGCTTAAGATCGTGTTGTTCAAAGACGATGCAGTGAAAAGAGCCACCTGTTTTTATATCGATGATGTACTGGTGGACGAAACAGATGTGACTGCGGAAAGAGTGAGAGACCATGTCAAAACATATGGACTGACAGCTAAACCAACAGAGTCATTAGAAACCGGAATGGCTCTTGGAATTAAATTACAGCGGAATAAGGCAGGAAAGTTGATGCTTGGAAGAGGAAACTAAATCCCTGAAGTCACGGATGGCCTAACTAAGCGAGAACTTTTCTCTGCGTGCGGGAAGTTGGTTGATCATTATCCCATAGTCGGATGATTGCGGACTGCATGCAGCTTTATTAAAAGACAACTCGGTACGGACCGATGGGAGGATGTAATTGAGGAAGAGGCGTTGCATATGACACAGGAAGTGATTGCGGAGATGAAAAGGTGGACCCTGTAAAGGGAGAATCGTACGTAAAGGAGCTTGTAAGGGGTAATATGGAGCGACGCTAGCAGCCTAGCATTAGGAGCATTGATAGAAATAGGAGGAGTAATAGCTGAAGATGCTGCTTGGCTACGAATGAAGAATGATAGCGCCAACATCAATGTTGAGAAGCTTGAAGCGACGATAAAGGGCATCAACCTGGTTTTGAAATGGAGGCTCCGAGCAGTGGACATTAGAACGGACTCAGCAACAGTGGCATCATGGATTAAGTCAGAAGTGTCGGGAAATAAACGGATCAGGACCAAGGGAGCAGCTGAGATGCTTCTCAAGCGTCAATTTGGTGCACTTGGAGACTTGATAAGAGAATTCGAACTGAAAGTAACCGTCAAATTGGTTCCATCTCAGAAAAAACAAGACCAGAGTGAACAAAGATTGGCTACGGTAGAAGAAATATGTGGATCCGGTGTGCTGAATGATATGAAGGACCTGCATAATATGCATCATTTTGGGAAGGAAAGAACTTTATAACTGGCGAGGAAAGTGAACCCAAACATCACAATGGAAGATGTTCAGAATGTAGTTGAGCACTGTAGGAGGTGTCAATCCATTGACCCTGCGCCGCCAAAGCATCAAAAAAGGAGAGCTGCATGTAACAGACAATTAGAGGCGACTGACCATTGATATCACTCATTACAGCCATGAACTGTATTTAACTATGATTGACTGTGAACCTGGGAGAGTAGCAATATGGCGAAACATTAGAACAGAAACAGCAAAAGAGGTAAAGAGAGTTGTTGAGGAGGTGTTTATGGAGAGGCGGCCAGTAGAAGAGGTCCTAATAGACAACGGTATGTCCTTCCACTCGGAGGTCTTTAGAAAGCTGTGTGAGAAGTGGGGTGTAAGGCAATATTTTAGATCAGGGAAACGCCCAAGCGGCAATGAAATAATAGAGAGGCACCATCGACCTATAAAAGCTGTGGCAGCAATAAGCCAAATTTCGCCGAAGAAGCAGTCTTTTAGTATAACATGGCGCCGAAGGCTGGCCAAGACGAAACGATCTGTTTTCACGTATGAATGGTGACATTCACTGGCAATAACGGAGAGAGTGGAAGATGGGCAAACGAAAATCACGGTGGGTGAGGAGGTGTGGATGAAACCGCCCAATATCAGATGTACAACCCGCTGGGGAAGAGGACTAGTAATTGATGTACTATCTAAAATCAATATGTCAGTTAACGAAGTGCCTAGTCACGTATTAGATATACGGAAAGTTTCCTTACCATCAGATGAAGAGATTGTTGAAATCCCCCAAGAAGAACCCATACGAAGGTCACAACGCGAACGAAGACTGCTGGCGTGAATGGCCGCTTATGAAACCAATTATTTATCTTGAAGATCAAAGAGGCGGATTGTTTAGTCGTCAATTGAGTTATCCTCTCTTTGCAGATTAGCTGTTTGGAGCCGCTAAAAGCTAGATGGCTCTGGTTGGTAGTCACTTTGCATAGGTAATGGGTTGATCAGTATAGGAACTCTACTCAGAGTTGAGTTGTTCAGACAGCAGAGTGAAGTGTAGAAAGAAAATGGTGGAGCTGAGAATCGGTTGAACATTGGATTGTCAGTAAAACTTTTCTTTTATGAACTTTCTCTTATTGTAAACCACATATAGTTTTCGCCAGTTATTCACGCTGTAAATTAATGTGTACATTTTCTCTGATTGAAGCTTTATTTTATACACACGATTGATTCTATTTTGTATATGTTTATAGATTCCTTTTTTCCATGCGTATATTTTGTAAGTAATTAGTTTCAAACTATAGATTCGTTTTAATACAATTTGATTCTATTTTACCTCGTAGATGAGACCCTGACAGGTACTACCACGCCTCCGGGTCAGAGTGGATCTGGGAGTAATGTCAACTAAGGAAGCAACTTCGTGTCATGTACAGGACAACTAACAAAGCTTGTCTACACTATTATTTCCGCCATGACTGATGGGAGTCAAATTAATTCATACTTATCGTAATGCGTTTAGTATAAGATTCTCGTGAGTGGTCGTGAGGAATTATATTTATCTTTTTTCTTATAAAGGTGGGGGGCACCAAGTGGGTATGAACGCCCCCTTCTTACACACTCACTCGAATTATTTTAAATTACGTAAAATTATATTTATTCTCAAAATTGGAGCAAATTTCGGTTCTATTAAAACTTTCTAACGATGGTGAGGAGCTAAACCATGCAAAATGAACACTTTTTTAATCCCATAACTTCAGACGTGTACACTGTATTTTCACACACTTTTCATAATAGCAGTTGTTGATTCGATGTATTTGGGGGTTACATTCTGATAGTGTTTAAGGGATGCCCTAGGGTAGCATGAAACCTCGCTGAACAGATTGAACATTTTCATTTTCAGATTTTAATTAGATCTAAGCCATTGTTAAAAGACACAGATTATGGGGATTCTCAAAATCTGAATAAGCCCCCCCCCCCTCAGAATTGTGAACATTTTAAGACCCTCCCGAATGCAGACAATTTTAAAAAGCCGCCTCTTCGAATGGTGATCATTTTAAGCCTTACCCCGAATAGGAAAATTTAAAATGGCCATAACTTCAGTATTGTAAGCTATATATTTAAACGGTCTTCACCATTGTGGTATTTTCGTTTTATTATTGTCCAGAAGTATTTCAAGTGTTGAACGATGACAAGTGTGCCGCAATATTAAAAAGCCAGGAATATTCCAACTTCATAAAAAAGGGGAACTCGGCTCATTCATCAGTCGTACAACAACATAATTTCCCTAACCACATTACGGACAATATAAACATTATTTTATTACAACATTCAGTTCCATACTACATTTTGTTCAACTGCTTGACTCAGAACAAATTTCGATTACGGTAGATGGTTTAAACGTATGCAGTAGATTTGAACCAACGGACGTGTTAAATAAAAAAAAAAAGCGCGTTTGGAGTTAACGTCCGAGAAACGAGAAAAATAGTCTGAACAGATAAGAGCTAACTGCAACGTTGATTTCATTTTACTCTTGACTGTCAAAGGTGAAGGTCAAAGGTGAAGGTCAGCGAAGATTTTCTTGTACGGAAATGGCTTTATTCAGTCCATGTGACGTTTCGGTGAATAATATTCTTTCTTCAGATATGAAAAAAAAAAAAAAGAAAAAAAGATATTTTCACATCAGAGATAGCATTAAAATAGGAACGATAGTTGACAAACGAAAGAAAAAAAGAAAGAAAGAGAAGACGGAAAGGAAAGGATAGAAATCGGAAATATTGATTTCTAGTGACCTACCAGACAAGGTCAAAGGTAAATTATGTGCCCCCCGTGACCGTCGCCAGAGAGGATCATATCCCAAAATGTATTTGTCGTCCCCACGCCATATCCGCAGGTGGAAACCCATTCATCTTTTCGTGCTCGTGTTACCTATTATGCTAACCCGTGCACCTGCGCCGGACGATAGTTTCATCAAGACATCAAACGGAAAACTTCCGACCGTAGTATAATGATGGGCCTGGAGGGGAGCGGAGAAAAACCAACAAAAAAAGGAAATGGGATTGAAATATATATAGGGTCGCTACAATGATATAAAAATCAAATAACTTTTATTAACATATCCTTTTGTTATCATTTTAGTTGTTATATATTCTGTCGGTCGGCAGAGGTAAAATAAATGAATGAACAATGTCCGAAACGTGTACAAAGAAATGACGAAAAAAGCAAAGGCGTGCCAAATACATATAGCTATACAGGACCGGCGGGACAGTTATAAAAGTGGGGGGGGGCTCTCCTAAAAAGTGGGGGGGGCGGTTAAACACATGCATATATAACTTCATTATTGATGACCGTAAAGTGGAGGGGCCAAGTCAAAAAGTGTGTGTGTGTGGGGGGGGGGGGCTTGCCGCCGTCTATGATATAAGTGTGCTTATCCCCCCCCCCCCCTTAGTTGGTTAGCACGACCGTAACATTGCCAATACACATGCTTTTAAATCAAAGAAATGTAATTCATTCAAACTCGCCGCAGTCATAGTATTCATATATTTTCATTTATATATGTAAACAAGAAACAGACGACAACTTATTTTAATATCCAGGTTTTGATAATTAAAAAATATTAAAACTTAAATTGATGAATTATTTTAGGTAAATTCGATAGATAATAGAATACATATATTTGTAATAAAAATTCTAGAAAAAAACGTTAAATTTATTCAAAGAAAGTCACTTCATTCATTGAATTACACCTCTATTTATTGAAATGAATATGGGGGTCAGTAGTGTTCCATATTCATATTAAACGTGTATATTAGTGGTTTTATTTATTTTATATAATAGACGGGCACCGCCATGTTGCCCTGCCGATTCATTTATAGTTTCTTGTTAAAATTCTACGTTTTATGTTATGAGGAATTTCAACATAAAAAGTCTAACAATGATATAAAATAGTTAACAGCCGAGAAATCGAAAATAATCAAAATATAACACAAATAGCCGTTACCAAACGCAATAAAATTTATTTTCTATCGACATAGTTTTAACTTCTAGAACTGTAAGTTTTCTTATTTTAAAATTTGTTTCGTGACTTTTACTTAACGGAATTCGTCAATCAAAAATGGCAATCTATTTATTTTTCAGGTGGTTGCTTACCTCAGGCTGAAAAGATTAAAAAAAGCTTATTTTAATCCGACTGGAAACTACCCCGAGACTTAGGGTTAGTTGTACATTAAGCCTATTTTTTTGTATTATCTTAATCTGAAATTAGCAACCACCTAAAAAAAATCGACGGCCAACTTTGAGTGACGAATTCGACCAAGTAAAAGTAACAAAACAAATTTTGAAATAACAAAACTCACAAACAGTTTCCGGAGTTTAAAATTATACAGGTCGATAGAGAATTACATTTTATTGCGTTTGGTAACAGTTATTTGTTGTATATTTTGTCCCCCCCCATGATTTCTGCTCTGTTAAGCATACTACATCATTACCCCAAATCTAAATAAGCTCCCAGTAGGCCGTTTACCGGAACAAAGAAGAGAACAGAAAGAATGGACTTCCGCGAGGACAAAAAGAAAGGGAACAAAACAATGACATCACATGTTAGCATGTTGGCAGCAATTGTATTTTATTCCGAGTGAACGTCTCCCTCTAAAACCTAATCACTGTCGATAAAATAAAACCAGTTTTCCTTTTAATAAAAATGTTGTGTTTTTTTAAATTCTGGGCCAGAAAGAAGAAGATTAGATGGCTACACTCCTACTCTTGTGAATAGGCCCCCCCCCCCAAAAAATAATAAAAGAGACCCCCCCCCAAAAAAAAAACAAAAAAACTCCTATTTATAGTGGGAGTCCGGAATATTCGGTAACGACTAATTTGGTAATTTAAAAATAGACACAGTTTTCTTGGCTAAGATCAAAGTGCAGTATTTGTTCAGCACTGCACATCATCTGTTCTGTCCTCGGTCATCGAAGGATAAATCTTTCTAGACTGAGGAAATATTAATTTTTATCCCAATCCAGAGTTCCCCTTTTTGGGGAGCTGTCTTTCCCTACATTAAAAACCGACCTTGTGTCTAACTTCGCCGCTCTCGTAGTGAGGCAAGTAAATATTCGGTAACGATGAAATAAAAGTCGATTGAAAATTGATTTTAAGTGAATATTAGCAAAGTAAATGATGGAGTCCATATAAAACCCTGACATTTCAAGAATACAAGTGTCGTACGATTTCGAAGCGCGGGGAACGAAGCGCCTCTCATTACAGATAGTATGGACTTGATACTGTCACAATGACGTTTTGCTGCGTTATGAAGGTGTCTTCAGCTGGGAGGGGGTAGCTGTCACTTGGATCCTGTTGTATATTCTCTAACCCTACATTTTCATTCTGCTTTCTTAACACATACTTTAAGACAGTATGATCTTCACGTCGCTCTTCAACATCCCTACATCTTTCCCGGGTCCATAGTGGACTGTTTTCAGATTGTGCTTCCCAGTTATCTACATCCATCTTAAATAGTTTATGTTATGATTTCTGTGTGTGTGTGTGTGTGTGTGTGTTATACAGTAATATCCATCGCCATAAAACAGCTGTTTAGCGAGTCTTTTGTCCTCCATGTTAACTATCTGTCCAGTCCAGTGCATCTGATTTTGAATGATTTTCATTTCTATACTAGTGCTATTTGATCGTTCAAAGACTACAGTGTAAGGTGTGAACGTCTCCTAGTTGATGTTAAGTATTCTCAGAATACAACTTTGATTAAATCTTTCTAATACTCTCAGGTGCTTTCTATATGATGCCCAAGTTTCTGAACAATATAGCAGAGTGGTAATAACGTATGTTTCAGAAACCCTAATCTTTGTCTTTGATGTAATTCCCCGATCTGACCATATACGTTTCTCTAGTTTGCAAAAAGCAGAACTAGCTTTGGCTATTCTGTGATTTATTTCACCAGCAAGCGATCAGTCTCTACTCAGCGTACTACCAAGATACACAAAGCTTTCTGTAACCTTTAAGCTCTTCCCATCAACTATGATGTTTGGTTCAACATATGGCACGACAATAGGAGAGGGATACATAACATAGGTTTTCTTGAGACTGATGGTAAGTCAAAAGGTTTACATGCACTGGATAACTTGTCGCCTGTTCTCTTCTGTATGTGAAACAAGATCTGCATCATTTGCATACAGAAGTTCAAGAACAAGGTTCTGAAAGGTTTTCGACTTTGCGTTGAGACGTCTAAGTTATAAAAGATTGCCTGATTTACGAAACCGAATGCCCATCCAAACATCGCAATCCTTAAAAGCATGCACCAGCATCACAGAGAAATAGATAGAGAATAATGTAAGAGCAAGGATATCACCTCGTTTCACACCGTTATCAACTGATATTGGATCAGACAGTGACCCATTTAAGTTCACTCGGACTTTCATGTTATGGTGTAACTGCTGAAGCATCTCCATAAAACTTGCAGGACAGCCTAGTTCCCCAAGAGTCTTCCAAAGTGTATTGTGATTAATGGTATCAAAGGCTTTTATCAGATCAATAAAAACTGTGTATAATAGTACACGCTGTTCTATACATTTTTCTATTGTGTCGCGACCAGATATAAAACCGCATTGACTCTCTGGAATGAGAGGAACAAGTCCATTTCATCAGACGATTCAGCAGAATCTTTGACAGAACGTTCTCCACTGCTTCTAGCGAGCTATGGTCACCACACTCAGATTTTGAACCCTTTCCGTTATAAAGCGAAATCATGATTGCATCTGGGGGACAGCATTACCATGACAAACAGAAAGGTTGAGTGCATGGGTTACGTTGGCAACGTTACCACATCCAAACAACAATACTTCGACATGGATCCCATCTAGTCCAGTTGCATTTCACGTGTTAATTTTTTTAATGATGCGTTTTGTCTCATCATCATCTCCTCGACGATCTCTTTTTGATGGAGACTATCAATAACCAGTTTATCTATTTTAGATGGATTATTAAATAAACCCCTAAAATGTTCTGTCCATCGTTACATGGTGTCTTAAGCGTTATTGATAAGGGAAGAACCATCTTTAGATTTTAAGAATACCATTTTGGAGGCTGTGGACCAAAAGCTTGTCTGATTTTGTTGTACATGGCTTTCGAATCCTTGCGGTCATAAGCTAGATTTCTTCTGACATTTTGGCCCACCACCTGCTCTTCATTTGACGTGTCTCATGCTGCAGTTTTAATTTCGTTTCTTTCAAAGGTTTTCTGCAAATTCTTTAGCTGGTCCATTTGAACACAGAAATATCTCATGAGCCTTGTTTTTCTCTTCCAAAAGATTGGTGATTGTCGAATCATTTTCATCCAACAAATCCCTATGTTTGGTCTTCCTAAGGCCAAGAACTTCAGCTTCTTTGGTATATACCTGTCACTTGAACTGCTCCCAGGTTCCGTCAAATGTGATATTAATAAATGAGGTCCTGAGAGTTTCATATACTTCCTTACTTTGTAATTTGGAACCATCAATGTTTTTAGGCACTTTTACTCCATTGGCACTGATACACATATTAAGTTTTGCAAGAACACGTTTCTGATCAGTGCCACAGTCTGCACCCCGCATAACATTTACTGTACACATATCTTAAAGATAACACTTACGTGTGATTACGTAATTTAAAATATATCCGTGTTTTAATCTAGGGTGTATCCATGTTACCTTGTGAATGGATTTTTGTTGGTAAAAGGAATTATATACTGCAACTTTATATTCATTGCACAATTGAAGAAGAAGAATACCACTATCATTTGCCTTAGCAATGCCGTCTATTCATGTATTGTGATCACTTCCAACCGGTGCATTAAAGTCTCCAAGTAACCAATTCTTACCTGCTTTTAGTTTGCCTTTGATACAATTCCTTAGATCTTGATAAAACCCCATTATGACATCATGACTACTATCAAAAGAATGGGCATATGCTGACGCGCAAAGACCATCTTTTTGTCTTTTTGTCCATTACGACGATCCAGCTGCGCACAGCCCAGGCAGAAGATTGGTCATGACGAATTGTTCCGAGCAGCAGAAGAAAACTTCCTGCGATTGAGTATTGTTGATATCCACTTCGGTACCCTCGGAAAGAGGGGACACACCCGACACCAAGTAACATGGGATATCTCTAATTGAGCTCGGAGAAAGCGGCCATCTGACAAGCAATCCGAGGATAGACATCCGAACACACAAGAGTACGAGAAATCTACGACGAAAGAAGAAAACAAGTCAAGCAGCACGTGGAGGCGTCCTTCAACCGGAAGGAGCAAGTTACTGCTGACCAACTACGATCGGGGCATCACCCAGGGCTCAAATACTGGCTTTTAACAATCAATCGGCAGATGACGTACTTTGCAGGAAGTGGAGACTCGGTGATGAGCCGGCCAACCACATACAGATTGTCTAGGAGTTCACAACAACTTATTACCAGCCTCCACCGCCACAACGTCTTAACCTGTATTATCTCAGAGAAATTAAACCCCTATACAACGCTTTTGTTTAGACCCAGTGACTTTTACTTCATACCCATTTGAACATATTTTTGCCGTGGGAGAGGGTGGGGTGGCTTCCCTTTTTAAATACGGTGAGGTTTATCTGATACCTATGCTTTATTGGGGAGACGGGGGATTAGCTACCCTAACTCGCTTACATGCAGATTCTTCTTCTTCTTCTTCTTCTTCTTCTTCTTCTTCTTCTTCTTCTTCTTCTTTTTTTGTTTCTTGGTATTTTTAGGATGCGTGTGTGAATTAATCAAACGTTAACTTATCTGAGGACCGGAAGCGTAGTAGACATGTTAATGTTCAGACACCGACCAACATTTTGGCGCGTTAATTTTGCAATAGTCGAGACGCCCACACAAAATAGAAAAATGGGGACCTGACACATTTTAAAATTACGGGGGGAATGAAATGGAAAAGAAGAAAAAATGAGGTGGAAGAAAAATAATAATTCTAATACCAAAAAATATAAATTTCAATTTAAAAAACGCAAGGAAGAAGAATGTTTCTCAAAAGTTACTAAATATTTCAACTATCTTAAGTGTTCTCTGTCTATTCAAAATGTTTCATAATTTCTCATTTGTTTAATTAAACTATTACTAATTGTACAAAATTTTTAAACTAGCTTAAAATAAGCTAGTTAAAAATTTTGTACAATTAGTAATAGTTTAATTAAACAAATGAGAAATTATGAAACATTTTGAATAGACAGAGAACACTTAAGATAGTTGAAATATTTAGTAACTTTTGAGAAACATTCTTCTTCCTTGCGTGTCTTTGAAGCATTTTGTCATACGGCACTTTCCTACTTTTTTGCAATCTTTGCATTATTTTTGTACTCAGCAAGATATTTCAAGTAGCACAAGATGGTCAGTAGAAGGCAGTGCTGTATCGCATGCTAATCCTTTCCACATTCGCACGTAGTTGGGTTTGTTTTGTAGCCCCATCTGGCCACCGGTATGTTCTGGGCCTTCGGGTCTTGATTTACGCCGGTCTATCGGTTGTTCGTCCTGTGCAGTTCTAGGAGGTGCGCCCTCCCAGGCTTTTCCTTCTCACCCTTTGAGAAAGGGTTAGTTTATTGCTAATTGCCTGAGGCGCCCCTACCGGGGAATGCCGACGGGGCTGCCCAGGCAATTTTTAAATGACCAGAGCACTCAAATTCTCGGGTGCTGGTTTTTCAAATCCCACTTTCCCGACCTTGTGTCACATCTTACCTTGTGGGAGGAAGATTAATAGAAGCAGCTTTTGATCGCCCCATTCCCGTTCTCAGACGGTTGAGTGCCCCCCCCCCCCACTGAACCCAAGGTGCTTCTGAGCCAAGAGGGAGGGCTTCAGAAGAGGGAATTCCCATGGCAGTAGGAGGGCCCCATTTTCTAGCCCTATAGTCCATATCTGTAGTCTGGTCTTTTCCATGTTAGGGACTCGACATGCCTGAGGAAATTTATTGACAACAGTCATGAGATGGCGTTTATTACTGATAGCCTTTGTGATCTCTGCTCAGGTGACAACTTCCTGTCTCACATCTGCAGAGGCAATGCTAGCGAGGAGATACAAGTTGTTCAGTTTTGGCAGGCTTAAGGCAACAAGTGATGAAACGGCAAGTGTTGTTCAACGCTGGATTTTATTTATTCGCATGGATTGATCTCTCTCCAAAAGGTCACTCGTACTGTTCTGCAGAGGAATAGCACAGGGTCAAGGTATTACATCTTAATGTGTGGGATATGGCTTCCCACTTAGTGAGTGGAATATGGCTCCCCACTTGGAGTTGATAAGTTTCTGCAGCTCGTTGTTCCGGGTATTGTTGAGCAACATTAAATTATGGTTTTGTCTCATACAGTAACTAAATAAGTAGAATGACATTTTTCTATAAAAAGCGAGAATTAACGAGATCACGTGTGACTTGCTAGCTCAATCTAGCGATTGCTAAATTACTCTATTCACGTTGTATCTTTTTTTAGTGAAACTTTTATACTTGTTAGAGTTGTTCCCTATTAATGTCTCTGTTAATCTTGATATTCGGTTTACAACAGTTTGATTTGGTTTATTTTGGTTTGTTTTACAGCAAATCAGTGGAGCGTTTTTTGGAGGGCGGGGTATACTCAATGCCACAACACAATATATTTTATAAACGATTCATTGTATACAATTAATTGAACATAACTTGCTATTTTACCCGTAATTGGCTTCAAATTTCTGGTTTATATTTTTTCCCGATAGTATTAGTACGAAAGATAAGATCAATAACGGGGTCTACCATATTCGAAGGCGACCCGAAGGTTCCCTTTTCATTATCTGCTCCACCAAGTTGTAGGAGAAGGGCGCCACTCTTTTCATCCTTGATCTCCACCTTATACTGGTAGGTGTTAAGCAAGGGGGCATCAGGTGTTAAGCAAGGAGGCATCAGTCTTATTAAGTCTTATGGGTGATTCGACCGAGGATTGAACTCCGGTCTCCCGGCCCATTAGTGAACACTTTTACTAATTAATGGCCTGGTCAAACGTGCGTAAATGACTATAATAGATTCGGCATCTGATTCTATAGTCCGAAACGGTATCCATTGGGCTAATCATAGACACAATTTAAACTAGGAATTTAATAGTATTGGTAATCATCATCCAGTGCAGTTATACATAACTTCTGTAGTAATTTGATTAAATCACTAATTTGTACTAATTTTCATGTTAACTATCATTGTATCCTATTACGTCATCAAATAATAATTAATGTAGAAAAACATAAACTAGATAATTTAATATTTGTTCAATCATTGCTTCCTACAGAAGTTATGTATTATTACATCGGATGTGACTCATACAATATTTATGGATGGCGATGTGATTTGTACTGCTTGAAAAAAGACATAAAAGACAAAATGGAGTAAAAAGAACAGAAAAATTTTTTTTTAAAAAACTGATAAAAAACTGGTTAAATAAAAACAACAACGGTGGGTATGAATTAATTATTCTTTTATGTGTGCATTTTGCTAAATGTTTTTTTAAATGAATCGCATTGCTGTTCATATTTTAACGAGACAAATGTGGCGGACAGAATATATCATGAACTCTTAAATACAACAAAAAATCATTCTCTTTAAGGAATACAGAAATTAAATATGTATAAATTAAATGAATTAATATTAGACGCATCTTCACTTTTAACCCTAACTGTGGAGAGTTATAAACTGATAAAGCCTCTTCGTAAATGTTCGGTAAATTTTGATTACAATAAATATGTATATTCCGAAATGGACAGAAATAATTGTTTGTAAATAAAGTTTTTGTAGATGAAATATGGAATTTTTTTCTGAATCAATAATATATATATATATATATATATATATATATATATATGTGTGTGTGTGTGTGTGTGTGTGTGTGTGTGTGTGTGTGTTATACAGTAATATTTCGATTAACCATCTGGTTTTCGGAGGTATGGGAAATCTTGCCATGCCCTTAAAATCATAGTTATAAATAGCTAATCAAAATATTAATGTATAATACCAATAATAATGCTTTTACAAACGTAATTGAGCACTGTGTTTTTATTTCTCCCAAATTACAGAATTATACTCTACCTCCTTTCTCTCTCACTCTCTCTCCCCTCCTCTCTCCCCCCCTCTCTCTCTCCCCCCTCTCCCCCCCCTCTCTCTCTCTCTCTCTCTATATATATATATATATATATATATATATATATATAATAATAATAATAATAATAATAAAAGAAATGGAAATAATATTCCAACGTAATGGAAAATGAAAAAAAAGAAAACCAAAAATATTATTTATGTATTCATCAACGTTTCATCTTTATTTCAAGACTTCCTTGGGATAATTGATTTGAATAACACACAAGTACAAATATTTGAAAAAGTTTAGTTCGTTTGTGACGTGAAAAGAATGTTTTTGTTCCTTTCGTTAGAATTTAATATGTGTACTGCGTCTATGAAATAGAATGAGTGTTTTTCCAAACGAAAACATAGTCGTTATAGTTCAAATAATGTGGTGTGACATATGACGTGAAAGGAATGGTTTTGTTCTTTATTTCGAACAAAATAGCCGTTGGAATTTGAAATGTCTAACATGTTATGAATTTAAACGGATGTTTTTATTTGTTTATTTTTATTTTTATTTTGTTTTTATTTACTTTACTATCGATATAATGCTAGTCTGGAGATAAATTCAAGTTCTTTTCGGATAGAATAACTTTGCTGATTAAAGGAGATAAATTGTAGAAGCCACTACGTTGTTTAATTGTGTTAGAGTTTATAATAGATGTTGATTCAAGAAATCTTCGCCGAGATTTATTTAAAATGAATTTATCGAGTCCAGCCTGTTCAAAGTTAAAAGAATAATCGTGTTGTAATGCATGGGATAAAAGTGCGTTCAGAAACTTGTTATTTTTTGATATCTTTTTATTTTCTTTAGTTTCCGTTCAGTTTCCCATACGTATATCTGATAACAATTATTGCATGGGATATTATATATACCTGCATTAGATGTGTTTTTTTTTAAATTTTAACGTCTATGTTCGAAAAAAAAATAACAAAACCATTCCTTTCACGTCATATGTTGCACCACATTTTTTGAATTCTAACGACTATTAAAAAATAATAACCGGAGATAACCACCATTGTTGTGTTATCTCTTTTATACAATATATAAAATTGTATTAATACATACAGATACACACACATTGGAAACCGCGTTTCAAGCCCTCAAAACCGACATGAATCAACATCCCTACATTGAAGATTGCGTAAGATTGAAGCATCGATGTCTGTAGGTAATAATAATTAATATTTACTTAAGGCAATATTATTATTATAGCCCCTTTACAAGGACTGGTGCACTATGAGATAATTTAATAATGAGCAGTTATAATACGGCTTAAATGCAATATTCCAACCTCTTTGTTGTTGTTGAATACGATTTCTTCTGTTCATTGTACCGCCCGCTGATTTGGTGTTTATAGAGTTTAATTGCTCCTAATTCCTATGCTAATTGGTGGCGGCCGAAAGGAAAAACAACCGGGCTACAAGTCAGTCGCGACTTGGAAACTGGGTTCGAGCCCTCTAACCGACATGAATGAATATCCCACGTAAGCATAAACCATCAATGTCTGCAGGTAATAATAATAATTATTATTTACTTAAAAAATATTATATATATATATATATATATATATATATATATATATATATATATATATATATATATATATATATATATATATCATTATGTGTGGAAGTAATTGTTATTCTATTTTATTATTAATATTATTTTAATCTATCTTATAAAATGGAAGAGGGTTTTTTAATTTAATACAATGTTTTTTTTTGGGGGGGTGCGCGTGCTTTTTTGTTAGTTTTTTAATTTATTATTATTTTAAAATTCTTTTAAAGGGCGAAATAGTTCTCGTTACATGTATTTGAAACTATTAAATCTATTTACTTACTTTTAAATTATTTAGTGTCTTAATTTGGCTATAGTCATTGTTATTAAAATCCAACTAACTGGTTAGCGATTTATTTCCCAATCAAATATCAATTTTATAAGGGGATAAAATCACTTAAAACGTTTTATAGTGACTTATCACCCCTATATAAATGTAATTCCAACAATATATATATATATATATATATATATATATATATATAAAACATACACAGAAGTATACATACACAGACGCATGTGTATACATATATCTATTCAATTGTTGGTAGGTAATTGTGAATCTATATACTAAGTCTATTATTCTATTATGTTTTTATTATGATTATATATATTTTTCTAAATTATTTTATTTGTTTATTTAAAAAAAGATTAACAAATGTATTTGGGCTGGTAGGTGTTTTAGTTTTAATATTATTTTATAGAGGGAGAGGGTAAAATGTATATACTAAGTGCGTTATTCTATTAATATTAAGAATATTATTATTTCTTTTAATTTATTATTTTTATTTATTTATTCTATTATTTTATTTGTTTATTTTTTCATATAATTTTATTTATTTGAGCTGTACTATTTCATAAGCAGTAAATGTCAACGTAACTTGCAGTGTGTTATCATATTACTATTATGGTTATTATTTTTATTATCATTATGGTTTTATATGTCAACGTAACTTGCAGTGTGTTATCATATTACTATTATGGTTATTATTTTTATTATCATTATGTTTTTATATGTCAACGTAACTTGCAGTGTGTTATCATATTACTATTATGGTTATTATTTTTATTATCATTATGTTTTTATATTCTCTTAATTTTTTTTCGGGGGTGGGAATTTTAAATCCATTTACTAAGTGTGTTGTTGTATTAACTATTATTTTTAGGTTATTTATTTACTTTTTTATTTTTGTATATATCTTTTAAACTGATTCAAATTTGCTTTGAAATGTTATTATTGCAATATGTATGGACTGAAGTTAAATATGATAGATACTATATATATATATATATATATATATATATATATATATATATATATATATATATATATATATATATATTAATGCAATTCCACGAAGAAGTAAAATAGAACAAAACACAAAACACGGTTGAGACGAATTTTAAAATAAATGCTACATCATTCTTGCACATGTTTTTAAAATAACGGCATTTCTTTACTGATTTTCATAATTTCATGTTCAAAAAGGTAACAGGAATTGATAACATTTTTCAATCCCGCAATGGGAAAAAGAAAAAAACAGAAGAAAAACTATATACTTAACAATATATATACTATACTTCTAAAAAAAGTCCAATTAAACTGGAGGAATTTAATAAACAAAACGATTAATTACAGCAAGATGTACTTTGTTATTTTATACAAAACACACACGCGTATATATATATATATATATATATATATATATATATATATATATATATATATATATATATATATATGTATATGTGTATATATATATATATATATATATATATATATATATATATATATATATATATGTGTGTGAACCTGTATGAGTGCGTTCAATGCACTAGCCGCAATCGTCGCACTCATTGTGCCAGTCCAAATAGTGATGCAACAAAGATTTCTCATCCCAAGTAAAAGTCGAGTTTATAAACAAGTAACAGGTTTATTTGTGGGAGGTTACAAATGAAACTCGTGTTCGCCAGGTTGAACTGCAGACTTGCAGAATTATATTTTTGCCCGACCAAAAAAGACATGTCCAACCAGCACACTCCTTCAGCTAGGAGCCTTAATGGGCCTATCTTGCCTGGAAAGGCACCAAGCTCCAACTCAGTACCAGTTCTTCGAAAAAACAAGTTTCTTCGTCATGTTACAATGGCTCGGTCTCCCACTCCCTTTCCTATCTCCCGAAATCTTTTCCTCCTGACCGTAAATCCTGGATTCCAGTCCCTCTCAGCGGTCACCACCCGACTACCCAGAAGCTGACTGCTGGAGATATCTACTAGAGATGACTGTCAGACAGTTTACTGAAAGGAAGTTATCACGGAGACAATCTACGAACATTACTTTTTTTTGTCTCAGCATGATTCCCTAGTTTTTTGAGGCACTTATTTTATTCCAAAGCGAAATAAAATTCTGGGTGGCAAAAAATACAAAATCAGAGATATTTTCAAATTTCTCTGTGCCCTCCCCATTTTCCTTTGACCGAGCATCTATCACCTGCAATGTCTGTCATTCGCATGCACCACTAAAACATGCAGCCTGTTATATATATATATATATATATATATATATATATATATATATATATATATATATATATATATATATATATATATATATAATGTAAACGCGCATCAAATCAAACAACATAAATACACACGAATAAACACCTCACAAAAGATAAGAAGACGAAAAGACGATGTAATTCCATGAGGTTTATCTGACATACAGTAAGCATATTCTAAATAATATTCGTAGAGAATTCTTCCAAATTATTGAAAGAAAATTCTCTAGAGATAGTAGACTTTGAAGGATTATTAATAAAAACACTAAAAATATCATACTCAACATTAAGTTAGCTTCAACTATTATAGCTTTTAATAATCCTAAAATAAATAGGAAAATAAATGCTGAAGTATCAAATAATTATTAGCACAGTTTATATATATAATGATATAGAGAGGAATACAACTAAAGAATTCATAGTGTCGACGGATTGTAATTTTAAGACAAGGTACAGAAATCATGTATCTTTATTTAAAATAAGACCGAATTACAACCCAACACCATTAGCTAAATATGTTAACTAGAAAATTATACCAGATCATACGAATAAAAATCGTCTGACAAATATATATACCCCTGATTACTGGTTAACGAGGTGGACCTGGGTATGCAAGGTTCGAATCCAGTTCGTTCCACGGAAACACTTTCATCAAAACCCATACCTGACCTTTGAGAGGAGGTAAATAAAACACCACTGATACATTTGAAAAATGTCATCTTTGCATCCTCGAATCTTACCATATAATAACATCTAAGGATAACAAAAATTCAACAGCAAAAATTCTAATGTATCACTTCATTTTTCTTCATATAAATGTCCGAAACAATAAAAAAAATAGATTGAAAAGTTCTCATGATAAATTCCATGAAAATAAGTTCTAATAAGTTCTAATAAGTTCTAATAAGTTCTAAATTATTAATTGGCACATATTAGTTTGAAAATTATTTTAGAAGTTTTCAATTTATTTTTTATTCTTCACTAAACTTGATAACTCAATTATTTTTATGGAAGAGTATTGCATTACGCTAAGTGAAAACCATTATTTCTTCTGGCACGTGTGTGTGTATGTTTCAGACATCATCTTTATTGGGTGATTGCGCTTGGTACGTTATTATCAGAAAACAGAAGTCGATTCTGACCACAGTCGCCCCCCCCCCCTCGTTTCAGTGTCGCTCAAGAAATAACTGCTAAATGTAACATCTGAATCTAGCTCCAAAAATATGGATAGTTATATTAGCGTGGATTATTTTAAGCCAATCGAAATCGAAGATCAATTATTTGAAAAATAACCACAAAATCAAAAACAAAAAACTCATTTTGTACCAGAAACCCCAAAAGAGATATCAATCTCGTTTTCCTTTTTTTTTTAACAGAGATCTGAGTTCTATCAAAAAGGAAACGTCGCCTTTTGTTTATTTATATTTTTAAATTTATGTTTTTTGTTCCTATACAAGAACGGACCCATTCGTAAGATGCGTCCATTCAATCTGCGAATTTAATGATGAAAATATAATTTTAAACTGAAGCGTTACGGCCCGTCTCACAGACATCATAGCGTGGGCGCATCTAAAAATACCATTTCAAACTAAAGCGTGCCAGACTTGGTCTTTTGCCTAAGACCAGAGTGTAATATCTGTTCCGATGGATGCTATACTCTGTAGAGCGGTACCATCTTGGCGTTCGGGTCTTGATTCCACCGGTCTGAGGTATTGTCCTATGCAGTTCTAGGATGGTCACCCTCCTAGGCTTTGCCTTCTCACCCTTTGAGAAGGGGATAGTTTATTGCTAATCGCCTGAGGCAGCCTACCGGGAGATGCCGACGGGACTGTTCAGGCATTTTTGTAGGCCAGAGTACGCTAATCCTAGTGCGCTGGCTAAGCACACCTGACCTTGTGTCTACCATCTTGGAGGGGAAATAAAAAAAAATACTTTGATCTTGTGTCTAACCTCTTGGAGACAAATAGCTTGGCCTTTTGGCTAAGAGCAAGGTGTAGTATCTGTTCTGATACTAAACTTTATCTTTTTTGTGTCGTCGGTCAATGAATGAGAAATCCTTCTATACTGATTCAATTGTAATTTTTGTCTCAATCCAGAGTACCCTTAAATTTTCGCCACATTAAAAACTTACCTTGTGTCTAACTTTGCCCCCATAAGGAGGCAAGTACAGAGTGACTACTAGACGGACCTATCTACGGACATGTCCATTTAAAAAATGGTTTGACGCATCAAAAATAAGATGTATTCCACGCTTTTAACAATGAAAATGCTAAAGTGTGACAGACGCAGTTGCTATTTCAAACGCGTCAGACAAACCGACCGCCAGAGCCTCTTATAGAGATGCTTGGACGCATCTAAAAATCTACTTTCGGTTTTATTTTACACCAGCCGGAATACTTGTCTGATGATGGGGTCGTAATGAAACACGCTTTGAAACTTTAACAGGACCAAGAGACCAGACCCAAAAGAACTTGCAAGCAATCAAGGCATAACCAAGACACGATAAAAAAAGTGCGTGGAAATAGAGATGGCAGTTATGGACTGAGAAAATCTTTTCAGGGCGAAATCACCGTTTAGAATCAATATAATTGTCTGTCTTTTACTCAGGGTCGGAACATCATTAAAAGCAAAGGAAAACAAAATTCAGTGGGGGGTCATGCAAGGGGCATTCGTGATCTATCTATCTATCTATCTATCTATCTATCTATCTATCTATCTATCTATCTATCTATCTTGTTTATATACTAATGAGTCACCACTCAGCAAGGCTAAAAGCCACTCGATGATAAGTGCTAATGAGATTGTCAGTTATGTGATGAAAATACTATGAGAGGATTTGAAACGATGGATGGAATAGGCAGAGTTAGATTACTTAAGAAGACGGCTCAACAAGTATTTGTTGACATTAGACTTGAAAGGGACCATGTTGTAGTCGACAGGGGAGCAGTTCCATGGTGATGTGTTTCACAGATGAGATGATCTTGAGAAATAAACTATGTTCATGGAAGTTCCATTTTGTTTTAAGTACACAGCACAGAGGTAGAACGTTCTCTGCAGTGAATGTTTTGCAGGGGGAAACCAGCAATTCTAATTCGGGCATCTACTATGAACATCACGACGACGATGGAAAGGTAGTGAAAGACACGCAACATCTCCGGTGAAAAGTTGATGTTGTACTCGGCCAAGGCAAGAAAAGGTGCACTGAACGGTACCTCCCCAGATGTGGCAGCACCTATCTATCTATCTATCTATCTATCTATCTATCTATCTATCTATCTATCTATCTATCTATCTATCTATCTATCTATCTATCTATCTATCTATCAGAAACTCTTCCTGGTCCATCTATTACAAATTGTAAGAGACCAGGCTAAAAAATACGGGGAACCTCTCCCAAATGTCACCCAATGAAATCGTTAATAAAATTCAAAATCCTTTCTGCAATCCAATCATTTTTGTTACAATTAAACTTTAGTCAATGTCTGACGTGTCTACCATGTTTCAGTCATGACTCTTCAACAGTTTTCGTTTTATCGTCACTCAATAATATGTGGGTGATAGTCTCATAGGAAATGTAATCCTAATCAGTAGGAAATGTAATCCTAAGTTGGCTTCACACTCACCGAACCTTAACACTCCAGCTTTTTTGTTTGCCGGGTTATCTCAAAGATATATATATAAAAGAATATCCTCAGACTATATCTGTACCGCCATTGCAGCCAACATCAGTTCAGTGAAAGGAGAAAGGCATGTTAGGGTTATTCGCAATTTAGCACATCATATCAAGGTGGGCATATCATTGAACGGCTATAAACAAACACTGAAATTGGTAGACAAGTCAGACATAGACTGAAGCTTATTTGTCTCTATTATGGCTGTGTGATATCATAGACTGCCCTCGCACCCGCCACCCCATAGCCAGGACCGCCAGAAAAATTTGCTAGGAAGTAAGGACAATACAAGACCTGTTGATCCATTGAGCTCCCCAGGGAATGACGTCATAACAATTAGTTGTTACTTTTTATGTGGCCAGATAACGATGGACAGAGTGAGCTGCGATACAGGCGGGTGTAACCAGTTCCGGTAGTCAGCTGAGAGTAATTGAGAAAAGAAGCGGACATTTAGGATTTTCGATCGCAGGTACATATATTTGAGGGACATAGATCGGTTCGATGAGATCGCAGAGACGGGTCCGAGACGAGCAGACGAAATAGACAAGCGAACGAGTTCGGAGGATATGTACGACGGAGTTAGTCTTAGCTAAAATTCTTAAATTGAAAAATAGGGATTTAACTCAGATGTGGGCGATAGAAACGGACCTCCAACGACCCCCCCACACACCCACCCACCCACACACACACACATACACACACACAAACACACACACACACAAACACACACACACACACAGATGTTCAACAAGTCTTGGTTATACAATGTATATATCTGTGTCTGCGTCATTACTTGCTTTTATTCTGTGTGTAAATTGTAAGCTGTGCTTTTCGCTTGCTCAGCGATCGCCTTACACTAGAATCGACACTGTCAGAATAAGAATATAGAGACGCTGAAAAAAAAACACGGCACACATGTATTTTGGGGGTCAACGGTCGTCGAGGGGGCGGCATGGTTATACAGTTAGATTGCAGAAATAATTGTGAATTTTTTTACCGATGCCCTTATTTTATGTTTTTAAGCTAAGATGTTAAAACTCTATATTAAATTAATATAGTTTTAGGTGGGTTTGGGCGGGGTCACCAAAGCATTGCTATGGCGAAAACTGTTAAAATTGATCTTAGAAAACTAAACTTGTGGAGTTTTAAAACTCACCAGAGGATCCCTATTTACTTGCATCCCCACGAGGTCAGTTAGACACTATATTGTTTTCATGGAAGGATAAGCAGCTCCACAAAAAGGGCTCTTTGATTGCCCTGGCTAAGAAGGATTTTTATCACCTGACCGAGGACAGAACAGATACTACACTTTTATCCAAGGCTAGGGAAGTGAGTCGATCTTAAATGATGGAAATTATGAAAACCTATTGTGTAATATAATATATAACATATTTATAATATAGTAATTTAATATAGATGTTTAACATCTTAGCTTAAAAACATAAAATAAGAGAACTTGTATACAGAAAAAAGATAAATAAGCCTCTCCTCATCCACTTAGGACACACTTTATAGGTAGAAGATCGTTCCTACCAAGTTTGATGTGTCGATGTTTCATAATTTAAAAGCAGCAAGCAGACATTTATAAAGACGAACATACCGACAATTTCATCCTTTATATATAGAGACGAGATTAAATAGAGAGATGAGATTAAATCTAACCTGGCAAGGTCGGTTTTAGGACAATGCAAACGAATCACGTGATTCGCAGAATTTGAATATACAGTGTGTTTTCAAAAGCACTCTATGAAATATTAATGAATTCCCAGAACAGAAAAGTTATTTTGTGCCAATTTTATGTCCCCTAACAATGATACAAATCAAAATATATTCATACTAAACTTTATGTCTAGAAAGTTAAATAAACTTTCTAGACATAAAGTTTAGTATTCTAATAAGAATCCATTACATGATTTTAATTCTAGAAAATGTCTAAAATGTAAGAAGAATTTAAAATTTAGGAAATTTTACTTAATTGCTGTCTAATGACTATGGATAAAATTCAATGTAAATCTGAAATATTTGAATTTTCGGGCATTTTTAATGAGAGCCAACAGAAAAAAGGGTGAAAGAAACCAAATATACAACAAATAAATGTCACCAAAATCAAGATAAGTTTCTCTTGTATCTACCTGGATAAGATTTTTGTGTGTTTTAACTTATTTTAAAGCGTCATTTTTAGTCAAAAACAAAACTAATGTCAACTCTGTTAAGCTAGAACGAAAACAAAATGGCTGACATTAGACGGTCACGTGAGGTGTCGATAATGTCTGAAAAATCGAAAAACACAAAAATACTGGTAATAAAAAATTTGGTAGAACATTACATTTTCGCACGATTCGTGACAGTTATTAGCTGTGATTCTGTTTAATTTTTTGTGTAATTTTCGATTTTTAAGCGATTATCGAGACTCTACCTGACTGTGTAAAGTCAGCTATTTTTTCTCGTTCTAACTTAATAGAGTTGGTACTAGTTTAAAATATGTTAACAGACACAAAAAAAACAAACATATTCAGGTAGGTAGAAGAGTAACTTATCTTGTCTTTGGTAACATTTATTTGTTGTATATTTGTTTATTTTTACCCCCTTTTTGTTTTGTTAGTTCCCGTTAAAAATGCCCGAATTTTCTATCTCTCCCCTTCGCATAAAACTCAATTAAACTAAATATAACACACATTACGCACATTTAATCTGAGCAGCTGTGTTCCAAAATTCATAATGATGGTTTGTGGGACCGCTGTCCCAGAAGTGATGGCAGCAGATGTACCCCCTAAATTCCAAACCGTTACTCACCATTGTAGGGCTACTCGACTAACATGATTCTGGTGAAAATCCAAGAGGAGTCGGCATAAGGATATGTCGTCCTTTAGTCGTCCATGCCTTAGCATGTCGCAAGTAAAGACGTGTCATGTGCGAAACCGCAAACCAATGGAATGAAATTGACAATGCCACTTCTGCGCAATTCCTTTGTGTGTTCTGGGCCACACAATCACCGACTTCGCATGCAACCGCTGCTCTCGGTGTCGGGGCTAAAACCTGCAATCCGGCAGGTTAACGAATAGTTGCAACCAACGTTGAGGATTTCATGAAGATCACACAATCCTGAGGCAGAATCTTTGGTACCTTCATGCAGAAGTCTGATTCTCTTAACAAAAGCAATAATAATAGCAGCAGCAGCAGCAGCAGCAGCAGCAGCAACAACCACAATAGAAACAACAACAACAACAACCACAATAGAAACAACAAAAACAGAAACAACAACAACAACAACAACAACAACAGCAGCAGCATCAGAGAAGCGATATCCAAATCATTCAATATTTGCTTGATTGACATGCTTGGTAGAGATTGGATCAAAATACCATATCTCGATTGGTTGAATATATTGGACTTTAGCCAATCAGAACCAATCTCTCTAAGAGTCGATCACCTATTCATAAAACTTATATAAACAACCACATGCGCGCTTTACAACCAGATAGTCAACGAGAAGTCCAAGTATCCTAACGAATCTTTGTCACTCAGAACACTTTATCTTTGCACACAAACAAAACCCGCCGGCATCATCGGCTATTGGCATCATCGGAACCTACACCTATATCGGACTTTAGTCAATCAGAAACTATCTCTCGGGGAGCCGAGTACTTGTTTATAAAACGTATATAAACGATCGCATACGCGCTTTCCAATCAGATAGCCAACGAGAAAGCAAAGTATTCTAACGAATCTTTGTCACTCTGAAAACTACAACATATTGGCGCGAAAATAAAAGCCGCCATAGCTTTTGGCTACTGAACTCTTCGGCACGAGGATTTAACATATAAAAATAGCGACATATGTGCATGTGGACTTACTCATAAATATAACGCCACCTTGTCAGTCATGGATTTACTTTCAAATAATGTAAAGCTTACGAACGGTCATAATCACATTTTCCTCGTCCAGACCAACTCATAATAACATTTTCCTCGTCTTGACTGTTGAAATCTTAACGTAACACCTATCCATAACACACAAATTTAATAATGTATTTCTTAAACCTATTTCTTTTGATGTTGAATAAAGTTGATAAATTATGTTATCATAGACGTTGTCATTAAATTCACGTTTTACCAAATGTCTTATTTCTACATTGTTAACCTCAGGAATATGGAACCTTCCGACAACTATATCGATCGTCTTCGTTCTTCCAAATTCTTCATCCAGGTTTGTCCTACATCGAACTCTTCGGGACAGTTAAAGTTAAATTTCGCTTTAATTATTGCTAAAAATCAGATTCAGCGAACATCGATTTCACTTTCCGAAGACTACCGTCGCCCATAACTAAACCAATCACGGATATTCATCTCAGTACAAAACGCCCCAGATTATTGATCAGCTAAGTTATCGATAAAAATATCGTATAAAACATCTCACGAGTTTAAAAAGAGTACAGACGAGTTGATTAATCCGTTAATGAGAGAACATATCAGCCCGACTACATTTTTCTATTGAACATTTTATCTTCGTAAGAAAAAAGCCGTTACCTTTGCTACTATTCGCAGCGTGCGCTCGAAATAAATACACAACAAAAGCTTGTCAATATGACGCCATTACTGAACCCACGCGCGGAAAATACTCTCAACGCTTCAGCCAACGAATCTACTAAAAATCTTCACCAAAGATGAATTTGCAACATATTATCAACGAGACAATTAAAAAAGAAATTCGTCAACAAGACTACAAGCAAACAAAACCTCATCAACTAAACAAACAACCCGAATCCCATTATACGACGGAGAAGAAAAAACAAAAATAAATAATTTAAATTGGAAGATATTTTCTGCTTATAAGTATAAACATTTGAATTTCTAATACGGTCACCTAGACTCCATTTCATATTTCGTCAGTCTACGAAAAACAACTACGACTTTCAAAAACCGTTGGCAATGAGCCAACTCGAATTTGTCACATATTGTCAGCGAAACAATTTTAAAAGAAAACTTGTCACCAAGACGACCAGCCACGAAACGCGTGAAAACTGGACTAATTCAAAATCTGTCACGCAACGAAGGAATAACAATTCAAATTTTAAGATATTGTTTGCCGCTATACTATGAATATAAATGTGAATACGGTCAACTTGACTCCATTTTATATTTCGTCATCAGAGGATACACAAAATTCGAATTAAATAAAAAACCGTCACCGACGTATATGTCTAAATTAAAAAAACACTTAATTAAAAAAAAAGAATGTATACACTAGGATTTTTTATTCATTAAACCCTTTTTACGGTTATCAGGCGAAAATCGATCCAGATCGTTGGATCCCTGCCCCAGTGGTTGTGGTGACGACGACGTCGACAACCACGACTACTACCACCACCACCACCATCGAGAAGCGATCTCTAAATCATTCGATATTTGCTTGATTTAAATGCTTTGTACAGATTAGATCAAAATACTCAATCTCGATTCCTTACCTATATCAAACTATAGCCAATCAAAAACTATCTCTCGAGGAGCCGAGTACTTGTTCATGAAACCTATATAAACGATCGCATACGCGCTTTCCAATCAGATAGCCAACGAGAAGGCAAAGTATTCTAACGAATCTTTGTCACTCTGAAAACTACAAGATATTGGCGCGAAAATAAAAGCCGCCGTAGCTTTTGGCTACTGAAGTCTTTGCAATTAAAAAGATTTAATCGGGTTTCGCGCATCCTGAAACCACCTTGTAAGCAGGGTCTTGTATTGATTTACTCCTCTCCAGGAGTTAGGCACAAGGCCAGTTTTTATCTTACTCCCACAAGTAAGATGTGACCCAAGGTCGGGTCGGGAAAGTGGGGTTTAAAAATTGCCTAGGCAGCCCCGTCGGCATTCCCCGGTAGGGGCGCCTCTAACAGTAAGCAATAAACTTACTCCTCTCCAAAAAGGGGAGGCGAAGCCTGGGAGGATGGACCTCCTAGAACTGCACAGGACAGACCCCTAGACCGGCGTAAATCAAGCCCCGAAGGCCAAGACAATACCAGTCTATGGGGTGCAGTATCCATCGGAACAGATACTACACTTTGATCTTAGCCAAAAGGTAAGCAGGGTCTTGTAAGCAGATGTTTTTTTTAATAAAATGTGTAACATAGTAGACATAAAAGAGTGTGCACTGAGTTATGTTTGGCTGATTTTATCTTGCGGCGGCGGCGGGGCCTAGAGGGTTGTCTTCCAATAGATATACAGACAGACTCACAGACACAAAACTCTTCATCTTTATTATATAGATAAGCAAATATATGCTTCCTCCTCCGGTCGCACATTTTTGCTAGGCTAGGAGTATTATATAATTTTGAAAGAACCACATACAATTCGTAGTTAATACGAAATAAATTGTTTTAGACTATGAAATAATTTCCAACGCTATTGATAATGATTACCCATTAATTTATTTACTTTTTTTGATTATAATTTGTGTTTGAATTCATGTTTTAGAACACATACATCTATGACGTCACGCCAGAGCTATGATTATATTGTTATGGTAATGTTTTAAATTCTATTTATAAGAAAGCCTTAATAGCTCAGTTCGTAGAACCTCAATCTCAAGTTTTCGGTTTCTATTTCCGGTCATGGCATCATTGTTGGGACTTTATTATTAATGCAATATTCTCATTTTTTAAAAAAATAGTTAAGATGTTGGATATTTCGAAATGAGACAAATTTCACAATGTATTTATTACGTTTTTATGAATTTATTACGTTTAATGTATTTATTACGTTTGTATGTATTCATTACGTTTAATGTATTTATTACGTATTTATGTATTTATTACGTTTGTATGTATTTATTACGTTAAATGTATTAATTACGTTTTCATGTATTTATTACGTTTAATGTATCTATTACGTTTAATGTATTTATTACGTTTAATGTATTTATTACGTTTTTACGTATTTGTTACGTTTAATGTATTTATTACGTTTTTATATATTTATTACGTTTAATGTATTTATTACGTGTAATGTATTAATTACGTTTTTATGTATTTATTACGTTTTTATGTATTTATTACGTTTTTATGTATATATAACGTTTAATGTATTTATTACCTTGTTATGTAGTTATTACGTTTTTATGTATTTATTACGTTTTTATGTATTCATACGTTTAATGTATTTATTACGTTTTTATGTATTTGTTACGTTTAATGTATTTATTACGTTTTTATGTATTTATTACGTTTTTATGTATTTATTACATTTAATGTATTTATTACGTATTTATGTATTTGTTACGTTTAATGTATTTATTACGTTTTTATGTATTTATTAGGTTTAATGTATTTATTACGTTTTTATGTATTTGTTACGTTTTTATGTATTTATTACGTTTACTGTAATTATTACGTCTTTATGAAGCGTTTTAAAAAATTGTCACTTGCAGACGAACGATGACAGAACCCACTTTTGATGTAATTAATTTTTTTATTTACTGGCTTGAATCAAACTTTAAAATGCAGAAGCCAAGCATTATGGTTGATTGGTGCTGCTAAACAAAAGAATCATAATCTTCTAACGACCCCCTGTAATATCAAAGAAAAAAAGTTGAACCAGGGTCTTTCGCGCTCGAGAGAGAAATTACAAAAATGAATAAATATCCTTCTCTTGCGGACACATTTATTTCTACTCACGTGGAAGTAGAGACTTCTGGGGTTGTTGGCCCTTGAACAAATTCGGATGATTTGCGGGATTGCGGTTCGCTTAAAGGACGAACTTCGCGAAACGAAGTAGCCCTCTTGCAGCGTGTCTCACTTGTCGGGAGGGGGGTATGATTGCACTATCACTGCAGCTGGCACGGGATAGCCTCCACCCCAAACTATTCTGACAATAAAATGCCCCTTTTTAATTTCACGTGTCAGACCGGCTTACTTTGTTAACATGATGTCATTTGTACAATACTTTTTGTCTTGCTGACAAGAAAGTTCTTGTTTGAAAACAAATTCTCACTCGTTTTTATCGTGAAGTAACTTTCTAGACATGGGAAGCTAGCACAGGCTTATGCCAGAGTGAAGTATGGTTCTGTTCAGTCTTAGGAATCAATCCTCACAGGCATTACCTCCTCCTTCGGTAGTTTGTATTGGTTTATTACCGGTTGCATAAACCACCCTTACCGGGGTATAATGCCAGGTCTGATTACGGCAAACTTTGCATCCCTCCAGAGCTTCCCCTTCTTGAGGGGGGGGGGTTATTCCCCACTATAAACTGACGTCATGTCTAACCTTGCTTCAATGGGAGTCAGATAACTAAACAAACCCTTACTTCTCATTTCATATAAAACGATAATTGCACTCTTACTAATCATCGCGTCTGGTGAAACTTTTAATCGTTTTTGTCTGCAATGTGAGAACGAGGCTGGCAACATTCTCCTTGTGTACGTGTGCTCGGGGAAACCGGTTGGTTTTTCATTCGTAAAGTAACCGGTTTTCATTCCCACCAAACACGCAGATGAGGGGAAAGGGATGCCCGTTCGTTTCTAAACAGAAGCTCAAATCTATATTGCCCCTCAAGTCTGACCCTAATGTTAGGAGACTTAAACTAAAACTTTGACACTCGTCATGACAATATCGACCAATCGGAGATCTCCTTTTCTTAAACGAAGAGATCAGATTCCACAAGAGTGTCAAATTCAAAACCCCCCTCTCTCTCTTCTTGAACAGGTGTCACCAGAGATCAGAGAGTTTCCCTTTGTTTCCACACACCTTGAACACAAGCAATAGGCAAGAAAATATTTGATCATTTATTTATATATCGATCTATTTACACGTTCACAAATGAATCCATTTAATCATCGGCGTACACACATAACGACTTATATATCTGTCAATCCATATTTCCATTAGAAAATGTCTTCGATTAATCTGCTTATCTAGTTATCTTTTTATTTATCTCAAGGTGTTAATACATTTGTATTATGAGGAACTGCTTCCTCCTCTTTCTCTCTCCCTCATCCTCTCTCTCTCTCTCTCTCTCTCTCTCTCTCTCTCTCTCTATATATATATATATATATATATATATATATATATATATATATATATATATATATATACAGTGCACAGTAATAATGACCCATGTAAGAATATTGCCAGAAAAATGGCACAAGTAAAAGGACACAAGTAAACATTGCACAAGTGAATAACTAGGAAAAATGGCACAAAGCAAGAACAATTTGGTAACAGAAAATTAGGACTGTTCGGAAAGGGCGTGGCCAGGCTCCTCCCGCTATAGTTTTAAATCGGGGCTAAGCCCTGCTCCAAATACTTTAAAATAAATATTTTTAAATAAGTTTTACTCTGTTGTTTTCTAGCAAATAAAATCGATTTTTATGTTTAGGAGAATACGCTCTTCCCCTATAGTTTTAAGGAGAATAAAATGCTGGTTATATTCCCTGAAAACGCTATTTTGTTACGCAAAATGTATATGCGAAACTGATCCCTCACTCTTAATTCTAAAATAATAGTTTTTCCACAAGTTTTTCATAGTTTTTACACGTAATCATCTGGAAAAAATAGAATATCATTTTTTTTTCGGTCAGAGCCATTAAGCTGAGTGTCCTCGTCTACTTTTAAATGTAGATACCATTATCTTTTTAATTTGATAAACTTGTTTCCCCTTTATATATTGTGTCCATTTTTACCTGTGTCATGTTAACTAAATTCATATATGAAGTGAGGTATGTTTATATGTTTATTTATTTGTATGTACAAAATTCACTCCGAAACTAATTAAGTGATCATTATGAATTTTGGACACCAGCTGCTAGACGTTAGGGGTCCAAATGTGGCTACATTCATTCTAATTTTGGACACCAGCTGCTAGACGTTAGGGGTCCAAATGTGGCTACATTTATTCTAATTTTGGACACCAGCTGCTAAACGTTAGGCGTCCAAATGTGGTTACATTTATTCTAATTTTGAACACCATCTGCTAAACGTTAGGCGTCCAAATGTGGCTACATTTATTCTAATTTTGGACACCAGCTGCTAAACGTTAGGCGTCCAAATGTGGCTACATTTATTCTAATTTTGGACACCAGCTGCTAAATGTTAGGCGTCCAAATGTGGCTACATTTATTCTAATTTTGGACACCAGCTGCTAAATGTTAGGCGTCCAAATGTGGCTACATTTATTCTAATTTGGTTTCATACAAAGGGGCATAGAAAGGTGGAAGCCCTTCGTGAAAGTTCGGATAACTCTAAATTTTGTAAAATTTTTACAACAGATATTAGATATAAATTATTAAATATTCCCCAAATTTCAATTCGTTGTAGTATTTAAAAGGGGTACCAAGGTACATAATATGGGCGCAATGTCCGATTTGAAAATTCAAATATTTCAGATTTGCATTGAATTTCATCCATAAAAATTAGACAACAATTAAGCAAGATTCCGTGAATTTCAATTTTTTCTTAAATTAAAGCTTTACATTGTAGATATTTTCTAATCATGGAATTGATTTTAATCAAAATTGGAAATAAGGATTCTAGACATAAGGTTTAGTATCATTATATATTGTTAATAATTTTCATAAGGGGACTTAAAATTAGTGCGAAACTTATTTATTTTCAGGAAAATAAAATGAAAAAGAGATCTTTTGAGAGAAAAGACAACTCACATTATGCAATAATTCAAGTCGAGAAAACGATAGGCTATGTGTAACACAGATAATAAACATATATATATATATATATATATATATATATATATATATATATATATATATATATATATATAAAGGACAATGAAGTAAGAACGAGATAAAAGAAAAAAAAGAGAAGAAAGAGAAAAAAGAGAAAAAAGATACGGACTTCTACCTTCCTTTTATTTCAAATTGACGCCATCTCAGCTATCATTACAAACAAAAATAACGTATACACGCCCACACCCATTTTCTACAAAAATCCTGTTTATTTCATAATATAAATTCTTTTATTTGTTATTTAAATAAATCACATTTATTCTAAAGCCCTCTGTTTGTCATTGGTCGCTGCTTTGTTGCCATATACGTAAATATTTGAACCTGAGTTAAAATATTATTTGTTTAACGCGATTAAATTCTATGTCCCATTTGCACTACGCTTATTTCGTGATGCAAGAAAGCGTTTGGTTATCGACCATTCGTAACGAATATATATATATATACCAACTCTCTCTCTCTCTCTCTCTCTCTATATATATATATATATATATCTATATATATATATATATATATATATATATATATATATATATATATATATATATATATATATCAATTCAATAATATATATAAATATTATTGAGTTGATTTTTTTTAATTGCAGGTGTCTATTAGCCACGCGCAGAGCTACAAACACAGGGACACCCCAAAGACACACGGTGCTTGGCCTTGTTTTCTGACTAGGACAATTAATGTCGTCTCTCTTTCTCTCTACCTTAGCGAGAGAAAATAGGGTAGAATTAGATAATCAAACCTACATGTGCTTTTGATTAACCTTACAGAAAGCGTTAGTTACTTATATTTCTTATAGCGTTCTCCTTCGACCCAGAACTTTACCCTGCATAACTTTGTCTCTGAAAGCATAGATCACTTGACTCGAGGGCCAAGATTCATGTATTTGGGGATTTTAATGCTAATCACCGTGACTGGCTTGGATTTTCCCGACCCGCCTCCCTAATCGTGTGGACCAGCAAGCTTGACTTATCGACCTGTTCTTGACCTCACTGCCCGTAGCTTGTGTGATGAATGCCCTTAGCTCGCTCAGGAACGCTGATCACATTGTTGTAATGATTGATATAACCCTAAAGTCTCGTCCCAAAGCTGATGAGCCGTTGCTCAAACCGACGAGGTACTACAACCAGGGTGATTTTGCTTCCACCAGAGATCACATCAGAGATGCCGCATGGAATGAAACTTTTTCTCTCCCGTCTGATCAGTGCGCAAATGAGTTAACCGAATGGGTCAAAGTAGGCATTGAAGCACATGTCCCCATGCAGAAGTTCTACAGCAAACTCCACTCTCCACGATGGCTATTGCTCAGAGGCAGTAATCATTCTGACAATTCGGCCGCCATGAGTCGACTACTAACGTCAAGAAAATTTTTTAAGACTGTGATAGGTGAAGCAAAGAGAAGGTATACGGAGATTAACAGAAAGCGCATTCAGTCGCAGAAACTAGGTACTCTGATTACTGGAAAATATTCAATAGTGTTTTGAACTATGGGCAATCAACAATTCCCCCGCTATCCAACCACAATGATATCGTTTGCATGGCAACTGACAAGGCTGAACTACTTGCCAAGCGTTTCGCCAACAACTCAACTTTAGACTCCGCAAACCACTACCTCCAAAATTTCCAATTGCGGACTGAAGCCACACTTGATGACTTGATCATCACCCCATCTCATGTTCGGGACATTATACAACCGTAACACCCCCAAAGCATGTGGGCCTGATCTTATACCAGAAAGAGTAACAAAGAAATGTTCTGCTGAACTGGCCCCTGTTCTCTCCAAACTCTACAACAAATGCCTTGCCGAATATTTCTTCCCTGATAGCTGAAGAATTGCCTCTGTGGTACCAGTCTTCAAGAATTCTGGAGACCATCAAAATTATCGCATCATCAGTCTACTCCCGCTTATCGCTAAAATCTTTAGATCCTTAATCAATCTCGCGATAGTCCGGCATCTCGTTAATGCTAAACTTCTTTCTGACCATCAATATGGATTTAGGCAAGCACGCTTTACTGTTGATATCCTAACGGTGATGTCCGAACACATATACCATATACTGGACAAGGCAAGTTAAGTTAGGGCGGTAGCGCTTGATATATCCAAAGCCTTTCACAAGCTCTGACATAAAGTTCTTCTCATAAAAATTAATTCATATGGTATTACAGGACGAATATTTAATATATTAGATCCTCCCTAACTAAAAGCAAAATCCAGGTTGTCCTCGATAACCCTTCATCCAAACAACATGTCATAAATGCAGGTGTACCCCAGGGATCGATCCTTGGACCTTTATTGTTACTGATTTTCATAAACGATCTCCCTCGTGACATTGTGTCTGGGATGGGTATATTTGCTGACGACAGCACGCTCTATTCTCGTCATGTGGTTTAAACGGACGCGCACATATCCGAGGCAAAGGCTGAATCCTTAGAAAGTGATCTCTAGTCTGTAGTGGAATGGGGTCATCAATGGATGGTAATATTTAATGCTGCTAAGACAAAGATCCTTTCCTTCAACCACTGATTAACATGGAAAATAACACCCTACTTGAGCGTACAACGTTCAAACTCCTCGACCTAACATTCACAGGTAACATAGAATTCGAATAAATACATAGACGACATTGCCCAAGCTGTTGCAAAAAAGTAGGCTCTCTCTACCGTGCTAGAAAACTTATCACACCTGACAGTATCCTATGTCTCAACAAAGCCACCATCCGCTCATGCATGGAGTATTGCTGTCAAATCTAGGCTAGTGCACCATCCAAACAATTTGTAATTTTTTTCTCCCTCTGCTGTTCTCTTTTCGTAATTTGTTATTGTGTGCCTTAATTATCATTTCTAGGTTTTCGCAGCAGTAGAACAGTTTTAGGTAATTTTATTGAATATTTTATGCAGATGATTGGTTACGGGGAAGTGTTTTTCAATCAGATTTAGGAATTTCTTGCCCAGTTTAGTTTTTAGCATCCGGTTATAGGGCGGTGTATACCAGATTATATTTCTTTTTCTTTTCTTTTTAATTTTATTATAATTATTGGTGTCCTGTTTCTCATATTTAATTTCGGTATTATGGTAACCACTATTTTTAGAGCTGTATTGTAAATGTTGTTTGATTTTTTAAAACGAACAGCATAGATTTTAAAACCAGATATTATGACCACAAAGCACATTTAAAAACAGAGAACGTCGAATTAAAACAGCACAGCAAACAATTATTGGGAGTTCAAAGAAACCGGACACTCACCAATAATTGAATGAAAAATAATACGACAGGCCAGTACATGTAGAAATTTAGACGACCCGTGTAGATTATGTCTGAATGAAAAATTTGAAATCCTAAATTTTAAACACCCTCAAAATTTATTAAACTGTAGAAGTGAGATAGCAAACAGCTGCCTGCACAGAATAAAATTTACCTTAGGCTAACAATACATAATAATAAACAAATAAGCAAAACAAAAACTAAACCAAACTAAAACTTAAAAACTTAAAAACTAAAACCCAAAATAGAAATACAAGGAACCACGTGTTAAAATAAGGTCACCAATTATACTGACACAACAAAAAAAAACAGGATATAAGCCACTCTATAGAAACAGAACAATAGAATAAGAAATAGGAAGTAAAACTAACCGGACCTTTGTTCGTGAGAAGCCCAACGATTGGCTAAGAGAACAACAAAGAATCTGATTGATTAACTAGCTAGCCGTGTATATAAAAACACCCGGCAAAACTAACTCCATGCATTTTAGCCTGAAGATCTCCCCGAGGATGAAACGCGGAAGCCTCTGTGTAGCTTAATTGCCATCAATATATGTTTATAAGTTACTACGTAGTTATACTTACGTACTGAACACTGTTGAAGTAAATGCTGAAAATTGATACATAAAAAATGATATCCCCTTATAAATTTTATGTGGATACATGAAATTGTAATATATATATATATATATATATATATATATATATATATATATATATATATATATATAATATTTGTTATTGTTTATTATCTATGTACGTATACGTTTCGTCCTTATTAATTGGGACTCATCAGCATAGAGATATGACTATTCACTATCGGTCATGCGATTCGAAACCCCGGATTCCGGGTATTCTACAACTCAAATCCGACGCCTTAACCACTCGGCCAATTTTGAATAGCGAATAAACTGTGATAATTTGAACACTTTATCGGCAGCTTAACGTCTGAGAGCGTTCTACTTTTTTTAATGAAAGGAACGATGCATTTGAAGCTAGTGACGTCATGTTGTGTTAATACTACACTCACAGTGCTCTACTTTTTCGAGGAGCGACAAATAATAATAAATATTTATTATTGTTTATTATCTATGTACGTATACGTTTCGTCCTTAATAATCGGGACTCATCAGCATAAAGATATGACTATTCACTACCGGCCATGCGATTCGAAACCCCGGATTACAAGCATTTTGCAACTCAAATCCGACACCTGAACTACTATATATATATATATATATATATATATATATATATATATATATATATATATATATATATATATATATATATATATATATATATATATATATATATATATATATATATATATATATATATATATATATATATATTACCAAGAAACGATACATATATAAATATATTCCTAAGAAAAGAAAAGATTACGCAATTACTTTCAACTAATTCTTTTGTGTTAAACGTTTTCTAAAATCTCACCCACTTCCAGCGATTGTGAAAAAAAAGATATTGCGCCATAACTTCGATATTAACAGTGACCGGATTTAACTAGTATACTCGGAAGGGAGGGGTGGGAAACAATACTTTAACGTTAGCTATTTCTTTCTAAATTCTTTTTCTTTTTCTTATTCCTTTTTTCTTTCCTTTCTGTTTTGTTTGTAGGTTAAAACCGCAGGAAACGTATGAACGACTTATGCAAGACAATCGTCGTAAACCGACGACATATCCCTGGCAACGTTGACCATCGAAGGGTGATAACGCGCTGCTCATTGACGTCATCTGTTACGTCACGTAATCGTTGTTGTCAAGACGACACGTTATGTGAGGATACGACAGAGAAACAATCTTTTCAAGGTGACGACATTATCGACATAAAACGCAGATAAATAAACACAATGTAAATCTTTTTTTCCTTCCGCTCTTATTAAAGTATATTTACCCCACCCCCTCCTCTTCCATCTGCAGCAAAGATAGGTTCGTTTATAGTAGGAAATCCAACCCCTACACGCGGCGACTTTTGACGGGTGCAAAATTTGTAAATGTCATGATCGGATTTGTCGGTATTCCCTAAGGCGACCAGCAATAAACCAACCTCAAAATTGTGAAGGAGGAGAGAATGCCTGGGAGCAGCGTCGTTAAAAGGAAGGGGGTGTGGGCATCCAAATAAGGAGGTGCCATCCAACAATTCAACCTATCTCTATTTCTCATAATATTTCTCAGTACTCGGCCTTATACTTGAGTCTTTGGGGCATAAAATCAACGAGTCGGCCCCAGGCATCACCACTGCCTGGGAGGATGGCCTCCTACGACCAAACAGAACCATGCATCACTCTGATCTAAGGGAGAAGGCCGACGGCAATCGTAAAGGAGGCCAGAGCGCTGGAAAATGACGTCATGCTAAAAAGTAACATACGAGATCTGTCGAACAGTCAGACTATGGTATTTTGATCCAACCATTCACTTCAAAATTCATCAAAATTCAGGAAATCAACCAATTTTACTGAAATTTTCAATATTTATTAATTAACGATAATGGAATATAATTAACCCATTACTTTACCCACAGTAAATCTTAGTGCAAATTTATTATTTCGTGTAACTTGCGTAGGCTAGACAGTGACAATTTTTGAATATTCAGTTAGCCAATGAAAGCCCTCGTGTCACACATCTGGGTGGCGCCTGCGGTCAGGCCACAATATACTTACTTTATCTTATTCCGGAAATAACACACCTAATTACTACAATGACGGTGCTCTTGGTGAAAAAAATATGTTGTAAACACAATTTAGTTACCAGATAGATATTTGAAATAATTAAAATCTGCCGTCACGAAAACTTTTGTATAAATTAAATACCCAATTTAGTGATCTGCGTTGGTACAAAACAATTGTTTTGAATGGTCAATCTGACCTATTAGATTGTAAGTGAAAATAATTATTATTGCTTTGATAATTCAATTTAATCAAAACAAGTGGTTTTCTGTTTGTCATTCAAACACGAGCAATATGACTTTTTAAATCGTAATTGAAATATGACACTTCAACTGAGTTATTCAGAATAAAAGCAGATGCTTTTTGTTATATTATCACTTACCGATGCGTGCATAAAGCATTATCACTTACCGGTGCGTGCATAAAGCATTATCACTTACCGATGCGTGCATAAAGCATTATCACTTACCGATGCGTGCATAAAGCATTATCACTTACCGATGCGTGCATAAAGCATTATACAACCGTGTTTTCGTCGGAAACCCAAGTTCTTGATTGCCTGTGGATACAATCACGCGGACTCGATTTTTAAAGGGTTATTACAAAGAGAAGAACAGACAGAGAAAAAAAAAATCAGATACACGTTAATTGCCGGAGAAAGAGAAAGACAGATAAATAGATAGACGGATAGCTTGTCCCGTTACACCTAGTTATATTGAGTTATACTCGTTATACTAGTTATACTGAGTTATACTAGTTATATTGAAAAATTGGAAAATAGATAGAAGACATAAAAAGAGTCTAATGATTTATTTGTGAGGGAACATAAATTTACAAATAGAAATTACTCTTAAGTACTTTTATACTGTCGCATGTTGATGTGGTGTTATCCAACCCGGGTAATGCTAGGCAACACTGTTAGGATATATATATATATATATATATATATATATATATATATATATATATATATATATGGAAATTAAAAAAGGAAAACCAAAGATTATTATTTATGTATTCATAATAATGGCTACCCTGAGGACTTTATTAACAAAAAGGTTGTCGACTTCAAATCCCCCCAAATAGTTGGCCCTTCAAAATGCCCTATTTATTGAATAGCGGGAAATAGTAAAAAAAAACTGGTCAGTTGTTGGAAGCAGTATTAATTGCTTCTACTGTGTTTCTTTACGTTTATTCTACAATACCTGTTTTCGCTTGCTTTCGTAATGATAGTGTGCCCTATACCAATTATAGTAATGCTGTTTACCAATTTAAATGCTAGTGTGATGCTGCATATATAGGGCGCTCTTCCTTGCATTTACAGACCCGCATAAAACTACACGTTTCATCCAAAATTTGTCAGCATTTGCTTGAAAATCTATGTTGTGCCTGCCAGTAGCAATAAAAAAGAGTGTTTTGGGGTCTTGCTGATTCAAAACACATTTCAATATTTTGGAATCTGTCTCTATCGCTATTCATAAACCTTCCTTGTGCCGGAAGAAGAAATTCGTTAAAACATTGAATCTCTTTGGGGCACTTTGACCCCCTTCCTTTTTTTCTTTCTATTATATATATATATATATATATATATATATATACAATCTCTCTGAATATAATATAATATAATATATATATATATATATATATATATATATATATATATATATATATATATATATATATATATATATATATATATATATTAGAGATGGGCGGTTTTACCGAAAAACCGCGGTTTTCGGTTTCGTCTCCATACCGAATACCGAATCGGTTTTTTTTTTTTAAACCGTAACCGTTTGGTATTGTGTTTTTACTACAGTAAGCCACCATATACAAGGAAACACGATTGAAAAGATTTTCCGATTTGAATAAAATGGAATATTACCAAAAAATGTTATATTAGTAAGAGGACAGATTGAACAAATATATGATAAAAACATTTAATTGACTTGTAGGAAGAAATCTTTGTTTACAGTTTGTTTATCATTAACATTTTGAATTTTCAAATGAAAAAAAGAGAAATACGACAGACAACATGACATCGTATTTTTAGCATTTTCAAATGAAAAAGAAAAAATCAAACGCGTTCCGTATGATGTCGAAAATCTATTTGATTCACAATATTTCATTTCATCATCATTTTTGCTTAATTTTATTTGTAAAATTATTTTGTTTGTTTAAATAAATTTTCGTTTTTTAATTTCTTGCATTTCTGAGTTATATTTTAGCTTCTGATGGGTTAAAGAATTAGATAGAATGTATATTAAAACTCAGTTTTATTCTTCAGAAATCTTTCATGAATCTTTGGTCACTGTTTTAACGAGTTAACTGTTGAAAAGGTATCAGAACTTTGATTACAACAGTCAACACCTTAAAACTTACGAATAGGCTATATTGCCGGTCCCGGCAAAATAACGATTGCTGCGTTATTTTGCCAGTTCATGTATATTTAACTAAATTGTTAAACATGCAGTGACGCCCGGCACAATAATGAGTCTTACGTTATTTTGCCGGCTCGTGTTTATTTAACTATAATTTTTTTTTTTATTATTTAAATTATTTTTTTTGTATTATTTAAAACTTTATCAAACGAAATTTTATTTATAATTTAAAATTTTGCCTGATTGTTTTTTTTATTTTTTTATTTAAAACTTTGCCTGATTGATTTTTTTTGTTTGTTTTTAATTAAACTTTGTTTTGTATAATTTAAAACTTTATTAAGCGACAATATATTTTAAAATAACGATTAAATTAATTTTTACTTCCGGTTGAATCGATTAGGAGTGAACTCTTCAAAATTACGACTTATTTTATGATTTCATTGAAAGAACATTTTAAAATAGAAACTGTTTAAATCCAGTGATTTTCTGTATATTTTAACATTATCGAAGTTTTTCTTCATAAAGAAAATCAGAATTTTACATTAAAATCTTTCCTTTGTAAAGCACATTTTTAACAAGTTAATTCAACAACTTAATAACTTCATTATTTTTAAAAGTTTGGCTTTGGTTCAAGGATTACGAAGCAACACCTATTAAAGCACATTTTTAACAAGTTAATTCAACAAGTAAATGTTACCAAAGGCAACATAAATTATTCTTCTACCTACCTGTATAAGTTCATTTGTTTATTTTATTATTTATTTTTATTTAAAAAAATCATTTATCAAAATAAATAATAAAATAAACAAATAAACTTATACAGGTAGGTAGAAGAATAATTTATGTTGCCTTTGGTAACATTTATTTGTTGCTTATTTTTCTTTATATATAAGTTTCCTTAATTTCAATTACTTAAATCGAGAGCAGACTTAGTAATGTTGGGAAAATTCATCAACATTTATTATATCATGAAAAGTAACTAAATAAAAATAAACCGAAAAGAAAAATAGTATTTTTTTTAATAATAAAGGTAAAATATCTGTTTTTAAAATGATTGCGATTGTTTGGTTCATTTGAGCCACGCCTACTGGTGCCCGTGGTATCTCCGGCTCCCGTGGCGGGTATAAAAAGTGCTGCTGCTTCACAATATTTGTTTGTAAAACAATTCAACCTTGGATTAAAATGTGTAGCAGTTGAAAATAAAAATTAATTGAATAAACGAAAATATTAGAGACAATTAGATTCTTTAGCCGGATTTCAGATGCTTGTGTACGAATGGGGTCCCAATATTTTCGTCTGCAAACAGCAATTCGTAAAGAAATTACATCAGATACGCTTTACAGCAAATGAAATCCGACTAAATAATCTAATTGTCTCTAATATTTCCGTTCATTTAATTATTTTACTTTTAATGTTTTTTTGTATTAAAAGCAGATATTTCTTTAACCGACACAATAGGGCAGGTCGATTTTATTTTATTTCTTTAACCGACACAACTGATGATGAAAACAAATTGTTTTTAAATATTTGCCCTTATTTATTTCATTACCTTTTCTTTCGCAAGTCCATAACAATTAGGTTTAAAAAAAAAATGAACCGGCATATAACGATCCCTTTACATTAGTAAATGATTATTGTGCCGGGCGTCACTGTATGTTTAACAATGTAGTTAAATATACATGAACCGGCAAAATAACGTTGGAATCGTTTTGATTCATATCATGGAGAATGATTCAGTCACAAAATTATCGAAACAGTGGCATAATTCAACTAAACGTTGAATAATAACTAATCATCACACAAGAGAATGAATAGCTTCCATAGTAAAAATTTTTTTTTCAAAAAAACCGAAAAACCGAACCGTAAACCGAGGTTTTAAGGGGAAAAAACCGAAACCGATACCGAAACCAAAATGTCAAAACCGCCCAATTCTAATATATATATATATATACACACACACACACACACACACACACACACACATATATATATATATATATATATATATATATATATATATATATATATATATATGTATCAGAGGGGGTATAGTAACATTGTGGGATCTGCAGTTTTACCTGGAATCCATAGAAAGGAAAGATTTACTTTTTATTTTATTTTATTTATAATTTAAAAATGATAGAACTGTAAAAACAAAAGAATTAAAATGGTAATATGAGGTTCAGGGCTTGGATCAGGATTACACATTGTCTCTATTCGCTTCTGGATAACACCGGTGGGCTTAAAAACTATAAATTTACCAAAGATTTTTTCAATGTCATTAACACTTTTTTTCATCCAATCAATGCTGTACACATCCTTAGGCCCCCCCCCCCCCCAAATGCATGTTATTAAATGCAAAAGTAAGAATAAAAAAGTATCATACGTCGGGGATTGGAGGACATAAAGTCCATCATTCACCCCGTCAGGTGTTTAGGGTAGAAACATACTCTAATTTCCATTCGCTTGCGGTCACCATGAACCGAATGAGAGCATGCGTGCAGAAAATGTTCTTACTATTAAATGTTCGAAAAACAACACTGAAATTAGGTCAAACAGTCAGCTGCAGATTACTTTTCCTTTTTATCTTGCTCTTGTTTATTAAGCAGTTGCAAAAGTTTTCACATGAATTAGAGTGAGAAGCAGTCGAAAGTAAAGGTACGTTTAAAAAGTTCTATGATTGGGATAAAGAGAGATGTTTTAAAAGAAAGATGTTTACGTGTTCGATTTTGTTTTCCAGTTCCTGGGCAATGCCGGCTAGCCCTGTTAGTAATAACTAAATAGATAATTTATTAGAAGTCTGCAAAAATCACTCGGGTAAAAGTGATTTTTTTATTTAAATAATTTTAAGGCACTTGGAATTTTGATATGCAACTCATACAACGGTGGCACAGGGATTACTTTTCAACTTTAAACAAAATTAAAGTTATAATTTTTCTTCAGTCGCCAACCAATGGGCGCCAACCAATGGGAGATTCTAAACTCTAATAAATTAATTTTGACGAATTTTAGTGAATAGGCTTTATTAATTTTAATGAACTGCTTGAAAGAAGAAAAATATGCAAAAACCTTTAAAGCAGACACGTAGGACATCTGGAGACCCTTTTCAGTTATTGAGATCCATTTACTAAAATAATATTTATCTGTCTACAATAACATTTTTTTAATGAAATTTAAAAAAATATATATAATAAAAACAAATATATATATATATATATATATATATATATATATATATATATATATATATATATATCGGAGAATTAAAAATCTTTTCCCAAACGAAGTTTAACAAACAGGAAATTGACTGGTTAGGCAATAAAAACAGCAGCTGTCTTTTTTCCTTCTCTCCTTCCGCATATGCTTAATGATTTAAATGGCCTCTTCGCCCTTGTAAGCAGATGAAGTCAAATCGTTTCGAGCGGCAATCATACACCATTACTTTGGCACTGGTCACTGTGCCATATTTGAAAAAAGGGTTGCGTAATGCTTCGTCATCCACAGAATTCCAAACTTTTACTTGTACTTGTGGGGAGATTCACCTCGAGGGTCGGATTGAGTCGGATTCCTCCCTGGCGTGTACCATGATTCCACCGCCGAAGACAAAGCATTTGTAGGCCCGAGAGCTTTACTGCCATAAAAAAGGTTTATTTGGTATTTATATAAAGACAATTTCTAGAAAGCTATTAACAGTACGGGATTATACCGGTTGGTTAAAAGAACTGCAAATAAGATTAAAATTAAAATGAAAATAAGTTTCGGTGTTTTGTTTTAACTTATTTATTTTTAACTTATTTATTTTTAACTTATTTATTTTTTATTATTTATTCTCCATCTTACTTGTTTTCAGAATTTCAGAATTACTTTCTCTCAAGCATCACAACCGCCATCATTACACGCTGCAAAATTTAAGTTGAACGGAATATTGACACTTGAGAAGGAGAATTTTTATTCCGAAATATTGTGATATACGAGCTTCACACATCCATCTGAAGTGAACAAAGTGGAAACTGAAAGCAAGTAAAATTGATATAAAAACGGAAAATAAAAACAAAAACAAAAAAATAAATAAGTTAAAACAAAACAAAAAATGTTAGTTTCATCTTTATTTTCAAGCCTCTTTTTAACCACCCGGCATATGTCCGCATTGTTAATAGCTTTCTATAAATTATGTGTGTGTGTCTCTCTCTCTCTCATATATATATATATATATATATATATATATATATATATATATATATATATATATATACACACACACATATATATATATATATATACATATATATATATATATATATATATATATACATATATATATATATATATATATATATATATATATATATATATATATATATATATATATATATTTATTTAATTTGGTACAGAAAAATTAGTACAACATTCGTACCGTCGGTTTCAAGCACGGAAAGACTTAGCCATCCGGCTCTCTTCTGAGATATATATATATATATATATATATATATATATATATATATATATATATATATATATATGTATATATATATATATATATATATATATATATATATATATATATATATATATATATATATATAAACGCAATGCATCAAGCTAACTACATTACCATCTTATTTGGTATTCGTTTCTGGTAAGAGGGTCGAATCTCACCCTAGCTTTTAGTGAATCTGTTATAGCGCTGAAACCTTCGCTTTCACACTCCGCAGATGAAAATTTGTCAGGCAGAGTGAGAGATATTACAAAGGCCGTGGGCCACGTGATAGGCCAGCGGGAAGACTTCCGCACTGTCTAGCTCAGACATACCGAATCTAGGAGGTAGAGGCCAAACACCCTCTGTTAGTATTTAGGCTGGCGACTCAGCAAATAGACTAAAAAACGTACACAATAGATAACTCATCACTCAGTAAGTCCCGGGCCTGGCAACATATAGATGGCGCCACCAATAACATTTTTATAAAAATATTGCACGCGTCAAAACCTGATTATAAGTTTAAAAATTACAGTTATTTAGGTGAACCCACTGTTGCAAATTGTCAAAACAATTGAAAAATCTGAATTTCGTGTTAATGAAACAAAGCAATGGCGTGATATGTTTTACTCGCACTCTGCTCAGTCAAAAACAACGGTAAAGAAATAGTATGTTGATCTTAAACGCGGTCGTACAGCCACAAATAATGCTGAACGCTCAAATATCCAAAATTCAACAGTTGTACCGAAAAACATAAAAAAAGTTCAAAAACACGTTTTGGCTGATCGTAGATGAAAGTTATGTGAGATGCCAGAAGAGTTGAAGGCAGTATATTCATCATTTTGCATGAACATTTGTAAATAAGAAAGCTGTTCAAAGTGGGTGCCGCGTTTGCTCGCAGTCGATCAAAAACAACAACGAGTCGATCATTCAGAGCATTGTTTGCAACAAAAAAGAGTGTTTGCGTCAATATGAGACAATGGATGAAACATGGATCAACTACTTATCTCCAAAGTCAAATCGGCAATCAGCTGACAGCAGCAGGTTAAAGTGTTGTATTACTGGTTATTACTGCAGTAATAGGAGCATTTTAATGACTGTATTTTGCATCTACATATATTAACTAAAGGTGAATTATACGGTTGTGCATTTATACTTTACTTAAGTCAAAGATTTTTTACTTCAAATTTATATATATATATATATATATATATATATATATATATATATATATATATAACAAATACTGCCTCAATAACTCACAAGTGATATAGTGTTTTTTTATAGTCTCAAAACAGATTACTACAAAACAGAGTGTGATATAAATGCTATTTCTATTTCCCTTTTCGAAGAATGTCATTTAAACTATGACGTCATTCTGTATGCTCTGATGAACTTTGGGCGTTTTGTTTTATCGACCCTTTTCAGGTTATTTAATGCCGAATTCAGTCATTCCGGTAAACATCAAATTCTTAATAACTTCAAACATTTATAGATTAATTTGTTTGTAAGCATATATTTTCTATGTTTTGCAAATGATAGATCATATTTAACAAGAGGGGTTCAACCCTAAGTGCGGGCCAGAGTGGATTTAATCAAAACATTTAGACTCAACACTACAACTAATGTCAAAGCTGGCATATATTCCATCTCTTGTCTGGATTCTGATAGGGTCTACATTGGGGAGACGCAGCGCCAACTGGACAACGGATTTATGAAGACAAAAGAGCAATTAAAACCGCAACTCGCTCTACACGTTATGTGCTCACACTATGAAATATGGACATTACTTTGACTTTAATAAATTAAAACAATACATAATAAGTTTACACGTCGACTACTTGAATTAGCCCTTATAACCCAATCCACAGATATAAAATAAAACAAAGAATGGCCTCTTATTACGCCTCCCCCAACATATCTAAAACTATTATTAATGAAAATAAGATATATTATGATTCCGTACTTTTAAATTAATTTTCTTTTGGATCCCTTTTTTCTCTTTAAATTTCTCCTTTCCTTTTTCAAATACTACCTCTATACACATTTTGTATATATATTTTGTTCACATATATATGAATTTTTTATACATGTATATTTATATATGTATGTGTATTTATCTGTTTCTCATGTACATATTTGCATATCTGCCCTCTTTACATAAAGTTAAACCCTACCACTATATATAGTTCCCCACATTACAGATATTCCCGTTCTTTGCCATTTTTGCACTTTTCGCTCTTGATAAAGCCCACGCAACAGTTGGGCGAAACGTTGAGTTCTCAAAGTTTTCCGCTGTCCTTTTAATTCACTATATATATATATATATATATATATATATATATATATATATATATATATATATATATATATATATATATATATACTAGGAGACTACTCATCCCAGTAAAGGTAAAATTAATTCCCTGAACAGAACAGTTTTGCACCACTTTTATGCCCATTTACGAAGATTAAAATCAAGATATAATGATAATAAACCTCATGTCTAGAATCCTTATTCCAATTTTGATCAAAATCAATTACATGATCTTAGTTCTAGAAAATGTCTTAAATTTAAGGGGTTCTGAGAAGAAATTGAAATTCAGAGAATCTTGCTTAATTGGTGTCCAATGATTATGGATCAAATTCAATGTAAATCTGAACTATTTGAATTTTCAAATCGAAGTTTATGTTAATATTATACCCCCTAAAATGCCTTTAAAATATTCTAAAGAAACTTAAATTTGAGGACTATTCATTAATTGATATCAAATACCTTTTGTTAAGATTTTACAAAAATCGGAAGTATCTGAACTGTCACGACCGGCTTCCACACTCTTGCGACCCACTTTGCATCAGACTAAATTAAACTAAATATAGCCCACATTTGAACCCCTTATGCTTAGCAGTTGTGTTCCAAAATGCATAATGATAGTTTAATTAATTTAGGAGTGAATATGGTACATACAAATATATAAGCATAAAAACTTACGAACAGATACTAGAAGAATACCCGTAAAAAACCCACAAATCGATAAAAAGGACAATAAAGTTGTGAAATAATAAGTACAAGCTTTCTATCGAAAGAAATAACATTTTAGTGAAAATGAATTAAGAATCAATTTGAACAGATATGAAAGCAGTAAATGGACACTCCACAGAAATAATTCATGCATGCTTAAAGTTTCTGCTTCCTTTTTTCTACGTTGATTCGCCCCAAACAAGACACATTGCCACTGAGATGTCAGAGAATTAGAGACAAGCTTATAGAGGGCATCCAAAGTGAGCTGTTGTGTAACGAGATGCTTGTTCACATTACATTTAAATTTCTGCATGTTCGTACAGTCAGGGCAACAGGAAGTAGGAAGGGAATTCAAAAGGTTAGCAGTCCGAGGAAAAAAGCTATTAGAGTAGAAAGCCCTACGGCATCTGGGAATCTCTACAATAAAGGGATGGAATTTAGCTGATTGTCGGGTGGGTTGGGTGCATTTAGGTCGAGGGAGCACCAGGGAAGCAAGTTGGTCGGAGCACATTTTATTGAAGTACTTGTAAAACAAGCACATGGATGCAACATTGCGGCGATGGGACAGGGGTTGGAGCTTGGAGGACAGTGCGGGTCCTTTTAAATTAGAGGTTCTTTTTTCGACCTTGTCTAAGAGGGAGAGACTAGTGGCTTGTGCCCCAGCCCAAATGTGACAACAATATTCCATGCATGGAGGATGGTGGCTTTGTAGAGATATGGGATACTAGCAAATGTAACATTTTTTCTAGCACGGTAGAGGAAGCCCACTTTCCTTGCAGCAACCTTGGCAATATCTTTAATGTATTTGTTACAACCCATGTTACCTGTGAATGTTTGACTCTCAGGTAGACTGCTATTAGCCCTTAAAAAAGGTTTCTTGTGGTTGTAAAAATAAAAGGAACTTTGTCTTAGTAGCATTAAATGTTACCATCTATTTATGTCCCCTTTCAATTAAAAACTGGGGGTCATTTTCCGAAGCCGTACAAAGCGGTAGTAACAGTTTGAAATATCGATATTCAATACTAATTGACATTTGTTGTATTTCGGATATAAATCTATCATATATCACCATTTAATTATGACACCGACCAAGAAGCATTAGCATTTTCAAAATTTCTGAGAAGCCATATTATACGTTAATATGAAGGTGGACTTAATCAGCCTAAAATTGCCGCAAAACTCGGGATTCCACTTTCCCCTCTGACTTAAGTGATTGTCAAATTCATCAGCGATAGAAAATAATCAATATTACTTTACCTAGGTCCATCAGGACTCTCTGATAGCAGCCTTCATTATTAATAAGCGTGTATATGTACTTATTTTATGTCTGTGTAGATTCACAAGACTGTAAAGATACGAACAATGTGACTGTATTACCGGACACTGAAATAGAACATCTCTTTCTCGTGTTAGACGTCAAAGTCACACATGTTCTCGTTATAGTCTCGTGGCTTTATTTTATCGGTTCCCTTATATAAGGATTTCTCAGTATACACGTGACCCATCTACACGATCATAACTTATTAACCAGACAAGAAAGACAAGAAAACTTGAGGTTTTATATAGCTGAAATTATAGCAATTATAATGAGTGTTCATTCACTATCTCTTGTTATAAAAGCGACATTTTTCAAATGTTCTAAATGTGCGTTGACCGAAGTTATCGATTAGCCAGACACATTCTTCCATTGTTATGTCACGGAGTCGTTGAGTGATGATGGTCACCTGAAGCTTTGCAATTGTTTGTGGATTGTTCTGATACACATAGTCCTTCAAAATAAAAGAAAAAATAATCCGGTGGGTTTAAATGCGGTGAATATTGTTATCATTCGTGAACGCGGCATCTGCTAATCAGTTGACGTGCAATGCGACGATCAAGCCATCTATCAGAATTTGTAAAGCAACACAATGTAGCGCCTTTTATTGACCGTCAATGACCCTCCCCAAAACGGTTCGATTATGACATGTTCTTAAATGATGACCCACGCGGTGCATTTCACAGCGTGCAGTTGCCAATGTAGGCCTTCATCTGGTGCTTGAGATCTCTAAAACGTTCTAGCTGTTAGTCTGGTCTACTAGAAAGAACTGGGTTGTATCACTGGTTTTAAAGGTTTATAACTCCTTCAATATTAATAATGATGTCATCTCATTGGATGAAGTTCAAATGCTATTCTGTTTTCTATCAACCCATAATAATAATATCATTTATATTGGCGGAAATGTTATCAACTTTTAAATGTGTAACGTTTATACTGAGACCACCTGTATGGTTATTTACCTCCTCTGTAGGTTAGGGTTAGGGTTAGGGTTAGGGTTAGGGTTAGGGTTAGGGTTAGGATTAGGGTTAGGGTTAGGGTTAGACACAAGTTCAGGTGAGGTTTTGAAAAGCCAGCGCAGTAGGTGAAGTGAACTCTGTTCTACAAAAGAAAATGCCAGAGCAGTCCCGTAATCATTCCCCGGTAGGGGGCACCTGATGCGATAATAATAAATTAACACCTTATCTAAGATAGAAAGTAAAGCCTGTCGAACTGATTGTCGAGGACGTATCCTTGCTTGCTATGAACAACACAGGCTAATAAAGCTGGGCGTATCATTACGATTTCCTTAAAAAATCTTAAATAACAAACATTTTAGTGTAGGTGTGTGTATGTGTGTGTGTGTGTGTATGTGGACGGGGGTAGTGTATTGTATACATTTGCCATTCTTTTTTATTGATGTCTCACCGTCAATGGAGCGAGGTGTATGCGAAACCAGAAGAAAACAAACAAACAAACAAACAAACAACAACAAAATACAAACGACGTTGTAAATTTGCTAATTAACTGTCCTTCGGCCGACTTTTGTTTTCTAGTGGCATTTAGTAATTGGAACAACAATTGTCTATTGTTAGTCCACTTGTTTAGATCTGTCCCCGGACAACAGTGTTTAGTGTTGCATTGTGGCTTTCGCATTATATAGATTCATTCTTTGTGTTTAGTAAGTTAGCTCTTTCTTTTGTCAGTTGGGGTATGACGAATAACGAAGTTTGATATGACAGAGGCGCGTTCGAAAAATCCATGATTTTCTTTAGTTACACACATACACAAAGCGTACTCTCTTTGGAGAGGTTCGCCACATGATTGAGAACAGTACTTCCGCCCAGGCGGGTTGTTCCGTTGTGTCACCACATGTATGTATTCGCTAGTTATACTCAGGTACTTGTTAAAGGCATTTTCAGGGCTGTGTTTTTTTTTGCAGGGAAGTTTCTCCGTCCTCCGACATACAGCGCCTGGCATTCTGAAATGGTCACCCATTTGGTACTGACCATGCTCAACGTTGCTTAAATTCGGTGATCTAACGATAACCGGTATGTAAATGTTAGTAGGAAGGTTCTTTAATTGAGGAGCACAAATTAGATTAAACGCTATTGTGGAATGTTGGACAGGTATCCATGTGAGTCCGTGTGTAGACAGAAATATAAGAGAAACGATCTTTTCATTCAAATACACAATGACGTCATGAATGGATTCCACCCCCCTAAGTAAGTCATTTTTTTAACTACAATCCCCATTTTTTTCTGTTTTGTAGGTGGCGGGGATATTAAACAACCCCCATTTTTAAACAACCCCCATTTATTTTAAACAACCCCCATTTAAAACAACCCCCATTTAACAACCCCCTTTCAACAACTTCTTCAACAACTTGACCTTTCAACAACTTCTTCAACAACTTCTTCGACAACCCCCATTCAACAACTTCTTAAACAACTTGACCTTTCAACAACTTCTTCAACAACTTCTTCGACAACCCCCATTCAACAACTTCTTCAACAACTTGACCTTTCAACAACTTCTTCAACAACTTCTTCAACAACCCCCTTTCAACAACTTCTTCAACAACTTCTTCAACAAGCCCCATTCAACAACTTCTTCAACAACCCCCTTTCAACAACTTCTTCAACAACCCCCATTTTTTCTGTTTTGGAGGTGGCGGGGATATTCTTTCCGAGACTCTTTTTACAAAATACCCCCTTTAGATTCCTCTGATTAACAACTGACTTATTTTATTTTTCATGCCGGATCAATTTCTGGGTCTTTCATTATGACGTTCAGTTGGAGCAGCTTATACTGTTAACAAAAATCGATCGGTGTTACATCGTTAATTAAACACCGTTTATATTTGTTAGATTGGTTAGGTCTGCTTCAGCTGCGGTTTACTTTTAGGCTTTATGGGCTACTAATGGATATGTCACCAGTTACCTACCTTTGTTTGGTTAGGTCGGCTGGAGTGGGTCGTTGAGTCACAGCATTGTCGGAATTCTATTGTTTGCCTCCTTGGTTACCAGGTATTGGATGGAGTCGCGGTCGCGAAAACAGTCCCTGTCACCACAACCCTACTAAACTTACCCTTATTCAATGACTCTTATAGTCGAATGAATACATTTCTAACAAATTATTAAACAATGATCCCAATTTATGTTGGATCTGAAGCAAAAACGAACGAGTGCAGTTCATAGCGCTCCACCCTTCGAAGTTTTACCTTCTTCCTTTGAGATGTTAGTTTATTTCTAATCACTGAGGCGCTCATACTGACGAATGCCAACTAACGTGTGTATTTTTAGATATTTGTAAAAAAAATGCAACTTTTGCTAATTTTATAGTGATGAAAAGGGGAATTTGTCACTCTGTGCCTACTTTGCCCTCGTGGGGAGGCGATTTTCTTCAACCTTTTTTTCCTACTCATTTTCTTCCGCCAACACTTAATTAACAAAATGATTTGGAATTGTGCATGTTTCAGGTCGTCCTATTTTGCCTGGGCGTATCGACCGTGGCAAAAAGAAAAAAATGCACCGACAAATTCCAACGACAAGTTAATCGCATTGTCTAGACGTGGAATTGACTACTTCATTTCCGGTCCACGGCGAAGTTAAAATGTGATTATTTCACAAACAAAATAATTTTTCACAAGAAGAAGAAGAAGAAGAAGAAGAAGATATCGAATAATACGGGGGAATCAGAATGGTGTCATTTGCCTAGATTAGTGTGAACCTTGTATTGATGCTCAAAAAATTATTAATTAAACAATCATATTTTCTCTATTTATATAAAATGAGATGTGTATATGTTTATATATTTGTATATACAGATTAACTCCTAAACTAATTAACCGGTCATTATGAATTTTGGAACACAGCTGCTATGCGTAGGAGTGCGTAATGTTAGCTATATTTAGTTTAATTTAGTTTTACACAAAGAGGGTAGAGAAGGGGTGGAAACCTTCGTGAAAATTCAGATACTTTTAACTTTTGTGAACTTTTAACAATCGGTATTAGATATCAATTAATAACTATTCCCCAAATTTCAGTTTTGATGGAGTATTTTAAAGGGTTTTAAGGAGCACAACCTCCATTTGAAAATGGGCACAACCTCCTATTTAGAAATCAAAATATTTCAGATTTGCATTGGATTTGATTATCTTCATTAGACACCAATTAAGTAAAATTCCTTGAATTTCAAGTTCTTCTTAAGACTGCTTAAAGTTGTCTTAAATTTTAGACATTTTCTAGAATCAAAATCATGTAATAGATTTTGATAAAAATTGGAATGAGGGTATATATAAAAATTGGAATGAGGGTATATAGAAAAATTGGAATGAGGGTATATAGAAAAATTGGAATGAGGATATATAGAAAAATTGGAATGAGGGTTTAGTAGTATTATATCCTCATTTTAACTTTCGTACAGAGACAGAAAAGTAGTGCAAAACTGTTCTATTCGGGGAATTTATTTTACCCCGACTGGAGAGGGCGTTCCTCTAGTTTAATATAAAGAGAAATAAGCCAATTATTCAACACGAACTGCCTACTTTAAAATGCGTCCATTCAGCCGTGCTATTTATAACCTCAGCGGACTGACAGAAAGCGATTTAAAACATAAGCATAATAGACAGACGGGCGGAGACGCAGAGACTCATTTCAGGAACTACTTAGTTTTAGTTTATTGTCATTGATTTAATTCAATGGAAATATCTTTTCAAAACGTAAGGGTGACAAACAGAACGACCGATACATTAAAAGAGAAGAAAAAAATACTATTTAAACACAGAACTTTTTACCTGTTTTTTTTTTTTAATATATTTAACTCGGATGATCTTGTGATTTTTTAACCCTTAACTGCTTTATTTTTATATTGGTTTGAAAAAGAATTTATCATCGAAGATACTGATCACCTATTTAGCGGGTGTGCTAATGCATACTCACACTTGCCAACAAGTTCGTTGCAGATGTGAAACAAGTTGAAGTTTGACACATTTACGTTGAATATTATATAAAATGGGCATTTTGTTGGAATGTGTCATATTTGAAACAAAAAACATTTAAAATGTTTGTTCAGTTACCTCTTCGAACGGACAGAAAACATATTTCATGTTTTAAAAGTTTTATTTGAAACACAAAACTAAAAATAAAATAAATAATAAATCCGATACAAAAATTAAAACCCGATATCACCATCAAAAGAGACTTCAATATTACAACTTTTAAACGACGTATTCAAACGCCCCCCCCCTGTATTTTCACTTTTCATGACACCCGTAATCTCCTATGATCTACAAACAACACCTTAAATAAAAAATAAAAATATTAAGTTACAAGAGAACAAAAAATAAAACACTTAGTAGAATAAAATTAAAACCTTCTTAAAACAAAAAAACTATAAATAATAAATAAAATAAAACTGTTTTTGATCGATATAATGCTATTTCTCATTGTGATTTGATCTCATTCAGAACGCTGACGATTCCACTGGGCATAGAATTTAAAAAAAAATGTAAAAAGTAAGCCTATCTGGATGAAAACGCGGTACGTTTGAGAAATGTGTAACATAGTTTTTAAATAAATTATATTAGCTCTCACTTATATATATATATATATATATATATATATATATATATATATATATATATATATATATATATATAGTATTTTTATGTAGTTCAATACCACATCATTATCACAGAGGACAGATTCACGTCATTTTTCCAACTTATTTTTTATTTCGCAGACAATTGTTTCGATTAACATCAAGATGCATTTATTTATTTCTTGGTGTGGCTATCCTCAGTGCAAATTTTACAAAAACAAATTAAAAAAACTTTTTAAAACTTGGCGATTATAGCCCGAAGTTTTTAAAAGTTATATCACTTTAGGGGAATAATGTAATTGGATAGATCGGCACCAATGTCAAGCTTATAATATAAGATCTAACGGAATAAATAACTAGCAGTATAATGAATTGATAAAAACATATACAGTGTATTATTGAAATATCATTTAAAATTAAATAAGGGGTAAAGAACAAAAATCTGCATATCACATTATCTTAAGTTAGAATTAAGTATTATTACGACCTTGACAGAGGAGTTTATACACATAGGAAGTTAAACCCACATTTTAAAAAAATATATAAACAATCGTAGTAAATGGAAAACGCAAAAGTTCATATTTCCCTTATAAGAGAAAATGATTGTGAATTTAGTATATATAAAATAAAATTAGTATATATAAAATAAATTTAGTATATATAAAATAAATTTAGTATATATAAAATAAAATTAGTATTAAGTAAAACAATTGCATATATATATAATACTTTAATACTCTTAAAAAAGCATCGAAAAATATCCAATTCAATTACCTACAGCGAAAACAAAAATATGTAATGAAAGGAGTCAGTGCTAAATATGAGACTTAATTTTATTAATTATAGAAAAAGTGTTTATAATCAAATATAAACATATCTTCTAAAATATTTTAAATACTACCGATAATCTTTAAAATGTTGTAGATTTACTTAGTTATTAAGTGGCTAGAAAATAGATACGTCTGTGTACTTCTAGTGATCAAGGCAAAACAGAAGTTACCTAAATTTACAGATATGAAAATATAATGTAACAGATATAAAAATATAATGTAACAGATATAAAAATATAATGTAACAACGAAAATAAAATAAGGAATATGATGACTAAAAACCCGAAGAAAAGGAAATAACTGGGTGAAAACCCGAAGAAAAAGGAAATAACTAGGTGAAACAACGAAGGACGGCCAGTGGAAATATATATTTTAATGCAGGAATATTAAGATTAATAATTTTAGCGGATGATGAATGATTAGATATACAAATAGATAAAAGGATAAGATACATATATGTTACCACATGGATATAACGAGAGCATAGTTCTATTTTGATATATATATATATATATATATATATATATATATATATATATATATATATATTTATTTATTTATTCTGGTACAGAAAAATTAGTACAACATTCGTACCGTCGGTTTCAAGCACGGAAAGTCTTACCCATCCGGCTCTCTTCAGCTTCTGTTGTCATCTGTTTTGGAAATGTGAGGTCACATGACACTCTCGTTGGGACGCGTTATTTGCTCAGTGTGTTGTGTGTGTTTGTTTAAATTTAAATTTAGTGTAATAAGACCGTTGAGATTTAAAACACGAGGAAATTCAAGATTAAAGGGAATAAAAAATAAAAAATATGTGAAAATATATATAAAAAAATATATATATAAAAAAAACCTTTCAATACTAAGAATAAAAAAGAGAGAGAATAAAAAAAGAAAAAGAAAAAAATATAGAGAATAAAAAAGACAGAAAGAAAGAATAAAAACATAATGAATAAAAATAGATTTAAAAAAATAAAAAAATAATAATAATAAAAAAAAATTTAAAAAAATAAAATTAAAAATTAAAAATTAAAAATTAAAAACAAAAATAATGAAAGGGTTTTTCTGAAATTCCCGTGAGCCAAATTATGAATTTGTATCATTAGCCGTTATATTTTTGAAGGTATGCGTTCTAAAAGGAAAAACCGTTAACGTGTTAAAAATCTTTTACCCAGATTGGAGTGATTTTAATGAAGAAATTCGGATCTAAGGGCGGTAACTTAGTTGGAAATATGAAATGTTTGAGTTTGTTAAAAGGGATTTGTAGATTAATCTAGTGACTGATAAATAAATTAAATATTTTTGCCTTTTTGTATTTTTGTGAAAGTCGAAGTTTTTGCTCTTGAAATTTATGTGGATATAGTTTGTTTAAATGGATTTGTAGAGTAATCTAGTGACTGATAAATAAATTAAATATTTTTGTATTTTTGTTAAGGTCGAAGTTTTTGCTCTTGAAATTTATTTGGATATAGGTTGATGAGGTGTTTGTTCGTTTTTATTGTGTTTATATTAGTAGAGGGGGCGGGGGTAGTTAGACATTATGTGAATCGGTCAGACCAGTTTATAAGTAATGCTTGTCTCTTGTGGATACACCCCTTAAATATTTCATCGCGGATATTTAAACAGGCTGTATTCGGATCGATGATGGCCTTTGACATGTGGTATTTTTCAGCGTCACATAGAGGACAGCTGTTTATGGCTGGAGAGAAGGATGGTTTTCTCTCAATTATTTTCCATTTGATGGTGAAGGGTATATTTACTTCTTTAAGCTGCCATATTCGGGTCGCGAGTGCCGTATTAGCCTTGTTTTTGTATCTGAAGGAGTTTCTGTGTGCGTATAGCCGGTTTTTCCTTTTAGAACGCATACCTTCAAAAATATAACGGCTAATGATACAAATTCATAATTTGGCTCACGGGAATTTCAGAGAAACCCTTTCATTATTTTTATTTTTGTCATTATTTTTGTTTTTAATTTTTAATTTTTAATTTTATTTATTTTATTTTATTTTTATTTTTTATTTATTTATTTATTTTTTTTTAAATTATTTTTTTAATTATTATTATTTTTAATTTTTTTAATTTTTTTAATCTATTTTTATTCATTATGTTTTTATTCTTTCTTTCTCTCTTTTTTATTCTCTATATATTTTTTCTTCTTTTTTATTCTCTCTCTTTTTTATTCTTAGTATTGAAAGGTTTTTTTTATATATATATTTTTTATATATATTTTCATATATTTTTTATTTTTTATTCCCTTTAATCTTGAATTTCCTCGTGTTTTAAATCTCAACGGTCTTATTACACTAAATTTAAATTTAAACAAACACACATAACACACTGAGCAAATAACGCGTCCCAACGAGAGTGTCATGTGACCTCACATTTCCAAAACAGATGACAACAGAAGCTGAAGAGAGCCGGGTGGGTAAGACCTTCCGTGCTTGAAACCGACGGTACGAATGTTTTACTAATTTTTCTGTACCAGAATAAATAAATATTATGCTCTTAATTTTTAACCTTAATTCTTAATTAATCGAGCACTCTGCTGGGATTTTTCCTACCATTTTACAAAGAAGTATATATATATATATATATATATATATATATATATATATATATATATATATATATATATATATATATATATATGAGCTGATAATGAGTAATGATTGTAATCTTTAGGCTTTGGTTAGGGGGGCGTAATGGGTGAAAATTTCAGATTCATGCGAGTAGTATTTTTTTGTGTTCATTTATACATAAATAACACTAAACAATCAAACATTTTGAACATTTTGCAAAATTCAGAAGGTGCAGGCCAAAAATAGCCGTTAGGGCTCCACGGGACTCAAAATCCATCATTTTTCGGTGAAAAAGTGGTTTCATGCGACATTGCAGGTCCTAAAACATCCTCAAAAGCTACGAATGGATATAGATGGTTAAATCTGATATAGTACTTTAATTTAGGACCATTTTCAGGTTTTGAAAGGGTTTTCATGAATGTAAAATAGCCAAAAACTAGTGACAAATAGCCCAAATTAGCCCAACTCCTCTGTTAAGCAACTTAATTGGTTCCCAAGCCTCTACAATGGTTATGTGAAGCTTTTGATGTTGCAAATCTTTTGGTTTTGAAAGATATTGAAGAAAAGTCAGATCTGAAAGGAAAGGTGTGCAAACGTAAGCCAACCCTTCGTTCATTCTTGTCAAAAGGTGTCGTTGTAGCAGCAATCAATGCTCTGTGTAAAGTGGTGACCAATGATGGGCATAAATCATCCATCTATGACGAATTCGACGACATCTTGTGCAAGCGAAACAAAACGAAAAAGTTCAGCTTGTATAAGGAAAGATGATTTGCTTTGCTGGGCTACAGTGCAGCTGCATTGATACATCACTTTGATGATTTAAAAGCAACGCTGGACGCAACAAATTCTGCCAATCAACTAGTGCAACCTTCTGAGATTTACTTGCAGATTGATTACATAAACACAGCGTTGCAGTGTCTTGCTTGGTTCACCTACAAGATCACACTTCCCTTTCTGAACATGTGTGAGATGGAAAATCCGAAATCTCTGCTGCGTATCCTTCCATTGCTGCATGACGACCTTGTTAATTGTCAGATGTAAACATTGACTACTCTTTCAACGTTAATGAACCAGACACGTCATTGAGAATACACATCACAAACAGGCAGCTGTGGATCTGAAACGTCAACGTGGACGTGAGTATGGAATTGTAGATGCTGATGAAAACAATCAAAGAGCAACAGATCTCACCAAGTGGCTGAAAACCCTCCTGACCACAATCTTTTATGTGAACGGGATTTGTCACGTATGGATAAACTTACCATCCGTATTGCAGCATGCTCCAATCGAAAATTCACCGCCAGTGGTATGAAAGACGATATGACACTGTACCAGACCAACATATCATCAATTGAGAAAGAAACCAGAGCCATAGCTAAGTTGCTTGATGTCGAAGAACAAAAATGGTTCGAAGCTCAACAGGAGATCACGATGGTAAAGCTTGCAGAAAAGCGCTGAAAAGCTATCCACTCAAAGGAGAGGTCAGCAATTCTTATTAGCAAATGCAAAGAGCATAGTGGTCCCTTTGCCTCAATAGAAGAGGGTGAGAGAGCACTGAAAGAAAAGCAAAATGAGAAAACGAAAAAAACGATGCTGAGGAATGAACTATTGTTTCGTAAACTGATTTGCAAGCACGATTTCCAGGAGAACCCAGAGCTGTACAGGATAAATGGAATGAGTGACAGAGAGATGAAAATAAATTTGGGAATTCTTCTTTCTGTTGACCATGATAAAGATGCAGACGAAGAAGTTTTATTTTCAGATGAAAACTCCATTCTGCTTTCTTGCACGACAGATAATGATAATAATGTGAGCGGTGATACTGAGGAAGATGTTGAAATCCTAGAAGAGTCTGATGATATTCCTCTGAATGAACCTTGTGTTGCAGTTTGGGACACTCCACTTGGAAGAAATTGGTACATCGGAATGACTAGAAAAAAGATTGACGAGAAAAACTACATGGTGGAGTATCTGGAATGTTTCAACCGTGATTCTGCAAGGCGTTCATGGAGATACCCCCAGATAGATGATAAACAGAACACGAATATAATCCAGATCATTCCATATAATGTGCTCGGTGCTTGGAACATGAGTACACGCCATACCAAGTTTGAAGTCGAGAATTGTGAAATCATTAAAGGTTTATTTCAGTCGATGTACAAGTAATTGGCTGATCTCCTGTGCAGTTCCCCATGGATTTCCACAACTTCAATTGACTATTTCATGACATTTCATAGCCATTAAGGATGTTTGATTAAATTGACTGCATTATCCACTATTCGGTTTATATGATTCCAGCGATGTCATTTGGATACGTAGTTTGTGCTGCATTTTTAACCATTTTGGCTGAAATTTGATCCCCATTTCTACATTGGAGGGCTCCTAAAACCCCAAAACTGGTGTTAAACCTAAGTGTCTTGTCAGTTTCAACTATCTATAGCCATGCATAACCATTGTAGAGGCTTGGGAACCAATCAGGTAGCTTAACAGAGGATTTTGGGAAATTTTGGCTAATTTGGCTATTTGTCACTAGAAAAAAAATGAAAACCCTTTAAAAGCCTGAAAATGGTCCTAAATTAAAGTACTATATCAGATTTAACCATCTATATCCATTCATAGCTTTTGAGGATGTTTTAGGACCAGCAATGTCGCATGAAACCACTTTTGCACCGAAAAATGATGGATTTTGAGTCCCGTAGAGCCCTAACGGCTATTTTTGGCCTGCACCTTGTGAATTTTGCAAAATTTTCAAACTGTTTGATTGTTTAGTGTTATTTATGTATAAATGAACACAAAAAATACTATAATATATATTTTTAATTTTAAAACATTTGTAGACAAAGAAAATAACCAAGAGGAAAAAGGGGGGTTATTATAATGGAATCATCTAACTCTATAAAATAGATGTTCTGTAAAATAGTAAATACTCACTTTGAAAGGAACAACACAGGTAAGGAGAAACTATATTTAATAACTTTAGAAAAACAAATCTGGAGGCAAAACTAAATCAAATATTTGTAAACTTTTTAATTAAAAAATAATTATTAAATAGGGAGGTGGTGTCTGATCAACACTGCTGGGATGCCATGATAAAGAAATACTGTTTTGTTTTTAAAATCCCGAAACAGTTGTCATGGTAAACAACTGACGATCCCTTATATAAAAACATATATAAAAATATATTTATATTAGAGTAAATTCTTGGAAGTTAACTAATATAGTGATTGCAGTAGATTGATTGACTTACTAGACCAAAATCTTTCAACGAGAAAATTTTTTTTTTCTTCAGTTTTGAAGGTTACAAAAACTTTCGAGACTATATATATATATATATATATATTAGAGATTGTACTTCCTTATTCTTTTCATCGAACCAATCCTGGTGTTTCCGAATAGGCAACCCAAGCACCTCAAGAGATGTTGAGTGAGTAGCCTTACGCAAAGCTTTCCAGGACGATTCAATGTCACTACTGATTTCAACTGTTTCCAGTGCTGCATCCAGCTTTTGCAGCAAGTTTTGCTTGTTAATCAATAGATTTTAAAGGTAGTTATGCGCTTTGGAGCAGAATATTTTTTCGCTCTTCTGTGATCTATATGAAATTGTGTTTTACTACCGAGCAAATCATGATCTGAGAAGTAACATGTTGCATGGAAAGATATTGTTAATTTAAAGTTGTTTCTATCCCGTCTTTTTGTTATCACGTAATCAGTCATGTGCCAGTCTTTGGAGCGTGGATGCCTCAATGTGGGTTTAAAGCAGTGTTTCTGTTGAAGAAATGTGTTCGTCATGCACATGTCAAATTCTTTGCAGAAAGAAATAAGTTTAAGTCCGTTTGAATTCATATGTCCAATACCATGATGACCCAAAACTTCATGCCACGACTGAAAATCACTGCCAACTCGAGCATTAAAATCTCCCATAAGAATGATCTTATCCTTATATCGAATTCTCGAGATGACATTTCGAAGATGATCATAGAAATGATCTTTTCCTGATCAGAGCTACCTAAAGTTGGTGCATAACAAGAACATCACGAGTGTCGTGCTCTAGCTCTAAAGTCAGTGTCATAATTCGGTCAGATATGCCCTCAAGAAACAATGGAAGAGTACGAGACAAGTCAGACCTGATAGCAAAGCCAATATTTGAATGCCGTGGTTCGGCTTCACCTCTCCCACTCGAATAAAAATCATATCCGCCTTTCACTTCCGTCAATTGAAATATGCCCGCAAGACGAGTTTCGATAAGTGTCGCTATGTCGATGTTATATTTTTTCAGTTCAAGACATACAAGTGCTGTTTTGCGCTCTGGCGAATAGTTGTTACCTTGAAGTGTGCGCACGTTCAAAGATCCCAAGAAAGATCTGTTGTATTTCGAATTGTTTTGACTGCGTGATTGGATACCCAGACAATCGCAGTTTGCTGTCAAGTTTGATGTGACCATACACTGTTAAGGGCTCCTTTTCTCGCCCCTCCTCAGCTAAGGGGTAAGCAATGCTGATCATAAATAGAGCTGCTTTGTTGCCAATGGAGGACACGAACCGCACAATTGCTCTCAGGTTTTGTGCGAGAACGGCCATCACCCATCGGCCTGCCAACGTGCAATGATCCAGCTGGAGACTCCTAGCAATAACCTTTACCTGTCCTCGTCGCCTTCACACCATCGCCAATGGACTAGCTTTACATGTAGGACTTATAACACACATATACGTTATTGAAACAAATTTAGTTGCAAGAAACCCACACAAGCTTTGATTATAATGGTGAAGGCTTGTGTAGCACCATCCACACTTTTTGGAACTGCTGATAGCACATCATCGGTGCAAACGTTTGCCACAGACAGCATGAACAACGGACCTCCTCATGTTTTACATCAGAGTTTCCCATCTCCGAGATGCATGCCTTCACAAAGACTGAGAGTGCAACACTCCTTATGGTTTAATCGCGCCTCCAGACAACAACCTGCGTATTTCCATGTCCCGGCACACTTTTTCTTTGTCACTGCTTTTATATATATATATATATATATATATATATATATATATATATATATATTAAAGAGTTCCACTGTATAGAATGCATTTAAATTTTGTAATTTAAACTTTTTTTTTTAAACCAGTAAAATGCAGAGGCTTTTTTTTTTTTTAAAATAAACATATTATTTATTTAAATTCAAATTTTTAATTCACACAGGAATCTGCATCAGGATAATAGACAATATATTTTTTCCTTTCTTTTAAACGACATGGTGTCGCTTGATCTTGTGCTTCTATAATATATATATATATATATATATATATATATATATATATATATATATATATATATATACAAAGATTTTAACCCAGCTATATATATAATGTTGTTTTAGGTGCATGTGTCTAATAGAATCTAACACTTATTATTTTCTGTTTTCTGTTTTTATTTCAATTACTTCTTTTTCTTATTCCGTTTCTGGCGAAACAAATATACTTTTGAATAAACAGGAGTAACGCAGCCGATATTTTTACCATTGAAAATTAATGGCGAACATATTTTCTTCACTCTTTCTTCCCAAAGTTAATTTCCCGAATGGCTGCTCACTGCTTCTAACGACCGACAACGTTATTAAGAGACTCGAATTTGTTTATCAGAAACTCAAGAAATGGAAGGAACAAAGTGAAACAACGAAATAGCCGCTATTTTTTATTGTTTTATCGCGGCATTTTTATCGATTCGACGCCATCAAGCAGAATGGCCCGCTACCCTTTGCCGAACTTCTTAGGCTTTTCTCTCAGCAAATACAATAAGAAAAATGGCTTTATCACGCCTTCGTAAACACACACACACACACATATATATATATATATATATATATATATATATATATATATATATATATATATATATATACATACATATACATATATATATGTGTGTATGTGTGTGTGTGTGTTTGTGTGTGTGTGTGTTTGTGTGTGTACAAGAAGCGTTTAGCAGTAGTTTATACACAATTTTTAATGCATATATCTATGTTCAACATTAGTAATACAATGCAAGTTTCCCAAAACTAATTCATATAAGCCAGACTATATATTGAAACAATTCATAATGATCCGTTCATTAGTTGTGAGTTAGAAACACGTGTCCATGGATTACTTTTATGTACGTATAAAATTAATAAAAATAGTATCCGACTATTATTTTTTTTCTGTGCGAAATAGAAACGATAATGCGGCGCCACTCTACACAGTGAAGGAAGACACCTTCATGCGCATGTGTGAATCTTATCACCACCTTCCTGCGCGTTACTCGCTGCCCGTCGGTCGCTGAGTGAGGTGCTACATAACGTGTTCGTCGATTTACCGATTCTCTGAAGATGACTGAACGTGTTGAGCAAAGGTACTGCATCAAATTTTCTCAAAAGCTTGGTGATTCTCAAAGCAAAACAATTCGTAAGATTCAGCAGGTGATTGGAGAAGATGCAATGGGTGTAACACAAATTAAGGAAAGGTTCAACCGATTCAAACATGGCCGCACATCAGCAGAGAGTGACAAGTGTTCTGGCAGGCCCCAAAACGCTCGAAGTGCAGCTATTGTTGATGGAAGATCCTCGTCGAACTGAGCGGGAGATCGCCCAAGATGTCGGAGTAAGTAAAGATTCCGCACATGCAATTTTGCGTGATGATTTGAACATCCACAGAGTGGCTGCGAAATTTGTGCCCAAGTTGTTGTCACAGGAACAAAAGGACCTCCGTTTTCAAGTTGCACAGGACCTGCTGGAAACCGCCAACACTTACCCTGGATTTCTGAACACCGTAATAACTAGAGATGAGTCATGGGTGTAGGGGTACGACCCAGAAAGAAAAATACACTCGCCGCAATGGAAACATCTCGAGTCTCCAAAGCCAAGAAAACCGCGACAGGTGCGACGCAAAATCATAGTGATGCTGACTGTTTTCTTTGATATCCGTGGAATTGTGCATCACGAATACGCACCTGAAGGAAAAACAGTGACAAAGAAGTACTATCAAGATGTTCTCCGGCATCTCCGTGACACAGTTCGGCGCAAAAGACCAGACATGTGACGGCGAAAAACTGGCAACTGCATCACGACAACATCCCCGCACATTCATCCCAATTGATCCATATTTCTTGGTCAAACATGGAATTCTAGTCATTCGCCAACCTCCCTACTCTCCAGACATGGCTCCTTGCGTCTTCTGGTTGTTTCAAAAATTGAACACGCCACTGAAAGGTTCCCGTTTTGAGACTAGAGAAGAGATAATGCTGAATGCAACGACGGAAATGAACACCATTCCAAAAGAAGACTTCCAGAGATGTTTCCGGCAGTGGATGGATCGGTGGGCTACGTGTATGCAAGCACTAGGGGCCTACTTTGAAGGTGATTGGGTACCCAACCCCGTCAGGTGTTTGAAATATTTTTTTCTGAACTAAGGTCGGATACTTTTTAGACAGAGCTTGTATATGAACGAAAAATACGTCCTATAAAGTTAAGAGCGACTAATAATGGAATTTTCTGCATCTTAATCACTTAGGAAGTGAAACAATCGAAATGGTAGTAGTAAGCAAAAACAACGAACGTTGCAATCAGCAATAAAAACAATTACATAAAAATACAATATATTGTTGATCAATAGTCGAAGAATAAAAAGATAGGAATAGTCCATTTTAAACAAAAACGAAATATGACAACATTTTACCCGTATTGGGATGAAATGGAATAATAAGAGACAGAGCGCGCGCGAGAGAGAGAGAGAGAGAGAGAGAGAGAGAGGAAGAGGGAGAGAGAGGGAGGGAGATAGAGGGAGAGAAGGAGCAGAACGAGGCTACTTTTTGATTGTATACATATATACATATTGTCTTGTGAATATATTTCAATTAACACCATTGACGATATTTTAAGTAAGGTACTCCATAGAGTAAATGCGGTATTGTGGTAATTGCTGGAGTACAAGTGATGAACATATGGTGAAAGAATAAAAGACACAGTTCTTGGACGAATGAGTCAAAATGCGTCTAGTTGAGAGTAAGATAGAAAGAGGATCATCACCGATTCCCAAGCCTCTCTCACTTTTGAACACCTTGTGCCTAATTTGTAAATGGAATTCAATTTTAAATAACCCAAAGTGCAGTATCTGTTCTGTTATTTGTCAGAGGAGGAGAAATGATTCTCAAGCGGGAATTTTTTAAATCTTGTGTCCCATTCCGAGTGCTCCATTTTGAGGGATCTGTATATGCAACACATTAAATACCGACGTCGGGTCTAACTTTGCACTCGTGAAGAGGTAAGTAAATAACCGTGAGAGATTCTTATTGTTTTCTTTGAAATTCTGCACTTTTTAAAATCATATTTTTCCATTTTGTTGCAGAGTTTCAGACGAAAAAACCCGGATGTATTTTTGATGACTGTTTTTATAACTGCATATTTTTCGTTTTCTTTGCTGGTTGTTGTTATTTTGATAGCAGACTCCTCGCCCCTGTGCCCCGCTTCGTTCCTACGCGTTAACAAACCCGCCCCCTTACATATTCTATTCGTCAGTCGATTATTTGGCACTTGTCCGCTTTTCTTTTATGCAGTAAACAACTTCAGATAATCGCGAGGTTATATATATATATATATATATATATATATATATATATATATATATATATATATATATATATATATATATATTAGTAGATCGGAGTTGGATGTATAGTACTTGTCAGGTTACGTTCTGTAATAGAGTTCAATATGGGTACACTGAAGCTAAATGATGTTTTATAAACACACTGTTTAATAAAGAAAACACCGATATACATCAGTATTAAATTAAACCACCCATATGGCATAACACTAGACTCAGTAAACTCTTTCTCTCGGCGAACAAATCTTCGACTCAAATAAAGCGATATACGAAGACTAAGAGGCACAGTTAAATAATGAAAAATTAACAAAAACGAGAAAAATAAAAATAATCTGGTTTAACCTCCGATATTGCCAACTATCCAACATCAACATCAGGTGTGCCTTCTTACAATTAATCAATGCACATTTTGATACAAACAATTCACTACACACAATATTTAACAACAAAAAAACTGAACATAAGCTATTCATGCACTAAGAACACACATACTATAATAAACACACACAATAAAATGTTACTAAACAAACCAGGAACAAATGAAAACACGATTACACCTGTAACGTAGAAAATGACTGCCTACTTGAGGGGCCATGCAATATAAGTAGCGTTGTATATAAAGCTACCATCGCCTCGGAGGAGCCACCAATAAAAAGAAAATATACATCGGAATCTCTGCGGGTAGCTGGAAACAACGGTATTATATTCATACACATTCTTTCTCAAATTCAGAACTCCAAGACTAAACGATATTGTCGAAACATTTTTGTTCAATTAAGGAAAAGAATCTGACATGAGTGATCTCTTGGTCAATTTTGAAGTTTAAAACAGAGATAAAATTTATGCATGGAAGAGAAAATTAAACTACTAAGCTACGAAGATAATAACATATTTAATTAAAGGATCGAGTTAATATGTAGATGCAAACACAGAAATAAATTTAAGATAACAAACCGATAAGGGCATCTGAAAATCTCTCATCGTCAAGACTGCAATGTATGATATGAACCCAGTTTACTAAATTTTATGAAATTTCTATGAAAGGTAAAATCAAGTGCGGTATCAAATTCTATCAAACCCATGTTATAATTTAAATATACAACTAAGTTAATGGTAGATCACTTTATCTAACATGATCAATATAACGACTAAATCTAACTGACAGACATCGACTGTTAGCTGTGTAATGAGAACTCAAAATGACACGTATTTTGAGAATAGTAGGTTACCGTCATCACACACGTATATATGTGATACTATCGCTTGCCGGAGTTTAACTTCGTGTGTGCGCGCCGCGTGGACGCCTTTGGAAGGGATGTTAACTTCCTGGCACGGTACACCAGCTCCCTAAGAAACGATAGGCACATCTCTTTCAATAAAGGGGTTAATCTCGTATGTAGACTTGACGGGTTTTATTCGGCGTCATTAATTTTCTCCGAAGAATTAATTATCTGAGATCCAACAATATTTTTTAAAAGTAAATATTAATTATTATTACCTACATACATCGATGTTTCATGCTTACGCAATCTTCACGTCGGTCGACTCAATGTATGTGTGTGATTTTTCTGTGTTACCTATAGAAAGAAAGGTTAGAGAATCTACATAAAATCTAAAAGTGTATTCTTATGGTAAATTTAATGAGGAAGACAACGTACGTGTTCCCAAATCTTTAAGTGCACACCAAATTGGTCTATGAAGACATAACCAGGGCTTTACGGAACTCTCCAAAAAGGAGCGCGCTCCAGGAGCACGCTCTTTTTTGCTCATTTTTTATTCAGCGTGAGTGGAGCGGGAGCAACTCAATTTCTGACTAAAGCCCGTGGTTTTATAGCTCTGCGCGCCTCGCTCCAAAATTATTTGATTTCTTTTTAAACATTAGTTTTTTATTCAACAATAAAAAGGAAAAGAAAAGAAAGTCTCAGCTAAACTCTGAGTTATTTTTTCGCTGGTAAATGTATATGAGATAGAGAGAGAGAGGACGAGAAGCAGGGGAGAGGAACATGTTACATTTATGATAGGACAGTTTTTTTAAGGCAGGAGACAATTTGTCTTCAATAGCGCTAGTGAGTTTATAGATGTCTGTGAAGTTATTTTCTTAAAGATTTGAACTTTTTTTGTATTTATGTCAAGGATGTTTATTGGTAATTGAATAAACAAGCCAATTTTTCTTTTAATTCGTGTTTTTAAGTAAAGAATGTTAGGTTCAATTGTACTATAGGGGCCGTTGGAATTTCTCGCCCATCTCGCTCGGTATTCACCCAAATGTTCGATAAAATCGATTTTGGAGGTGAAATGGTACATTTTGTCCTGACAAAAAATTCTAATTCATTTTTTAGCATATATCAAATTGAACTTTTATGCCACATTTTTACCCGTCGTCTTTTCGGCGACATTTTGTTATTCTTAAATTCACGACTAGTATGTTTTAACCTTTTCATGTTTGCTTTTGAATTCGTTAAATTTCGTTAAAACTTGCTCTTGTAAATAGAATGTTCAAAGTTTTTGTTTTTTGTAATAAAATGTTAAAGCAGTAAAAATATCTTTAGTCCAAGGAAAAATATATTTAGTCCAAGGAAAAAATATCTTTAGCAAAAAAAAAACAGCATGGCCGCCAGCGATTAAAACCTGGAATTAAAGTTAGATTCTCAACACTTTAAAAAGTAAATAAGAATTTTATTTCGAGACCAAAAAAATACAATTAAGACTAACAATCAGTTTTAACCAAAATTTGGGCGAATACCAAGCGAAATGACGAAAAAAAACAACGGTCCCTATTCTACAATCAATCCGATGTTTAAACTTTATTAGATTTTAGAAAATGTCATAAATTTTAATTTAAAAAAGCAAATAATTAGAGTTTCTGACTAATTTGTTGTGTTTTTTAGAACCGAAAGAAGATTATATATCTTTCGTTATCTTAAAAAATCTATTATCGAATATTAAAATTTTAAACAGTTTGTTAGTTGTTAAAATATAGACGTTTTTACTTTTTTTATTCAAATTTTTAATTTTAATAAATATTTTTATCCGACCTAGGAAAACTTGCTCCAGTTAATTTTTTTTGGAAGGAAAATTTGACCCGATATTTTTTCAACTTCTAAGGTCTAGGCGAGATATTTTGTATGAAATTTTAAGACATTAAATGGATCTCTGAATTGTTTATTGACAATTTATTGAAATTTTTTCGACAACTTATGAAAAATATTTTTCTATTCAACCTTTAAAAAATAAACTTCATTGTTATTTTTCGCTCCAAATTGTACATTGAAAAAGAAATGGATAAATCGATTTGTTTAAAAGTACTTGTGCATTACTCTGTGGTAAATAATAATATAAATTATATAATATAGTTACGTTCGTAAAACAAACAAATATTAAACAACAGCACGACGATGAATGTTACCCTGGCTGTCTCTCCTCTCCAAGAGAAATGTTTTCTTTAAAACGAAAATAATCACTAATAATGTTTAAAAGTAAAACTTTATTTACTTAAAACAAATTTAAATTCCCTTCCAAAATAAATAGAAAAAAATATCGGGTCAAATTTTCCTTTCCATAAAAAATAGGTTGTTAATGTAATGAATATTAAAATTGTTTTAAAATACTTCAGGGATTATTCTATTTCTATTTTATTCCTCAGGAAACGAAAATTTACGTATAATCCTATACTTCGTCCGACATGTTCTTCTATATCCCTTAGCACATCTCAAAATATTAGTGAGATTTTGTCAAATATTATCTTACGGTCTTACACTTAAAATGATATCCCCACACATACTGACGAGATCCTTTGACGCCCACCCCTATCCTTCGACTACTCATTGGCAGAATAGAACGTTTATGAAAGAATGGTACATTTTCATTATGAAGCGCTGAAAAAGAGCCACTCCTTTTTTGTAGGAGTTTGAGCTGGAGTAGCTACTTTTTGAAAATGAGGAGCGTGAAAGGAGCCAGCTCCAATTTTGGGTGTTGGAGCAGGAGCGGGAGCAGCTACAAAAGTAGTGGAGCGCGTAAAGCCCTGGACATAACTCCCTTAAACCTTCAAATATATCCTATTCTTATGAAATTTAAACATGATTTCAATGGAAGTTGTCCTGAATCTCTAAGTGCTCTTCTAACCTAAGGGAGCTATAGAGACCGAACCTCCTTTAAAACTTAAAATATGCCTTATTTTTATGAAATGCATATCATATGTACAAACTTCTTCGAGGTAGAAAGTGAAAGTGGTCCCGAATCTCTACGTTACCTATCTATGCGCGGAATACCTATGTGCCAACACCTCTGCGTAACATACGCATAAGTAAAGAATTAACTTTGAATGTAAAAAAAATAATAATCAAAGAACTGTGAGTTTAAACAAACAAAGACGCTGGGACGCGAGCGAACGTTACATTAGACGCAATGAGAAAGCGAGAGTAGAGGAAATTACAACGTATCACGACAAAGTTATGCTTTCTACTTCTTTCTCACTGTCTTTCTCTTTACAATTTCATCAACAAGCTGGTGAAATGGAGAGGTGAAGGGGAGACTATGCGGTGTTTATCCATTAGTGACTGTCGACTTTTTTCTTTTTTCTTTTTTTTTTTTTTGTCTTTTCGGTTATTCTTAAGAAGATACATAGTAGTTATGAGGGAGACAGCGAGAGGCCGTGTGCAAAGGATAAGGAGAAAAGAAATGAGACAACAGACGATAATAGTTTGCGCATGATGTTCAAAAACAGATTCAGAAGAAAAAGAAATGACTGAATGACTCGACTACATATTGTATCATGTCGGACAAAAAAGTTTACATATAACATTGAAGCGTAGAAAGTGGACCTAGGGTTTACTTTCGACAGCCTCGTAAATCGGTTCTCTGTTTTTGTCTTTTAATCCTCACATTCGATGAGCCATGTTTTTTGGCAAAAGGGAAAGAATTACTGTTTTCTGGGTCTATTAATCTATTAATACAACGCTTATCGTTGGCTAGTTTTTTACCTTGAAGTAGTATTTTTAGCTCCTTACATTAAGTGACTTCATGCCTTGTCTTGAGCGATGTTCATAAAAGAATGTGATTGAGTTAAACCATATATTTCAGAAGATAAATGCATATTGAACTTTTGATCAACATAAAAATATGTGTTAAATATTATGTACGATGTTCACACTTCACAAAAAGAAAACCCCTTTGTTTTCTATATTTTAATTTTATTTCCTGTCTGTTGCGATGTAGCAATAACTTTCTTATTGTAACCATATCTATGTGTTCGTTTTTTACCTTATCCAATGTGTTCCTACCCGCAGACATCCTTATACAATTCAGGAAGCATACTCCGAGCGAAAACGAATTATGGCCAAAATAATAATTCGTGTCCTGTATTATGAACCGTCAATATATATATATATATATATATATATATATATATATATATATATATATATATATATATATATATATATATAACAGGGTGGCGCAAAAGTCACGCATTAGTTTGAATCAGTAACAACTGATTCAAACTAATGAGTGACTAGCAGATTTTCTGATTTTAACTGGCCTTCACGTTCACCGGATTTAACAGCACCTGACTTTTTCCTTTGGGGTTATCTTAAGGAAAGGGTATATGTGAACAAGCCTACAACGATTCAAGAGCTTTAAAACAATATCAGACATGAAATTCAAGAACTATCATAATAATTCTATTATTTATTTATTTAAATGTAGTTGCAGTATGCACTACGTTGGGATGACGTCACAAAGATTAGACATCCGGGTCAAACAACACGTGTCCACAAAAATTCGCAATGCAAATTATTCACCAACTGACGTTTTGAATAATACTTATGGTTCGTCGATAGGTGAACATCTCATAAATAACCGCACCTGTGCCTCTAAATTCAGTGTCGACTTATTCTCCATTCTTAGTAAGTCGCACTCTCCCTATCATCTCAAGATCCTAGAAACAATCTATATTAAGTCCTTGAGACCTTCTTTTTACAATCTATTTGATTGAACTTTCTTTTTTTTTATGCAAGCAAAGAGAAAATCTCCTCGGGCTTAATGTTGTTTCTATTTGATTGAACTCTTTTTTTTTTACCCTTTTTTACCCTTTTTTACCCGTTTCCCTCGCTATAATTCTCATAGCATCTTTTTAATATTTTTTATACGATACCTCGATATTTGGCTCTTTTGAGCGAGGTACGAAACCGGTCAGCTGCTTTTTCATCTTTTTAATTTCTTAATTCATTATGAGTAATAAATATTGTCTCTTCAATGCCATATATATATATATATATATATATATATATATATATATATATATATATATATATATATATATATATATATATATAGTATTTTTTACTGTGAAAGATGGTGCCAAAAAACTTTAAAATGCTAAAAATGAAAGGTAGGTATTTATAGCGTCTCTATTATAGAACTATGCTTAAAAAACGATAAAAAGAAGAACATGTGAAAAAAACCTGTTTAGAAATCAGCCAATCAGTCTTTGGAAATATATTCCACCGCAATGTTTAAACGTTTCAATTTAATCTCTCCCGATCGAATTGATATACAAGAAAATGCGGAATCCGGATGAAATTATTCGAGCCAAATTTTTTCTGTGTATACACGATCTTCACTATAGCCATGGCAACATCGGACCCTTTGAAATGCTATTCCTTCGCAGAGCCAGGCGACAGACGAACGCACGCCGACCGCGTTGTTATGGCGATATCGGATCAGTGTAACTGCTACTATCTCGCAGATCGAGGCGACGGATCATTATGAGTTAATTTAATATTGATGTATTTATTTGTAAGATAAAGCGGATTTAATTTGAAATAATTAGTACTGTATGAATGTGGTTTACAGGAAGACACCTTAAAAGTATTTATGAAAAAACGTAGTTGAGAATATAGCAATAAACTTACCATAATAATGAATGATAAGTCCTTTAATCAGACCAATAGGCCGCTTATGTTATTGCATGTAGATTATAGTATAAAGCAATGTAATAAAGATAACTGTTGTGCCTACAATTGAGCTATAGAAATAAGTTGAACAAATAAATCGTTTAATATTATTGTATACATGTGTAATTATTTCATAGAAGGCCGTTAAAGATAGAGAAATGCAGATTTTTTATTAATAATGTAAGCAGCTGAAAATGTGAAGATGCTTAGCGAAAATTGCTCTATGTTAATAAAGTTCCGAACAGGAAAACGTATTAGGTGAAAATAGTTGAAGCGAAAAAATGTCTCAAGAAAAAATAGTCCGAATCAAATATTGATTAATCAAATTAGTTCTATCGATAATAAACTCTGAAAATGTGATATATATATATATATATATATATATATATATATATATATATATATATATATATATATATATATATATATAAAACTGACTTTACTTTATATATAAGGAAATGAAAATTAATTTCTTAAAATCGGAACCGAGTCGAATCAATGCGGCACACGTTGCACATATAAGTAGCTAAATTATTTTAAGCATGTAATTCTTTTATAGTTAAAAATGTTTTAATATAATATTGATGAAAGCAAACATCTCCTAAAATAAAAAAAATAACTACAGTTTCTAAATTCAATCTTACTCGTTCGAACCAATAAAAAAAAACAAGCAGCAGCAAATTAACCGACCATGGACACGGTTAGAATCAAATTTAAGTGCTAAGTGTAATAAGAGCGATGGACATAGTCAGTTAGAGTGTTGCGATGCCAGCATTTAAGCATATGGAGGCGTTATTTTGGGGTTATTATTTTTTTGTTTTTGAAGATTTTAATTAAGGACTGTCCTAGTTCTGTCTCGTAGGTAGCGAAGAGAAATGCTGCTATCAATGAAAACTTTGAAGGTTAGACGATAAGCTGTGACCTCTATGACAAATAGAACTTGTTCTGCTCTGATATGTATTTTTAGCTACAGACTAGTTTCCTTTGAAAACGTCGAATGTATTTTCTGTCCTTTGTTGCTTGTGATTCGTTAATGGCTTTGGGTGAGTAAAATGTATTCTTTATTCACACGCATCAGCCGAACATACATTTCTGTGCTTCAACTTTAACTCTGTGTCTTTCCATATTCTTTATTGAATATATGTTTCCAAGGCTTCGTGGCATTTGTCATGCGTCGTCTTCTCCCGGGCCTCGTATAGCTTAATTGATGTGGTTCACACGTGAGAATCCAGACAAATTCACCAAGAACACCACGACAAAGTTTACTAGCAACGGTAACACAATACATTTTCTCTATACGGACCACACTTTGCCAGGAATCAAAACACTAACCACAGACCGCCTACCATGAATACTATATAGCGACACGAATCGAACAGTTATATATAGAAGTGTGCTGGGGTGCGCGGAAGAGGAGATCTCGCGTGATTGTGACTTCACACGTTAGAAGGGAGATTAGCTCATACTTTTGCGTCCAGTTTTTATTTCGGCACGACCAAACATGTTAATTAGTCGCTGACAAGGCATCTTTCACTCGACTCGGTGGTGTTTGGGTACATAAAAACATTGACGATTAATACCAAGCTCCATCTGTAATGTTTTATTTAAATTCAGAAAAAAATGATCGAACCACAGGATTTGTTTTTGAGGTTATTACAACTCAACCAGTCAAACCGACCACGAAGGAGACAAAACAAAGATGGCCGACAACGAAAAAAGCAAAGACGACAAAACAGAGGATAAGAATCAAACTGCAAATGCTCAAGTTTATATATTCTTAAAGTCATTTGCTTGGGTCATATAAAGACACCTAAACCGTGAACTTTCTTCTTTTCTACAAATACTGTTTGGTATGCTGATCTTGTTCTTAGTATGACTTTAACGTAGATCGGGTTAATGTTGGGTTAGGGTTAGAGTTAGGACATTATTTGGGAGCTTTTGGGAGTTTAGAGTTATCATTACTTCCAGGTACATTCTGACTCAAAGAAGTGGTAGAACCTGTCAGGTTTCAATCTATAAGTTAAACAAGTTTTGTCCTGAGAATGACATGTAAGTCTTTTCGGTCGTACGTACTTCATTTTACACAATGAAAAACAACTCAAAACAAGTTTGGTTTGGTTCATGGCATATCAACCATCTATGGGTTATTTAATGCCGAATAATGTTGTCAAATGTAATTCTATAGGTAGGATAATTATTTTATATTCCTAGAATACATTACTCTCAGAATACATTGCTCTTAGAAAACATTACTCATAGAAGGAAATTTCACAATGAGAGTGGGAACATTAATCTTAGAAAATATTACTCCCAGAAAACATTACTCCTAGAAGGAAATTTTAAAAAGAGGGTAGGAGCATTACACTCAGAAAGCATCACTCCAAGAAAACATTATTCTTAGCGAAACTACTCCCAGAAAACATTACTATTTGAAAACATTACTCTTTGAAAATCTTACTATTTGAAAACATTACTCCTTTAAAGCATTATTCTTTGAAAACATTATTCTTTGAAAGTATTATTTTTTGAAAACATTACTCTTTTGAAAAATTATTCTTTGAAAATATTATTCTTTGAAAACATTACTCTTTCAAAGCATTATTTTTAAGACATTATTCTTTGAAAACATTAGTCATTTAAAAATTATTCTTTGAAAACATTACTCATTTAAAACAATATTCCATGAAAATATTATTCTTTGAAAACATTACTCATTTAAAACAATATTCCATGAAAATATTATTCTTTGAACACATTACTACTTGAAAACATTATTCTTTGAAAAATTACTTGGCATTAGTAATCTTCTTTGTTCTCAACACGTTTGACCACCGCCTTCTAATATCTATTTGTGAAGAAAAAAAGGAGAAATAAGGTTTTGATTTTTTGAAGAATCAGATTGAATAATACGGTTGGGGATGACCTGACCAGTTGATTGATCGGATCGGGTCTCCTCGATTTCTCTTCTAGCCGAAGTAAAGGCCGAAGTGAAAGAATTGCTCATCCACCAGGATGCTGTCCCACGACATCACGGGTCCCTACAGATAGCCTCGTTTTCGTTTTTCCCTTTGCATGGGATTGGCGTCGGCAAATTGGTGACCCGGCCGACAGGGCGAACTCAAAACAAACTAGGAATAAATAGATATTTAAACATATACTAAACTTGAAGCACACACACATTACTAGTTCTGCAAAAGGGTTGAGATGCCGTGAAAGAAAAATATAAATATCATTGTGCTGTAATCCATTCTCAACAACGGAGGAACAAGTAATAGAGCAATACAAAACTGGATTCAGTTTAGTCATACAGTAAAACAAAATAAGAACTAGAACAAGTAATACAGTAGTATAAAAGAACATCTAATGGATTCAGTTTATTTACTTTCATTGACACTGTCACACATCGGGAAGGTCTGTATGAACACCATGATTCTTGTGGCACAAAATGATGTGACGCCATGTCCTGCGTGATATTTGACGAAACTAGATTTTGGTGATTCTTCTATTTCTTTTTATGGAAATCGCTCCCGACAAAGCATAAAGCCACTTGATGTAAAGAGCTAACAATAACGAAATATTATTATCGCAAAGACAGGAAATGCCTATTGGCTTTAGTCTTGATTATATAAGAAAATGTACTTGAAAGAAAATATTTGACATGTTTTAAGTCAGTTTTTCCATCATTATCGTCTTGCAGCTGTGAATCAATTTGTTGAGACGTAAATCGTACGCTACAATGAGGTAAATAATAGATTGTTTTTCAAATTCAGAAAAAGATCGGTGCACAAATTCTATTTATTTTAACCATTCTTATAAAATTTCAATTCAAAAGCAACATTTTAAAAGAAAAAAAGCAACAACCTTAATGTTCATATACGGGCGTTACAATAAGAAAAGCATCGAAATATAACCATTTTAGCAAAGAAAAAATATACACTTTTTCATGTTAAAATCCTCTTTAAAATTGTATAGTTTACAAATGCTATGACCGTCAATTATTCATGGAAATATATTTTTCTTTCAATTAAAGTTTTAAGTTTCGTACCTTATTTTCAATATGTTTGAATCTTCAGAGAATAGATGCAATGGAGTTCAAAATAATAATCAATTGCGTATTAGAATAATTTTATTTATTGTCTAAAAGTAAGAACTACAAAGGTTAAATTACAAAAATAGTACCGGGCACTCGTTTGGTTACCTCATTTTAGGAATAACACCCTTTTTAGAGTTAGCCACTACGTTTTAGTGTATCAGATTTTTCCATCAAAGGACCTACCCCTGCCCCCTTTTGGGCTAACATGTCGGTTAACTGAACGTTAACAATCTGCTCAGAAACAGAGAGAGAGAGAGAGAGAGAGAGAGAGAGAGAGAGAGAGAGAGAGAGAGAGAGAGAGAGAGAGAAATCGTTCTACATAAAAGGCATTGAATTGTTAGAAAATCGCTGGAATCAATGCATCACTAACAGTTGACTATGCTGGTGAATAAAGTCGAATTTTGCCTAAAAGTTGTTTTATTAGTTAGGTCATTGAGTGATATTATATACTGATATACTGAGAGAGTATATATACAAATCAGAACAGCACAAACAGAACACGATTTATTGCCGCATTGAGATCGCTTAATATATATATATATATATATATATATATATATATATATATATATATATATATATATATATATATATATATATAAAGCGATCTTAATGCGGCAATAAATCGGATAAAAGCGGGACTGAAAGCTAGACAAGACAAATGCAAAAGTGAAAATATTTTGTTCTATTTTGGTATTATTATTATTATTATTATTATTATTATTATTATTATTATTATTATTACAAATCTTAGTTGCCTTCATTGTCACTTGATGGCGGAGTCAGTATACCGTAATATTTCGAAGAAAATCGCTTTATCAACGACCTTCAATCGCACGTTTTAAAATCAGAGTTTGACATACATCTTATAAAGATATTTTACTGTTATGTTATATTGAGTACACCATCAAGTGACACTGAAAGCAAGTAATACTACTACTACTACTACTGCTGATACTACTACTACTACTACTACTACTAATAATAATAATAATACTAAGAAGAAGGAGAAGAAGAAGAAGAAGAATTAACGGAAATCAAATAATAGAATAATGGCGTGACAGATCAAGAAACACCACTTGACGAAAACTCCCACGGACAAAACATAAACACTGAAACTGACGAGGGCAAAGATTACGGAATCACAGAACTCATTGAGGAAGAAGCAAGAGAAGTAGAAAACATCAAACGGTTCATGTCCGTGAACAAAACAAAACTCTAATCCCTAAGGGACGAAGATTGGAAGAAGTTAAAAGTAGACACAGAGAAAGTAAACAGACTCCTTGTGTACATTACAACATACACTATCATAGACCTAAACAACTTAATATATGCGGGGGCAAAATCAATAAGTATGAAACTAAAAAGAGAAAAACAGACTGGGCAAAAGAATGGACCGACAAAGCCTGGATTGGAAATCAGACTGGAAACCTAGATTACCAAACTTCGAAAAGACGCTAAAACCGTAAACAGGATGAAGGAGAACAGGAAACGATAGAAGAGCAAAAATCTGAATCACAAGGAAAGACTAGATAAGAAACATGAAGAACTAAAACAAAAGATAGCAGCAATAGAAGGAAGACTGAGAGGATATATATACAATCGGACCAGCACAAACAGAACATGACCTTTGAAAACAATGAAAGCCAGTTTTATAAAAACGTAAACGAGAACGAACAACAACAGAACAACCATACTCGACAGAGAAAAACATTTCTGAAGCAAAATATGGGAAAAGCATAAAAACACAACAAAAATGCCAAGTGGGTGAAAAACATGAACTACAGGAAATAGAAGAAGGAACAGAAACATACATTAATGAAGAAACAATTAAGACAACCCTAAAGAAAATGGCAAACTGGAAAGCACCAGGCCACGATGGAATACATGCATACTGGTCTAAAAAATTCACGACCCTATATGAAAGGCTAGAGCTGAAACTGAGAGGATGTATCCCAAAAGCAGACGCCCAGAGTGGATGACTAAAGGAAGGACAACGCTAATACAAAAGATGCCAAAAAGGGAACGATGCCAAGTAACTACAAACCAATAACCTGTTTACCAACAATGTGGAAAATCCTAACGGCACAACTGAGAGAACAAATCTACCACTCCCTGAACAATGGTGGACTGCTCTCCGAGGAATAAAAAGGATGTCGGTAAGGAAAAAGATGGACGCATGAACATAGATCAAAAGATCCTGAAGGAGGTAAAATGCAGAAAAAAGAACATACCCATGGCATGGATTGTCTACAAGAAGCCGACGACAGAATCCGTCAAGCATGGATAATTGAATGCTTAAAATATACAAGATACCCAACAGGATTATTAATCTTATTAAGAAAGCAATGGAAACATGGACACTAGATCTGGCAGTTGCCTGAGATAAAAATACAGAGAGGCATTTTCCAAGGAGACTCTCTATCACCTCTACTGTTTATAATAGCCATGATACCACTCAACTATATACTTAGAAAATGTGATGCGGATACAAGTCTACAGACGGAGAACAAGGAATAAATTACCTGATGTACATGGACGACCTGAAACTATTCGCAAAAAGCAACAAAAAAAGAACTGGAAAAGCTGAAAAATACGACCAGAATTTTCAGCCAAGACATTCAAATGGACTTTAGAATGGAAAAGTATGCACTTCTAGATATGAAAAGAGGAAAACTAGAGACGGCAGTGGACATGGAAATGCCCAACCAAAAAGAGATGAGGGCTCTAGGCGAACAAGAGACCTATAAATATTTGGAAGTTCTGAAAGCAGACACCATCAAATCTACAGAAATGAAAGAGAAAATTGGAAAATAATATTTGTGAAAAACCAAGAAATTCTTAGAAACGAAATTATATAGTAGATATCTAGTAAAAGGAAAACACCTAGGCAGTATCACTAATAAGATACTCTGAACTATTCATAGGCTGGATTAAAAAAGAACTCAGGCATCTTGACTAGAGGACTAGAAAATTAATGACCCTGCACAATGCACTACATCCAAAAGACGATACGGACAGACTCTACATGAAAAGAAACGAATGGGGAAGAGGACTGGTGAGTATAGAAGACTGTGTGGAAGACACAAAAAAATGAGCTGGAGAAATACATAACCCAGAACACGAAAAGGCTAATCACCGCAGCAAGAGGCACCATCCCAACGAACAACTTGAGAAGCACCGAAACAAGAAACAAAAAGACAAGAAAAGAAAAGTGGGAAGAAAAACAACTATATGGACGCTTCATAAGACTGACAGGAGAAGAAACTAACGAAAATAGCTGGCAGAGCTAAGAAAAGGATAATTTAACAGATAAACGGAATCTTTACTGACACCTGCGCAGAATAATGCGATTAGCACAAACTACATTTACACTAAAATAGATAAAACCCAGAGAAAACAGTAAATGCAGATTGTGTGTGCAAAGAGACGAAACAGTAAATCATATAATAAGTGAATGCACAAACTTGCCCCAAAAGAATACGAGAACAGACACGACTGCGTTGTGAAAGTAGTACACTGAGAACTGTGCAAACGATTGGATTTCGAATACGCAGACAAATGGTACAAACATAAACCAGAGACAGTATTGGAAAACGAAAAACACAAACTCCTCTGGGATGTGAAGGTGCAAACAGATACTCATACAATCAAGATTACGGAGTGTCATAATAATTGACAAGAAGGAAAATTCCTGCCAAATCGTAGATTTTGTTGCACCAGAAGACCACAGGGTGAAGACGAAGGAGACAGAAAAAGGAAGCAAATACACGGAACTCGCTAGAGAACTGAAAGGGATATCGAGTATGAAGAAAGTCAATATAATACCAATAATCGTATGAGCACTAGGAACAATCCACCAAAACCTGGAAAAAAACTGGGAGGAATTGGAATCAAAGGGAATGAAAGAATGAAAGAAAGGCTGAGACGGTGAGAACACCAACCAGACCTCTACTAGAAGAGTGCGGAGAGTGATGGGACCTTGGGGGTTAGGCTTATTGCAACCATGATTCCAGGGGAGACCAATGATCGTTACCAACGAGAAATCAATGGTAAGCGGCTGTTGCGATACCGCAAGGTAATTTGCGATGGTTATCGAAAAGAAGTGGAGAGTACTGGAAATCTGGGGAGGCTATTGTCACTCAGACTCCAGAGAACACCACTGGTTGTTGTCGGTGAGCAATCACTGACGATTACTTGCGTGATAGCTCCTAGTGAGTACAAATAATATTAACAAGATGAGAGAAACAAAAGAAAACATTTTTTTACTTTTGCATTCGTCCTGTCTTGCTTCAAGTCCCGCTTCTATCCGATACATTCCCGCATCGTAATCACCTTCTATAAATTATCTATCAATTATCTATCACTTATCTATCACTTATCTATATATTATCTATCACTTATCTATATATTATCTATCAATTATCTATCACTTATCTATATATTATCTATCACTTATCTATATATTATCTATCACTTATCTATCAATTATCTGTCACTTATCTATAAATTATCTATCACTTATCTATAAATTATCTATCACTTATCTATCACTTATCTATATATTATCTATTAATTATCTATAAATTATCTATCACTTATCTATAAATTATCTATCACTTATCTATAAATTATCTATCACTTATCTATGAATTATCTATCACTTATCTATAAATTATCTATCAATTATCTATCACTTATCTATATATTATCAATCAATTATCTATAAATTATCTATCACTTATCTATAAATTATCTATCACTTATCTATGAATTATTTATCACTTATCTATGAATTATCTATCACTTATCTATAAATTATCTATCACTTATCTATATATTATCTATCAATTATCTATGAATTATCTATCACTTATCTATAAATTATCTATCACTTATCTATGAATTATTTATCACTTATCTATGAATTATCTATCACTTATCTATAAATTATCTATCACTTATCTATGAATTATCTATCACTTATCTATGAATTATCTATCACTTATCTATAAATTATCTATCACTTATCTATATATTATCTATCAATTATCTATAAATTATCTATCACTTATCTATAAATTATCTATCAATTATCTATATATTATCTATCACTTGTCTATAAATTATCTATCACTTATCTGTAAATTATCTATCACTTATCTATAAATTATCTATCACTTGTCTATAAATTATCTATCAATTATCTATAAATTATCTATCACTTATCTATAAATTATCTATCAATTATCTGTAAATTTTCTATCACTTATCTATAAATTATCTATCACTTGTCTATAAATTATCTATCAATTATCTATAAATTATCTATCACTTATCTATAAATTATCTATCACTTGTCTATAAATTATCTATCAATTATCTATAAATTATCTATCACTTATCTATAAATTATCTATCAATTATCTATATATTATCTATCACTTATCTATAAATTATCTATCAATTATCTGTAAATTTTCTATCACTTATCTATGAATTATCTATCACTTATCTATAAATTATCTATCAATTATCTATAAATTATCTATCACTTATCTATAAATTATCTATCACTTGTCTATAAATTATCTATCAATTATCTATAAATTATCTATCACTTATCTATAAATTATCTATCAATTATCTATATATTATCTATCACTTATCTATAAATTATCTATCAATTATCTGTAAATTTTCTATCACTTATCTATGAATTATCTATCATATATCTATAAATTATCTATATGTACAAGAAGGTTTGTGTGTCTCCTTAACTTGAATCACAGATAAAGAAGATACACCTACATTTTTTTCTGTCTGAATTTTTAGAATTATATTTTTACAGGGGTGTGGTATATTATTATCATCAGTGTTGATATTTATACTACGTTTCGACCGACGTGTACACTGGCCTTCTTTAGGCGTATGATTTATGGAGTTAAACTGACGCTATTCTCATATTTCTGCATTTGATGTGCTGACATTCACCACTTGTTCTCTTTTTCCTCGTCGACTAGGATGGTACTCGATGGCATGTAGCAGGTGAGACTCGTTATCAAGTGATACGCATTTCACATATTTCACATTAGAAACCTCAATATGAGTTTGTAAGGTTAATTTAAATCTTGAGAGTTATTTCATATATATATATATATATATATATATATATATATATATATATATATATATATATATATATATATATATATATATATATATATATATATATACATATATATATATATATATAGGGCTTTACGGAGCCCTCCAAAAAGGAGCGCGCTCTAGGAGAACGCTCCTTTTTGCTGGAGCGGAGGAGAAAAGGGCTCATTTTATATTCAGCGGGAGCAACTCTATTTGGGACTAAAGGGCAGTGGTTTTATCGCTCCGCGCTCTTCGCTCCAAAATTATTTGATTTTTTTTTAAACATTAGTTTTTTTATTCAGCAATAAAAAGGAAAAGAAAAAGTCTCAGCTAAACTGTTTGAGTTATTTTTTAAATTATATATCTGGTAAATGTATATGAGATAGGGAGAGAGAGGAGGTATAGGATAGGAAAGAGAGGGAGAAAGAACGAGAGAGTTACACATGGAAACAGAACACTGAACTTCTCAGTTTTTTTCACATCTACATGTTACATTTTTGATAGGACAGTTTTCTTAAGGCAGGAGACAATTTGGCAGCAAATGTCTTCTAATACGCCAGTGAATCTATAGATATCTTTGAACTTATTTTCTGAAAGATTTGAACTTTTTTGTATTTATGAAAAGGATGTTTATTGCTGATTGAATAAATAAGCTAATTTTTCTCTTCATCTTAATTGAACTTTTATGCCACATTTTTACCGTCGTCTTTTTGGCAACATTTTGTTATTCTTAAATTCACAACTAGTATGTTTGAACATTTTCATGTTTGCTTTAAAATTCGTTTAATTCCGTTAAAACTTGCTTTTGTAAATAGAATGTTCAAAGTTTGTTGTTTGTGTAATAAAATGTTAAAGCAGTAAAAATATCTTTAGTCCAAAGAAAAAATACCTTTAGTCCAAGGAAAATAAAAACAATAAAAATCAACATGGCCGCTAGCAATTAAAACCTGGAATTAAAGTTAGATTCTCAACGCTTTAAAAAGTAAATTAGAATTTTATTTTAAAACCAAAAATACAATTAAGACCAACAATCAGTTTCATCCAAAATTTGGGCGAATACCAAGCGAAATGAGCGAAAAAACAGCGATCCCTATTCTACAATTAAACCGATGTTTAAACTTAATTAGATTAAAGAAAATGTCTTAAATTTTAATTTTAAAAAGCAAATAATTAGACTTTCTGACTATTTTTTTTAGAACCGAAAGTAGATTAGATATCTTTCTTTATCTCAAAAAATCTATTATTGAATATTAAAATTGTAAACAGTTTGTTTTTATTATAGATTTAAAATATAGACATTTTCACCTTTTTTATTAAAATTAAAAATTTAAATAAATGTTTTTGCTCGACCTAGGAAAACTTGCTCCAGTTAGTTTTTCGGGGGAGGAAAATTAAACCCGATTCAACTCTCAAGGTCTAGGCCAGATATTTTGTATGAAATTTTAAGACATTAAATTGATCTCTGAATTGTTTATTGAAAATTTATTGATATCTTTTGGCCAACTTATGAAAATATTTCTTTGATTCAATCTATAAAAAATAAACTTCATTGTTTTTTTTCGCCCCAAATTGTACTATTGAAAAAAAAAATGGATAAATCGATTTGTTTGAACGTACTTGCGCGTTTCTCTGTGATAAATAATAATATACATTATACAATATAGTTACGTTCTTAAAACAAACAAATATTAAACAACAACACGACGATTAATGTCTCTCCCCTCACAGAGAAATGTTTTCTTTAAAACGAAAATAATCACTAATAATGTTTAAAAGTAAAACTTTATTTACTTAAGACAAATCTAAATTCCCTTCCAAAATAAATAGAAAAGATATCGGGTTAAATTTTCCTACCCTTAAGAAATAGGTTGTTAATGTAATGAAAATTAAGATTGTTTTAAAATACTTCAGGGATTTTTCTATTTCTATTTTATACCTCAGGAAACGAAAATTTACGTATGCTTCGTCTGACATGTTCTCCTATAACCCTTAGCACATCTCAAAATATTAGCGAGATTTTGTCAAATATTATCTTACGGTCTTATACTTAAAGTGAAATCCCCACCCATATTGACGAGATCGTTTGACGCCCACCCCTATCCTCCGACCACTTATTGGCAGAATAGAACGTTTATAAAAGAAGGTAAATTTTCATTATGGAGCGCTGAAAAAAAAGCCGGTCCATTTTTATAGGAGTTTGTGCTGTAGCGGCTCTTTTTTGAAAATGGGGAGCGTTAGAGGAGCCAGCTGCAAATTTCTGTGTCGGAGCAGGGGCGGGAGCAGCTCCAAAAGTAGTAGAGCGCGTAAAGCCCAGTATATATATATATATATATATATATATATATATATATATATATATATATATATGTGTGTGTGTGTGTGTGTGTGTGTGTATGTGTGTATATGGAAAAAATGAAAAGGTTAAAAACACACACATTAAATTTAAATTGAAATCTTGGATTAAAGGACTTTAAATTAACCTTTTTATTTTTTTTCATAAGTATAATCATTAAACCCATTTTCTCTCCTTAACATTCTTTAGAAGACACATAATTAACCCTCAAAACAGTAACGGCCAAATATACGCCACTTATAAACATTGACTCACGGGATTTGTATAGAAATATATTTATTTTTTTATATTTTAAAATCTTTTCCATTTTTAAATCTCAACTGTTACATTCAGGGGGGGGGGGGCTTTTTCAAACCTTATTAAACCTCCCTAACACTAATTTTAAACAAATATACATATTGTACGGCGGTTTAGCTCAAAATTTTCAAAGGGTTGTGCATTTTGTGATACAAGCATCGCATTTGGCACACATGTACATTGATATATGGCGAACATTTTCAGCCACTCAGAATTTTCTTTTCATGTCCGCCATATTGGAATTCAAAATGGCCGCCATTTGAAATCTTCATTTTCGATTACTTTTAGGTGTAATGCTGCTATTGACTCGATTCTGGTGTCTAAGTGTATGTTTTGGGGGACAAAGAATATAATGGTAACAATCTGCATCGCATATTTTGTACCAATGAGCCGACATATTGGATTTCAAAATGGCCGGTGTTTGAAACCTACATTTTCGATTATCTTTGGGTCTAATGCTGCTATTGACTCGATTCTGGTGTCTAAAGGTATGTTTTGGAGAAGAAAGGAATTCAATGGTTACATTCTGCATTGTGTATCTTTATAAATGAGATAACATATAGGATTTCAAAAGTGCCGTCACTTGAATTCTACCTCTGGGTCAAATATTTCTATAGTACATGACTAATAAAAAATCCATTTTTCAAAATGACATACTTTATTACAGTACTCCACTTAATTCATGAGAGATGAATATTCATCATCATGTATTTTTGACTAGACAACATTTTACTCAAAGTCTGTGAAGTCAGCTTACTACCATTGGATTCTTTGCCTCCAATCATACATTTAGACACAAGAATCCAATCAATAGCGCTATCAAACCCAAAGGTAATCGGAAATGTAGATTTTAAATGGCGGTCATTTTGAAATCAAACATGGCGGCTCATTGCTAAAAGAGACAAAATGCGGATTGTTAACATTGGATTCCGTGCCCCCAAAAAACTTCATTTATGTACCAGAATCGAGTCAATAGCAATTTTAGATCCATAGATAAGCGCAAATGTAGATTTCAAATGGCGGCCATTTTGGATTCCAATATGGCGGACATGAAGAGAGAATTCCGAGTGGGTCAATATCTGAAAATGTTCACCATATGTCAATGTACATTTGTGCCAAATTTGGTGCTCGTATCACAAAATGCACAATAGGTTAGCTATGCTGCCCCACTAATAACACTCTAAGCAAATAACGCATCCAAACGAGAGTGACACGTGACTTCACATTTCTGAAACAGGTGACAACATAAGATGAAGAGAACCGGATGGCTAAGTCTGTCTAAGCTTTAAACCGACGGTACTAAGGTTATACTAATTTTTCTGTACCAAAAAATAAGTATATATATATATATATATATATATATATATATATATATATATATATATATATATATATTCGCCTCCTCTCACTACCTAAAATTCGGTGCTAACAATCGACTAAGATTATCGAGGGTGAAAAGGGGATGTGCATGCTCTGTGATTTCCATTGAGATCGGATATCGAATCTCGACCTGAATACTCTGTATGAACAACAAAACTTAAACTTTTAAAATAAAATGGATTCAATTATTCTGAACTTCATAAGAAATGGTTTAAATACGACCAATATTATAACCAGAAACATTGATTTGAAATCGAAAAACAAATGGGGCCTAACAAAATATAAATAAAAATAGATAATAATTACTCTGCAAATTGTTTAAATAAATACTTACGAATTAATTATTTAATTATTAATCAATTAATAATATAATAAAATAAGTGTTGTAGACGTAAAAGTTCGGAAGAATTAAGACGAACAGAAGAAGAAATTGTATTGACCAAAAGTATTTATAATATTTATATCATTAAATTATTCCAACTCTCAAATGTCAAATATAAATATTACACATTTTTACAAAATAATAAACGAATAGTAAATCAATTTCATAGTTTTTCTTTTCCTAATCAGTTTAAAATTAATATTCCCAGTTAAAACTTAATAGTAAAAATAAATACACTCACTATAGTTGTTAATTTGCAGTTTGTTATTATTAAACAAGAAATTCACACTTTAGAGTGAAAAATGAAAAATATTAAATCGTAATTTCTTTTTTTAATATATGAACTAATAAAGAATATATGTTTACTAACATCATCTCCAGGATCTACTCTAATGTTATATTAGATAATTATTAATTCCTACTACAGCATCTAGATTTATCAAGAGACAACGAATTTACCTAATGTTGACTGTCAGTGTCTTCTAAATATTAAAATATTTAAAGCATAATTAATTATGTTAAACTTGCTTATAACCCCTGATTAGACCCTTGAAAACGTACTTTTTATAACTATAAAAATTTTAACCTTGCATAAATTATCGCCCTTGATAAAACTTTCCCAAAGAAAACTATAATTCACATAAGCGGTTAACTTTAACGATCGCTAAATTGCAGAAAATGAAAGAATCATCATGTGCCAACAGACATTCTTGTCTACGCAACCAAAAGTAAATTAATTAGGAATCCCTGCAATATATGGAATATATTTAATTACTGGTTCATGTAAACAAAAGGAACGCACACATATCAAAGGCAATGGCTGAATCCTTAGAAAATGACCTCCAGTCTGTAGTGAAATGGGGCCAAACATGAATGGTTACATTTAATGCCTGGTAGCTCCTTTCTTCGAAAAATTATAAGAAAACTTGTTCGACCACCGATAGCCATGATTAATAGCTCCCTAGATGAGAGTCCATCATTTAAACTGTTAGGCGTAAGATTCTTAGGCAAAATGAAAATATGTAGAGGATATTGCCAAGGCTGCTGCAAAGAAGGCGGGCTCCCTCTACCGTCTCAGAAAACTTCTCACACCTGCCAGTATCCTATATCTCAAGAAAGCTACTATTCGCTCATGCATGGAGTACATCTGGGCTGGTGCACCAAACACCAGTCTCTCCCTCTTAGAAAAGGTCCAAAAAAGAGTCGCTAATCTAATAGGTCCCTCACTATTCATCATGCTCCAGCCCCTACCCCATCGCCGTAATGTTGCATTATTGTGCTTGTTTTACAAGTACTTCAATGGAACGTGCTCCGATGAACTTGCTGCTCTAGTGCCCCTCGACGTTAATACACTCGACCAACCTGACAATCAGCTAAATCCCACTCATTTACTGTGGAGGTCCCCGGATGCATGAGAGCCTTCTACCCCAAAAGCTTATTTTATCGAGATGCCGGCCTTTGGAACTCCCACCTGTTTTCTGTTCCCCAACTGTACCGACATGCAGTAATTTAAATCCAATGTGAACTAACATCTCGCTGCGCAACTCCCAATTTAGGATGACCCCCTAAAATTCACCCTAATTCTTCAGTAGCCCCTGACGTCTAAAGTGGCAACGTGCCTTGTTTGGGTTGAACTAAGGTTAAAAGACACCTTATTGATAATATGACCCTGTTAAACACTAAATCAAAAATAAATGGAAATTCAACTGATAATTTACATACATGTAATATGAAATCTAAAAATGCACCAAATCAAACAATAAAATGTATAAAAATAAAGATCTCACAAATAATAGTAGTAGTAAAAAGAAAAATAGACGACGTGGTTCCATATGGTTTAATGTACCATAGAGTAACCATATCCTAAACATTATTGCTTGAGAATTCTACCAAATTATTGAAAATAAATTCTCTAGAGATAGTAAATGAGGGAATATTATTAACAAAAACACTTTAAATTAATCATACTCAACATCAATCAACTTAACTTCAACTATTATAGCTTCCAACAATACTAAAATAAAACGGAAAATAAATATTGAAGTATCAAATAACTATCCTAACCCCAACATAATTGTACACATGTTGATAAATGCCTATAAGGAGGAAAACATAGTTTATAAATGTAATGTTATAGAGGGTCATAATACTAGGGCATACATGTTGTAGTTTTTAATCGAGGTATAGAAATAACGTATCCTCATTTAAAATAAGATCGAATGTTGGCCCTTACGATAACCGAACATGATTAGTTAAATATGTTAGAAAACTACAAAATAAAAACGCACCATTCGAATTTTAATGAGCTATCATCGGTAGAGCAAATAAATATACACTTGGTAAAACTAAAAATGTAACCATTGTATCCTTGAATCTTACCATAAAATAACGTCTAAGTTAATCAACATAAAACATGAAATTCTCCAAAATAATATGAATCGTTCAAAATCTACACTTTCGCGATTTAGATCGAATTAAGAATCCAAAATAATATCTTAAATGTAAACTCATGACATTTGAATTAAAAGTACTCATTTTGGGGTTAGGGTTATAGACATTAAAATATAAAAGAATATAAATATTCCACATTACTAATAATACTGTACAAAAATAAATAATTGTTATAATACTAATACTAAAATATATAATTTGGTTTGAAATAAATATATAGCCTATAGATTAAAGATAATGCAATTAAATTGTTGCCTTTTGAGGGGTATTTTAGGCCTACTTTCAAGTGGATTAGGGTCCCAATCTCGTTAGGTATTTGAAATATTTTTTCTGGCCTAAGATCGGATACTTTTTAGACAGCCCTCGTATATATATATATATATATATATATATATATATATATATATATATATATATATATATATATATATATATATATATATATATGCTAGACGTACACTCACAAGCACTACCACTATTTATTCTGGTTTATTTCATTTGCAAATTAATAAACTGCGACTGTGAATCCGTTAAGAGATTTTTCTTACGTACTATACTTACTTCTTACGTACTATACTTACTTCTTACGTACTATACTTACTTCTTACGTACTATACTTACTTCTTACATACTATACTTACTTCTTACGTACTATACTTACTTCTTACGTACTATACTTACTTCTTATGTAGTATATATACTACTTACGTACTATACTTACTTCTTGCGTACTATACTTACTTCTTACGTAATATACTTACTTCTTACGTACTATACTTACTTCTTACGTACTATACTTACTTCTTATGTAGTATATATACTACTTACGTACTATACTTACTTCTTGCGTACTATACTTACTTCTTACGTAATATACTTACTTCTTACGTACTATACTTACTTCTTACATACTATACTTACTTCTTACGTACTATACTTACTTCTTACGTACTATACTTACTTCTTACGTACTATACTTACTTCTTGCGTACTATACTTAATAATGAATAAAATATAGAAGTAACGAGACACATTACTTTTAGTTATGCCAGAAGAATGGCTTTAACATGGCGTTATTATTCTTATATTTTTTTACTATTTTTATTAACCATTTTATAGAAGTAAAGAGATTTATTGTTTTGCCATTTATTTTCCATACATGTTTCTATTGACGCACGTAGGTAAATTAGATGCCAACGCTGGAAAAAGAGAGTCCCTCTTTCTTTGAATGTTCACAGAGACATTAATGAATATTGGAGAGTGGTTCAATCAACATAGAATGAGAGGGGCAAGATAAATGCAGAGCTAAGAAGGGTTGGCTGACTCGTTCAGTTAATTCTTACGGCTGAATGGAACAATTAAAGTAAACAAGCTGCGCGTGCGTGGTCCCCCCCCTCTGTATGTGACTCGATGCCCCCCCCCCTGACCACCTGGGGGCGCGAACCAGAATTTTTCTGAGGTCAAGGATGCTCATTTTATATCCAGAACAATTGCCTCTACATTTTGGCCAAGTTTCAGAAAAATTGAATGGATGGATCAAACGTTATAGGAGGAAGGGGTCATTTTTTTGCCATTTCGGGGCATTTTGACCCCCTGGGGACGCGAACCAGATTTTCTTTCAAAAATCGGAGAATGTCACTTTCTAACCTGACCAAAGTTACAACTTCATGCAAAATTTCAGAGAAATTCAATGGATGGTTGCGGAGAAAAATCCGGACGGACGGACATGCCTCAAAACATAGGTCCCCCGATTTTATAAATCGGGGGACCAAAAAATGGAAACATAACTCAATCCCATAAATAAAGTATATTTTAACATGTAGTTTATGTCATTAAAGTATATAAGGAAACAAACGTTGATTAACTCATATTTAGAATATTAATAGATATTCGAATCCATTCATTCACCAAGGATCAAATTAGTGCCCCGGCCCCACCCGACCTTAAAAATGATTCTCCTCTGAAAAATGTCACGACTCACTTACGTCTCGATAGCAATAGTGTGAAAATGAGGGACAAATTTAGTCATTTCAAATTTTATTTTAGCAAGGTATGTAACACATAATGGTTGGAATATTTTTTTCACTAATGATTCACCACATATCAAGGTGAAAAGCCACACGAGGATGAGGGTTAATGAGATGGATGAATTGTCAGTAGAATGATCAAGACTATAATGAGTGGATAGAGAATGCCGTGTATCTCTGTTAGTCACTAAATACATAACATTTATCTATCAATTAAATGTCCTTGTTACATTAAAAATGCAGGATCAAGAATTCAATTAAGATAGGCCGAAATTCGGTGGTTTTACTTTTGCATTTTTGTTGTTGTTTTTCTCTTTTTATTAAAAGAGTTTCACTTTCAAAACTAGTGTTCTCCCCCCCCCCCCATCCCCCTCTCTCTCTCGTCGGTATTCGGCTTTCTGATTGGTCAGATAAAACGCTGACCAACGAGCGTCGCTTCCTGTTTACCGTAAAAAAAAAAAACCCGGTAAACTGGCGAGATAGACTTATCTGCCCAACCCGCTTTGTTTACCACTCTGTCATTACAAATTACGACGTCAGCTCTTACGTGATTTTATCTTTTTTTTCTTTTCCAGTTTCTCCTTCATTTTTTTTGGCGAGTAATTTCCATTTGATGGCGACTTCCAGATACAATGCACTGTGCCTATTATAAGCGCCGATAATGCCTATCATTCGACCTCGATGTTAATCAGAAATGCTTTCTGTTTTTGTCGCTATCCCGTTATAGTTGTAGTTATGCCTAAAAAACACCGAGAAAAGAATTAGCGGGAGATTTACAATTAAGAGAAAAAAAAAATTTAAACGCACAATTATATTTTTTCGGTAAAATTGTAATATAGTTAATAGTTGAGAAATCGTAAAAACCAACAAAAAAAAAAGAACTTATACCAAGACGCAGTAAAATTTAATTATCTACCGACCTGTAACATTTTAACGTGCTGAAACTAAGTTTTAATTTCTGAACAAGTTTCGATGTTCGTGTGGCTTATCGTCACACGAAAACAATAATAGCTGACCACGTGAGGCCTTACTTCGGTTAAATTCATTCTGAAAAGATAGTAAAAAAATTACTTAGCCTACCACTCACACTAAGTTTGAGTGGCAAGCCTTCCCCCAAACAAAACCCCTCGTAAAACCTCATTTAATCACATAAGTTTAACGAGATAAAGCCAATACTTCGGTCGCCATGTGTTTTTCATGTTTCGATAAGACACACGATAATAGAAATTATTTTATGAAATTAAAAAACAAAATCTTACAAAAAGTTTCCACATGTTAAAAGTATGCAGGTCGATAGAGTATTTAATGCTACTTCGTTTGTTATAAATTATTTGTTGTTTTTCTTTTTTCTTTACGATTTCTCGACTATTCACTATACTGCAATTTTACCAGTTTTCTTCTATATTCTTCTGAACTTTTATTAAATAACATTTCCCAAATATATAGGTAAATAAAAGAAAAAACAGATTCTTGTTACCAACGTACATTTCAAATTTACGTCATTGCCTCTTAAACATAAGCCACGCCTACTTTCTTTCTTAAATAAAGTATGGCGGCCAGAAGCGTAAAAACATTTTTGCTCGCTACGTGTTCGATTTTTATTAATTTATTTTTTTTAATTTTAAAAACAAAACTCGAAACTACCGGATTACAGTTCTGATATAATAAGGACATTCTTTTGGTAAAAATTAAATGGCTGCAAGCTTTTACTTAATATTTATTAACTGATTTCTAATAATATCTATTGTTAGAATTTCGCAAAAATGCTTTTTCACGAAGGGCTTCTATCCTCTTATACCCCCTTTGCATAAACTAAATCAAACTACATATAGCTCATATTTGGACCCCTTATACAAAATTGATAATCGTCAGTTAATTAGTTTAGGAGTGACTCTTGTAAATACAACTATATAAACATACATGGTGGGCCAAAATAAGGGTCCTATCTTTAAATTTGAATAACTTGAATTTGAATAACTTCCACAAAATAAAAGTTAAACTCACCAAACTTTATGTGTGTGTAGACTGACACTTCCGAGATTTTTTGAAATAAACAAAACAAATTTTAGCCGAAAAACACTTCTTAAAACTTACAAAAACTAAAGTATTGTTTTTTACACTGTTTTGAGTTTTTTAAGCAAAAATAATGTTTTCTAAATGAGGGTACATTCCTTAGGGCTAATACGGCTCATGCTTGCTTCGGAAGGGGTCCTTTACTTATTCTAAAAAAAAATTTTTTTTAAATCAATAAATAAAAAAGTTATGAATTTTTAAAAATAGGACCCTTATTTTTGCCCACCCTATATAAACATACCCAACTTTAGAGATGAAAGCCTTTCTATCATTACTTCATATACCGAACATTTTATTAAAATCAGATTACTAGTTTATGTTTTAGAACTAAAAAAAAAAAATCCCGCAAGTAAAGAAAAAGAAAAAAATGTTTGTATTATAGTTGTCTTTGTTCCCGGTTTTGGATCGGGTATTTTAGACGACGGTTGCATCTTTAGGAATTGCCAAGCACCACACTAAACAATTAATATTTTTGTAGCTAAATTAGGACTAGACCGGCTCGATAAAAGATATATGTTTGGCATGGATCACCAGTTAGCAAGTGCTAACATTTAACAATTGAATATTGTTAATAAAAAAAGAAGAAAAATATTTGGATTTAAATAAATGTTTTCATTTATTTGAAAGAAAAAAATCTATAATTTAAACTTATTTTAACAACAGAAATGTTTATGAATCAAAATCTTGAAATTATCTACGATAAATTGAATAAAGTTGTAAACTAAAAGTTCTTTTCATTGAAATGCTTGTTTCAAAACACGACATAACTTTTAACACGAATCTTTAACACCGCCTTTAAAAGAAAACCCAACATAATTTAGACATTTAGTGTGATCACGTTCGTATATAAATCCAACGTAGAGTGATCAACCACTTCCTGACCAGCAAGCGTTAATGATCGTCCAATTTCAGGCCAGAAAGCGTCGGGGAGACGGTAACAATTTTGGTGAGGAGTACGATCAAGCTTAGACATACTTTAGGGAGGGAAAGTAATCTTGGCTCTGAAAAAATATATTGAATTTTACTTGACGAAAACATATACCCTCTTTGACATCAACACTAATCCTGATGCGTTGTTCGATAATGCCGTGATTGCGGTCCAAACCCTAAATTCGGGTTTGCCTCACAAAAACAGGTTGTGATCGAGAATTACAGATTCGGGTTAGATACCTTAAATGATATATGATACGTGAATGACAATGCGACAATTTCGATTGGGGATAAATATCAAAACAATAATAAAAAATACTACAAATATTGACACAAACAATAAAAGCATGTTAAGAACAAAATTCGTTGCCCATTCCCTCCGATAATATATAGTCCGGAAGTGGGTGATCATTAATCCCAGGAAGTGTTATCATTCTACGTGAAATCTACATAGGACAGCGATCGTACACTCTAAAGTCTTAATTATGTTGCGTTTTTTATTATTACAATTTTGCAGATATTTTGCCAGGCCGTTTACATGTAATCGTTTAAAAAGTAGAATCTCATTTTTATTGATTTGTTAAAAAGCATTGGTTAATAAGTCGAAGTTTACCAAAAATTATTGTCTTAAAAGATGCGCAGGAGGCGAGAACAGCGTGTCAGATATGTTTGCAAAAAATGGATTTTACATTTCAGAATAAAACGAGCGAAATTAATCAGTACAAATATGCACAAAAAACCTAAATTAACTGCGTGGGAGTCGATGAGAAGACCTATTAAAAGAAAAATGTAAACAAACCTGAGCTGAAAATTAATTTTCTTCGCATCTACCAAACATTTTTGTCCTTTTTGACCAATCAAAATAATTTTTCGTAGTTTTAAGCAAAACTGTTTTTTTTCTTCTGATGAATTGATCTATTTTATAACATATCTATTTAATTTTTTAGAGTGAGCATTAACATAAATAAAACATTAAATGTTTCTTTAATTTTATATAATATTCATTTAAAATTGCGCTAATATCTTGAGTGAACAAAAATTGTCTGACTCTTTAGTGTTAGTAAGTACTGCTGTTTTTGTTTCAATGTTTCTTTCGATATTTCTTCCGTTCCTCGCGTGGAATGTCAACTGAAGTAGTTGTGGCCCTGAAAGGGCTTCATACTCACCGAACCTAAACCTCCCAGATTGTTATCTGTAGATCATGTATATCAAAACAATCCCCATACTATTCCTTAAACTGTGACAGGTGTTTTTTTAGAGTCACTCTATATAAGTTAAGTTAATTTATTGACCTTTTAACAAAAACTAAGAAGATAGCAAATTAATATATCCATTTGTGTTAGCAGCACGAATGAACCATCATACTTGACTGTTGTCTTTAAACCTTTATTCAAGGCAGGGATTACTTTCTATGCGTTATATTTAAAGGCTGATATCAGCCACTAGTAGTTACTGTCACGGGCTGTGGATTGTGCCAGCCGTTTTCTAGCTCTCCTAGGGTCAATGAGTTAAATCGTAGGATAGACTGGATTCGCAAGTTTCGATAAGGCAACTAGCCTTGGAGAAGGAAAACTGAAATAAGACCAATTATAATAGTTTGGCGAGAGGGGTTACCGCTCCTTTCAGTCTCTTATTTTATGCAAAACAAAAAAAAACAAAAAAAACGGTAGAATTTCTCGGTTGACAATTTTAAATTGTGAAGATAGCACTAAAAAGAAGACTATATTAAAATGGCTGACCTGTTATTACTATCGTGACAATTCGAAAGTGCTGATAAATTCTTTGAAACTTTCGATTATAAAATAATTTTATTTCTGGTCTGAATTAAAGTGCTGACAAACTAAAAGACAACATTACATTTTATTTAAAACCAGAAATATTTTTGATTTGTCGAATTGCAAAGCGTCTACATCACACACACAATTTTGCCATTTTAAAAAATCGATTACGATCAAAACAACTGACTTGTTTTAATATCGTCTTTAAATTAAAAAAGAAAAGAAATATATTTCAAGCTTGAATTACAGTTTAGAGACAAAAATCAAATCAAATTAAAAAAAAACTAGCACTATCAGCGTTACGTGGGGAAAAATGGGGATCCCTGTTCCCAGCCCTGAACCCCATACTACCACTTTTATTCTCTTTTCAATTTTTTAATAAATTTCAGTCTTCAAGTTATAAATAAAATGTATGCTTGGTGCGAACGCAGACCCCTCTTTTCATTTTACTAAAGAATTACCGCTTATCAAGGCCGAAAGCCCTCTCGAGGATAAGGGTTAATGAGTGTGAGGCGGACGGTGGGACAACAGCGTGACGATGGTGGAAGTTTGGCAAAATTTGATTATTTAAGAATTTGTTCACATTGAACTTGAAAACGACAAGGTTGTAGGCAGCTGGGAAGCATCCCCGCAGTATTGAGTTTCACAGACGAGTAGTTCAAGGAAAGGAACTCTTCTCATAGACGTTTCGTTTAGTTTTAGACACAGAGAGGGAACAAGGTAAATTATTGACAGTTGTTGTAGCTAGACAACTTTTTGTTGTTGTGAATGTTTTACAGGTGATGGGACATAGATTGAAGCTCAGCCGAGAACCTTTCATAGAAATAACGACAGAGTAGAAAAAGACTAGTAACGCGTCTTCTGTGAGAAAGAGGTGGTTGGGAGGAGAAGAGGACATCGCTCAGTGGATTTCAAAGTCGGTTTTGTACTCTGTCAAGGCAAGAAAAGGGGCTCTGGCAGAACCTCCCCAGATGTGGCAACAGTACCTCCCCATCTTAGGACGTATTTGGCTCTTATACAAGTAGATGATTGTGTCAGCAGTGAGATAGCTTCTAGGGCGGTAGAATGATACAACCATTTTTCTGGCGACCATGCCAACGGATTTGATGTAAGTCTTCCATTTCAGGTTAGGATTGAAGTAAGCTTGTAAAAGCAGGGTGCCCCCCCCCACAAGGCGAGAGCTATTTAGATTGGAGCCAAGTGGGGATTAGAGAGTTGGTGGTTAAAAGAGAGAAGCCTGGTTTTGGACGCATTAAAAGTAACCAATCACTTTTCCCCCCATTGCAACCCCCAAAAAACAACCTTAACCCAAAATTAATACCACTATAAAAGATCTTAATAGAGAAAAGCTGTTTGATCTTAGTATAGCTTTTTTTCGTTCAAATCGCACAGAGAGACGGCCAGATAGAAATACTATATTTATTACTAATGGAGATTTAGCATCAGTCTGCCTAAACGCGAAATTATACTATTACTATCTTTCAATGCTCAATTCAGGGGGGGGGGGTGGAGGTAGTATCTTTTCTATTGTTATGAGACCACCCTCTGAGGTATAACCTCCTCTTTTAGGGGGAGTATTGTAATATCTATTTTGTTCTCATGATATAATCCCCCAAACGATGACCTGTAGTATCTGTTCTGTTATCATAATAGCATCCTCAAAGGGATTGCTTCACCATTTGAGAGCGGGGATCAGTGTAGTATATGTTGGTTCATCATATATGCGAAAAAATATGCTTCATTCAGTCGCATATATTTGCTACTTTGGATCATAGAGTAGCCCTAAGCCGAATAAAAGCAATCATTTTCTCACGCGCCCCTGTCGTATCAAAGAACCGGATAATTTGCTACGTGAGGCCTGTTGTCATGTGCCCTTTCCTTCGTTGGATACCGACTGTTGTCGTCACACGATTCCTCTTATTAATGATGTATCTACGCCACGCCATTCCATGTTCCCTGAAAAGAAACGTGATCTAAAAATCAATTGATAATTTTATCTCTTCTTTGTCGAAACAAACGTTAATATTGGAAATATGCGAGCAGAAGGCGGCCGACTCTTTATTTTCCTGCTTCTTCTTGTTGCTGTTTTGTTTGGCCTTTTTCAGAGTCAATAATCATAAACTCCAGCCGACTGTTGTCCATGCGTTTTATACAAAGAAAGAAACGATGAATAAATAATAAATGGCGACAACGAACACACACGCACAATTGCACACAATTGGCACTAAAACAGAACCCATTCGAACTGCACGTTTAGTCTCAAAAATGCAATTTCAAACTTAAGCGTGACAGATTGACGAAAATGCTATTTTAAATTTAAGAATTACACACAACCGAAAATGTTTATTCAAACTTCAGTACGAAAAACCAACGAAAATATTGCAAACTTAAATGAGATTAACAAACGAAAATACTAATTTAAACTTAAGTGTGACAAACCAACGGAAATGCAATATGTAATTTAAGTGTTAAACACCAACAGAAAAACGTGACAAACCACCGAAAACGCAATTTCAAACTTAAACGTGACAAACCAACGAGAATACAATGTCAACTAAAGTGTTACAAACCAACACACTTATAAATAACATTGGTTCTTTCTAGTGGTTTTCGGGTTGGGGAGGTATTTTTTTTACTACAAGATTTTTACAACGTATTTCCTGGAACCCTACGAAAACGTTATTTTACGTGCGCGTTTCTCCACGGTCTTTTAAATAATTCTCTTCTTTCTCCAGCTGTTTGTTCACTTGCTTTTGACACCGTAGGATGATTCGACGAAGAATCGAAAACGTCTGTGATAGTTATTAATTTTTTAAATTATTTTGATGCAGAAAAGAACATTAGAGAAATTGAAAAAATAAAAAAGGTATAATTAAACAGGCGAATTCTGTTATTTTTAACAATGTTAACACACACATATATATATATATATATATATATATATATATATATATATATATATATATATATATATATATATATATATATATATATATATATATATTCCATGATAAATGCCAGTATACTGAAATCATATGCCCTTAATAAGGTTAAGATGAAAATTCATATACACTAAATGTACAGAAGCAAGGAAATTCCCAAATTTTTACACTTTTATTGTCATTAAGGGTATGCGAGCACAACAGGCCTATGCATTTTACTGGTAGGAATTTTTCTTCAGCGCACCTCACACACTTCATCCACTCATGCATAGAGATTTATACTGTAGTGATGTGATAATGAAATGGCTTGGTTGATATTTAGTCATACCCTCAATGACAATAAAAGTGTAAAAATTTGGGAATTTCCTTGCTTTTGTACATTTAGTGTATATGAATTGTCATCTTAACCCTATTAAGGGCATATGATTTCAGTATACTGGCATTTATCATTTACTTTTGTAAAGGCTATGCCTCAAGACAATGGTAATTTTTCAGGTTTTTAAAAAATTTCTGGAAAACTAAGGTATATGGTAAACTGAAATTAAAATGCTATCAACTAGACCCTAGAACCTCTATCTCTGCCAAAAATCAGCTGAATTCATCAAATAGTTGATGAGATACAGGGTGGCACACACGTACGTACGTACGTGCACACGGATAACACAAAATCACTCCCGACCTTTCTGAATCTCTGGGTTACCTTGGCTAATGATGCTGAAATTCGACACACTTATAGAACCTATCAAATGAACATTTTGTGCACAGTTTTAAATAATTTGGTTTATTGGTTTTTGAGTTATGACTTATCAAAGAAATGAGATTTCTAGCATAGGTCGTTTTTGAAGTCTATTAAGGGATAGAGCGCTATCGCGCCTCCCTTGATATATATATATCCTCTCTCTCTTTCTCTTTCTCTCCCCCCCCTCTCTCTCTCTCTCTCCATATATATATATATATATATATATATATATATATATATATATATATATATATATATATATATATATACTAAAAAAGCGGGTTTCGAATTAAATCATTGTGTAATATGTTGTCAAGAAAAAATCTAATAAATTGGGAGGGTCTCTTTTCACTCTGTAAAGGTGCATATGGTAGGAGTCTATAGTAAAACAAGGGTTGCACAATCTCTAACTCCACCTCTCTCAAACCAGCATTTCTTGGGTCCAGTGGCAAGGAGAAGTTCACGCGATTGGAAACAATGCCGAGATCAGCAGAAAAATACTGATGTTATTTCGGAGTTATTCCTTCTCCTTGCACAATCAAGGCTTGGGAGTCTCGTCTACACTATTATTTAATCTATTACTGAAAGAGTATATATCGATTCATACTTTTAAAAAGGATATTAATAGAAAGTAATGATTAGCTCGAACTCAGTGTGTGACTGTAACTACTACACGTGATTTCTAATAAATATTATTAGAATAAACAGGTTCGCGATTTACATACGAGCTATACGATTTTGAGAAGGTTCCCTTTGATCTATACAAATAGATGAAGAATGCGTGTAACTAATGAAAACAACAAAATATATCTCTTTCTTTCTCTCTCTTTCTCTCGCTCGCTCGCTCTTAGACACATCTCTCTCTCTCTCTCTCTCTCTCTCTCTCTCTCTGTATATATATGTATATATATATATATATATATATATATATATATATATATATATATATAGTTTACAAGATCTTAGATTGTTTTAAACTCTTATTTAATTTTTGAGTGATGAAACATTTTAAAGTTCCTTAATTCATATTTTGAATTTGAATTTTAAATTTATATTAGTTTTTTGTAAATTTAATTCTTAACGTCACATACTCTCCTTAACACATTCTCTTGAGGTTTGTTTTAACTTTAATTCTATTCACTATATTTTTAACTATTGGTTTACTTGTTAGTCCTATTTCGCTTTTAGCTGGATTGATTAGTCTGCAGGAGGGCTTATTTCTGAAGTTGTCTTTGTAGTCTTTTAGGGTTACGAAGGCCTGTCTCGTTGCTAGGTAATTAGTTCTATATCCGACACCTAATTTAGTGGCTATTTCAGTGGCTTCATTATTAATGACCCTATATGTATTCGTATTTGCTAACTGATACTTATCGGTGATGGAGGTTCTGATTAGTGCTGTTTTTTCTCTTTCGTCATTCTATGTATATTTTTGTTTTTTTCGGAGAATACCAGTGCATCATTTTCCCTTTTTATTTTTATTTTTATGTCAGCGGCTAGTGTTTTCTGAAACGAGTTTGGTTTATTTGTAAATTCTAGGTTGTGGCTAATGCTAAGTAAATCTTTCTCGAAATCGTCCAAAACTTACACCTACGGTGGATATTTACCAAATTTAAGTCTGTAGTGCTTTTTTACCGTCTGCCCCTGTTCTGTGTTCAAAACCTCCCACCTCATCCTTCCTATGACGTTAACCATCCTTGTCAGGAGCATCCTGATGTATGTTTGGTTATTGGGTATTGGGATATATTTTGTTGAGTATCCGAGAGTGTGTATTTCCATTCCCAGGGTTTTGGGTGGTAAATCCTTGCTTAACCGTTTTTTTTCAGTTTTTTTTACTTGGTATCTTTCCCGAGAGTGCTCGACTACAGGGCTAACAGTGTTTAACTGTAACTCCCGGTAGAGGCCGTATAACTTCTTTTGTAAAATGGTAGGAAAAATCCCAGCATAGTGCTTAATTAATTTATAAAATCAAAATTAAGAGCGTAATGTTTAATTATTTTATGGTACAGAAAATCAGTAACATTGGTTTCAAGCTCAGAAGGCGTTCACCCTTTGGCCATCTTCAGCTTTTGTTGTTTTCTGCTAAAGAAAATTGGGAGTCTCGCATCAACTCTCGTTTGGATTCGTTATTTGCTTTGAAGTATTAAGTTAGAATCGTCTAAATTTTGTGTTACGAAAAAAAGTGAGATTAAGCGGTTTATATATATATATATATATATATATATATATATATCGGCGTTGAAAAGTTTTCAAGAAAAAATTATAACAATGTCGGATTCTCAGTTGAAAAAGAACGGTTAATTGTTCGAAATATTTGATTTATTGTCTAAAAAACAAGAAAAAACTGGCATCCTATCGATTTCTTGAACAAAATTGTATTTCATTTTAAAATGCCTATCAATGTGGTTAAAACATTTTATTACTAATCAGCGGAATCGTGTGCCTATGTCCACAACAACTTGTGGTACTACCACCATCACACAATCGTGACATTAAAATGTCTCCAGTTACAGGATGGGAACGTCGACCGTGGGTAGCTCGCTGTCAACGGTCGGCGTTGAGAAATATTTACAAAAATAACAATATTAGATTGAAATTGATCGTGCGAAATATTTGATTTATTGTATAAAAGATTCTTGGCATCTTATCGATTTTTTAAACAAAACTGGATATATATATATATCGTACATGTATTGTATTAGTTTCTGTAAATGTAAATCCGTAGAAACTCAAGTGTTTATAAAAAGTGCCCAATACCAATTTCTGAAAAATTCTTGGTCCGATGAGGTTGACTTTCTTGGAAAAGTACAACCGAAACATGTATGCACATATGTAACCAATAATGTTTGTATAAATAAAAATTTATACTTATACTTATATATATATATATATATATATATATATATATATATATATATATATATATATATAGCACGGTAGCTAAGTGGCTAACAACGCAGACCTGAGTGTGTCGGGTTTGAATATATATATATATATATATATATATATATATATATATATATATATATATATATATATATATATAGTTTATTTAAAAACTATATGTTACATATTTCAGCAACGTACCGCGGTTTCATCCAGTTGGGCTGAATTTTTACATTAAAAAAAAATCTAGTGGAATCGTCAGCGTGCTGAAATAGATCTAACCACGATGAGAAACGGCATTATATCGATAAAAATGGTGCATTCATGTAAAAATATATTGGTTGGGAATTAATTGAGTTTTATTTCATTTATTATTTATAGATTTTTGTTTTAAGAAGGTCTGTATCTCATTCTACTAAGTGTTTTATTTATTTATTCATTTGTAGTTTTGTAGTTTTATTTTTGATTTAAGGCGTTGTTTGTAGATTGTAGGAGATTACCGGTGTCTTGAAAAGTGAAAATACAAAAAGGGGGCGTTTTAATTCGTCGTTTAAAAGTTGTAAACCTGAATTTTCCATTTAATTGTAATACCGGGTTTTAATTTATGTATCGGAGTTATGATTTTTTTTATTTATAGTTCTGTGTTTTAAAGGTTTTATTTTGTTTGGTGTTACTTTTTTACTTATTTATTAATTGGTAGTTTCGTATTTTAAAATCGTTTCGAAAAAAAAAACGAAAATACGGGGAGCTAGCGTCTGAATATACCGTTAAAAACGGTGTGTTGTTGACGTGTACCTAATAAAATAAGTACTGGGTCAGGGTTAAAATAATATATGAGTCTTAATCGTAATGAAGTTATATTAAAATTGATTTAATTATTTATGATGGGTGTTGTCGTTTTAACTGTGTCAAAGGTGTGTTAATATTTAGGGATAACTGAGTGACACAATTTATTGATTAGGCTCTGGATGGGAGTCGTTAAAATCTTTAATTTATTTATTATTTTTGTTTGATTATTATTTATAGTTTATTATTTTCCCGACATTTATTTTTATAAAATATTTTTATAATATTATATATATATATATATATATATATATATATATATATATATATATATATATATGTATATATTATATATATATATATATATATATATATATATATATATATATATATATATATATATAGGGGGTATGGAAATGTATTTTCTGAGTTTTTATCAAGCAAAATAGCAATCAAGCAAGATAACAAACAAGTAAGATGACAATCAAGCAAGATAACAATCAAGCAAGATAACAAACAAGTAAGATAACAATCAAGCAAGATAACAATCAAGCAAGATAACAAACAAGTAAGATAACAATCAAGCAAGATAACAATCAAGCAAGATAACAAACAAGTAAGATAACAATCAAGCAAGATAACAATCAAGCAAGATAACAAACAAGTAAGATAACAATCAAGCTAGATTGGATTAAATGTTATGTAATGGCTGGACGTTGATCGGGGATATATTTTGTCAGTGAAAGGGTTCATCTAGAGTTATCTAATGTTTTAACTATCATTATCATATGCATTTGTGTTGGATTTATGTATTTAGTTAATTCCGTTGGCTTTATCTAATACGGTTTATGAATCTATTATAGGGTCTGTGTGAAGTGTTAAACACCTATAATTCCTTAAACACTGTGGGATTTTTCTAGGTGCTTTATTAGGGAGATTCATGTATTTACCATGTTAGAAAAGTTAAAAAGATTAATTTTTTATCCATGTGGATTAAGGAGGTTGTATTGGGATTAGTAGGCGTGGTGTGCAATATATCCGGGAGGGGGTGTTATGTTGTACATAAAAAAATAAGTATAATTTAGAAAGGTCTTGGGGGGGTAATTTATGTTTTTTATTTTTTTATTTTTTTATTTTTCATTTTTATATTTTTTTATTTATTAAATTTTATGGAGTTCATTGGTTTTAAATCGTGATTAATGAGTTATGTATTATTATTTTCAGTCAATTTGTGCTAGCAGGAATTTTATTTTGTGGGTACATTGTTTTGAAGACTTCGGTTTTGTGTTCATGCAATTTATGGAAGGGTTATTGATTGCTTGTAAAATCCTGAATTTGTCAGTGGTACATAGAGGGAAAATCTTGGAGATAAGCTGAAATATGTAACATATAGTTTTCAAATAAATTATATTAGCTCTCACTCCTCAATCAATAAAGTGCTCAATCACAGAGGAGTGAGGGCTATATATATATATATATATATATATATATATATATATATATATATATATATAGAGAGAGAGAGAGAGAGAGAGAGAGAGAGAGAGAGAGAGGGAGGGAGAGAGAGGCAGAGAAATCCGACTCGTGACAAAAAGTAAACGAAATATCAGGCGTCGGTATTTAGGAGCGTAGTGAAACTCTGAACGGATGATATCAATACCGGACGTGCTTACGTCTTCCAGCACGTCTCCACTCCTACACACAAGATCAAGACGACTCAGGTGTGGCTGCTCAACAATGTTCGCTCACCACTGGTCGCCGGACTTGTGGGCGCTCAACTTTCTTGACTGCAGCCGTACTTGTTAGTTTTAGTCTCGATCACGCCCCTAAATAAATATTTAGGGGCGTGATCGAGACCAAAACTAACAAGTACGGCTGTCATCGTGGAGACGTTCGCCGCTATAGACAAGGACATGATCGGAAAAGCGTGTGACTCATTTCGAACCCGCCTTGAGATAGTCGTCTCCACCGCCGGCGGTTACATAAAAAGTATCAATAAAAATGAATTTATTTTAATGAATTTAATGACACCATAAAAACATTTTCTTCCAATTCCATCTGGGGTCACTAGGGTCCAATTGGTGATTCCAATTATCGTTTATGGTGGATTAAATTGAAAATAAAATGACGTATACTAAGATCAAAGGAGTAAATTGTCCAATGAAATCAAACGGTGGTATTGATATTTTATAAAGATTTTTACTATAATACCGGGGGTCTGCGTTCGCGTCAGAAACCCATAAGCATCAAATAAAAATTAGACACAAGGACACTATTAATGCGGGGAAAATCCATCTATTCAAAAAGGAGTACACGAGATTGGGAAGACGATGTCGCAGTTTATGTTAGTAAAAAATGTATACATATAAATTGTTAACGGCTTGTAGCAGGAGGAGTACACGGGATTTTCATTACTTCGCAGGCAATGCCGGTGGTTCCCGCTAGTCTATATGTGTAAATACTATCTATGTATATACTCTGTAGCTCTTGTATGTTTGGTATCTTGTTTCGTGTATACTTGATGACGCCATCAAAATCATGACGTCACATCCATTGTGCCCGGTTATGCCCCATTTCTCTTTTAATTAATGTAATTTATGAAAACAGAACTGAGGGATAACTGGGCACAATGGATGACGTCACAGAATGATGACGGAATCTATCAAACGAGATAGAGGGGACAGATATCCTTTATAAGGCTTACAAGACGAACCATCTCGACGCCTGCGGATCTAGTATGCTAGTAACCCTGTGGATCTTGCTTGTTTGTTATCTTGCTTGTTTGTTATATTGCTTGATTGTTATCTTGCTTGTTTGTTATCTTGCTTGATTGTTATCTTGCTTGTTTGTTATCTTGCTTGATTGTTATCTTGCTTGTTTGTTATCTTGCTTGATTGTTATCTTGCTTGTTTGTTATCTTGCTTTATTGTTATCTTGCTTGATTATTATCTTGCCTGTTTTTATCTTGCGTTATTGTTATCTTGCTTGTTTGTTATCTTTCTTGATTGTTTTCTTGCTTGTTTGTTATCTTCTTCTTTGTTATCTTGCTTGTTTGTTATCTTGCTTGTTTTTTATCTTGCTTGATTGTTATCTGTCTTGTTTGTTATCTTGCTTTATTGTTATCTTGCTTGATTGTTTTCTTGCTTGTTTGTTATCTTGATTGATTGTTATCTTTCTTGTTTGTTATCTTGCTTGATTGTTATCTTGCTTGATTGTAATCTTGCTTTATTGTTATCTTTCTTGATTGTTTTCTTGCTTGTTTGTTATCTTGTTTGTTTGCTATCTTGCTTGATTGTTATCTTGCTTGATTGTTTTCTTGCTTGATTGCTATCTTGCTTGATTGTTATATTGCTTTTTTGTAATCTTGCTTAATAGTTATCTTGCTTGTTTGTTATCTTGCTTGATTGTTATCTTGCTTGATTGTAATCTTGCTTTATTGTTATCTTGCTTGATTGTTATCGTGCTTGATTGTTATCTTACTTCATTGTTTTCTTGCTTTATTGTTATATTACTTGTTTGTTATCTTGCTTGTTTGTTATCTTGCTTCATTGTTATCTGGCTTGATTGTTATCTTTCTTGATTGTTATCTTGCTTGTTTTTTATCTTGCTTCATTGTTATCTTTCTTGATTGTTTTCTTACTTGTTTGTAATCTTGCTTTATTGTTATCTTGCTCGATTGTTTTCTTGCTTGTTTGTTATCTTGCTTGATTATTATCTTGCTTGTTTGTTATCTTTCTTGATTGTTTTCTTGCTTGATTGTAATCTTTCTTGTTTGTAATCTTGCTTTATTGTTATCTTGCTCGATTGTTTTCTTGCTTGTTTGTTATCTTGCTTGATTATTATCTTGCTTGTTTGTTATCTTTCTTGATTGTTTTCTTGCTTGATTGTAATCTTTCTTGTTTGTTATCTTGCTTGTTTGTTATCTTGCTTGTTTGTTATCTTGCTTGTTTGTTATCTTGCTTGATTGTTATCTTGCTTGATTGTTATCTTTCTTGTTTGTTATCTTCTTCTTTGTTATCTTGCTTGTTTGTTATCTTGCTTGTTTTTTATCTTGCTTGATTGTTATCTTGCTTGTTTGTTATTTTGTTTTTGTTATCTTGCTTGATTGTTTTCTTGCTTGTTGGTATCTTGCTTGATTGTTATCTTTCTTGTTTGTTATCTTGCTTGATTGTTATCTTGCTTGATTGTAATCTTGCTTGATTGTTTTCTTGCTTGTTTGTTATCTTGTTTGTTTGCTATCTTGCTTGATTGTTTTATGTTTTTTTTGTAATCTTGCTTCATAGTTATCTTGCTTGTTTTTATCTTGCTTGATTGTTATCTTGCTTGATTGTAATCTTGCTTTATTGTTATCTTGCTTGATTGTTATCGTGCTTGATTGTTATCTTGCTTGATTGTTATCTTTCTTTATTGTTATATCACTTGTTTGTTATCTTGCTTGTTTGTTATCTTGCTTGTTTGTTATCTTGCTTCATTGTTATCTGGCTTGATTGTTATCTTTCTTGATTGTTATCTTGCTTGATTGTTATCTTGCTTGTTTGTTATCTTCTATGTTTTTTATCTTGCTTGATTTTTATCTTGCTTGAATTTTATCTTGCTTGATTGTTTTCTTGCTTGTTTGTTATCTTGCTTGTTTGTTATCTTGCTTGATAGGTATCTTGCTTGATGGTTATCTTGCTTGATTGTTATCTTGCTTGATGGTTATCTTGCTTGTTTGTTATCTTGCTTGATTGTTATCTGGCTTGATTGTTATCTTGCTTGTTTGTGATATTGCTTTATTGTTATCTTGCTTGATTCTTTTCTTGCTTGTTTTTTTATCTTGCTTGATTGTTATCTTGCTTGTTTGTTATCTTGCTTGTTTGTTATCTTGCTTGTTTGTGATTTTGCTTTATTGTTATCTTACTTGTTTGTTATCTTGCTTGATTGTATTCTTGCTAGTTTGTTATCTTGCTTGTTTGTTATCTTGCTCGATTGTTATCTTGCTTGATAGTTATCTTGCTTGATTGTTATCTTGCTTGTTTGTTATCTTGCTTTATTGTTATCTTGCTTGTTTGTTATATTGCTTAATTGTTATCTTGCTTGTTTGTTATCTTGCTTGATTGTTATCTTGCTTGTTTGTTATCTTGCTTGATTGTTATCTTGCTTGTTTGTTATCTTGTTTGATTGTTATCTTGCTTGATTGTTATATTGCTTGTTTGTTATCTTGCTAGTTTGTTATCTTGCTTGATTGTCATCTTGCTTGTTTGTTATCTTGCTTGATTGTTATCTTGCTTTATTGTTATCTTGCTTGATTGTCATCTTGCTTGTTTGTTATCTTGCTTGATTGTTATCTTGCTTGTGATTTATCTTGCTTTATTGTTATCTTGCTTGTTTTTTATCTTGCTAGATTCCTATCTTGCCTGATTTTTATCTTGCTTGATTTTTATCTTGCTGGATTTTTATCTCGCTTGATTGTTTTCTTGCTTGTTTGTAATCTTACTTGATTGTTATCTTGCTTGTTTGCTTTCTTGCTTGATTGTTATCTTGCTTGATTGTTATCTTGCTTGATGTTATCTTGCTTGATCGTTATCTTGCTTGATTGTTATTTTACTTGTTAGTTATCTTGCTTGATTGTTATCTTTCTTGTTTGTTATATTTCTTGATTGTTATCTTTCTTGATTGTATTCTTGCTAGTTTGTTATCTTGCTTGATTGTTTTCTTGCTTGGTTGTTATCTTGCTTGATTGTTATCTGGCTTGATTGTTATCTTGCTTGTTTGTGATCTTGCTTTATTGTTATCTTGCTTGATTCTTTTCTTGCTTGTTTTTTTATCTTGCTTGATTGTTATCTTGCTTGTTTGTTATCTTGCTTGTTTGTTATCTTGCTTGTTTGTGATTTTGCTTAATTGTTATCTTGCTTGTTTGTTATATTGCTTAATTGTTATCTTACTTGTTTGTTATCTTGCTTGATTGTATTCTTGCTTTATTGTTATCTTGCTTGATTGTTATATTGCTTGTTTGTTATCTTGTTTGATTGTTATCTTGCTTTATTGTTATCTGGCTTGATAGTTATCTTGCTTGATTGTTATCTTGCTTGTTAGTTATCTTACTTGATTGTTATCTTGCTTTATTGTTATCTTGCTTGTTTGTGATCTTGCTTGTTTGTGATCTTGCTTGATTGTTATCTTGCTTGTTTTTTATCTTGCTGGATTGTTTTCTTGCTTGTTTGTAATCTTGCTTGATTGTTATCTTGCTTGTTTGCTTTCTTGAATGATTGTTATCTTGCTTGCTTGTTATCTTGCTTGTTTGTTATCTTGCTTGTTTGTTATCTTGCTTGATCGTTATCTTGCTTGATTGTTATTTTACTTGTTAGTTATCTTGCTTGATTGTTATCTTTCTTGTTTGTTATGTTTCTTGATTTTTATCTTGCTTGATTGTATTCTTGCTAGTTTGTTATCTTGCTTGGTTGTTATCTTGCTTGATTGTTATCTTGCTTGTTTGTTATCTTGCTTGATTGTATTCTTGCTTGTTTGTTATCTTGCTTTATTGTTATCTTGCTTGTTTGTTATCTTGCTTGATTGTTATCTTACTTGAGTGTCATCTTGCTTGTTTGTTATCTTGCTTGATTGTTATCTTGCTTTATTGTTATCTTGCTTGATTGTCATCTTGCTTGTTTGTTATCTTGCTTGATTGTTATCTTGCTTGTGATTTATCTTGCTTTATTGTTATCTTGCTTGTTTGTTATCCTGCTTGTTTTTTATCTTGCTAGATTCCTATCTTGCCTGATTTTTATCTTGCTTGATTTTTATCTTGCTGGATTTTTATCTCGCTTGATTGTTTTCTTGCTTGTTTGTAATCTTGCTTGACTGTTATCTTGCTTGTTTGCTTTCTTGCTTGATTGTTATCTTGCTTGATTGTTATCTTGCTTGATGTTATCTTGCTTGATCGTTATCTTGCTTGATTGTTATTTTACTTGTTAGTTATCTTGCTTGATTGTTATCTTTCTTGTTTGTTATATTTCTTGATTGTTATCTTTCTTGATTGTATTCTTGCTAGTTTGTTATCTTGCTTGATTGTTTTCTTGCTTGGTTGTTATCTTGCTTGATTGTTATCTGGCTTGTTTGTTATCTTGCTTCATGTTATATTACTTGTTTGTTATCTTGCTTGTTTGTTATCTTGCTTGATTTTTATCTTGCTTGATTGTTTTCTTGCTTGTTTTGTATCTTGCTTGATTGTTATATTTCTTGTTTGTTATCTTTCTTGATTGTTATCTTGCTTGATTGTTTTCTTGCTTGATTGTTATCTTGCTTGATTGTAATCTTGCTTTATTGTTATCTTGCTTGTTTGTTATCTTGCTTGATTGTTATCTTGCTTTATTGTTATCTTGCTTGTTTGTTATCTTGCTCGTTAGTTATCTTACTTGATTGTTATCTTGCTTGTTTGTTATCTTGCTTTATTGTTATATAACTTGTTTGTTATCTTGCTTGTTTGCTATCTTGCTTGATTGTTATCTTGGTTAAATTGTTATTTAGCTTGTTTGTTATCTTGCTTGATTGTTATCTTGCTTGTTTGTGATCTTGCTTGTTTGTTATCTTGCTTGTTTTTTTATCTTGTTTGATTGTTATCTTGTTTGATTGTTATCTTGCTTGTTTGTTATCTTGCTTGATTGTTATCTTGCTTGTTTGTTATCTTGCTTGTTTGTTATCTCGCTTGATTGTTATCTTGCTTGTTTGTTATCTTGCTTGATTGTTATCTTGCTTGTTTGTTATCTTGCTTGATTGTTATCTTGCTTGATTGTTATCTTGCTTGTTTGTTATCTTGCTTGATTGTTATCTGTCTTGATTGTTATCTTGCTTTATTTTTATCTTGCTTGATTGTTATCTTGCTTTATTGTTATCTTGCTTGATTGTTATCTTACTTGATTGTTATCTTGCTTTATTGTTATCTTGCTTGTTTGTGATCTTGCTTGTTTGTGATCTTGCTTGATTGTTATCTTGCTTGTTTTTTTATCTTGCTGGATTGTTTTCTTGCTTGTTTGTAATCTTGCTTGATTGTTATCTTGCTTGTTTGCTTTCTTGAATGATTGTTATCTTGCTTGCTTGTTATCTTGCTTGTTTGTTATCTTGCTTGTTTGTTATCTTGCTTGTTTGTTATCTTGCTTTATTGTTATCTTGCTTTATTTTTATCTTGCTTGATTGTTATCTTGCTTGATTGTTATCTTGCTTGTTTGTTATCTTGCTTGATTGTTATCTGTCTTGATTGTTATCTTGCTTTATTTTTATCTTGCTTGATTGTTATCTTGCTTGTTTGTTATCTTGCTCGATTGTTATCTTGCTTGATAGTTATCTTGCTTGTTTGTTATCTTGCTTGATTGTTATCTTGCTTGTTTGTTATCTTGCTTGATTGTTATCTTGCTTGATTGTTTTCTTGCTTGTTTGTTATCTTGCTTGTTTGTTATCTTGCTTTATTGTTATATTACTTGTTTGTTATCTTGCTTGTTTGTGATCTTGATTTATTGTTATCTTTCTTGTTTGTTATCTTGTTTGTTTGGTATCTTGCTTGATTGGTATCTTGCTTGTTTGTTATCTTGCTTGATTGTTATTTTGCTTGTTTGTTATCTTTCTTGATTGTTATCTTTCTTGTTAGTTATCTTACTTGATTGTTATCTTGCTTGTTTGTTATCTTGCTTGATTGTTATCTTGCTTGTTTGTAATCTTGCTTGATTGTTATCTTGCTTGATTGTTATCTTGCTTGTTTGTTATCTTGCTTGATTATTATCTTGCTTGATTGTTATCTTGCTTGATAGTTATCTTGCTTGATTGTTATCTTGCTTGTTTGTTATCTTGCTTGATTGTTATCTTGCTTGTTTGTTATCTTGCTTGTTTGTTATCTTGCTTGTTTGTTATCTTGCTTGATTGTTATCTTACTTTTTTGTCATCTTGCTTGATAGTTATCTTGCTTGATAAATACTCAAGAAATGCATTTCCATAAACTATCGATCAATAACAAAAAATAAAAAAAGAACAAATCTTGTTGCCGTGCATATTGGATGGCGTCACAGAAGGCGAATGACGTAAATAAAAGGCGAATGATCAAAGAAGTTGCGGTGGAGACAAATGACGTAAATAATAAAGAGAGCGGGCTAGAGAAGTGTGTTAGTGTGTGTGTGTGTGATAGAGAGAGAGAGAGAGAGAGAGAGAGAGAGAGAGATGGTATGTGTGTATGAGAGTGTATGTGGAAGTAGTAGCTTATACAACGCTATTATTTGAATAAATGGATAAATATTACACTTTTTCCCAAAATAATTCCTCCTGTGGCCAAGGGTTTAAAATAAAACATTCGATGTTACCCATTGATACAATTCTGATTTTAATACAAACATTTTCAGTTTTATTGCCAGTTTCGTCTATTATATGAATAAGTCGGCTCAACTCCAAGTAACATAAAAAAACGAGAAATGAGAAACTACGTTCAACTGAAGAAGAAACGAAGGTTTTGCTTATCGCACATTCGACCCAACATTGAAGAAATTGAGAGAAAACACCACCACAGGTTTCGCACTAAACAAGCTGCACAATTGATCTGAACAACAACAAAAAACATTGAAATAAATTTAGTTCATATTTGTGTCTGTATTTGTTGAGCTATGATTTCATCTCATTTAATGCATCTCCGTGGAAACGTGATGGTTGTCTGCCTCACGAGATAAGAGGTGATTGCTATGAACTGGATAACGACGTGGACTGATGAGCTGAATGTGCCAATTTCCATAGCACCACTTTCGCTTATGGATGCTGGTAACCTTCACGTGGTCCCTCCTGTATGTACCTAATTTTAGAAATATTCTGATAAACTAATGACAACAACAGAATCGAACCGATCAAAACATCGTATCATGCTGATTCATAGGAGTTCACTTCATTTTATCTCACGAGATCCGAAGAGAGAAACGTCCATCTTTCACTTAAGTAAAGGCGAACAGTATATTAGAAGTGGATTTAGATAGAATCTGAAAGAGAAAGATCGTCTGAAGACCGAAGTGATAGGACAATGAAATGTGGTTTACAATAACAATATGTATTTCGTGTGTGATAGAGAGATGTTGTACACATTTGTACAAAGAAGTAAAAAAAATGGAGTTTGTTACATGTATTTTTGTTTGGGGCTAGTTGTTCAGAAGTGTGGGAGAATATGTGTGGGTACATAGGGGGTGTCGATAGGTTGGGTAAAAACACACAGCTTCCTAGGATGTATTTATGTCACATCTTTTTAAGTCAAAACACTCTGTGAACGAGATCAATGTCAAACGATCGTCTGCACTATATACTAAATACTGAGAAAAAGGAATCAAGCTTTGTGTTTGAGTTTTTATTTTACGCGCGAAATTTCGGCACTGAATATTCTCGAACTTATGGTTGTCTGAAATAAACTGCTGATTGGAGTTTTTTTTAAAATTGACAGTCAATATTTAAAATGTCAATATTTAAAATGTCAATATTTAAAATATCAATACTTTAAATGTCAATATTTAAAATGTCTTTATTTTTAAAGACAGCCACGTCTATAGTATTCCGATCTTTTCAGAGTGACCAGAATTATTTGTAAAAGAAAAAAGAAAACAGTGTTCTTTTTTAATTACGAAAAACATATCAAAATTATCCAATTTTAATAACAATTACAGTAGTAATTATTCAATAAATTATATATTTTATAATACATTATATATATTTTATTTCTACATTAATAAAACTATGAAACAAGTTTATGTGTTTGTGCGTGTTTTTCGCGTTAACGATTTTTTTTTACTCTTAATTAACTATGTATTGAAATAAGAACTCCAACAGCATAAAATAAAACGAAATTTTTAAACTCCTATTTAAAAATATAATTTAATTACGAAATCAAACCCACTTAAATGCATTTCGATTTCTTCGTAAACGAGTAAGTAATTTGAATGAATTACTTCGTCTCTTCAAAATATGAAAGAATTTGGAAACATTTAAACTGTCGTATAGAAAGTATTTTTTTAATTCATAGAAAATCCTTATTTAATTAAAAGATTGAAAGTTTTGAAAGCTATTTACAGCAAATAATGTTATATATAGATTAAAACAACTTTATTTTAATAAAATTAGTAATAATTTTATAACAATCTATTTTCTATTAATAATTTGGTAAGAATTTAACAAGAAAAAAGGGATGAAAAACTAATATTCAATAATTAACTGTTACCAAAGGCAATAAAAAATGACTTTTCTACCTTCCTGAATACATATTTTATTGTTTTAAAGTGATTGAAAGCGTTTTTATTTCAATTTAAGATTTCGTTCAAATACAATATCATTACAGCCAGAATTAAAAATGGCTGACTCCAGTTTCTGGCAATCACCGAAGATTGATTTCTTTTTTTCTTTTTCGTCATTTTCTTCTTTCAAGTTGAAAAGTAAATTTTATTGCGGTTGGAACAACAATTAGTTGTTGTACATTAGTTTTATGTTTGTTTGTTTGTTTTTGTTTTGTCGTTTTTTCAAACCTGAAAAAAAGACGAAAACCCCATGCTTCAAACTTCAATGATGTCCGCTAAGTGCTGGTTCCGTTATGACGACAATAATATCGTATTTTAACGAAATCTGCAATTGAAATACAAACGCTTTCGAAACTTTTTAAACACAAAAAATATAGGTAGAAAAGTAACTTTTATTGCTTTTTGTAACAGTTATTTGTTGAATATTTGTTTTTTTACCCGTTTTTGGTGTTAACTATAATATACTATTGCCTATAATTAAATGACCAAACGTCGCAGTAGAAAAATTAATTTAACTTTCAAAATTCTATGAAATAAATAATAATTCGGTAAACAATACAAAAAAAAAACGGCATGATTTTAAAACAAAAAACAAAAACGAAACAAAATGAAAGCAGAGAATCTCCCGGACAACACCGGGTAGTAACGGCTAGTTTAATATGAATTAGATTTGTAAAAGTGTGGACGTTTCACATCAGTTTGGGCTAGATTAATACGCATACATATAAGGTTAAAAAAATGTAATATGTTGTTACTGTTAGAAATGACTCTCTCTCTCTCTCTCTCTCTCTCTCTCTCTCTCTCTCTCTCTCTCTCTCTCTCTATATATATATATATATATATATATATATATATATATATATATATATATATATATATAAATTTTCAGACAATATTTTAACAAAGGGGTAAAAATAAAACAATGAAAACTAACGTTGCTGAAACCATTCCTTTACGTTACCGCGCAGGATCGGTGGATTCCAGAGGTGGGTAGGGCGCCGGCTCTGCCCCCAATCTGAGCAACGACCGATGACCTTACCGGTTGGTGCATATGCGGAGGCGTGAGTGTCTAACACGACTTCGTGACTAATACAAAAATCGCATAAACAAGTTTTTATACGAAAACAAAAAGAAATGAAGAATCACTTATAAAAACTTTTTTTCAGAAAGAGAAACAAAACAAGATGTCTAACCCAATTTTATTTTTTATTGCTTGAAGGAAACACGGCGTTGCCCGGGGCTCATACATATATATTAGCAGCGCTACCGGGCGCTTCCTGTGCAATCTAAAACGGTAATAACATTGGTAGATAAAAAACAAGTGAAGCAAGAGTTATCTCCCCATGCGATCGCTATTACTTGAATAATATAAACAATTATTAATCACAACTTGTGGAACTTATACATGTACTTTTAGATATTTGTCAGAAGCAGAAGCTGCAGTGAATTATTTTTTATATCGAATTCCAGCGTATACTATTAAGAGCTAACCACGCAGATTTCTGTCTCTCTTTCCTATTTTTCATTCCACAGACAACGCACGTGAGTACGTCCTTAAAAGCTGACCTCGGACCCTGGACGAAGGTTCTCGATATATACAAGACGAGAAACGTTCAGGAACTACTAAACACAGCGCCAGCAAATACACGCCACTCATAAAACGCGCAAGTTCAAAGACGCACACACTCTCTCACTAACAAAACAGACACGTTAATACATGCACATATACACATATTCATACCTACCCCGGATAAACACACTGTAACACGCAAACGCACGCGGTTCAGCCGAAATGAACGCATTTTCTCAATTTCAGCATCAAAATCAAAAATATTAGGCAAATGTTAGTTAATAACACAAAAATAATACATTCTGAAACCAAGTTAAAAACTTAATAATTCTCTAGCAACCTACAATTAATAACATTACGAATAAAACCAGTAACAACATTTTAAAATGCATAACGTAATACAATTCATCCTAGAATTTAAATTGCTAACATCTCTCGTTCCTTTCTTCACATGCGCGTTCTTGGCTGCTTTTGAAATTCCCTCCTTTCTCCAGCTTTTATGTTCGTTTGTAACAAATTACTTGAAGATGATTTGACGAAGAATCGAAAATGTTTTGATACATATTGAACATGCATGATTTTTTTTTTGATTTTGACACTAAAAAGATCATTAGAAAAATCGAAAAAATAAAAAAACGGTATTGTAAAACATAAGAATTCTGATATGTTTAGTAATGTTTGCTTTAATATATATATATATATATATATATATATATATATATATATATATATATATATATATATATATATATATATATATAAATTATGAAAGTTCACCAACACCAGGAAGTAAATTATGGGAAAAAAAGGTTATACCTTTATTTGTCTTGGCTCTGAGGAAGCTTGTTTTTGTCAAGCGAAATATTAGCTAAAAAAAAAAAATCAAGATGAAGAAAAAAAAAAACGGAAGGTATTTTGAAATATTTTATTAAATGTTTCGAAATATTTTTCTTTTTCTTTTGATTTAATTACTCGCATCTAATACATGGTTTTTGAAGGCTTTTTTGCCTCTATATTTATATTATATATATATATATATATATATATATATATATATATATATATATATATATATATATATATATATATATATCGCCAACTGCCATTAGCTTTAAGGCATCTCTCTTTCTGTCTCTCTCTCTCTCTATATATAATTATTTTAAAATAAAATATTTAAATATATGTGCATGTGTGTATGATAATATTAAAACAGTTTTTTATATATATAGTTCAGATCGATTCTTATGAGAATAAAATTCCCAATCAAAAGAAATTGCAGATCAGAGTTATGTAATACTGTTATTTATTGTAAGTTTCGAAGAAAAGAACAGCTAATACGTGTTTCTATAAAACTCAAAACACACTGGAAGTAAATACAAATAGTAAACAAAACTATCTCGTCGTCAGTGTGAACTTCCATACGAAAAGTCTTCAGGTGTCCATGAAAACAACACCAGAAACACACAAAAAACACAATGGCGAAATGGGAATTGATCCACTTTAAACAGAATTTGAATCATTCATATATTCAGAAAAGGTTTGTGCGCGCATTGAAAACGGTTCATTGTAGTTTTATTTAACAGTATGACATAAATTCGATATGTAAATATATATTTCTACTGTTTTCATATATATATATAATTCCATTCCCTTACCCCACCCGCTTTTACGATAATATGAGGAGAAATGATGTTAATAATGAAAATAGTCCAAAGAAATTTTAAAGTAATATTATAATTTACATATATTGTTCCCGGGCAACGTTGAGTAGAAAAATAGATTTTAGCCCCCCCCCCCCCCTCCACCGCACACACACTTACCAAATATAATACGATAATTTTAATAATGACAATTTTATTACTTCTAGACAACGCTGAGCCGAACACAAGATTCATTTACCCCCCCCCCACACTTACTAAATATAATCTGTGATGTTAGTAAGGAAGCCTTCACAGCACTGCCACGATTAAAATCAAAGTATGAAGATGTTGATAATTACAATTTTATTACTCCCAGGACACGTGCAGTAGTACAAATGTTTCTGTACACACCTTTTCACTTACAACATATACTACTGTAATGGTAGTAATGAGGACATCACAGCACTGTCAAAAGTATGGTTAAAATCAAAATATAAAGAGAAATGATGTTGATAATGACAATGTCATTGCTCCCGGACAACGTCGAATAGAGCACAGATTTCGTTTACCTGACCCTCACTTAAAAAATATGAATGAAAAGAAATGAATATAAAAATTGAATGTAAAATGAATGAAAATAATAAATGAAAAAAGAATGAATAACAAAAATAAATAAAAAAGTGAGTGAAAAAAATGAATGAAAAATGAATGAAAAATGAATGAAATAATGTATAAAAAATGAATGGAAAAATGAATGAAATGAATAAGAAAATTGATAAATAAGATGAATAAAACAATGAATAAAAATCAATTAATGAAAAATAATGAAAAGAATGAATGAAAAAATGAATGAATAACATAATTAAAATATGATTGAAAGAAAAATTATTAAAAATATGAATGAAAAGGTGAATGAAAAATGAATCTAATAAAACCGAATAAAAAATAAATTTAAAAAATAAAGAAAAAAATAAAGAAAAAAATAAAGAAAAAAGTAAATATAAAAAATTGAGAAAAAAATGAATGAAAAAATAAATGAAAAAAATGAATGAAAAAATGAAAGAAAAAATTTGAAGAAAAACTTTAAAAAAAAAAAGAAAAAAATGAGCGCAAAATATTGAATGAAAAATGAATAAAAATAAGTGAATGAAAAATCCATGAAAAATGAATGAAAAACGTATGAAAAACTAAAAAAAACGTAAATGAAAAATGAATGAAAAAAACGAACAAAAAGTTTATTACAAAAAAATAATAAAAAATGAATGAACAAAAAAAACGAAAAATGAATGGAAAAAAAGAAAAATTGACTGAAAAAGTGAATTAAAAAATGAATGTAAGAATAATTAAAATAAGTTAATGAAAAAAAAATGAATGAAAATTAGTTAATGAAAAAAAAGGAATGAAAAAGGAATGAAAAACGTATGAAAATCTGAATGAAAAAATAAACCAAAGAAAAAAATGCAAGGAAAAGTCATCAGCACGTATCTTATGAAGTTTCTGAGACTGTATCTTATGTAGTTGTGACTTGTAGACGGAAACACATACACGCACAGATTTACACTTACCAGATCTAAATCTGTATGATGACTATTATGACTCCCAGGCAACCCGAGAACCTTTTCTTGTATACAACAAAACAAACTGACGATATCTGCTCTATCCAGGTATGGTGCACTCTGAATAGACTAACGAATACCACTCACCAGATATGAAACTGTATTATTACTATTATCTCTCCCACACAACACTGCGTTTAAACACGCCTGCTCGATCTAGTATATTTAGCATTGTCATGGGCATTTGGGGAGGGGGGACTACATGCTCTATTCCAGTATTTTGAGCACTTTGGTTTATGGCTTCCGGATTATACAACATTATAAAGAAAGACAGAGAAGCACTTTATCCTGGGCAACACTGCGTTTAAACACACCTGCTCTATCTAGTATATTGAGCACTGCTATGATCACTTTAGGGTTATTACCTGCTCTATACGAGATATTGAGCACTTTGTATTATGGCTCCCGCGGTATACAACATTATAAAAAAGACAGAAGTTCTTTATCCCGGACACTGCAATTAAGCACACCTGCTCTATCTACGATATTGAGCACTGCCATGAGCACTTTAGGGTTACTACGTTGTCAATCTACGATATTGGACAATTTGGATTATGGCTCCCGGGCTATGCAACATTACTCCAGGCAACACTGTGTTTAAACACACATGCTCTATCTATGATATTGAGCGCTGTTATGAGCACTTTTGGGTTACTATCTGTTCTATCCAGGATATTGAGCACTTTGAATTATGGCTCCTATAATGACTCCTTGGCAACGCTGAGTATATTTTCTTGTATAAAATAGTATAACAAAATATAGTGACGTTGTTTTTCCCGGGCAACACGGCCTTTGTGTTCAATCTTTCTTTCTTTAGTGTCTTTGTCATCTTCGTTATGTTCGCTCCTTTTTTCTTATTTTTTTTTTCTCTTTTTCTCTTTTCATTCTTGCTTTTCTTTTCATTCCTTTTACCTCATTTCTTATCCACTTTTATTTACTGCTTATTTATTCTTTTCTGTATTTTCTTTGACCCTTTTTTCTTTTCATTATTTTGTCTTTCCTTTCCCTTTTTTCAATCTTTTCTTTTTAACTTTTATTTTCTCCTTTTTCTTCAGTTTTTTTCTTTATTTCCGTTTCTTTCCATTCTTTTTTTATCTCCTACCTTTCTTTCTTTTCTTCCTTTCTTTTTAAATATATTCCTTTTCTTTTTTCTTTTCCAGATTTCTTTTTCGTTCTTTTTTCTTTGTTCATGAAAATTTGACACCTGTTTTCGCAAGACGATAGGACGAGGATATTTAGTCTAGGCTAATAGGAAATTAACGATTTGACCTCGACGATGGATGTCTGAAATGGCATTGAAGGTTTGTCGAGATGTGAATTACGGTTCATTTAAAAAAAATAATAGGAAAATCTTATTGTTTGGAGCATAAAAGGAAGTAACCGTTCCTGACCCCACTTGTCACTCAAAATATTCTGAGGAACAAAGAATGGACGCAAATTCTGCATAAATAGCGCGCTGTTCAAAACAGCCGAAAAGATAAATGGTTCGAAACGCCAACAAGGAGACATATACATTTCGAATTGTCTGATCAGTTACCCAAAATTCGCACTAGTCCGAGATTTAACTCAATTCAATTCTCTGAATGAAGTTGAAAATGTAAACTTATGTTTCAAGTAACTGCTACCCCCTCAACAAGAGATAGTAAGCCTTATTGAACCTTTTTCTAGTGTGATTTGCTATCAATAAACTCAGTAGTATCTATGAAGAACAAGTTTGCTCCTTTCAACAAACAATCAGTTTTCTAGTCAACGAAATTTACCATAGCTTATTGACGTTAAGGCAAAGGTCACGGCCTTTCCTTGTTAATAAGAAGCACAACACTTCACCAAATATGACGAGACGATAGACGACTTACACTGGCACAAACCCAGTTTGAAATATGAAGGAGACAAACTTGATCACGCAGTCATCCCGAGGCGAAGATGTCTAGGAGAGATAGGGTCCAAATTATCTGGTTTCATGTCAAAGTGACTAGAGGGAGGGGGTCGTCGTCGTCATCATCATCATCATCATCATCATCATCATCATCATCATCATCATCATCATCATCATCATCATCATCATCATCAATTTAACCTCTGTTCTGAGATTGGTTTATTTGCTGATGACACCACCCTTTACTCTCGCCATGTTGGCAAAACTGACGCAATTATATCCGATGCAATGGCTGAATCTTTAGAAAATGACCTCCAGGCTGTAGTGGATTGGGGTCATAAATGGTTGATAACTTTTAATGCCGCAAAGACAAAACTCCTTTCCTTCAATAACTACAAGGAACCTTTTCAACCACCGATTGTCATGGCAAATAACACCCTACCTGAGAGTTCATCATTCAAACTCCTCGGCCTAACCTTCACAGGTAACATGAATTGGAACAAATACATTGAAGACATTGCCAAGGCTGCCGCAAAGAAGGTTGGCTCCCTCTACCGTGCTAGTAAACTCCTCACACCTGACATTATCCTGTATCTCTACAAAGCCACCATCCGCCCATGCATGGAGTATTGTTGTCACATCTGGGCTGGTGCATCATCTACTAGTCTCTCCCTCCTTGACAAGGTCCAAAAAAGAATCGCCAACCTAATAGGTCCCTCACTGTCAGCCAAGCTCCAGCCTCTGTCCCATCGCCGCAATGTAGCATCCTTGTGCTTGTTTTACAAATACTTCAATGGATTATGCTCCGATGAATTGGCTACTCTGGTGCCCCCTCGACGGAAATTCACTAGACTAACCCGACAATCAACTAAATCTCATTCATTCACTGTGGAGGTCCCCAGATGTCGGATATCCTTCTACTCAAATAGCTTCTTTCCTCGTACTGCTGGCCTCTGGAACTCCCTCCCTGCCCCCTGTTTCCCCAACAGTACAGACATGCAGAAGTTTAAAACTAATGTAAACAGACACCTCGCTGCGCTGATCCCAATCTAGATTGACCACCCCTACCTTCTCCCCTTTTCTTTTTCTCAGTAGCCCCTTACGTCTACAGTGGCGGCCTGCCTTGTTTGGGGTGAACTATGTTAAAAAAAAAAAAAAAAAATGCGGGTCTGTGTTGTACGGGTTTTAGAAATTGACTTCCAAGCTAACCAAACTTTGTTCAAGTCTTTATTCATCCCTCTTCTTTTCGAGTCCATTATTATCACCCCTCCAATTTTTTCCAGGGACTTCCCCTGTAAACTGAACCTGCTGTATAAACTGTGCGTTTATTTTATAAATATATCAAATTGGATTTGAACTCGGCGTAGACGATTCCACAGTCAGTCACGTTATCCATTAAGCCAACCACCCATAATCGTATTACAGCACAATACCAAATTAAAGAAAACGGTCAGATTTTTTTTAATACCACAAAAATAGAAATCTAGGCAAGGAAATTAGGGGTTTTAGTGTCAATATCAAAAGGAGGGATTTTTTTTGCTTTACGGGATATCAACCATTTTGGATTATTTAATGCCAAACCACAGCTATAGAGCTCTACGATTAATTGAACACATGTTGCTATTTTACCCATAGATGGGGTGATATTGTGGGTTAATACCTTTCTAGGTAATATTGGTGAGTAAATGACTACAATGCTCCCGAGTAAATTTGAATTTGGCATTGCTGATTCCACAGTCCGTGATTGTTAGCATAAGGCAAAATCACGTACGTCCTTATTACTACCAAGACAACATGATAAGAATAGATTGTAGTAAGATAGATACTCCAATATTTTAACTAAGTCTCTGCTTTAATATTTAGTACGTTTTGTAAAACAGAAAGCCAAAGATAGTTAAATGAAGATCTTTCAGTGCCAATATCCAAAGTGTAACTGTTTTACGGTGTATCAACACTTTTGGATGCAATCTCGTGCCGAGACACGATATATATTGTAGATAATTACTATGTTGGGTTTACTTTTTTACGACATATCAAGCTTTTTCGGTTAATTGATGCCAAAGCACAACAACTATTGTAAACGATTAATTTTATACAATTCATTGAACAAAAGTTGCTAATTTAATTATAGCTGGAGGGAAGGGAGAAGTCGTGATATCATAACTAACCCAATATTTTTAGTGCGGAAATGATTCGATTGAAAATGAACTCAGCATAGCTGATTTCATTGTTTGCGAAGGTATCACCCCCCCCACACACACACACACACAGCCTGACAATTTATGGTTCGTTCAGTGCAGGATTTGCGGTGGCAAGTATTTCTCGTGGAAGAACCGGTCTTTGTAAATAGGGCATCGTGGACAAAGGAAATATGTCAAGGCCAATGATCCAATTTCATTCAAAAGAAAATCGACCAAAGAAAAAAGAGAAAAAGGACAGGATCCGCTGAGAATTTCCGGTCGTCCCAAACTGGCCTTTCTTTAAAAGGTCTGGAATAAAATAGAATGCTAGACCAATTTCACTAGTTTGATGCTCTCGCTCTATTAGGAAACATCTTGTATGCAGTGGTGCCTGACCTGCCTTAACGGAGTGCCGTACTCATATATATGTACTCGGAGTGCCCTCTTCATCTACTGGTACTCGGAGTGCCCTACTCATCTACCGGTACTATCGGTAATTTAGATGATGAGCGCACTCGACTCTCGGATCCTCGATTGCGTGCCCTACTCATCTACCGGTACTCGAAGTGCCCCACTCATCTACTGGTATTTTTTTAGATCATGAGTGCACTCGAGTCTCAGAATCTCGATTCGACTTTTACTCATATTATGTAAGCGTAATAGATGCAGATTTGGAGTTTCCATTTTCTCATTTGATCCGCATCCATCCTCCTGTCGTCGTTGTAGTTCCGGTCGCTTTGCAAAACATACAGCAATAAATGATTTGATCGGAAGAGGTTTCGATACTACCCGGTTCCCTTCCCATATCGAACCACCATATATATTATCGATAGTGACCGAGTGCGATTGCCATTTTCCCTTTTAACGGGGGGGGGGGGGGTTCTGATATACTCTCCCCTCCCTGTTAGACCCAAGCTCGGTTATTATTTATTAATTCAGCTCTCCAGAAGCGTACAGTCTGGATTGGAACAAAAATTTAAATTGCCTTAGTCTAGAAAAATTTCTCCTTCACTTATCGAGGACTGACAGATAAAGTGTAGTATCAGAACAGATACCACACTTTACTCCTAGCCAAAAAGTAAAAGTGTGACAACACAGTTTCCACTAGAAATTTGGTCAGATCTGCAATTAAAACGGATTCTGTGTGTCGATACTCAGAGATTAAAGCAAAATAAATATTTTTCTTTTGTGAACAGATTTTTTAAAAACTCCAGTGGCAGTGAAGACTTCTGGAGTTGTTGGCCCTTGCCCAATCGCGTTCATTCGTAATATTGGTGGAATTGCGTCTCGCGAAACACACCGTTTTATTATAGCTTGCCTCACTGCTGGTGTTCACGATAATGTTTTCATACTTTTGCACCTGACAGGTGATAGTCCCCTCCTGTCTCCTAATAAACTATTTTTCAATAAAAAGTAATATAACCTGTAAAATATTGGCTTCGTTCTATTCCATGATACAATGACTATCCCATGAAAGGGGATCCTGTGGAGTGTTTTTTTTTTTCGTACGCCCCAAATTGCCACTAAAGCGTAAGTGGCTACTGTGATAGGGTCCAGATTTAAAGGGATGCATGCAAATTTATGTATGTTGTTAACAGGGAGCATCGATGGAAGGGTTGCGCAATCACAAACCGTACTTCTTTAAGAATGACACTTTCTGTGGTAACAAAAGGCTAAAACGAAAGTTTGTGTAACAATGGAAGTCGCTTATTGTAATAAGTTTAATAACAATAAAAAAAGACAACTCAATTCATGGAATGAACTGTGTAATGGAAGAAACTGTTTTAGAAAGGAATTTTTGTCTCGAAGCAATTTCTTCTTTTTAAGTTTTGTTTATTTTACTATAAAATACGTTCAGAGATGACCGTGAGTATATCGGCAGTAGAACGAGATGGCTTAAATCCATACTGTTAGTAAGATAGAAGTTTAGTATTTTCTATGTGATGTACAACGGCTAGATCGATTAATGATTCAAATATTTTAGCGAAAAACGTGAGGAGACTTATGGGGCGATAATGTTGCGGGTCAGTTTTTTCTCCAGAGTTTTTGAAAACTGGTACCACTAAGGCAATTTTCCAGCTACAGGAAAGCAAGATTCTGCAAGGCATTTGTTATAAAGTTTGGAGCAGAGCATTTTTATGACTATAGTAAGGATCAGATCTGATCCACATGCTTTATAGGTGTCGAGGTTTTTTAGTAGTGATGACGATCAGATAATCTAGTGTGGTTTTTGTCCAAAGTGGAAAATTGGGATGGGTGATTAGCGGAGTCCAAGGTTGAATTTGGAGTAAATTGCTGGGCAAGCATTTCAGTCTTATCCGTTGTCATGGGAGCGATTTCATGGTGGGTGGAAATTGTTGATTGCCCACACCACACTTTTATAGATTTTCCAGAAATAGCGAGTTCCTAATTTCTGTGACGCGATGCAATTTCTAGTCATCTCAGTATACTAAATCTTAGCTTACCTATTATACTCTTACAGCGGCTTCTTGATGCTATAAATGTTTGCCTATTTTTAGTTGACTTGTAGCGAAATGAAACGGCGGAATGCTTTGTGCGCATGCGCATGCGCAATAGCAGTTGCACAAGTCGAAGTGAACCATTGAGGAGAATGCGGCTTGCTATGGAATTGCCGCGTCAAGACAATTACTTTTATGCCCGCTTTGATCCATGCACTTATACCTTTTGTATCAAAATCAAGCTTAGAATCCATGAAGACCATCGATTTGAAAAGTCGCGATTTCGAAGATTGATAGCATTAAATCGTTTTGAATTCGTGAAATTTAATTATCTTAAAGCTTAATACAATGATCTCAATTTTTTTAATACAATGATCTCAATTTTGTTTTAATACAATGATCTCAAATTGAGATCATTGTATTAAATGATCTCAATTTTTTTTTTAATACAATGATCTCAATTTTTTTAATACAATGATCTCAATTTTGTTTTAATACAATGATCTCAAATTGAGATCATTGTATTAAATGATCTCAATTTTGTTTTAATACAATGATCTCAATTTTTTTAATACAATGATCTCAATTTTGTTTTAATACAATGATCTCAATTTTTTTTAATACAATGATCTCAAATTTTTTCTTAATACAATGATCTAAAATTGTTTTTAATACAATGATCTCAATTTTTTTTAATACAATGATTTCAAATTTTTTAATACAATGATCTCAATTTTTTTTAATATAATGATCTCAATTTTTTTAATATAATAATCTCAATTTTTTTTAAATACAAAGATCTCAATTTTTTTAATACAATGATATCAAATTTTTTAAAAATACAATGATCTCAATTTTTTAATACAATGATCTCAAATTTTTTAAAAATACAATGATCTCAATTTTTGTAATACAATGATCTCAATTTTTTTAATACAATGATCTCAATTTCTTTTAATACAATGATCTCAATATTTTTAATACAATGCTCTCAAAATTTTTTTTATACAATGATCTCAATTTTTTTATTAATACAATAATCTCAATTATTTTAATACAAAGTTCTGAATTTTTTAATACAATGATCTCAATTTTTTTAAAATACAATCATCTCAATTTTTTTAGTACAATGATCTCAATTTTTTTTAATACAATGATCTCAAATATTTTTTAATACAATGATCTCAATTTTTTTAAATACAATTATCTCACATTTGTTTTCGACATTCTGATTATCCGTCAGTTTAGAACAATTCTGAATTAAAAAAACAATTCAAATCATTCTAAACTAAACCGAAAATTATGCATAAATGTTTCAAATCACGCTGACCTATTTTTGAGTGCATAACTAAAACTAATAGCAATACACAGAAGGGTTCACATAAATATGTGCCTTCTACGTTAAAATTAATAGCTTTAAGATTTCTGCGATAAAGTTGAACGGGCATTTTTTGAATTAACTACGCTTAGCTTGTGTCCACGCACTTCTATTCACGTTTCAGTTTTAAATAATCGTTTTTTTGTTGTTGTCCGTCACACTTAAATTTAAAAGAGCTCCGTCACTAATAAAAATGAGCTTTGTAAAAAAAAAGAGCTCCACCAGTTATGCGCAGTACGCACACACGCCCATGGCCTACTTTTGTGAATCCTGCCTAGACTTGCGTCGAGTTACAGTTAAGGTTAGGGTAGGGTCCAAGACTCCACGTTGAGGTCGATGAAACCCTTAATTCTTTTGTGAGTCGTGTCTAGACATGCGTCAGGTTAGAATTAATTTTGTGGTCCCATTGTCCAAGTTGAGATCGATGAAGCTTTCATGTATCGCCGTTCAAAATAGAGAATAAACGCCACTGTGGAACGCATCGTGGAATGGATGACCGCCATCTGTGTGAGTTTACGTGGAGGCAGAAATATAAGGAAAACAATCTTTTTATGCAAATATTCAATGACATGAATTGATTCCATCGTATTGAGTCAGTAATAAAACGTTTATTTTTGTTGTTTTTACTACAATCAACGTCTGGCAACGGTTTTTTATGGCGGGGCTTTTCTTACAGAAACATCCGCAAATTCTTGTGTCTAGATGCGCAACTTTATCAATTATTTTCATTCTTAACGCCTGAGTTTGAAATTGCATTTTCTTTTGTCTGTCACGTTTAAGTTTGACATATTATTTTTAGATGTGTCCACGCATCTCTATACATGCATCTTTACGTCCGTCCGTCCGTCCGTCCGTCCGTCCGTCAGTCACGCTTAAGTTTTAAATATCATTCCCGGCGTTAAACGCGCTGATTAAATATGCGCATCTTAAGAACAAACTCGTTCTTTTGTTTTGTCTTTTGAATTATAGATTCTGATCAATACGTCGACTGCAAACTGGGTCAATGATATTTTACAAGAAAAGATAGAAAGAAGGAAAGAACAAGAAAGAGAAAGAGAGAGAAAGAATTCGTCTCATGATTAGCACCGCCCACGTTGCAGCCACGACACAGCCAACCTCGAGTGAAAACGTATTTGTTGTTTTAGGTCATTTGGAATACTAAATAGACATTGCGTTAGGAAACAAATTAACCACCGACATGTTTATTATCAAGTTCACTTTTTTCCTTTCAGCTTTCTTCTTCTTCTTCTTCTTCTTCTTCTTCTTCTTCTTCTTCTTCTTCTTCTTCTTCTTCTTATTATTATTATTATTATTATTATTATTATTATTATTATTATTATTATTATTATTATTATTAGTCTGTGTCTTTTATTTCCGTATTTTCTTTCTTTATTCATTTGTTCTCATCTTAAATCCGTGTCATTCTATTTGCTTTCATTCATTCTTTCATTCTTTCTTCGTGATTTCTTTATTTTTTCTTTACATCTGCTTTTTTTTGTTTTCTTTCTGTCTATTTCATCCTTTCTTTCTTTCTTTCTTTCTTGGTTCTTCTTTCTATCTTTTTTCTAGGTTTTTCCTCTTTCTTTTTTCGTACGCTTTTTTTTATCTAATAACTTTCTGTTATTTTTGGATTTGTTTTCTTCTTTTTAATAATTATGACGTTTATTTTCACATTTCACTTTCGATTCTCTTTACAATAAGAAAAGCTTATGGTTGAGATTTATATCAGCATTTCATTCTTCTTTCTCTTTCAGTCTTTTCTTTCTTTCTTCTTTCTCTTTCACTCTTTTCTTTCATTCTTCTTTCTCTTTCACTCTTTTCTTTCTTTCTTCTTTCTCTTTCACTCTTTTCTTTCATTCTTTTTTCTCTTTCTCTTTCAGTCTTTTCTTTCATTCTTCTTTCTCTTTCAGTATTTTCTTTCATTCTTCTTTCTCTTTTAGTCTTTTCTTTCTCTCTTCTTTCTCTTTCAGTCTCTTCTTTCTTTCTTCTTTCTTCTTTCTCTTTCAGTCTTTTCTTTCTTTCTTCTTTTTCTTTCAGTCTTTTCTTTCTTTCTTTTTCTCTTTTTCTTTTGTTAACTTTATCGTTCGATTTGTAACTTCTTTATTCTTCGTTCCGTTTCCTTCGTATGTCTATTTCATTCTTTCTTCCTGGTTTTGTTTCTTTCTGGTTTTGTCCAGCGCCACCGCGGACTCTTTTGACGGTTAAGATGATTCGAGCCCTCCAGCAGCAATGCGTCTCGATGCTGGTTGTTGGTTGCTGGTCAGCTGGACTCTATGACCGCTTACATGTCTGACGTGTTGTGTTGTTTTTTTTTTATTTTTCATTCTATTCGATAAAAGAACATGTCTGTCGCGGTCTCTCCACCGCTCCCATGTTTACAAACATTACAAATTCAAACTCACCTCCCTCAAAGCGTTGGAGTAAGCAACGTCCCCTGAAAACACCCTGAAAAAGATTGGGTATCTAGAAAGTGAGCAAAAGTCCTCTGAAGATTATGCAATGAAGTAAGTTCGCAACACTCCGTACAAATTAATCTATTTATTCTAACTCAAATCGCCATTTTTAATTCTAACTTTTCAAGCTGTGGGTTTTCATATTTTGTCTTTTCTGTTTGAAAATTATGCTTTTTATTGGATTAACACCTTTCTACGCCTTCTCAGCGCCCACGCCGATAAGATTATGACTGTTATAAGGTTCTATCCTAACTGACCGACTCACTCGAGTATTCGAATTGATTTCCCAAGTTGAACTTGCTTTTTCTACTTCACCCAGTTCGGCTTTTAATTGCCCAAATCAAATTTTTTCTACCGATAATTCATTCAACGTCACCACATGAAATCTCCACACGATGCGTTCCCAGAATTCTGCCCAATTACTTAATTTTGTCTCCATTAATTTCACATTAATTGTACATTAATTGCATAAATAACCTTTTTTCTTCAAATACTTATTCTGCCTTATAGCAGAAGAGAAGGAAACACCGAATCCTGATCTAACTCTAAGGTAATTCTACCGGGGTTAATGGGGGCATCATCGTAATATTTCGTGGCGTGCTTCACAGGCTTTTAACAAGTCAATCACACTCTGCTGGTCACTGTCTAGACTCCATCAGATCTATTGATAGCTTGTGAAAATACAATATGCGTTAAAACGTCTACTTGCTAATTTCTCTAAATACATCCTCTACACATTTTAAACAATTCGATTACCCGTTACATAAATTGGACTTACTCATGTGCATGTTCTTAATGCACGATTTCTGCATTTGCTATCTCTGTTATATATCGATCTTCGACATTTATCACCAGCAAAAGTTAAAATCATAACATGTTTGCGCCCTGACGTTCACGGTTTCCACATTGGTCCTCCGTACCAGTGTCCACAGTACGTTCAGGAATTGAAGTTGGCCCCAAGCAAACAAAATCGAAGGCAATAAATTTTTATAAAGATCGATTTTTATTTAGGCTGTTGATATTGCCTACGTCTTGCTAGCGGCGGGGAAGATAGATTGTGGCCGCAGATTAGGGGCCTCGCTCATTACCTTTCGTTTACCATTGTTTCTTAAGTCATTTTGTTTGCGTCCGATAAGTAGAGAATTAAGTAGAGAATTTCCAAACCAGACTCTCAAATTGATGCTCTCGTTCCGATCTCGTCTGACGTCACTTCATCTTTTCTATTGCTCAAACAGAAAACGATGTCCCCAAAACGCCAACTACCTGAACCTTCGTCTCACCCAACTTAAAAATCTTTCAGCGAACATACATCCCTAAATAATTACTAGCTGACGGACACACAATTTTTAACAACCTCTTCATTTCTGTCCATTCCTACAACGGAATGTAAGAAAAACTACTTTACCTATTAATATGTTTCTCTGGTTCACCACACGAATTATGGTTTTGCCAAATTTATAGCTAGAAATTAAGTTTGAAGCCGGCGCCTAGCAACAGATCCAAACTTCTGATTTGCTCCAGGGTTAGGGTTTAGCATGTTTATCACTTGGTAAATCTCAAAAGTACAATCTCAATCCAATAATGGGACTTATCACGCTGACGCACCGGTTCTCGTCAGATCACTGAAGTTAAGCGACATTGAGGCTGGTCAGTTCCAGATGGGTGATCATACTAGGCGCTGTATGTAGGGAAAATCAAACGTAGTTAAAATTATCTCGCCTGAGCAGGATACGCATGCGATTGGTGACCGCTTATGAATTTGATATTCCTTAGAAACTTCCGTCTTCAGGAGAAGCCGACTGAACTGTGGCCGTCGTAAAGTGAGAAAGCCATTTCTTTTAGACATGTTTTTCTGCTGACGTCACAGTGATCGGTACTACTCGTTTTTCTGTTGACGTCACAGTTGTCGGTACTAAGAACATAAACAAGACACTTCCGAAGGAACAGTTACACATGTAGACATATGACGGTGGTATTTTCTCTCAGATTATTACTATTGTTTGGTATTTAAGAAAGGATACTGATGGTTTTGTTCATGTCGTTTTCAAGGTGGAATTTTGATAGTGATTTTAAAGTAAAACTATAAAAAGGAAAATCGTTCAGACTAAAATTCAAAATGGTTGACAAACAATTATTTAATCTTTAAGTAATGGTTTGGTATTTAACAAAAGATACCGATGATTTTGTTCATGTCGTTTTACTAGTTTGAAATCTCATAGTGATTTGAAGGTTAAACTATAAAAATAACTCATAGGTTGACAAACCTTTCTTGATAGAAAAGGCTTGAATAAAAAACATACTTGTTTTTATTTCAAATTTGAAATATTTTTACAAAATAACAAGTATAAAACGTTTTGTTTGTCCTGGTATAAAATTAACTTTTATGCTTATCTGTCGACTGTCATAAAATAATATCAACTAGAAATTTGGTTCAAACTTGTTTCTTTTTTGTATAAAACAAAAACTTTTGTTCCAAAACGTTCTTTATATGTGTGATAAAATTCTAAAACAGTTCAAATATGTTTAGTGATAGAAAGAAACAATGATTAAAATATTATATCAAATATATATATTTATAAAAACACATTTTAATTTTCAATACATTGGCTATTTTGACCCCTAGAGTAAATGTGGTATCGTGGTGACTAATGATTCTAGCAAAGAGTAGGATACACAGAGGATAACCAACAATATTCCACAGTGCGCACTTTTGATAGCCTTGTGCCTAATTTGTTTAAAATTTAAATTGTCGTTTTATATTTTTGCAATAAAATAATTAAAAGTGGAATATCTGTTCTGATACTACACTTCGTCTTGGGTCAGTAAAGGTGAATGAGAAATTCTTCTAGACTGAGGCAATTTAAATTTTTATCCTAATCCAGAGTGCCCCTTTTTCGCTTGATTTTTCGTCACATTAAAAACCGAACTTCTGTGTAATTCTGTACTGTACTCGTGGGGAAGCAAGTAAATAGAAAAAGTAAATAAAATCCATGAAAAACGTAATGTTTATTTATTTTAACGCAGCAATAACACAACTTAACTATTCATTTTGAATTCTTTTATTTTATATATTTATATTGAATAAAGTTAAGTTTCAGTATAGATTGAATAGTGTTCCTTTCTTTTCTTTTTTAAATGCAATTGTTAAAGTTTTCCAATGCTTTTTTTTAAGGCTCTCATTCATTACTGACAGTCTGACTCTTCGACATATCTCGCTTGCTACTTACTAGCATGACGTCACTTTTCAGTGCACAGGCCTTAGTTTACTTTACATGCCGCACCAGAAATAACGGGGCTTGCATTAATACCAATAACTTGTCATCTTTTTATAGTGTGACACAATCTAAGGAATTATAATATTTCTATAACTCCTCAGTGGTGCCAACTGGTAATTGCAAATGATGGGGAAACTCAGTCTATACATTCAACAATAATTCTCTTAAGTGAGCCAGGGTCACTATGTTGAGTTACAGGTTTCCTCAGGACAATATGTCCAGCTGGACTTTGACAATAATGTTATCGGAGATTGAGTGGTCTGGCGTACTCTAGTCGTAATTAGCGACTTCTCTCTGCAATTCTTGCAAATATTGGATCAACCAGTTTATGATTTCCCTGTTCTTAGCCAATTCTACACTTGGTACGATTACTATTGATGTGTAATTCTTGGTCTCTTAGGTTATAGGTGTTATAGCATCGCCGGACACTGTTCCAAACGGACAACCCAATACTGTCCCTACTATGGGAACTATTGCTCTCTTTTGTCTTGTTTGCAACAATCCAACCCCTTTCAGTTATAAACTCATTTCTTTCTATTGATATTCCATAGCATTACTCTCTTGTTCTGGTGAATACAATAATCGACTGCACTCCTCTTCCGGTGCACATTTGGCCCGCTATTTGTGTCACGGACTTTCTCAACTTAATCACCTTTGCATTTAATTTAACAATGTGCCATAAAGTGTGAAATCGATTACCAATGTTATCGGTCACTTTGATCTCGTAATGATTAATTCGCCGGTCTTTTTGAATACAGTATTGTCGCTTTAATCATGCGGCGGCTGCTGCTGCTGTCCACACCAGTAGTAACGACACCAGCCATTTTCTTCTGTCAATTTCTAAAACGACATGTAAGAATAATTGCTTTACTTATTAATACGTCTTTCTAATTAGTAATTATCTCATTTACCTTAAATGTTTATGATAACACACGAGAATTTAATTCAGACGATAACCACTAGCACGCACGCACGCACGCACGCACGCACGCACGCACGCACGCACGCACGCACGCACGCACGCACGCACGCACAGGGACTCTTCCACACATTAATTACACCGTTTGCTTAATAGGATTTTGGCGATACTTTTCGCTCCACAAATAGTATCACCCCCCCTCTATTTCGTTTAATTAATTATTGCATAATTAATTTATATCGAATAATCAATAAATATTGCACCAGAAAACTTATCATTGTGTCACATCGGGGCAATTTATCTTTATATGTCCTCGCTTCACAATGATAGCAGCAAGAGTTACGGCCCCAAAAAACTCTCAGTGTATCATCTATCAATCTAATATTATTTTACCTGTTTCCTCTATTCGTGGTGGTTGGTGCGTGCTGCTTCCATTAGCCTTTACTTTATTGGCAATTCTCGGCAACATTAGATACTTCCTTATTTCATAGCTATTTGAGATATTTCATCTTCGTCCTCTTACTCACTGGATTCCTCGTCGCTACACTCTTATTATACACTTCATTCTCTACATCCTGTTTCGTTTTGAGAATTTAGAATCTTCAATAAGCAACTTTCTACTTATCATTTTACTAAATGCAGAGAAAAATCCGTGCCATTTTCTTTTAGGACCTTGATTTCTCTTTCTACGGGGGCGTTCAATAAGTAATGCCCCTGACGCATCTCCCATTTTCGTACAGGCAAACAATTTTGAGATAGACGCTGGTAATGGGGATCTATCACTATTTGTTCTCACGCGATAATCTTCTGTCCATCCTTTCTGTAGGGGTTGCTTCTATTGGTGTTGTCCGATGCTATGACGACTCCATGCGTCCTGACTGGTTGCTCGCCCAATCTGTGTTTAAATAGCCACAGAACTTTGGTGTTGACGCAACTTAATCGGAAACATGGCTGGTGGTCGGTTCTGTCGGCAATCCTAAAACAATAAAAACTCGCCGTGAACAATAACAAATGTTTATTGGCACGCAGGTGTGTAACAATAATAAAAACGAAAAATTATGTTACTCTTGTTGGAAAAGAAAAGACAAGCTGAGAAATTTGATTCATGCTAAATCTCAGTCAGGAGATTTTTAAATTTACTTTGTGTTTCTGTCCCGGAGAAGAGGGTCTTTTGAATCTCTATTTTCAATCGGTCGCCGAATTCGATGCCTCTGTCTGCATATCTTTCTGTCTCTTGGGTTGACCGACTGGTGTTTTTGTGAGCTATCCAAACGTCAATTCTTTTATTGAGAAGTTCATTTAAGACAAGGTTTCACTAACCAATCACATATAGTGTCGTATTTCTGCGCTACAATGATTGGTTTGACAATGAGAGAATTAGTTTCACCCTAAAAAGGTTGATCTCAAATCCAAACTACAATATGTAAGCTAGGCGACAGGTGCACCCTCGTGACCTTTTTAATTTGCAGACATAAATTTATTTTTTTCTAAAAATTATTTTTTAATAATTCACAAAAGTCCATGCAAATGAGTTTTCTAGTTGTCAATTCAACCTGAAACATATAACCATTCAAATCTTAAACGTAATTTGTTTTGCAAATTTTTTTGTAAATTTTAGTTTGAGTATTTGTTTGAGATTTTTATCTATGCACTTTCAAAAATACGATTTGAACATGACCGTTTCAACTTTCGTTTTGATTATGATCAAAAGTGATGTTTTTGCTTGTCACTCAAATACAACGAATATGACTTTAAATTGAATTTTCCACATAAACCATTACGTATATAGTATTATTAATAAAATACTATTAGACTATCATATTAAACTTTACAAAACTTAGTCATCACTATAATCGCATCAAACAATACCAAAATATATAAGAATATAGATACCACGGTAGAAAACAAGATTGATAACCCCCTCCTTCAACGTCTCAATGCAACTGTAGACATGCAAATTAACACCCCTTGTGGGAATGTATCTAACTTCTAGTTTACAAATGCGAAGTGAGGAAAATAGATCAATGACATATAGAGGAGTCAATTAAACATAGTGGCTAATCAAACAGTAGATACAATAATCTAATCTTCTAATAATAAACTTTCTATCCAAGTATCTAACTTCTAGTTTACAAATACGAAGTGAGGAAAATAGATCAATGACATATATAGGAGCCAATTAAACATAGTGGCTAATAAAACAGTAGATACAATAATCTAACCTTCTAATAATAAACTTTCTATCCAAGTATATAAGGGAACTAGAAGGTGAGAGCATATCTTATAAATTGAAATAGCGAGTACTAAGAAATATTCAGTTGGGAAATTTAATAGATGCAACGTATGCCTGGTTGAATCTCTTTACATTATATTCCCTAAAGATAATTTACTAAATAGAAAATCAGAAGTGATCCAAAATTGCCTGCATCGATCCAACTTCACCTACGCAAATAATATTAGAATTGCATTTAGAATACTAGTTGAAAAGTAATTGCTATAGTGTTATAACTAATATCATTATTATCATGATGTTCATGGATTATTATTATAACTTTATTCCATTGACCTGATTTTTATGCTCTAATACATTATATTTTATATTTATAAAATAATGGTTTTTATTTTTGTTTATATTATTATTATTATTATTATTATTAGTAGTAGTAGTAGTAGTAGTAGTAGTAGTAGTAGCATTACAAATTTATATACATGTGTCTTTCTATAAAAATTAGATATATTTTTAATTAAGTTGAAAAATGTTGTTGTATTTTGCTTGACTTCTATTTGTGTTGTTGAGAGGAGGCGCTGCAAAGACACATATTGGAATTAAGAAAAATACAATATAATATAAAAAATTGTAAATCGTCTTAGAAACGATCGTACGCTAAATATTTGTTGATTTTGAATTCTTGAAACTGGTATAAATAATATTGTAAATTTATTGGTCTCAACTTACTCTACAATAGCTCTGTTTGATCTAAAGGTCCAATCATTGAGCTGATTTCATTATCTGCAGTATTTTGAGTGACAAAAATTTGACTTACCTCCATTATATTTATAGAAGGATTATTCTATTGTCCATTTGGAATCTACTAGAGTAAATAGTTTTGACATATATATATATATATATATATATATATATATATATATATATATATATATATATATATATATAGCATGCAAAATATATTTATGGAAAGTAAGCTAACCAGAAACGTTCATGTTTGATACCCGAAGGAAATCATCAGACTACATGCACCATTGCTTAGTATTTGGACATTTTATGTATTTGGGTTTTTTTTCACATTTTTTTCACATTTTATGTGTTGGTTTTTTCCCATCCATAAGGATGCTTTTTGCCGATCCATTTAATAAAGGCATTTAGCCTGATGATTCCCTTCAGGAATGAAACATGTATGTTTATGTGTAGCTTACTTGCCATAAATATATACTAATGTATTAAGCACCATTAGGGTAAATGCTGAAAATGCTGATATATATATATATATATATATATATATATATATATATGCATACTGATTTTAAAAATTCACGACCCTACATGAAATGTTATGTATATTACTATTTAATGTATATACTATAAAGTAACATAATATATATATATATATATATATATATATATATATATATATATATATATATATATATATATATATATGCCTTAGACACGGTGATTCTTAACAAATCACCGCCGCTACGGCCATGGGCAGTGTGCGATGTCGGCAACGACACTCGTGCGCGTCCAGGCTATGCGACCTTTACCGTTACCTTTTTATATATCTATATATCTATATATATATATATATATATATATATATATATATATATATATATATATATATATATATATGTGTGTGTGTGTGTGTGTGTGTGTGTGTGTGTGTGTGTAAATATATGTATATGATTGTTTTTTTCTGTGTAACAATTGTTCTCTTTATAGCGAACGTATTTGTTATTGTCTGTTTTTCGTATCCAGGTATATTCAGAAGTGTGGCAGGTGGATTGCCAACCCGCTTCTTGTCTGGATGTGTTTCTGACTCGATATTCCTCCTACATGTCGTCCACCATCAATTTTAATCGATTGAACTCATCAAATTGTTTGTTTTAAAGTCACATTTCAACCATTTTCCGTAGAAATCGACAACTAATAATTCATACGCTGATTAGCTTGAATAAACAAACGAATTTAACCTCCCAGCAGCCATTTTGAATAAAATGCAATTTATAAGAAGTAGAAGATAATATTTTTATCAATAGTGTATATATATATATATATATATATATATATATATATATATATATATATATATATATAGAGAGAGAGAGAGAGAGAGAGAGAGAGAGAGAGAGAGGGAGAGAGAGAGAGAGAGAGAGAGAGAGAGAGGGTGGAGATAAAGAAAGAGAGGGCAAGAGTAGGGATTAAAAAATATATATAGGAATGTTTTATATAGTTATAATGAAATTCGTATAAGAAAATCTCGTGTGAAGCTATTTACAGGATTTATGTCCAATTTGAAACAAAAAAAGAAGCTAAATATTGTTTACATGAAATAATAAAGCTTATGGTATCAGAATTCATCAGGTTTTAAACGTAAAATGTTCCAACAAAAATAATTATTTTACGTACGTTTCGAGAAAATCTTTTATTAAATGGATCAGCAGAAAGCATTCAGATGCTGTCAAAACAATAGATAAGAGGTTTTGCACATCAGGAAAAAACACACACAAAGACATCCGAATCTCAAGCAATGGAGCACATAATTTAACAGGAAATAAGCAGGAGAAATACAAGTCAAAAGCATAGTTGAGGAAATTCCATTATAGTATCGTCTAAAGGTGTTGAAATCCTCAGGTTGTTGTTTTTAGTGAAAAATTCCAAATTAAAGGGAGAAAGAAATACGCCAATGGTTTATCTTGCACTAATGGTGACAAGGGAAATAACTCTTGTATTTCCCAAAATATGGAGGCAAATTAGACTAAACTAAATTCAGACAAGCTATTTAAAAATTAAAAAGAAAATTAATGCTAATAATATGGGTTTTTGAAAATAAAATAAAATTATTTCATTAAGAATTTAATATATTATATATTATTTAAGTCTGGTTGCAGAAAAATAAAGAGTGGATAATAGTCAGTTAATAAGTAGATATTCTTTGTATTGCTAATTATAATGTTTTTATTGCCATTATGCCGAGGTAAGATTAATGATTTGTTTAATAGCTATTATTAATGTTATTTAATTTAGATTTTAATTTTATTATGAGGTACGAAATCTAATCTCACTTTATTTGGATAGTGTTTAAACAGGATATATATATATATATATATATATATATATATATATATATATAGTCTAAAGAAGCTTTGAGTCATTTTAAACAAAAAAAAAGAAAAAAAAAGTAAAATGCAGTTTAAATTCCCAGAGAAACTAACTAAATCCAAGATATTGCAGACTTAACATTCGTAGGAAAATTCATAAAAAAATTTTTAAAATAAAAAAGTAAATATATATAAGTAAATAAAATAAAAAGGTGGTTAAGTATCTAACAGTGAAACAAAAACAGGAGACCTTAAGCGTCTAATATTAACACGGGGATCATCAGCTGTTTACCATGTAACTGTTTCGGAGATTTATATATATATATATATATATATATATATATATATATATATATATATATATATATATATATATATATATATACCCTGTTTAAACACTATCCAAATAAAGTGAGATTAGATATAAAATATATAAAAAATATTGAAACATTAACATTAGAGAAACTAGAGAAGATAAATACAGATATTTGTAAAGGAATCGAAGTTAAAAATTATATTTCAACAAAAGCCGTAACAGACTATTTATAGACCATTACAGCAATGATCAGATTAAATATTTCTAATATGTTGGCTTATGTTTAGTTTATTATATAAAACGTATCCTTATAAATCTTAGTAACTATACCAGAAAAATGTTCGCAGATAATAAACTAGCACTAAGGTATAATACTATTGTGAAGCAACCCATATGCCAAAATATAATTGAATTGAATAAATTCCAGTTATCTAAGTTGTTCCATGAAGGTTATATCTAAGTGTTCTCTTGTGTGGGTTAGGTTATGGTTAGGGTTAGGGTTAGAGGAAATGATCTAAGATTTTTCTATTTCAAAGATTGGAATAAAATTTCATAATAACTGAGGTCTTAAGTTGCCAGATTTAAAACCGGGTCGATAAGGGTTAGCTTTCTTAAGGATTGACTATATATATATATATATATATATATATATATATATATATATATATATATATATATATATAATAGAAATCGCTCCAAACAAGGCATTAAGCCACTTGATGTAAGGAGCTAACAATAACGAAATATGATTGTCACAAAGAAAGAAGATACCTATTGGCCTTAGTCTTAGAAAGACTAAGGCTATGGGTAGGAGGAAAACAGTCAGCAAGAAGTGAGTTCCACAAGCCTGCAGTTCTTTGAAAGAAACTACTGGAATAGGAAGCTGTATTACAATGAGGTATCAAAACAGCGAATTGATAGAGACCACTAAACCAACGAAAAGCTAATGCTCCACATTCAGGTCGCGTATGGAGGCTTCTTTAGGAAAGTTGTATTCGGCAACAGATTGTCTGAGATGCATTGATAATACATAACTTATTTAACAAGATACAACGTTTTTTCTTTCGTTTTCAAAAAGTGTCAAATGTATCCAAAACATATATATAGCGTATATCCGTGTCAGTAGAAAAATATTATTTACATATAATATAATTACGAATCCATTGAATGATTTCCGGGTTTCGCATAAATAACCGTTTGCCAGTTTTAAAAACCGCGTAGATTATGTGTTAGAACGTTCGTTGGCTATCAGCATAGAGAAAAACAAGGTTCCGGAAGTCTCTCCCCATTTTTGTAGTCAGAATAAAAATTGTCCATCGTGAAAATCATATACATCATATATATCTAATGCACGCAAAAATTATTATTATTTTGCCTATTATTATTATTATTATTATTATTATTATTATTATTATTATTATTATTATTATTATTATTATCATTATCATTATTATTATTATTATTATTATTATTAATAATAATAATAATAATAATAACAATAATAATAATAATAATAATATTAATAATAATAATAATAATAATAAAAATAATAATAAAAATAATAAAGATAAGACTACGAAACCACAGAACTCACTGAGGAAGAAGAAAGAGAAGTGAAAAACACCAAACGGTTCATGTCCGAGAACAAAACTAAACTCTCATCTCTTAGGAACGAAGATTGGAATAAGTTTAAAAGTAGAACCAGAGAAAGTAAACAGACTACTTACGTAAATCTTAACAGACACTATCACAGACCTAAACAACTTGATATATGCGGGGGCACAATCAATAAGTATGAAACTAAAAAGAGAAAAAGAAGACTGACCAAAAGAATGGACCGACAAAGCCTGAATGAGAAATCAGACTGGAAACCTAGATTACCACACTTCGAAAAAAAGCTACAACCGTAAACAGAATGAAAGAGAAAGGGAAACGATGAAAGAGCAGAAATCTGAATCACAAGGAAAGACTAAATAAGAAACATGAAGAACTAAAACAAAATATAGCAGCAATAGAAGGAAGACTGAGAGGATATATATACAAATCGGAGCAGCACAAACAGAATACGACCTTTCAAAACAATGAAAGCAAGTTTTACAAAAACGTAAACGGAGAAAGAACCATGACAGAACCGGACATAACAGAGACAAACACTTATGGAGCAAAATATGGGAAAAGCCTAAAACAACAACAAAAATGCCAAGTGGCTGAAAACATGTAAGATCAACTACAGGAAATTGAAGAAGAAACAAACAGAATTTAACGAAGACAACGCTAAGGAAAATGGCAAACTTGAAAGTACCCGGCCACGATGGCATATATGCATACTGATTTTAAAAATTCACGACCCTACATGAAAGGTTAGCGCAAACACTGAGAGTATGTATCCACAAAACAAACGTACAAATGTTTATGACCAAAGGAAGGACAACGCTAATACAAAAGACGCAAAAAGGGAACGATGCCAAGCAACTACAGACCGATAACCTGTTTACTAACAATGTGGAAAATGCTAACGGCACAACTGATAGAACAAATGTACCAATCCCTTAACAACTGTGAACTGCACCTTGGAGAACAAAAAGAATGCTGTAAGGGAAAAGAGGGGCGGATGATATGCTATACATTGAACAAAAAAGCCTGGAGGAGGTAAAAAGCAGGAAAAAGAAGATATCCATGACATTGATTTACTACAAGAAAGCTTACGACAGAATCCCTCAAGCATGGATAATTGAATGTTCAAAAATATACAAGATACGCGACAGGATTATTAATCTTTTTTAAGAAATTAATGGAAACATGGAGACTAGAACTGACAGCTGGAGGACAACACCTGACTGAGGTAAAAATACAAAGAGGGATTTTCCAAAGAGATTCTCTATCACCACTACTGTTTATAATAGCCATGATGTCACTCAACTACTTACTCAGGAAATGTGATGCCGGATACAAGTTTACAAAAACAGAACAAAGAATAAACCACCTCATGTACATGGACAACCTGAAACTATTTGCAAAAAGCAAAACGGAACTGGAAAAGCTGATAAATACGACCTGAATATTCAACCAGGACATTCAAATGGAATTCGGAATGGAGAAGTGTGCACTACTAGAGATGAAAAGGGGAAAGCTGGAGACGATAGAGGGCATGGAACTACCCAACCAAGAGGATATGAGGGCGCTAGGCGAACAGGAGAGCTAGAAATATTTTGGAGTTCTGGGAGCAGACACCATCAAATCTACAGGAATGAAAGAGAAGATTGGGAAAGAATATTTACGAAGAACAAGAAAACTCTTCGAAACGAAATTATATAGCAGAAATCTAGTAAAAGGAAAACACCTGGGCAGTATCACTAATAAAATACGGTAGACCATTCTTAGGCTAGACTAAACAAGAACTCAATCACCTTGACCAGAGAACTAGAAAATGAAGGATCATGCACAACGCACTATACACAAAAGACGATACGGACAGACTCTACATGAAAAGAAACGAAGGTGGAAGAGGACTGGTGAGTATAGAAGACTGTTCGGAAGAAATACATAACCCAGAACACGCAATAGCTAATCACTGCAGCAAGATATACAGTTCCAAGAAGGAACTCGGGAAGCACCGAATCAGAAACAAGAAGTCAAGAAAAGTGGGAAGAAAAACAACTACATGGACGCTTCATAAGACTGACAAGAGAAACCAACAAAAATAGCTGAGCATGACAAGAGAAACCAACAAAAATAGCTGAGCATGGCAAGAGAAACCAACAAAAATAGCTGAGCATGGCAAGAGAAACCAACAAAAATAGCTGAGCATGGCAAGAGAAACCAACAAAAATAGCTGAGCATGGCAAGAGAAACCAACAAAAATAGCTGGGCATGGCTAAGAAAAGAACAATTAGGACAATTAAAGCTAAAATAAATAAAACCCAGGAAAACAGTAAATGCAGATTGTGTAGACAAAGAGACGAAACAGTGAATCATACAAGTGAATGCAGCAAACTAGCCTAAAAGGAATACAATAACAGACATGACTGCGTGGGGAAAGCAGTATACTGGAAACTGTGCAAACAATTGCATTTCGAAAATGCAAACAAATCGTACACACATAAAACACAAACAGTACTAGAAAACGAAAAACACAAAATCCTCTGGGATAAGGATGTACAAACAGACAAACTCATACAAGCAAGGAGACCGGATGTTAGAATAATCAACAAGAAGAACACATCCTGCTAAATAGTAGACTTCGCCATTCCAGCAGACACAAAGACACAAGTGAAGATCAAGGAAACGGAAAAAGAAGCAAATACACGGAACTTGCCAGAGAAGTGAAAGCAATATGGAGCATGAAGAAAGTCAATTACAGGACCAATAATCGTAGGAGCACTAGGAACAGGCAAAAAAAAACTAGCGAAAAGACTTGGAGAAATTTGAATCAAAGAGATCATTGAGATCATACAAAGGACATCAATGATCAAAATAGTTATAATCTTAAGGAAAATCCTCAAATGCGGAAACCAACCCACACAAGATACGAGTGGTAACCAGTCATATGGAAGTTACAACAGGAAGAAAACAAAACCACAGGGAAAACAACACGTCCCGAACCAAGGAACATAAACTGTAAGAAACATCATGTGCTGCCCCCCCCCCCCACCTAAAATAGCACCGGCCTCGGCTGACACCACACAAAATAGTTGTAGAAGGTCAAAGAGGATAGGAAGACTGAGGAGGGACAGTACTAACCAGACCTCCACTGGAAAGGGTGCGGGGAGTTCTGGGACGTTAGGGGACTCTTATTGCCACTCAAATCCCAGGGAAGACCAACGGTATTTGCCAGCGACAAATCAATGGTAGGCGGCTGTTGCGATACCCCAAGATCATTTGCAGTGGTGATCGAAAAGAAGTGGAGAGTACTGGAACTCTAAGAAGGCTTGTTGTCACTCAGACTCCAGGGAACACAATTGATTGTTGTCGGTGAGCAATCACTGACGATAGCTTGTGTGAGAAGTCCTAGTGATGGCAAAAAAATAATAGAGATGATGATGGTGATACTACTACTACTACTACTACTACTACTACTACTACTACTACTACTACTACTAATAATAATAATAATAATAATAATAATAATAATAATAATAATTGTTTTTGCGTAGTTTTTTGACACTGACAGAAGGTTTGTCGCGCGAAATCTGGTTACCTTTTTTAATTGTATAGTATGTAAATAACACACACACACACTCACATACACACACACATACACACACACACACACACATATATATATATATATATGGAGAGAGAGATAGTAGAAATAGAAATTACATGAGGTTCCTCATGTCTACACGCTTAAGTTTATAAAAACTATCTCACAGAGCTCTTCGTATATATATATATATATATATATATATATATATATATATATATATATATATATATATATATATATATATATATATATATATATATGCTGTGGAAAGAAGATGCGTAAACAAGACAAAAGGAAAATTAAACACAGGAAGAAATCAACATAACCGAGAGATTTTCCGGTTTCGTTAAGATCAACGAACGTCTTCAGAAAAAAAGCGAAGATTTTAAATTTATTGAATAACGGCAAAACACAGAAAAACATAAGAGGCACAACGGGATGTTTTTGGCACGTGTGTAACTACTTGAAACAAAAAAAATTATACAGCGCTTGCGACAAAGAAGTTAAAATGAGAAAGATGTCACGGCTTTTAATTTTATGATATATTATGTGTTTTATCCTCATACTGTCGACATGAAAACAATTACAGTACCAGTAAAATTATAAGAAAATATAAAGTTTTTTTTCCACAGTTTACTCTCATCATAACAAGAGACTTATCTTCAATCATTGCATGAAAGAAAAAGTCATTTTAAGAAGTTTGCACACACTATTGAGAACCTTCCAGCAGATCTATTCAAGCTACATGAAGGACTTCTTCTAGGCTGCCGACATAGCACTACACGATAATGAACTCTCTCTCCGTAAAAAAGCCAACGGCATCATCAAACCCCTACAACGACTTCACGACATCAACACTAACACATATGAACATTAAGAACAAAAGTGGCCAACAAGAACCCAATTCGAATAAGAAACTACACACATTATGTGACAAAAGCGCATAGAAAAAGCTAGCCTACCAAGATCTTATCCTCAGCTTATCAAAACATACACTCATCCACACACAACGGGAAACCCTAAGTCTAAGCCTCAAATTCGCCACGGACTTTATCAATGGTGACATAGTTGATACCACCAAAAAAAGGGACAGACATGGCGACTCCGACTTTGAAAAAGGTACATACAGGGCCTTATTACAACCTCATTTGGCCTTCCAAGTGGTACTACTTTAGCATAGAGATACTCAGAAGCTATCAGAGAGCTTACCCATAACAAGGACATCCACATCACCCATGCTGATAAAGGAGGCGGATGAATACCAACAAAAAATTAAACTACTACTACATGATGACAACATCTACATAAAAACCACCCCACAGCAAATGCTCAACGACACGCAATACTTCAAACGCGAAGTCAGAAAGATTTTGGCTGACTACCTTTCCTAGGTAAAACTCCTGGAACATCACTCTAAAACTCAGTGGCTTTATGGCCTACAAAACACACACAAAGCGAACATCCCCCTGAGACCCATTATATCAAGTATCGGCAGCACACCACATAAATTAGCCAGAAGATTAGCAGGTTCCATTAGTCCACCCCATATAAAAAAAACTCCGGAGATCTGCTACAAAGACTCTAACAGATAATGATCAATAACCTTACCATGGCCAGTTCAGATATCAAATCTCTTTACACTAACGTACGTATGGACTTTAGATTCTTCAAAATTCATCTCATTAAGTCCAAAATTAAGCTCCCCTTCCTACCATCCAAATTATTAAATTATGCCGTTTAATCACATAGCAATGCCCCTTTACGTTTGACGACCAATTATACTAACAAAAATGTGGCTTGCCTATGGGTTCCCCTCTCAGCGGAGGCCTTGCCTGTCTTTTACTGGAATGTTTAAAGAACGTTCCCTCCAAATCCATTCTACCTCAGAATCCCCACTACTTTAGATATATTGATGATACACTCTTTATCTACCCATATCACAGTAGTCTCTCTGACATAGTCGACACACACAATAAAATTGAACACGCCATTTCCTTCACCTCCGAACTAGAAAATAATCATTGATATCACTCTGTACAACACCCCAAACGGTTTAAACTTCTCAGTCTACAGAAAACATACTAATAAAAATGATCTTATACATTTTTACTCCGATCACAACCACAGAATAAAATCCGGAATTGCCATAGGTTCGTTCCTCAGATCTCTTAGAATTTGCAGCCCTGTTTACCTCCGACAAGAAGAAACCTATATCGAGAACCCTTACCAAGCTTTAAAATATCCTCAAGTTTTCATTCAAAACGCAAAACGCAAAGCCTTTAATGTCCACAACAAAAAAAAACCACAAAAATTTCCCCTCATAACATCACCAGCACAAATAACACCGACATGACTGAGAAAATGAATCTTACATAGTTCTCCCCAATAATCCCATATCTATTTTCCTTACAAAAACAATTTAAATCTGGCATAAAAATAATAACATCAACTTCTAAAACAATTAAGGATTTACTCAACACCAAACCGCGTCCCCACTTAACCCTTAAGGACACTTCTTCCCTACCTAGCATTTACAAAATAAAATGTGCCCCAGGTTCGATGTTTTATATTGGCGAAACGAATAGAAATATAAAATCCCGCATTTACGAACATAAATCGGACCTCAAACACAACAATCAACAATTGACTTTACAAACGGCACTCTTCTCAAAACCGAATCCTCTCTCCCATGCCGCAAGGACATCAGAAGCACAGTAATCCTTCTCTCATCACCAGTTAACGTAAACCTTAGACTCGGATCTTATTCCTTATGCAAACACCTGGTAAAATCCGCACTCAAACAATACAATATACCTCGCCACAACATAACAAACTCCGACCCCTGTTAAAGTAACTTTTCATTTTTACTGCATTTCATCTATGTTTCCATTTTTCCTTTTTTTCCTTTTTTTTCTTTTTCTCTTTCTTTCTCCTCCCTTTTTTCCATCTGCACGTCTTTGTCGCACGCGCTGCATAATTCTTTTTTTTAATAATTACTCATGTGTCAAACACATCTCTTCTTTTTTTCTTATGTTTTGCCGTTATTCAATCAATTTAGAATCTTCACTTTTTCTGAAGACGTTCGTTGATCCGAACAAACCATATATATATATATATATATATATATATATATATTAAGAGAGAGAGAGAGAGAGAGAGAGAGAGAGAGAGGGAGAGAGAGAGAGAAAGTGAGTGAGAGAGATCAATTAATACAACTATAGAAGTAAACAAAGGAAAACCGATACAAAGCAAGATCGATAGATGTAGGTGTAGAATTGAAAAGGGAGTCGAAATAAGACAAAGAAACGTTGCTAATTAATTAAAAATGAATCAATATCGAATTCTTTCTTTTCCGACATTTTTTCAATCCATTGTTGAACATCGTTTGATTTGGAATGTTATTCAATGAAACAAAGACTTTTTTCAATGGCTAAGAATAATTCCGCAGTTTCATCTGACCAAAAAACAGTTGACAATAATAAAAAAAGCTTTTTTAGTTCAAATTTATTCTCGATTTTAAGCTATTCTTTTTAAGTTATTCTTTTTAAATCATTATTTTTAAATCATTCTTTTTTAATCATTCTTTTTAAGTTATACTTTTGAGTTATTCGTTATAAAAGTTTCTTTATTGTTTCGTTTAAGAAAAGTGAACGGATCTTTTAAATGCGTCCAGGCAATCTGACAGTTTCAAATTTAAACTTGCAATGAAAATGCTATTTAAAATAAGCGTTACGTACAAAAGAAAATGGCATTTAAAATTTAAGTGTTACAGACAAAAATGCTATTTGAAACTCAAACATGACAGACCAAAATGAATGCTTTTTCAAATAGTATTTATTTTGGTCTGCTACGCTTCAGTTTAGACTGTCATGCTTACTTTTCAAATAGCATTTATTTTGATCATGACGGACAAAAAATATGCTATTGAAAACTTTAGAATGATAGACCAAAATAAAAAAAATGCTATTTTAAACTAAAGCATGATAGACCAATGAAAATGATATTTCAACTTAAGCATGACAGACCAAAAAAGCAATGCTATTTTAAACGTATACATGACAGATAAAAAATACTAAGCATGACAGACCAAAAAATGCTATTTCAAATTAAGCGTTACAGACTAAATGAAATGCTATTTCAAACTAAGCATTACAGCCCAAAGAAAATGCTATTTCAAATGTAAGTGTTACAGCCCAAAGAAAATTCTATTTCTAATTTAAATGTTACAGCCAAAAGAAAATGCTATTTCAAGTTTAGCATTACAAACCAATAAAAATGCTATTTCAAATTAAGCGTCACAGATTAAAGAAAATGTTATTTCCAACTTATACATGACAGACAAAAATAACTGCTATTTCAAATTTCATTTATTTTGGTCTGTTATGCTTAAGTTTAGTCTGTCATGCTTTAGTTTCAAATAGCATTTATTTTGGTTATGACAGACAACAAATGCTATTTAAAAACTTAAGAATGATAGACCAAAATAAAAGAAAATGCTATTTCAAACTTAAGCTTGACAGACCCAAAAAATTATATTTCAAACATAAGGATGAGAGAATGAATAACGGACAAATTAGATGCGTTGATTCAATTTGCGTGTTTTACGATTAAAATGCGATTTCAGACTTTAAAGTGACTGACGGACCGAGTCTCTCAAGGAGATTCCAGGACGCATCTTAAAGCTAGCAACTGGAATAAAAAAGTCCTTGACATCGAATTTTCCATATAGAAATATTACAGAAGAAAAACAAATTCATGGAAATTTTATCGTTTCTTTTGTTGACTTTTGTTTAGTGTTGTTTTTATTTTCGTCTTCCCTTTACTCAGTCTTTTTCTTCTTCTTTCCGCATTACGTTCTTCCCATGATGCAATCTGATTTCTGTTCTTGCTTGTGCGGGGACGACACGTAACAAAGTTGTGTTCATGTTGTGACGACACCAAGCTTTATTTTCTCTTGGCAAAACGGGGTCAGGGCTAAAGTTGAAGCGCACGCAACTAACCTACGCGACAAATGACACACACACACACACAAACACACACACACACACACACACACACAAAGTATACATAAAATAATTCGATATTGAATGCCGCTGATACCCGTGTAAAAGTCGAGTTCATGCTGAATTGACCATTTATTTATTGTTAATCGCCTGAGATGCCTCTACCGGGGAATGCACTTTGCACTTCACCAAGAAAGTTAGCTTTTAAAAACCCACCTGACATTATGTCTAAATTCATGCACCAGATGAAAACTTAGCATATATAAAGAACGCACACACGCAACCATCTACATAATATATATATATATATATATATATATATATATATATATATATATATATATATATATATATATATATATTATTTGTAGCTTGTAGAAAACCCGTCTAGATGAGTGCTGTAAGTGTAGTATTAACACAGCATGACGTCGCTAGCTTTAAATGCATCGTTCCTTTCGAAGCTCTTATGACGTCAAGCCGTCAGATAAAGTGTTAAAATTATCACTGCTTATTCGCTATTCAGCGTTGCCCGAGTGGTTCTAGATGTCGGGATTTGAGTTGTAGAATACCCGGAATCCGAGGTTTTGAATCGCATGACCAGTAGTGAATAGTCATATCTCTATGCTGATGAGTCACGATTATTAAGGACGAAATGTATAAGTACATAGATAATAAACAAAACAAATATTCTCTCTCTCTCTCTCTCTCTCTCTATATATATATATATATATATATATATATATATATATATATATGTGTGTGTGTGTGTGTGTGTGTGTGTAAGCAAAGCTTAACCGCTAGCGTGTTTAAGCACTCTTTGAACTCGGAACATTTTAACCCTGCCGCTGGCTTTAAATGTATCTGAATTTCAGTAATGTCTGTGGCGATTTCCGTTGACCTAATGGATTAGTATCCAATTTCAAAGACGTCGTAAGTGGATGAAAAGGCATTAAGTATTGTCTCTTCGGTGAAGGAGGAGACGGAAGAGATAACAAAAAAAAGTAAATTTGCTTTTTAATGTAAAACATTTTGAACTAGTATTGTTTTGTTGTGATGGGGGTTAAGTGGATTCGGGGATTGTGCTTGTAATGTAATGGGCAAAGAAAACGATTTTAATGTTATAAAAAAAGATTAATTAAATGAAATTAACTTGAATAAACTATCTATTACTATTAATATTATTATATTATTAGTGTTGCTATCATAATTATTATTATTATTATTATTATTATTATTATTATTATTATTATTATTATCATTATCATTATCATTATCATTATTATTATTATTATTATTATTATTATTATTATTATTATTATCTGTACTCACTAGGAGTTCTCACATAGATCATCGTCAGTGATTGCTCACAGACAACAACCAGTGGTATTTCCTGGAGTCTGAGTGACAACAAGCCTCTCTAGATTTCCAGTATTCTTCACCTCTTTTCGATGACCACCGCAAATAATCTCGCGGTATCGCAACAGCCACTTACCATTGATTTCTCGCTGGTAAAGACCATTGGTCTTCTCTTGGATTTGTGTTGCAATAAGCCTCCCTAAGTTCCCAGCATTCTCTGCACTTTTCCAGTGGAGGTCTTGTTTGTGCTGTCCTTCCTCGGTCTGCTCATCCTCCTCGACCCTCTACAAATATTTTGTCTAGTGTCAGCCTAGGCCGGCTCCATTTTAAAAAAAATATTTTTATTTATTTATTTTATTTTTGGTGGGTAGGGAGGGAAGGGGGAGCTTATAGTGTTTCATGTCATTTCTGTGTGGTGTTAGCTGAGGCCGGTGTAATTTATTGGGGAGAGGAGATTATTATTATTATTATTATTATTATTATTATTATTATTATTATTATTATTATTATTATTATTATTATTATTATTATCATTATTATTATTATCATTAGTAGTAGTAGTAGTATGTTTTACTATTATTATAATTATTATTGTTGGTAGTAGCAATAGTGGTAGTATTACCATTATTACTAGTCATAGTAGTATTAGTATTATTATTTTATTATTAACATTATTATTACTATTATTATTGTTATTATTATTAGTTTTTTACTATTATTATTATTATTATTGATAGTAGCAGTAGTATTACCATTAGTATTGTTGTCATTATTACTATTATTATTATTATTGTTGTTGTTATTATTGTTATTATTATTATTATTACCACTCATTTTGTTAACTAAATGAATTTATAAAATAAATTAATTAATGAAAATTAGATTAAATCAAAAACTAAAAAAAACAGTAAAAAACTAAGAATAAAAACAAACAACATTACTACCACTATCATTGCCGACCTAAACTGAAAACACAACTGTAAATTGTGTCTCGTTGCACAGCAAACACTATAAACAGAAATTGACGCGTCTCCTGCCAGCAATCAACATTCAGACATTAGCTATACGTGTCTTTTTTTACTCTTTCTTCCCTTCCCCCTTTCTTTACCTTCTCCCCTCCCCCTCTCTCTAACATCCACTTCCTTTCCCCCTATTTTTCTCTATCCTCAATGAAAATATTTCTTATTTTATCTCATATCATAATATTTTATTTTATTTCTATCTATCTATTTATCTATTTATTTATTTATTTATTTCTCCCTCTTTCTATTTATTTCTCTTTCCTTTTTTATTTCACTTTTTATTCCACTTTATATTTTATATTTTTTTTACTTTATATTATATTTTTGATTTTTAACGGTCCCAATTCTAAGACCGTGACTTTCCAAATTTAAATTTTAAATTTCTTTTCTCCCCCATTTCATTCGATCCAAATATGATCTAAGGTTAAGATCGAATTTTAACTCTACCTGATGAGATCTCAGTGTATAACAGCTGTTGATCGATAACATCGACATGCCAGTGTCGCAGATTTCGTACATGTCTGTGTAAATAAAAAATGATCATATATATATATATATATATATATATATATTCCTTCATAAAGTTGAACACTGTTAACGACAGCTGCCTGTAATAGATTAAAATATCGCTGATTTATCTAGTTGTTCATAGTGGCCGAGTGGGTTAAGGCGTCGGATTTTGAGTTAAAAACAGGAGTAGTCAAAACAGTATATGGCTTTACGTTGTCATGGTGAAAAACCACGCCTTTACTAGTTCTGACCGTTTCGATTGAAAAACACACTTGATTTATCTAGCTGTTCGCAGTAAACCGCTAAATTAATGGTTCTGTTCACAAAAAGAAGTTTAAAAAACGGCCGATGTGAAAATAAAAAAAAAGTAACCATACCTATCAGATACAAGACATTTCTAGAGCAATAAATGGGGAAAATGACAAGTTCCCAGCAGGAATGTCGAGTAGCTTGAAATTAAAAAGATACTTTCTGGAAATTAAAGAAGCAGAAATCAAAATTAATGAAGAAATCTCCGAATGACCTCAAATGAAAAATGGCAAACTGGAAATACATGGGGTTCGGTTTCAGAAATTCGCGACCCTACATGAAAGACTAACACAAAACTTATATATATATATATATATATATATATATATATATATATATATATATATATATATATATATATATTAATTAATATATATATAGATAGAATTTCATTTATGCAAACATTATTGGCTACATGTGTGTACATACATGTTTCAGCTGCGACTTCATAAAAATCCAGCTTCTTGGGCCATTTTAAAGACTGAACTTATACTGATAGAGGAAATTACATGAGGCAAGGTATGTATCCGCTCAGACCCAGTTACTTATTCATATACTCACACATCACTACTCTTGTGCGTATGCACAGACATATTCACACATCCCCATTCTTTCACCAATTCCCGGCTCTAGGATTCTTATCTTTTAATTAATATTCATGGTCACTCTTCATCTCAGCGAGTTTATTCAAAAGTGTTGTCTCCCCCGATGGCTAAACTAATCACACATTTATTAGCTTATAAGCAAAATAAAAGTCGGAAGTGGGCATCTTGGGGAATCTTGCGTTTTAATCACTAAAAATAAGAGAAATGTCCAATTTGAATGAAATATTAGATAATTTATTCAATAAATTATACATTTTATAAGTAAATACAAAATTTCACATTTATCATCATTTAAGGTTGGACAGTATCACGGCACATGCCCACTAACATTTATTTTAATATGTGATTTCCATTAAAAGAGACTATATTTTCTCGGCAGAATTTTAAGGATATCATTTCAACAAGATTAATCTTAATAAGATAAACCAGGAAAATATCGCATAAAGATGAATCTCATCTGAACGAATTTCTTTTAAAACTTAATTTTTGAACGTCCGATTATAAATGTCCACCCCTTCTGTATCAACCCAGATACCGTCGTATATCCGTTCGGGCTTCCGCTATCCTTGTAGCTTGATATGTCGACCCCGCTGTTGTGTCGTGGCCATGACGGTGACAGCATCGATGAGCTTCGACGCGTTTGTCAGTGGGATCATACTCCACTCCCCACGTTGTGAAACTTTCCTGGAAGCACCAACTGAACAAGGTGTTTATATAGAGAAATAAAAAAAATACGTACGAAATCAACAGAGTCCATTCAACGTCAAGGAAACACAACAAAGCTCTTGTCTTGTAATTCTGGGTAAAATATATTCTCGTATTTACAGGAAGCTTGAATGAGAAGTAATGTCTATGCTTTTGGATGCTGGGTGCAAATCTTCAAAACTCAATTCGCGACTTTTCCTTCCGCAATAATATTTGTCGACATGAACAGTGGTCCATTCCGGTTAACGACCATATACGAAGAGGAGTTTTTTTTATTTTTTATTATTCACCTCAAACAAAGGACATTGCCACTGAGATATAAGGGGCTACTTTGAGGTAGGGGCCATACCTACTGGGCACACTGAGTGATCAGTTGTGCAGCGAGATGTTTGTTCACATTACATTTAAATTTCTGCATATTGGTATAGTCATGGAAACAAGCAGTACGAGGAAAGAAGTTATTAAATTACAAAGCTTTTCGGCATCTGGACTCCTTTAAAGTAAAGTTAGGGTATTTATGTCGGTGAAGTCCAAGTGCAGCAAGTTCATCGGAGCATATTCCATTAAAATATTTGTAAAACCAGCACATGGATGCAACATTGCGTCGATTGGACAGGGGCTGGGGCTTGGTAGATAGTGTGGAACCTATTAGATTAGACACTCTTATTTGTACCTTGTACAAGAGAGCGAGATTGGTGGTTGGTGCACCAGCCCAGATGTGACAACAATACTTCATACATGGGCGAATGGTGGCTTTGTAGCTATATAGGATACTGGTATGAAAAGTTTTCTAGCACGGTAGAAGGAGCCCACTTTCTTTGCAGCAGCTTTTGCAATGTCTTCTATGTATGTGTTCCAAATCATGTTACTTGTGAATGTTAGGCCGAGGAGTTTTAATAATGGACTCTCTATCAGCCATGACAATCGGTGGTTGAAAACTGTTTCTTATAATTGTTAAAGGAAAAGAGCTTTGTCTTAGTAGCATTAAATGTTACTATCTATTTATGACCCCATTCCACTAGAGACTGGAGGTAATTTTCTAAAGATTCAGTCATTGCCAGGGATATGCGTGTGTTCGTTTTGCCCACATGTCGAGAATAAAGTGTAATGTCATCAGTAAATATATCTATCTCGGACACAATTGCATCAAGGAGTTTGTTTATGAAAATCAGGAATAATAAGGATCGACCCCTGACGTACACTCGCTTTAATGCCATGTTGTTTTGATGTACAGCAATCGAGGACAACCTGGATCTTTCTTTTGGCTAAGAAGAATCTGATTATATTAAATATTCGTCCAGTAATACTGTACGAATTAATTTTCATTAGAAAACCTTCATGCCAGACTAAATTCTCAGCTCGCCAAAAATTCGGCAGTTGCCAGGGAAATTGAAAAAGTTCACAAACTCATTTTCGCTGATTATCAATTGAAGCTGCATAAGATAGCAGAGGAGTTGAAGATATCACCATTTGGCGTGAACATTTGTCAATAAGAAAGCGGTGTTCAAAGTGGGTGCCGCGTTTGCTCACAGTCGATCAAAAACAACAACGCGTCGATGATTCAAAGCGTTGTTTGTACCTTTGTCAATGCAACAAAGAGGATTTTATTTGTTAATATGTGACAATGGATGAAACATGGATCCACCACGGCAGGTAAAAGACGACCAAAGACACAAACATCAACAGGCAAGGTTTTGGCCTCTGCATTTTGGGATGTGCAAAATATCTTGTTGATTGATGAGCTGAAAAAAGAAGAACGCATAATAGCGAATATTATATAGTATGATTGTTATGTTTGTAGGAAGAAATTACCAGAAATGGTCACAAATTAAGAAAAAGTGCTTTTTCACTAAGACAATGCACCGTGTCAGAAGTCGATCACAGCAATGACAAAACAAGATGAAGTGCACTTTAAATTGCTTCCGCAACCACCCTATTAACCATATCTGGCCACAGCGACTATTAGCTGTTTACAGACCTCAAAAGAATGCCCCAGGGAAATAGATTTGGCTATAATGGAGAAGTGATATCGGAAACTGAGGCGTATAAATACATCGTTCTACAAAAAAAAGGCATCCTATTGTTAGAGAAGCGTTGGAATCGGTTTATAACCCTAAAAAGAGATTAAGTTGATAAATAAAGCCGAATGTTGCCAAAAATTTGTTGTTTTATTAGTTAAACCCAAGACTTATTGAGTGATGTGTTAATTGGTTGAAAGAAACTGCTGATTTGAGCTTTGCCCAATCAAGAGTTGATACCTCAAACACCATTCACTACTTCGAACAATATAACCAACATGATAAGAAATATTTTAGCATCGTTCATTGCTTTTTGATGCAGTCGAAACCATTTCCGATATAAATAAAACATTCATTTAATGTGGATAGTTATTTTCACATAATGAATTTTTAAACTTGTAAAAAAGAAATGAATATTATTTGTTTTAATTGATTCTTTTTGTAACACAAAAAAGTAGACAATTTAAAAAAAAAGTATAATGTGAAAATAACAGCATTCTACACTATTTTAAAATTTTTTTAGAGATATTTAAACATTTTTAGAAATATTTAAACATTTTTAGAAATATGTAAACATTTTTAGAGATATTTAAACATTTTTAGAAATATTTAAACATTTTTAGAGATATTTAAACATTTTTAGATATATTTAAACATTTTTAGAGATATTTAAACATGTTCACAAAAATCAACTTTACGTAAAATAAGTGCAGATTTCAAGATTATTACCTTTTTGGTATTATTGTTGATGAGGACCTAAATCACCCCCACCCCTCCAAAAAAATGAGATTATACTTTTTTAGGGGCATTATATATGAACACTCTGAAAACTTGGGTAAAACAAATTTATTTTAGAATTTAGATTGAGGGATCAGTTTCGCATAAAAATATAACGTAAAATGGTCACTAACCTTCCGTCCAGATTACCTTTTAATGCTATGTAACTGTTCTAGTTAAATCTTAGATGTAAAATATTCTTTTTGGGGGGGGGTAGTGATAGGTAGTGATAGGTAAAAGGACAGTAGGGGGCTGTTTCCACCCGGATTTAGGGTTAGTGGTAGTATTAAAGGAGTTTTTACCCCCCCCCCCCCGAAAATACACACACACACAATTTATCTTTCTTAGCTAAAGAAAATCTGGTTATATGCTCGTAAAACGCTATCCGCATAGATGATCGGTCTAAAATAGGTGATATAATAATTTTACGTTTAATTTATACGAAAAATTTTAAATTCTGAATTAATTGTTTTTCTTTCCTAACAACACGTAATCGCCTAAAAAGAGGAGAATCTCATTTTGTTTATTTATCAACAATTATATAAAAATATTTTTTTCAAATGTTCTTTCAAGTCCGCCGGTAAATGTAAATTGCATTATTTATTTTCCTTAGCGCAAGTTGAATTATCTAAAAGAAATAGTTTTTTGGTTTCTTCGAAAAATCATTTATGATTTAAATTATATAGAGAATGTCTTTACTTCTTCACCGTTAAGAACACAATACGAAACTGATAAAAAGGCACAAATATTTGGAAGTCAACATCTTCAATATAGCCAATTTTTTCTTTGTATAACATTAATAAAGAACATATTCAATTTGGGATTTTAGGTTGTTTTTTTCTTCTTTCTAAAAGTGTGGCTTTAGTTTACAATTTGGCTTTTGGGGCCTTTTTTCCTGAAAAGTTTGACTTCAATGGTCACTCATCAGACACTTCCTTAAAGCAACCAAGAAAAACGTAACCTTCCTTTCTCCTTCCTTTTATCCACTCGATTCTCGAGCATCGACCATCTTCACTCGAAGATAAGCTGCTCGTAGACTTTCGGCAGCCAAAGAACTTTACATTTTACTTTCTTCACTTGGACACTGCCCTAACATTTCCAACCTAACCTCAACGCTATAGGTAACTCGAATAAATACCTGTTCTTTGTTTTTTTATAAAAAGGTTTTGTTTCCCTTTGTGTAACGTACGTTTTCGTTGTACACATGTATTATAAGAGTTAATCTTGACACTCTCTGCCAAGAACAGCTCCTAACCTCTTTAGGAGTAGAACGCCCACTGTTTTCCAGCTAAGACCAAAAAACTAGGTCAATCTTACTGAGAATGAGGTTCTTAAGTGGGACTAAAAAAATATTAGGGGTGGTATTGGACTGTTCTACTGTTCTTCCAAGATAAAAAAAAAATGACGGGGCCACACTGTAATAAAACGCGGGAAGTGAGAATCTTGGAGGAGATCTAGGAAAATAAAACTGTGGGAACGGGACACTTTCATACCACTAGTCTTTAGACTCTATTTTATGTTAACCAGGGAGGAATCTCGGTGGAAACGGGCCGTATGTGCCATGTGCAAGTAAAGAACACGTATTCTCACTTAGCCGCTTTTCTGGCGAGATTTGACACTTTGAACTGTTTGTTTGTCAAATTCCATAATGTGCAACATTTCCCGATTACATGTGACATAAACTAATAAAGTTGAAACCTTTTACTCTGTTATCCTTCTTGGCCTTTTGGCTAAGATCAAAGTGTAGTATCTGTTCCGATGGATACTGTACCCCATAGACTTGTATTGTCTTGGCCTTCGGGGCTTGATTTACGCCGGTCTATGGGTCTGTCCTGTGCAGTTCTAGGAGGTCCACCCTCCCAGGCTTCGCCTCCCCTCTTTGGGGAGGAGTAAGTTTATTGCTTACTGCCTGAGGCGCCCCTACCGGGGAATGCCGACGGGGCTGCCCAGGCAATTTTTAATGACCAGAGTGCTCAACTTCTCGAGTGCTGGTTTTTCTAATCCCACTTCCCCGACCTTGTGTCACATCTTACCTTGTGGGAGGTAGATAAATAAAACCTTAGCCTTTTGGCTAAGATCAAAGTGTAGTATCTGTTCCGATGTATACTGCACCCCATAGACTGGTATTGTCTTGGCCTTCGAGGCTTGATTTACGCCGGTCTGTGGGTCGGTCATGTGCAGTTCTAGGCAGTCCACCCTCCCAGGCTTTGCCTCCCCTCTTTGGGGGGGGGGGGGAGTAAGTTTATTGCTTACTGCCTGAGGCGCCCCTACCGAGGAGTGCCAACGGGGCTGCCCAGGCAATTTTTAATGACCAGAGTGCTCACTTTCTCGGGCGCTGGCTTTTCAAACCCCACTTTCCCGACCCGACCTTGGGTCACATCTTACTTGTGGGAGTAAGATAAAACTGGCCTTGTTCCTAACCTCCTGAAGAGGAGGTAAATAAATACCCTGTTATCCTTGTTTTTGTTGTGCTGATTCACTTTTAATTTTGGGTTTGTAAGACCGCCGACATCATCGTTATCGGCTCCGCAACAACAACAACAACAACCTTCTTATAAAACGTTGCATTTAGATTTGTGAGTGTCTTTGATATGTAATTTGTTGGAATTATTCATTAATTCACATCTGCACGAGGTCGACTTATTAGGTTGGCTCAACATAACATATTTTACAAAATGAAAGTATATAAGAAAACGTACATAAATAATCAAGATACTTCTCATATTCTTAATACGGGAAAATGTTATCGTACATAAATGAAACATACATCCGAAGAAGGCCGGCGGGCACATCGGTCGAAACGTAGTATAATTATAAATATCAACGTTGATGGAGACACTAGTCTAAAGAAAATAAGTCAACCTTCAGCTCTCCTGTGTTCCTTCTTCTTCATCTCTCTTTTAGAACCCATCTCTTTTTCTATCTCTATTTCGCTTCCTCTCTGCCTCCATATATGTGTCGCCTCCTCACTTTCTCTCTCACACATACACTCATATAGAGCAAGTTTGAATTACCTACTGGAGATAGATGGAATTACCTACTAGACAACATCCACTAGTGGATTCGGTCTCTCTGTACAAGCGTTTGTCAGGACAACCTTGAATAAGGATACTTCACCCTACAAGTAACCTCCTGGCCAAATATTAAAACACGGCAATACACTGGCTCATACAAGAGATGGTTCACCTTCTCCAAGTAATGTGACCTCAAGTAACAACATTTAGCTGAATACTCCACCAGACTAGATGAATTCTTGTCATGGTAAGACCAAGAGACCACAAGAAAGATATACTACAGTATACATAGTTAACTGATCAATTGGGGAGAGGAAAATGAATATTCCTAACTTCTTTACTAACTCAACGTTTGAAACGGAAAGAAGAACTTTAATTGAATATTCGAATATCTATGTATATCATATAGAGATCAAGTGTTAGCCCCAGGAAGGGGCCCCTTGATTTCTGAGGTCTTCGACTGAAGTAAAATGAAACAGAGAGAAGCTATATATATATATATATATATATATATATATATATATATATATATATATATATATATATATATATATATATATGAATGGATTTACATATCTGATGAAAGCGGACCACCGCTTGAAACGCGTTATATAAAATTATAAAATGATAAAATAACAAAATAATAAATAAATGTTGAAAAAAACATATTACAAATGTTGGTAGCCTTACTCCTTTACATATATACTTTTCTCTCGTTGTAATACTGCACTACTCTCTTTTATATATATGTAAAGAATTTTTTTTGTGTCTTAAATAACTAATATAAGTTAGCAAAACATTTATATGGAACAAAACGTAGATTTAGTATAAGGAACGTTTATGTTTTTGTCTTTTAAGGGAAATGGGATCTGATCAACTCTGCTGGGAAGCCATGAAATTAAATACTGTCTTGTTTTTAAATTCCCGAAACAGTTTTTCATGGTAAACAACTGATGATCCCTTAAAATAATGTTAGAAACTAACTAATATAATAACTGTAAAAAATAAATTGACTTACATGAGTGATTTTCCACTGGAAGACTTGAGACTATAAGTTTTTTTTATTTTTATTTTTTTATTTTTTATTTTTTTATATAGTTTTAATGGTTGAGAAACTTCCGAGACTATATATATATATATATATATATATATATGTGTGTGTGTGTGTTTGTGTGTGTGTGAGAGAGAGAGAGAATAAAATGTGCGATATATCATAAAATGAAATGCCGTGAAAGACGGGATGTGTGAGAAAGACAAACGTAACAACAAATTAAATACAGCAACAAATCATCAAGAAACGAGTGATGTTACCGGTTTCGTTCAAAATTCAGAAAAGATTTTAAATTTATTCAATAATGGTAAAACATATGAAAAAGAAGAACGCACAACGTGACGTTATTGGCATGTGTTTAACTATTTGGAAAAAGAAAGAATAATGAGACGCGTGCGACAGAGACGTTAAAATACATAAAAGGGGGGGGAAAGAAAAAAGAGAACAAAAAGACTCAAACACATCAATATGAATAACCTCACCATGGCTAGTTAAGATATCAAACCTCTTTATTCTAACGTACCTATAGCCAAATGCCTTTGATTCTTCAAAATTCATCTCATTAAGTCCAAAATTAAGCTCCCCACCACTACCATCCAAATTATTAAATTATGCCATTTAATCACACAACAATGTCATTTTACTTTTAACGACAAATTATACAAACAAAAATTTGGTTTACACATGGGCTCCCCTCTATGCGGAGTCCTTGCTTGTCTTTTCGTAGAAATTTTAGAGAACGGCTCCATCAAATCCATCCTACCTTCAAACTCTCACCACTTTAGATATATCGATTATACACTCCTTATTTACCCACACAATATTAATCTCCCTGATGTAGTTGACAAACTCAATATAATTGAACACAGCATTTCCTTCACCTCCGAATTAGAAAATAATCACATGATCAATTTCCTTGATGTCACTCTGCACAGCGCCCAAAACTGCCTAAACCTCTCAGTCTTTAAAAAAAATCAACAAATAAAAAAGTATCTTATACAGTTTACTCCCACTACAACAACAGTATAAAATCCGGAATGATCAGAGGCTCGTTCCTCGGAGCTCTTAGAATTTGCAGCCATGTTTACCTCCGCAATGAAGAAACCAGAACATTTACCAAGTTTTAAAATATCCTCAATTTTTCATTCAAAACGCTAAACGCAAATCCTTTAATATCCACAACAAAAAACAGGCTAACACCACAAAAATGTCCCCTCATAAAATCACCAGCACAAATAACACCGACATGACTGAGAAAAATAAATCTGACATAGTTCTCCCCAATAATCTCATATCCATTTTCCTTACAAAAACAATTCAATTCTTGTTGTGTAATAATGTCCACAAGTGGTGTGTGCTCTGGTCGCACGTTATAAGTATTAGTAAAGAGTTCCACTGTATAGAATGTATTTAAAAAAATATTGTCTGTGTGAATCGAAAATTTGAATTTAAATAAATAATATGTTGTTTTTTTTAAAAAAAGCCTTTGAATTTTACTGGTTTAAAAAAAAACTTTTCAATTACAAAATTTAAATGCATTCTATACAGTGAAACTCTTTGCGAATACTTATAACGTGCGCCCAGAGCACACACACCAATTGTGGACATTATTACACAACGTTAAGATCTGAAGCACAAGATCAAATCTTACATATTCAAATTAAAAATAATACAAGATAGAATAAGATAAAGTAAGATAAAATATTATAGTATAGAATACGATAAAGTCAAATAGATAGGGAAAATCAAAGTAAGAATTCATAAAATTTCCAATAACAATAAAAAATTAAAATTAAAAATAAAATAAAAAATAACATAAAAAATGAAAATAAAAATAAAAATAAAATAAAAAGATAGAGAAAGAAGGGAAATAGTATCGTAATTCAAAACAAGTTAAGAATCTTACCTAAAATAAATATTAATAAAAATTTAAAAAAATAATAAATTAATTCCAACCTGATATACACACGAACGAACCAAAATTTAGGTAGATTCACAATTCAGAGTTGCTGTAAAACTATAATTAAGAGTTACTGGTAATTTAAAATTTTAATTTATGTCTACATTTGGCCATCAGTTCATCTCTACTGTTTAAAAGATTGTTGTGTTCGTATCTAAGAATCCGTATATTTTCTTCCAAGCACAAATTACATCTCTGTCTAAATCCTCAAGGGATACCGGAGTTACACAAAATTGACCAAGAACCACGGGTGTAAGATTTTTGTTCCTCAGTGACCACCACTGTTTAGCCAACTCCGTTATATTTTTAAGTTCACAAAAAAGTGTATATGGTTATAAAATCGTTGTTTCCAGTCCCCCGCAGATATACCGATGTAAATTTTCTTGTCCATGGTATTTTCTTCCGGAAAAATAGTGGCCTTGTAAACTACGCACTTCACTTTAAAATTACCATCTAGTGTGCATTTATTTTTTACTTGGCAATTGCAATTATTTTTTTTTACATTAGTATTATCAAGTTTATTTTATATGTATGGTCATGTGCATTGATTATACTGTTCTTTGTACATGAATAACTAATTTTGATCGTTTTTTATTAAATATCTTACTTAAAGGATTATTTGTTTTAAAATGCTTATCTATTAAATTTAAGAAGGACTTGCTTATATTGATGCTTAATAGATGGCAGTATGGTGGATAAACCATATTATTTTGCGGCCTCTATTCCTGGATTTATTTTTATTTTTATTCTCAATATATTCTTGTTCTTTAGTGTAACCACTAATCTTTAATGCTCTATTATAAATATGCTTATTTGCCTAAAAATGTCTTGATTTGCTGAGAGATTGTTAATTCTAGTATTAATAGTTTTAGGTATTTATTTAGTAATGCACTTAGGGTGGTTAGATCTAGTGTTAATGTATATTGGAGTGTGATTATCTTTAATAAAAGGTTTAAATATTCCCTCTTTTAAGTTTAATGTTATATCTAAATAGTTGACTTCATTACAATTATGTCTCTATTTTAGTCATGAGTATTTAAATGCTTAATTTAATTTTTTCTGGATGATAGATAATAAGGAGCCGCTACTATTAAGAACTATAATTAGTCCATCGTCCCTATATACCCCCAGTAAATTAGGATGTACAAATCTACTAATGGTGTAAATTATATAAATGCCCACCAGATCAGCAATTTGTGCCGGATCAAAAGCCCCATCAAAAGCCCTATCGGGACATCAAATTCACTGTTGTTTTGCTTAATCCAAGTCTCACTATCACTTACCAGAATGGATGTCCGGCAGGCCATTATCAGTCTCACCTGTTCGTCAGATATATCCACGAAATTCCTGGCATAGTTAATACTGTTGATTACCAACTCCTTAGAAATTGAAGGGTAAAAATCCATAATATCGAACTGGATAAATGAGGCACTTCCCTGATTTTTAATTTCGTTAAACCACTTGATAGTATCCCGCAAAATTTCGTTAAACCACTTGATAGTATCCCGCAAACCCATCCAGAGATTAAAATGTGTAGATCTCAAAGTCACACTTATTACATTCTGGAGAATCTCCATAGAGACGTGGCCAAGTTAAAAAAAATGCATATATTTTAATTAAAGATCACAAAAATAACTTCCACAATAACAAACAATTAAGATTAATTAACTCCACCAAATCGGAGCTTGGCCACGTCTTTATGGAGACGTATCTTAATAATAAGTTTTTCATTTTATTTTATTCCAACTGGAGATACATATTAGCTGACCTCTTTATGTTTCCCTCCCCTTCTTCTTTTGTTGATTTTAACTTAAGTGTGTTGCTTGGCCCCCTTTTTTATCCCCCTCTCTCTGCCTATGATATTTCTTTTTTGGCTGTGAATATTTTTTTCCGTCACTTCCAATATGTAGCTGTCCCGTTAGCATTCTGAAGAGACTAGGAAGTCGAAATAAATTATAAATGCTGACAGTTGCAATGTGTATATGAATTTTTTCTTTCTATATTCTATTCTTGCTCTGTTTTCTGCATTAAGCTCTCTTACTCGGATTTCTCACCAAAATTATTCACTTTAACACACTCTCTCTCTCTCTCTCTCTCTCTCTCTCTCTCTCTCTCTCTCTCTCTCTCTATATATATATATATATATATATATATATATATATATATATATATATATATATTGTTTTCGGTTCCGACAAAGGTAAAAAAGGGGTAAAAAATTCGTATCGAGCAATGTAGTTTATTCTCAATTTTCTACGGCCATTTCATCGATAAACCCATACAATCAAACGGCTGTAGAAAACTGGTTTTGTTGGAACCGAAAGCAATCTATAATTGCTCTGAAATGACATAGTAGAATCTGTGGATCGAAGAAGATGAAATTAGTCCAGTCAAAGTAATAAAAAAGATCAAACTAATTGCAACACAAGGTATTTTTGCACAAGGCATTTCTATGAGGTGTCTATATAAACATATTAAAAAGTTTAGAAAAATCGACCGATGCAAAATATGAAAATGTTACACTTACCGATCTGCGTGTGACAAAGAAATGTAAACAAGCTCGTTTTAATTTTGTCCTATTTTGCTAAAATTTTCGATAAAATTGATTACTGAAATCAAATTCTCATTTAATTTTTAAGAATAGAACTTTAATTCAATGTTTTAATCGCTGGCGGCCATATTGTTTTTGATGCACCAAAACATTTTTAGGGAGTCGGGCCAAATTTTTTTTCTTTTTGTCTACTTAAAATATTTCTCAGGGTTGGGGAAGAGTAAATAAAAATTGGGGGGGTGGGACTGGAGAGATTGGGGGGTCGGGGAAAATTTTGGGGGGGATGGGGACAAATTTTTTAGGGGGTCGAGCCAAAAATGTTTACTTTTTGAACTTAAAATATTTCTCAGGGTAGAGGCAAAACGGAATATTACGCAAGTTATTTTAATAAATAAACGAAATATATACGCTTTTTAAAAAATCGGCTGACTTGTAATCTTTCGTTTTGCCTCCCCACGAGGGCGGAGTTAGACTTCAAAAATCAGTTTCACCACGGAAGCAATTTAAAGTTTATGAAGTTTTTGTCCTTTTTTTTCTTCTCTAAAATGAAATAAGATTTAACAAATACGAAGTTTTATTTATTTGTTTATAATTCTTGCTTACAGAAAAAAAAGGAAAAAACTTCATTAACTGATTTTTGAAGTCTAACTCCGCCATTATGGGGAAGCAAAAGTGTAGTATCTATTTTTTTGATACTACACTTCATCATTCCTATCTGCGGTCAGCGATAGAGAAATCCTTCTAAACTGAGGTAACTTTAATTTTCATTCCGAGGTAATTTTAACCTACTTTGTGTCTACCTTTGCCCTTGTAGGGAGGCGAGTAAATAGCGAAGTTTTGTTTTTTAATAAGAAATAAGTTATAAAAAGTTTTGTAAATAAAATTATGCATTTGTTAAATCTTATTTCATTTGTTGCTTACAGAAAAAAAAGGACAAACACTTCATAAACTTTAAATTGCTTCCGTTTAGAAACTGATTTTTGAAGTCTAACTCCGCCCTCGTGGGGAGGCAAAACGAAAGATTACAAGTCTACCTATTTTTTAAACAGCGTATATATTTCGTTTATTTATTAAAATAACTTGCGTAATCTTCCGTTTTGCCTCCTCAGGCTAGGAGCAAAGTGTAGTATGGAAAAATCCTTCTAAACTGAGGTAAGATCCAGAGTGCCTCTTTTTGGGAAGCTTGATTTTTCCCTACAAAACGAAAGATTACTTAAGTACGGTGATAAATATTTCATACCCCCCATTTCTGCCCTCGTAGGGAAGCAAGTAAATAGTGACACAAAAACATGTTTTAAAAGAAAACATGTTAATATTTTATTTGTTTTATTTATGGACTCTCTGCCTTAAAATAAATATTAACATGTTAAAAGAAGAAAAATTGCGAAATATACTGCATTTATTAAAATAAATAAAAGATTTATTTACAAGTGTTTTGTAAATAGAGACCACGTGTATTGCGAGGTCAACCGGTGACTTCCAAAACATGTCCCGCGTCTTGTGTTAATGATCTGGGATCCTTATTGTTGTCTTGGTCCTTGAACTTAAAAAGGGGTCATTAATATGAGTTCTTTTTTATGATAGTGACACTACATGAATGAACTTGATTTTTGTTCTTTGATACGACAGGGGCGCATTAATATGAGTTAGTTTTTTAGGATAGTGACAAAACATGAACAAACACTATTTTGTTTTTTTTGACACGACAGGGGCGTATTAATATGAGTTCCTAGGTATGCGAACTGGCCTGGAGATAGGTACATATATAGTATGTGCACCCTTGCAGAGATAGGTTAGTATAAAGTATGCGCATTGGGGCGGCGATAGGTACAAATATAGTATTCGCACCGGGGGGTGCGATAGGTACGTGTATAGTAGTGCATAGAGGTGGCGATAGGTACGTATATAGCATGTGCACAGGGGCGGCAATAAGTACGTATTTAGCATTCGCACCGGGGCGGCGATAGGTACGTATATATTATGAACACCGGGGCGGAGATAAGTACCTATATAGAAGGCGCAGACAGAGATGGTAATTTTATAGAAATATTTCATACTTTTGCCCTGGGCAACGTAAGAAGAAATGGTGGGGTAGAAACAGCTTTTGCAAAAGGCAAAATGAGAAAGTAGCGGTGAAATTGGGCGACCAGGGAAGAGAAAAGTAGAAAGATAAAGAGACGGCTATAGAGAGTGGGAGAGAAATAGAAGTTTGAATATAAAGATGTTACACACGCGATTTTTCTTCTATTTTATATGTTTATGATCCCGAGCAACACCGGGTAGCCCTGCTAGTTATATATAAAAAACAATTTATTTTATACAAAATAAAATTTTAACATTTTTTTAGATAAAAAACCCAACTTTTGTAAAAACAAAATGAAGAGCTTAAAACTAAAACATATTGGTGAATGTTTAAAGAATTCCTTATATATTTTAGGTTGAAAGTTTAGAATAACTTACTGAAATTACATTTTAGTCTATTATAGACTGCTGGTTTTGTACAGTCATTTTTTTATTTTTTTTACAAATTAAATAATGTCTAATGCAAGTACTGGAGACATGTGCATACTTCATAAGGAAGGTATCATGGGTAACAATGTTGCGGATACAGTGACAATTACCCCAAAAGGAAGTGACAGCATCAACAAAGCATGTGAGGAACATGGAAGTAGTTTTCGTATATGTGCACGGCAACGTGTTCATAAGAGCTGTAGAAAACTATAATGTGACCCTAACATTATAAAAGCAGATGAAAAACATGGAATGGGTCGATATATCAACATTTAATTGTAGGTTACAATCCCAAACAAGAACTTTTGATTTCAAGAATTACTGCTGTTTTGTGGTACATCAATCAAATACCAAGGAAGGCAAAGATGTCAGGGTTATCATCTCGTGAAAACATTAACATTTGATAACACTATAAATAGAATATGTAAATCCCGAAATGATGAGTGAAGTGATACAGTGTTAGAAAGATTATCCTCTGCAAATAATTTACACGTCAATGATGCAGTCTATCGTCAACGGAAAACAATGAAATTATAGATATGACGCCAACTCAAATTATCCATCCACAGATGAACTTACTTTAGAGAAAACCTGGGCATTTCTCCCTGATAGTGTTGCTTACTTTATGCAGATTATTGCAACAGGAAAAATACAAAGACGCAGGTGTCCCTGGAACATGCTATCATTTAAGCTATTCGACCAAGTATGGTGATTATTCTTTTACAATTATGGTTAGTCATAAAAATGCATCACCATTTTGGTTGTTGGTTGTTGGTAGATTAATTACTACAACATGGGTTTTGTAACTCATATGACGAAGTCAAAACATTTGAACGAAATGCTTCTGAATTGTTATGTCACTTTTACAGAAGGTCAATTTATGCTATATGCAGCAGATACTATTGACCACAATATACAAACCCTTGATGGATATGGCGCCTTTAATGGGATGGGTATGGTTGCCATATAAACACCAAGTAAATTTGTCACTCATGTGATTTTCCAGCATGAAGTAACGACTAATGAGATTCTTAGGCCTGTACAAGTTACAATTCATTATTACCATTATTACAAAGATAATCTATATCATTTCGGTGAACCTACCTAGCCTTGTGATCATTTTCCTAAATCCCCATATTTACTTGATATCCTGTGGACAGTTCTCCCGTTTATGCAATGGCCGTTCCCAGGGTTGTCAGAATTCAAGCAAATGGTACGCAAAGGAAATCATCTGGGGTGGGGGCAACTGTAGTGAGTTTGCCTTTCATTGACTTAGATCCATCAAATATGTCATGCATCTATTCTACATTTATATTCCTGGTTGAACAAGTAGATTACCACATTTTATGATCCACTGTATTGGAAGGCTCAAACTATTATAAACCATATAATGGGAAAAGTAGGATTATCAAAAGTTTTCGAAGAGACATATGACCACAACTCACTGTCAAATATGCTTAGTGGAAATACTTAAGAGATGGTGCATTTAATATATTACTTATTGCAGACACATTGGAACTCGCTGTGCTACATACTTCTATACATGACACTGAAACTCAAAGTGAATAAAAGACTGACACATGAACAGAGAAATCTAAAATAATTCAAGTGAAAAAGTTGAATAATGTCAGCTAAAAAATATTTGCAAAACTCATTGCTAATCCACATACGATAGTAGATGAAGAATCTATGAGAGCAGCTATAACTATTCATGAAGAGTTTGAACAGAAAATAAAAAGGAAAATTTGACTAATCGTACTGGCTGCTTGTGGTTGCAATATATGAAAATGCTAGATATTTTGAAGCATTTTAGCTGGACTGAACGAACAGGAAATTGGAGTCTCCATCTTGCTTCATTGTATGACATGCTACCATTCTTTGTAACTGCAGGTCACAATTTGTATACTAAGACAATATTTTTATATCTTCAACAAATGGCTACCTTATCAAGAGACCATCCTGATTTGTATTCTGTTTTTAAAAATAGTTTACATGTTTGTCATAGTGATACTGGACAGGACTTTTCACTGATCTTATTGTTTATGCGAAGTATCAAATTCATTGGCAGACTCACAAGGGATAGAAAAGCAGCGAATCATGTGGATTAAATCTGTCCGGTTTGTTCTGAACTAAATCAAGTTATGTAGTATGTTACTGGTGTCAATTATAAAACACAAAGAATTAACAGACACCAGACAAAAGAGAGACTGCACAGATACAAAAAAAAAACGCATCAGGTTTTTGAAATCCAGAAATTCCTTCAGTAAATCTGATGTTACTGCATCTCAGGTATTGTTGTACAAAATTCAGTAAATTTAGATCAAACAGAAAATGTTGGCTATGAGATTCTTCAATCCATGGAAGGCAATGACGTATCTAACAATTCATTCAAGTGAAACAAAAAACAGGCATTTACCCTTGAATCAAAAACAGATGTGATTATAGACAAAAAAAAGTAGTGCATATTCATCCACAAGCACTGTTTTAACGCCTAGCATTAGTTACAACAAAAAATTAATATACAGGACCTCTTTAAATATGAACGGCATCGTTAAACAACGTCTATGTTTGATTCCATTGCTTCTCTGAGACCTGCCAGCAAAGCAGTTCTAGGAAGTGGCCTATGGAGTCAGCTTCGATGCTAAGAATTAAAACTCCCCACTGGTAGACACTTTGTTTTGGATGGAGGGGCATTACTACATCAGATCATTTCGTATCATGGTCTTACATTTAGATACATATATTATGTATATATTAAATACGTACTGTGAAAATATGACAAATGCGTTATTATATTTGATGGTTACAGTGAACAACCTTCAGTGAAAGACAATTTATTTGGGAAGATGAGTAAATACTGTAACTGTACACTGAATTAACTATGGTTGACATTTTTTTGCAAATAAATCTAATAAACAGACTTATTCAGATGTTTATTGCATTTTGGAATAAGCAGGGTGTTGGTGTATACACACCAATGGCGATGCTGTCTTATTGACACTGCTGTTAAAATATACACTGTTCCAAATCTGACTTTGGCCCCAGCACATATGCTTGCATTTACCATTTCATCATGCTTATCCAATGCAAGCAAAGCAGTTGCTATTGAAATAAAAACGACTTACAGCATTGTGCTGAGGTCTTCTGTCAGTGTGAGGCATCAAAAGAAAGCATTATTGCATCTGAAAAACGCCATTATTGGTTTTCCCAAAAGATACATAAAAATATAATCACAGTGGATTAAATATCTGGCCACCAACAATAGCTTCTGTAAAATTATATTCTATGCATTATACTAATAAGTACGGATATGGTTAGTAAAATAGATTTTATATAGGTTAATTTTTGGCTGTGATATGAAAGAAGCATTTTATATACATCATTTTTATCGTAATTTTTACCCAAAAATTTCAAATGATGCTCGGTGCGATTGATAGCATACATCATGTTCTCTCAAAAATACAGGGCACCTGTTGATAAAAAATGCCAAATTTGCATATTTCGCATTGGTAGATTTTTCTAGACTTTTAGTATGTTAAAATAGAGACCTTATAAAAATGCATTGTGCAAAAAAAACCTTGTGTTGCAATTAGTTTGACCCTTTGCCAAAATTGAGGCTTACTTGACTGGACTAAATATCCATTAAGCTTAAAGCGCGTAGGTTTGACCACACAACCAAAATATGAGCCCCCCCCCTCTCTCTCTCTCTCTCTCTCTCTCTCGTTTTGTCTCTCTCTCTCGTTTTGTCTCTCTCTCTTTTTGTCTCTCTCTCTCCCTCCCCCTCTCTCTCTCGCTCTCTTTCTCTCTCTCTTATACCAAAAATCCAGAAGGAAAAAATAACCCGTTCAAATAACATTCTGTACGAACATCTAATAATCAAGTAGATTATGCCTGCCTGTCCGTGTGTGTATCTCCGACCTACGAACACTCATCGCTAAAATTTCGTAGTAATGTTCACCTTTCTGTGTATCTTATGGGATGCATGTGCTTATCTCGACGCTATAATGTGTTAGAACATTTAGACCGGCATTTCTATTTACCGTCACCTCTGTAAGTAATTCACTGGCCACTTCCTTTTCCACGAGTGTTAATCTATAAATAATGTAACAGATGAAAGTTGTCCCTGTTTTTGTCTGCCTGTTCGCTAACTACTTTTACCTCATTAGACCTACGAACTGGAAATTTGGTAGGAATGACACCCCTCCCATGCAGATTTTCCTAACAAGGGGTCACATGCATCTTGCCGTAAAACAGATGAAACCAAGCAAACAAAAAAATTGCCATTTGCAGTTTTTACACTCTGAACAAAGAATACATTTTCCCAAAAAGAAGTAAGGAGCACGATACTAAACCGCGTCAGACACCCTTGAGCAAGGTGTTCGACACACACCCCCACTTACGCCCACCAGCCTGATTGGACCTTATGCATAGGATTACAATTCCTCTAGAAGATGATTATAGTTAGTCGAAAGCTCGACAAATAAAAGCGGGAGGGAGAACGTCAAAAACAAAATAATTTTTCTTTAAATGTTTTCATTTACTTTAAAAGTCTCCATTCAATATCGAGATACACTGGATAATGTAAGGGTGAATGCGGCGCAAGGAGTCTCATTGAAGCAAAGGTTGCACAATTTTCAACTGCACCTCTCATAAACCAGTATTACTGAGTCTGAGGAGAAGTTAAGGTGACAATGCCGGGATAAGCAAAGAAAGACTAGTGTTATTTCTGTGATTTCCTTCGAGCTTCACAGGGCTTGAGGGTCTTTTTTTATCCTACTATTTAAGCTGGATGTATGATGGATGGACCCATACCTTTTCCGAATGGTATTAGGGAATTTAAGGCAGTAATTCAGACAGAATTCGGTGCACAGAGTCCACAGTCCACGCCTGTAACCACTACCCAACAGCACTCCCACGCGAGCTTACAGTCTGATGTAAGTTTATTACAACATACACACACACACACACACACACACGTGAATTTGTCTCATAATCTATTGCTTACGGAGATTTGATATCTGTCTGGAGCCGAAGCTATACTATTACTTCTATTAAATAATACTATTGTACTATTTTTCAATGTTCATTTCGGGGGAGGGAATAGCGTACTATCTGTTCAAGGCATGTCTCTTTTTGGGGGGTTGTGTAGTATCTATTCTGTTGTCATGAGACAATCCTTCCAGGCATTACCTCTTTTAGGGGGTCGTATGGTATCTGTTCTGTTGTCATGAGACTATCGTCTCAGGTATTACCTACGCCTTTGGGGGTAGTGTACAGTAGCGTGGTGGGAGGTTGATGGCTGCAGGGGCCAATCACTGATTTGGCGACCCCCCCCCCGGATATGAGCGACGAAGTCGCGAAAAAATGCAGCTGGGGGTCTGGGGGGCGCTGTACCCCCGAAAAATTTTGCCATTTTAAGGCCTCCAGATGCCCCCGTTGATGCATTTTTAGCACTAAAATGCATTACTTTATGTTAAAGAATTGCCTTTCTCTCGAGTCCCATGCCATTCTCTGAAATGGAACAAAATTGTGTTTATTAAGGTCTTTATTTTAAATTTTCTTGGGTCTCCTACAAAGGGTGCGCCCCCTAAAACCCCATTTTGCCCCCCCCCCCCCCAGAAACCTTGGCTGGGGGGGGCCTGGCCCCCCGCCGCCCCCCCCCTGCCACCACGCTACTGGTAGTGTAGTATCTGTTCGTTCGTCATGATACCATTCTCACAGGCTAGCAAAAATATGAAACCGAAAGGGACATATATTTATTAGTTTATTAATAAGGAGATGTTGAATATATTTGATACCCGGGCAGCGCTGGATAAGTCTGCTAGTATTCTTCTTCTTTTGACGGAAGCAGGGCTCCTTTAGCAAAGAGGATATTTAGTATCACCAGCAAGGGAAACGCCACAGTGCGTTGTTTTGTGGCGGTGGGTGCGCGAAAACCGGTGTAGAGGTGGATGAGGTGGGGGGGGTGGGGGGCTTGCAGTGGAGAATGACGTGCAAAACAAAGGGGGTGAGTGTTGGGGAGCGAAGTGAGGGCGGGGTTGGAGTTTGTTCTAAACCCGAGCATAGAAAGTTCTTCAGCAACAGATTAGTGTAAAAACGACAGCAGCAGCAGCAGTCTTGGCGAAAGGAGGGATAGGGAGGGTGCGGGTGGGGTGGGGGGGTACTACTGGGGGAGGGGGTAGCTTGGGTTAGGGTGAGAAATTGAAAATTGGAGGGAGCAGATCGAGTTAGAAGTAGGGACAATATCATTTGAATGGGAGTTGGGGCAGGAATCAAGGAAGAGAGGGGGAGGAGAGAAAGTATGTGTGTGTGGGGGGGGGGGGAGAAAAAAGCAAAATCTCAATTATTCCCCTTTAAACATTCACCTAAATCTTTACCGGCTTACCCCCACCCAGACCGATTTCCCATTCAGTCAATCTCACAGCTAGTGTTTGGATATCCCCGCGAGGGCAAAGCTAGACACAGGGTCGGTTTTAAATGTGTGAAATTCCGGTTCCCCCAAAAGGGGAACCCTAGACAGTGGCACTTCCTTGTATGTGTTTTACTTTGTTTAAGACTCGATTATTATTATTATTATTATTATTATTATTATTATTATTATTATTATTATTATTATTATTATTATTATTATTATTAGTAGTAGTAGTAGTAGTAGTAGTAGTAGTAAAGGTATTATTAGTATTAGTATTAGTAGTATTATTATTAGTATTATTATTATTAGTAGTAGTAGTAGTATTAGTATTATTAGTATTATTATTATTATTAGTGGTAGTAGTAGTAGTAGTGGTATTATTAGTATTATTATTATTATTTTTAGTAGTGGTAGTAGTAGTAGTAGTAGTAGTCTAGAAAATCTTTTTGAAAATAATAACCACTTTCGAGACGAGGACAAATCACGCGTGATGAGGACGGGAAACACTAACCCTAAGTCCGAAATGGCGGTCGAGAATGCCGGTATCGGGGTCGAGATCCTAAATCCTGTATTGCTTAATATTAAAGATGGTGGTCGTGACTCTAAGTTCGGCTTCGCCTCATATTACAGGAGATAATTCTTTAATTTCAAATGGCTGATAGTTTATGTGATTTGGTAAAAAAAGAGGTTTGGGTTAGAGTTAGGGTTATGGTTAGAGTTAGGGTTAGAGTTAGGGTTAGGGCTTAAATAAAGACAATTCTGGAGAGAGATAGTAGAGATGATCTGAGTAAGAATCCCTCTTGCAAAATTCTCTCATAAGGGGGTGAATTAAGGTTTAATGTAAACAGTAAACTGACCCTTCACAGCCCAAGTGGCGTATAAACGAAGTGGCCTCTATTTCAAACCCCGCTTAAATTTTATTAAAATCACATGACATAAATTAATTACCAGAAAGAAAAAAAAAATAATCTGAAAATTTGAGGCCAAGATCGATTGAAATTGGAAGAGGTTAATAATAGGAAATATTTAGAGAGAGAGAGAGAGCGAGTTAAACTTCTAAATCCGATAATAATCTACTTAATGTAATTTTATTTAGTTTTAAAATAAAATTTCTCTATCATGTTTCGGAATTTTTTAGATGAGGGTTGATAATTTGTAGAATTTGGTATATTTGGACTACTGTTCTAATCTTGGATGTTTTTATCACAACGTTTCGGCCGATGTAACCTCCGACCTTCTTCAGGTGTACCTTCTCGAACTCGGGAATCTTTCTGTCGAACTCAGGAATCTGGACGGAATTTCGAACGGAACCCTTTATTAAATCCAGGGGGTAGCATGCTCTCGTTCCATCTGGGAAGAAGTCTTCAGTAATTCGCAATTGTTAGTATCGCCCGCACTGAGGATTGAACCTTCAAATGACCGTCACTTAGAACTGAATTTTACTTAGTACTATATCCACTGCGCCAAGGACCTGAAGACTTCTTCCCAGTCATGGCAGATGGAACGACAGCATGCTACCCCCGTGGGTTTAATAAAGGGTTCCGTTCGAAATTCCGTCCAGATTCCCGAGTTCGACAAGGTACGTTGTGATAAAAAAAAAAAAACACCCAAGATGAGAACAGAATTCTACAAAATTTCTCTAAAACGACATTTTACGACTCTAAGAAATTCCTTTAAAATACCTAAATGTTTTTTTTTTGTTTGTTTTTGTTTCGGGAAATGGATGAATTTCCTTTGGGTTTAAGGGTAAAAGTAGTTCACATCACTAAAAAGATTTGTTTGTAGCTGAAGTCGCCACCGGTTGGGCACTAACAATTTCCCGGAGATTAGGGGTCAGTTAATAATAGTAACTTATACTATACCCAACAAAAACGGTATAAATACGTAAATAGCCACAATGAAAGTGGAGGTATTTGAACCCGGCACGGCCGACTATATAGTTCGCGCCTATTTGGCCACACTGTCACGCAACACTTCATTTTGTGTCTGTGTGTTCGTTACTGTGAAATGTATTTGATGCGTAAGTGTAATGAGATGTACGACGAGCGTCGGGTTGGGGTACTCGACAATTCTCAGGGTGACTCTTTCCTTTGGGGAGGAGTCAATTAATTTGTGCGTGTGTGCCTGTGTGTGCGTGTGTTCGCTTCGTTCGCCTGCGTGTATATACGTGGTGGTGGTGTACCTGAGGAGCACTCGGACACCACACCGCCTGGTTAACTCCAGCAACAAACCAATTTGAACGATAATACACGAGAAAGAGAGAGAGCTAACAATCACTTTTCTTTCATCCTTCTAAACAAATTTGGCCTTTTACCTCTTTTTCATCTCTTCGTGTATACGTAGTTATCTGAAGCGACACACACACGTCTATTGCTTCTCGCTAATTAAAGCTCTTCGTAAGCGAATAGAGCCCTTTTCGGTGGTCAATATATATATATATATATATATATATATGATATTTGGTATCTGTCTGAAGCTGAAACTGTCTGAAGCCGAAACTATACTATTATTCCAATATAGTGTTCTATTGTACTATTTTTCAATGTTATGTACTATTTTCCAGGTAAGTTAGTGTAGTATCTGTTTTGTTGTCATGAGGTCAACCTACTGGTTCAAATATACATTATTTAGCATGATGATTACCTTCGGGAATGAAACAGAAACGCTTCTTCTACAACTTTAAGTATTACTTTTCTGTACAATGACATGTCAGCATAAGATAAACATTAGAATTTGATTTTACTGTAGTTACCGAGAATTGTTATCTCCAAGAAGCAACACAAAGTGTAAAGTTATTTGTTGTTGATGTGTGTGTCTATAAAGTGTAACGGATACAAAAATTACCATTTGGTTTCTTTTTCGTTTTAACTCGCTCTCCAAAACCACATTTTTCCGTTTGTATAGTAATACTCTCCCCCCACCCTCTCTCTCTCTCTCTCTCTCTCTCTCTCTCTCTCTCTCTCTGCTTGTGGTAGAGTTCCGTTTAATATGTTATTACCTGAATGAATACCGATTCTTCTCTCTTTCTTCGTGTTTATAATATATTTATTGAATTTCGTAACATAACCATCGTGGTGATCTCCCTTGAAAGAGGAAGGCCTTTCTTTTTACATAGGGTATTATATTAAGCCGCCACCGCAAATATCACGTATTTGTCGTGACCATTAAATTACATGAAGACTTCCGTATGTAGATACGAAACAAGCATCATGTTCCGACATGAACTGCTTCTTTTTTTTCTTCTTCTTCTTCTTCTTCTTCTTCTTCTTCTTCTTCTTCTTCTTCTTCTTCTTCTTCTTCTTATTATTATTATTATTATTATTATTATTATTATTATTATTATCCTTTACCTCTTTTTTCTTCTACATTTTCGTTTCCTTCTTCTTCATTTTCTTTTGTTTTTTCTTCCTCTTCTTTCTCTCCTTTTTTATCCTTTCTTCTTTATCTTTTGTTTCACTTCTTAACATTTTCTTCTTTGTCTATTTAATCCTTTATTCTCTTTCTTTCTTTCTTCATTTTTGTTTTCTTCATTTTCTTCTTATTTTTAACCTTTTCTTCTTTTTCTTCATCTTTTTCTCTAACCTGCTCCTTCTTCATCGTTTCTTCTTTCTCCTTCCTTATTCTTTTTCTTCTTTATCCCACAATACGCACACCCATACCCTCCCCCAATTCATTATCATATGTCAATCAATCTGTCTGTAGTCTTTTCTTGTTTCTCTGCCAATTCTTCACGCTTAATCTAAGATGGAAGGCGGAGGAGTGAGGGTGGAGGCGGAAGTTTGTCTTCTTCCTCCCCCCTCTCCTCGCACTTCTATCTATCTGTCTCTCTTCCTCTATGTCCCTCCGACCGCCAACATTTTTCTCCTCTCTCGTATATTTTTATACAAAAATAGATACCTTCCTCACCCTCCTACCTCTCCACTGTTGTTCAGTTACTGGGGACTCTGTTTTTAGCAAAATACAATTTACGCCCACCACCCCTCCACCCCACCCTATCCCCCTCAGATCCCCCCCCCCCCCGCCCCGCTGCGACCGACATAAATTATTTTCCATCACCGTGCATGCTCGGATAAAAGAACGAGGAAGATTCACTCCATAAATTACAATAGAATGTATTGACTGACTCACTCACCGATAGATTCACGGAAAGGAGAGCCGACTCAAGGGAGAGTCGTCGAGCTTTTCCGGAAGATGAGCTGACTCAAACGGGAGAGTTGACTTTGCACTCCCCTATGCAATGACGGCCCTATCTACCTCCTGTTGATGGACTTCAGCAACGCTCTGGAGGCCCCCTTAGTATGATTTGTTTGTTTCCTTAATGGTTTAGTCCCAACAAGACGAATCAAGAAAATATCCCAATAAGATACCAGATCAGGTTAACAAAAGCAATAGCATTTAAAATAGCATTTTAAAATGAAATTGGATTAATTCAGAAAAAAACCCACTCTTAATTATAGAGTATATTTGGGAACTATCGGATAAACTATTTAATTAAATTTTTATCTGTATATTAACATCTTTTTAATAGTTTGCATGTTTTGTACAATATTTTTAAGTATTGAGTTGAGAATGTATATGCAGTTCCGACTTAATACCATAGTTCCGTACCTATTTCGCGTTGTAAGTCGATTCTCAACTTACGGGTGCTCTTATGTGAATAACTAAGTCATTCAGTTTTGGTATACATTATAAGTAATTGATTGTAATGACTATTTATATATAATAGAACTACCTTGTGTTACCCATGCTTGGAATTTATCTTATTACTGTTCGAAACATATTGTATATGTAATGGGTTGTAATCAACTCAAACAATAAAAAAATGAATTAATGAAACGAAGAAAACGATTAAAAACAATTGTTACCTGAATTTCAATGATTTACGTATCTGACATTTAGGAATAAACTAACAATCAATCATTATTACAGTATATTAATGTAAAACAATAGATGTTATTGGCTACTATACCAAGATGTAGGGAAGGGCGCTATTCCTTCGCTGAGTTGCTCCACTTACTCTTGATCTTTCACCGTATAATGCTGAGTGTTTAGCAAGGAGGCATCAGCTACCATTTTTTAGCATTATGACTCGATCGAGGATTGAATCCCGGTCTCTCAGCCAGTTAGTGAACACTAACCATTATGCCAAATGTTGTACTCTATATAATTATATAACTTTGTGTTTCTTTAACTTCAAATAATAATATTAATAACAAAGGCATTCGTTCGCTACTGTATTTCCCCCTCCCCCCTCTCTCTCTCATATAGTTTCTAAGTTTGACGTAACCACAAATTCTTTACAATTATGTAATTTTTATTTCGTTTTACTTTAAATTCTATTACGATATAACAAAGGCAAACGCAGAGTATTCATACGCTACTCTCTCTCTCTCTCTCTCTTTCCTTCTTTCACTATCTATCTCTCTTTCTATCCCTATCCCTCCCTTTCTCTTTCTGTTTTTTTTTAATATTTGACAGATTTTGTACGTGCGACGTAACTACGATTGTTGTAAATCGAGAACGACGTAACCTGGGGACGTTCTGCAATTAAAACGTGGCATGCCCAAAGATGCATGAGAAACAAATTAAAAATAAAAAGCTGAATCTCCCCATAATTTACATTGGGACAACTTTTTTTGAAAGGTTATTTCAATTGCGTTTTCGTATTGATTGAAGAATATTATCGGCATGGTTTATGTCCTAGTGTTTTAAATTAAGCCTGTTGAATCTTTTTTAACTGCATACTTGGCATTTTTACGTTAATTACACAACACCTCATCTGATCGAATCAACAATATTAATCGCAGTTTTATCTTAATATAATAAAATCACGAGACCACATAACGTCTGTATGTGTGTGTTAACGTTTCTACGCGACTGTTTAAAATTAAAATCTATTTCAAACAGTTTTGACTGTGACTGCAAAATTAGCGACCGTCTGAAGTCGTAGATCTACTGAACTGTTGTTGTGAGATTCGTCGCTTTGTACAGCTCCGAGTTGCTGCTGACAAAGAGGAAGACGGAGCAGAGATTCGCTATTATGGAAACCAAAATGCTCTGCTGAATTTCTGGAATTACACTCTTCGACGCCATTTAAAATGAGGACATCTAAAGGCACTACGGCATCATATCAGCAAGATGAGGGAATGGCGCCTGAAATGGTTTAGACATGTGCTAACCTGAAAGTAACAGAGTCCACTCAACGTCAAGGAAACACAACAAAACTCTTGTCTTGTATTTTGGTAAAAATATATTCTCGTATTTACAGGTAGCTTGAATAAGAAGTGATGTCTATGATTTCAAGTACTGGGTGAAAATCTTCAATTAACTGAATTCGAAACCTGCCTTTTCACTAGAAGTCGCCGGGGGGGGGGCAACTGAAAGGAAGACCGATAATGAGATGAGCAAACACTCTGCACAAAGATTTCTGTAAAACTGGCATTCACCTGGACCAAGCCTGTGATCGTTCCAAAGACAACAATCTATAATTGCAGACTCCATCGTAGCTTGGGATGAACGCACGAGAAAAAGAAGATGAATTTAATGAGAAAACAATATTTGATAAAAATTAATTATTCTTTCAAGTGAAACGTCTAATTTAAAATAATTATGTCGTAAAAAAGAATAAAGCGTGCACTTCTGGGGTTTTTGCTTCTCATTAAAATTTCAGAGTTTCCAAAATATTTATGGGATTTAAATTTCAACATTTCGTAAAACGTCCTATCGATTTTTTAAGGACATATTTCTTCATTGAATTGTCTTAAATGATGTATGTATTCTCTTATAAGAAATTAATTAAGGGAACAGGCAAAAAAAATGGGAACGGTTTACATGAAACATGAAAGTGAAAAGACTTCTGGGCAACGCCGGGTAGATTCGGACGGCTGTGTATAAATTATATTTACTTATGCTTCAATTACTTTGAATTAATTTCAAACAGTTTTTAAATAACACTGATATCACTATCCAGATTCAAATAGTTCCGATAGTACCATTTTGGATTTGGTAGGATCCGCTAGAAGTAACTATATAGTTTCTTTTGTTTGTAACTTTGTTGATAGTTACGTATTTCTTTTAACTCATGTTTCATTTGAAAACGGAAATCATCTATTTTTATAGCACTGTTAAACTTAAGGAACCCATCCGAGCTGACATTGTTCAAGTGCGGTGTGAGGTGTGCGCCAAAGTATGTCGCTCAGTCCCTGAAAGATTAGCAAAGTGCATTGAGCTATATAGAAAATACACAGAACTTTAATAAATGTTTTAATAAACATCATATTTTATGTTGCAAAAAAATTAAGTGTACCCTTTGTAAGTTTCATATTACAATTATATATTTCTTCAATATTATATTGATTATGTTGAAATAAAATTACATAGTTACGTATGGCAGACCCTGTATATCTCGATTTTCATTATATCATAATATCCAGATAACATATTTTGATAGTGAGACAAGTAGCCAGGAAGAAATTTGGGTGATTAACTATACTAGTATATATTTGGAGCAATCTATTCCAGAAAGAAAATATTATACAGAACGAATTTAACAGTTTCTAACAGTTTTCTCAAAAATGTTCACAAATTACCAGTTTGAGTGAGAGGCAGTCAGACAAGCTGTTGAGCAACCCCCTCTCCTTCTCTTCGCGTGATATGGTCTCTAACCGGAAGCGACAACTGTTCATTTCGATAAATGCCACTGCGGAAGGAAAAGTTTCGAATTGAGTTAATTGAAGATTTTCACCCGGCACCCAAAACCATAGACATCACTTCTTATTCAAGCTACCTGTAAATACGAGAATATATTTTACCAAAATACAAGACAAGAGCTTTGTTGTGTTTCCTTGACATTGAGTGGATCTGTTACTTTCATGTGTATTTTTTTTATTTCTCCATATAAACACCTCGTCCAGTCTGTGCTTCCCGGAAAGCTGTGAGATATACTTCAGTACTAAACAAATCGCAACGTAGGGAGTGGAGTGTGATCCCGGTGACAAAGACGTTGAAGGCCACTGATAGCTCTCACCGTTGAGAAGACGGCATATCAACCCACGAGGATAGCAGAGGCCCGAACTGGTATACAACAGTACTTCGGTTGATACGGAAGGGTGAACGTTTATATCTGGTGACAATGACCAGAGATAGACCAGATATCACAACTAAAAGAAAGAAAGAAAACCCCGAGTACCGGAAATGCGTACTGTAACACTTAGTCGGGTGGAGGTAGAAACGCAACGAACTTTGGAGGGGGGGGGGCGAAGAAAAATACTGAGAAGATGACCTTCAATTAGTGAAAAAAGAGGAAACCTTGAAGAAAAAGACGATTATTTGTTTGTAAAATGAGAGCAACTTTTTATTCTCGACGAAAAGCAAATTTCGGTTGGTGAGTAAAGCAAAACTAACTTTTGTCTGACTGGGCTAATACGGTCTGAAGAGGTCGAAGAAGAAGGAGGAGTCAAAGCTCTGGAAACCCAGGCAAAAACTGTTTGAATTTCCTTGTCTTTTTGCTTAGGTGTTGAGAAAAAAAGAAAGAAAGACAAATGCTTGTCAGGTCATAGTTAATGCATGTGTTGATACAAAAGCTTTCAACTCGCCGGAGGTTGTGACTGTCGGATTTGATGGTCAGTCAAGCGGACGGCATGAAGATGAAGATTGAAGGAGTACTGTTGTCATATTTGGGCTGGTGAATCTCTGTCCCATTTGAGGGTTATTGATAAGGTGCAGAAACGTGTCTGTAATTTGATTGGCCTTATCCTTTCTTCTTCTCTACACCCTCTCTCTACACAGGCGTGATGTTGCTAGTCTCAGTATTTTCTATAAATACTATTATGACACGTGTTCTTCAGAATTATGTAATCTATTCCCCGTTTCTTTTGTTCCAGCTCGTTTGACTCGTTGGTCTAGTGGTCTTCATAAATTCGCTGTTTTGATACCTCATAATACAGCTTCCTATTTCAGAAGCACCTTTCCAAGAACCGAAGGCTTGTGGAACTCTCTTCCTGCTGACTGTTTTCTTCCTACCTATAACTTTGGATATTTCAAGACTAAACCCAATAGGCATCTCCTGTCTTTGTGATAATCATATTTGCCTTTGTTAGCTCCTTACATTAAGTGGCTTCATGCCTTGTCTGGAGCGATTTCCACAACAAAAATTAAGAAGTCGCCTAGTTGCCGATGCGAGTAGCCGGAATAAGGAGCGAATGTACTATCTATGTGACCCCGTAAAGCAATCCTATGAGAGGATTGGCTGAGAAAAAATAAAGCCCAGTTAAGCTTTAACTTGGCCAAACTGGAAGAGTATCATCGTCGACAAACGAGGCGGTTACTGATGACTAACCTGGACGTAATAGTCGACACCGATAGAGGGTTAGGGTGAACCACGATGGTGGAGATGGAGATCGATACTAACGATCACCCCTATTAAGTTAAGGCCTTATCAGACGCCGATCCACCCACGGAAATTGGTGGAAGAAGCGGTGGACGTAATGCTGGGAGGGGGCGTAATCGAGAGATCTGGATCGCCTTGGAGCTTTCCGATCGTAATTATGGAGAAACAGGATAGGGGACATTGCTTTTGCGTCGATTTTAGGCGGTTGAACGCGGTCACATAGACGTGGATGGTGACCCTGCCGCTGGTCAATTATATGTTGTCCCTGTTAGGCAAATCTACCCGTTTTTTTAAACACTAGATTTGACAGATCACCTTGAACAGAGAAAGCAGTCAGGTGAGAGTCTTGGCAGACAAGAAGCAGAGGTTATCACCTAAGTCCGACTCTTCTCTTCGTCTTGCTGCAGATATGGGAAGGAGAAGATAGTGACTGGTACTAATGGTGATTACCACAACAGAAACCTGGGAACACAGTGCGAATACCGTCTTAAAAAAGAAAAACGAAGTGGTGATCGCTAGGTCGTAAGGGTTTATTACTTTTGTAATCGACCTGCAATCTTATCGAGTGATTCGAGATCAGCTGAGAGCCGCGGTCAGGAGGTTGACTGATGTTAGACAACAACTGGACAACAGATATGCGGAGAGATGAGTATACCTCCGATAGTTGCACACATTGGAGCAGGAAACACCAGCGTTGGAAGGTGAGTGAAGAGATAAGCCTGTATCTCAAAGAGATAGATCAGATGCAGCCGAGGCCGAAAAGGGTACTGTTACTCATAGTAGGGAAGGCCTTCAACATCCCGTTTGAAATCGTCTCAGAATGGAACGTGACAACGATCCGGGGAAAATTCCGCAATAGGGAGGTTTGAATTGGCTGATTACCCAGGTGCAATGCATCCGAGAGAAGGTACGTTACATGACCGAGGCTATGGGCGTAGAGATACGTCAATTTGGGGAGGTTTATACAGCAGTATTTCTAATTACTAGCAGTGAACCAATGGGTAAGTCGAAATGGCCTATATATATAGTGATCCCTAACGACTACGGGATGTCCTCCTAGAGATACAAACCAAGTTATCCCATACACTGAAATTGCCAGTGGACCCGACCGAGCGACTGTGGAAAGATTACAGTGCTTTGGTGGGGGTGGAGGTGAAGTTACTGGAACAAAATAAATTGTTGGTTTGGCTTCTGTTCCTCTGTCGGATAGGGCCAGCACATTTCAGATCTATCAGGTTATCGATTTGCCTACCCCATACTCTCAAGCTGACGAGAAATTAGCCGCAGTTGTATAAGCTCAAGGCGGAGTGTATAGATCTTAATTTGGTCTGAACGAAGTTCATGCTATTTGCGAAGAATCAGGAAAGGAAGTGCAAGACAGTAGCATTGAGAACCTGTGTTTTCATAAGCCAGTCTATGTGACAGGGAGCCACAATAGTCCAGTCAATCTAGCTGATTGTTTGGCTAAACATCAAACAAATTGCTAACAAAGGTTTTTAACTTGGATATTGGGCATGAATAACCTCTCTTTCAGATAAAAAAAAGTTTACCAAAATTAGCCTTGCGGAAAGGGGTCAACGGGCGCTATTTTTTAAGATTGCCGCTGATTCTAACCTCTCATCTCTCAACTCAATTTCTGTAAATTCATCTTCCAAAATACCAAATGTAGCAAAGTGAAATTGGATAAAACCAACAGTTTTCATAAAGTTAAATATAATTATAACTTCTTATGCCTTATTTGTGTCTCTTTTGATGTATTACTGCAGGAGCTTAATATTCTGTCATATTCTAATTTCAGGTTGACCAAAGTGAAGTACCGATAATTATGGATGCTGACAAGTGTGCTATTTGCAACAATGAACTGTCCAGTAATGAAGAAACATTCATCGTCAACCAGAAGGGCCTCGATTAACAGAGCTTCTGAACAACGTGGAGAGAAGATCATAATTCAGATTGGTCAACGTCTTCACAAGAAATGTAGACAGCGTTGGATCAACCCCAAATACATAGAAATTGACCGTAAAAACAGATCCACCCATGATGAAATGCTATCCCGTGCAAGTCGTTCTTTGTGTGTGTTTAACTTTAAGGAACATTTTTGTGGTTCTGGAGCAAAATCTGATAGAAAGAAAAGAGGTATTGATGTTTCCCACGTAGAAACTATTGAGTTTAAGGACAGTGTTAAAAGTGTGTGAGAAAGTCCGAAAAAATGATGGCTGGGCATCCACTGTTAAGGGTAGAATAGGTTATGTAGCTGACCTTGTTTCAGAAGAAGCACGTTATCACGGAACATGTTTTGCAAAAGTTGATTCCAATAAAAACATTCCTACTGCTGATTCTTCTAAGAAACAAAACCTTGGTAGACCAGAGGATTCAGAGAGAAAGCAGGCATTTCTGGAAGTTGCTAAATATTTGCAGCAAAATGACGAGGAGCAACTCACCATTGTTGATCTTGTTATTCCCGAGGACAACTATTCTCATCTTAGATGTTATTCTCACAACGTTTTGATAAATATAAACTCCGGCCTTCTACGGGTGCACCTTTTCGAACTCGGAAATCTTTATACCGAACTCGGAAATCTATACGGAATTTCGACGTAGACTCGTAGCGCAACGGATAAAAGTGTTGAGTTGTAAGTGACAGTCTTCTAGAGGTTGATGGTTCAATCCTCATTACAGGCGATAATAACTAAGAATAAAATACAAATTACGAGTTACTTAACACTTTTATCCGATCATGGCTGACAGAACGAGAACAATCTACCCCCGTTGATTAAATAAATGGTTCAGTTCAAAATGATGTATGGATTCCCGAGTTCGACATAAAGATGACCGAGTTGGAAAAGATGCATCTGAAGAAAGTCGGAGGTTACATCGGCAGAAACGTTATGCGAATAACGTCCAAGATGAGAATAGTAGTCCGAAAATTTCAAATAATTCAAATTATCAATCCTCATCTAAAAATTCAGAAACATCAAAACGTTTTTATGTCCTCCACTCTATAATAAAGACCAATGTGCATCTCTCACACACACACACACACACACACACACACACACACACACACACATATATATATATATATATATATATATATATATATATATATATCCGTCCCGTCACACAAACGTTGAGGAGTAAAAGAAAACTGCCAGACGAATTCATTTCAAGTAGAGGAATGGAGATAATAAATAGCAAGTCAGGCCTTCTCCACGTTGTCTATACTGAATTTGGAAAGAAAGCTTTCGGTCTGTTTCCATATTGAGACGTTTTATTTCATTTTTTCATATATTTTTTTTAACTTTCCAGTTTGAAATGTTTTTTTACTTTCTTTTTTCTTTTTTAACTTCACTGATTGAGACGTTATTCATATGAATATGAATATTAGTACGAACACTAGCGAAGCATGATGTTTGACGTACTCTAAATCGTATCTTTCAGTCCCTAACAAATGGGCAGATAAAATAGAAAGCGATTGAGATGTTTCAGCAAGTTTAAAACAATCATTTGCATTCAAAATATTATTTTCACATATTATATTTTGAGATCGGCTTTTCTGGAAATAAAGTGACCAGTTACAGGAAAGATTTTTTTTTTTTCATTTCAGAAAAGAAGTATAAGAACTTACTTACCCTTTAGAAATTGTCACCCTTACAACTTAAGCTTCAGCTTTTAATTTGAGACATTTTCTAGAATAAAAATCATGTAATGAATTTTCATCAAAATTAGAATAAAGATTCGTAAGGGGGACAGGGTGCAAAACTGTTCTGGTCTTGAAATTAATTTTACCCGTCCTTGGATGGGTATTCTTCTTCTCTATTTACAGATGCAATTTCTATAAAAAAAGATAATCATTCGGCTTATTTATTTGTTTTCTTACTAATGAGTCACCACTTACCTCGACGATAAGTGGTAATGAAATGGATGGATTATCAATTTAATGAAGAAGAATATTATGAGAGGATTAAAAAATAATGAATGGAATGACCACAATTTATGCGGACGGTTTATGACAAGTATTTGTTGACATTGGATTTGATGACGGTCATATTGTAATCTACAGGGAAGCAGTCCCGCGGTAAGGTGTTTCACAGAAATTTTTGGAATAAAACTCTGTTCATCGACATTCCGTCTGGCACAGGGAGGAAGAAAGGAAAGTTCTTTTCAGTTGGGGTAGGAAGATGAGTTGTAAAAACGTTTGTTTTGTATAAAGAAAGAATGAAACAATGCGAAGTAGAGCCTTTCTGTATAATTGTAGTAGTACCTATTTACTTGCCTCCCCACGAGGGCAAAGTTAGACACAAGGTACATTTTTAATGTGGGGGTATCCAGCTCTCCAAAAAGGGGCACTCTGCATTAGGGCAGGTTGTCTGTTTCATGCAGCCGAAACATATCTGTGAAGAAAAAGAATTTATCAAGAGCTTGTTGGACTTGTAGCAGTAATATCCATAAAGGAGCGTTGAGTTGATTGTCGTCGTCGACTTAGCAGGTAGTAACCATTTTTTCGGATATTGTTAAACAAACGGGTGACTGTCACTTCGTTGACCGGAAGTCTGACTTTCACTTTTTATTCCTGCTTTGTTTCTATTCATACACACCATTTTGAAATCAAATCAACGCAGTTTTACATAGGCGATATATAATATAACATCGCAGGATATTCACTAGTGTACGTTATTGTGTAGTAAGAAGTAATTCCTCCGATATTTTATCTTCGGATGGCCCACCTTCACTAACCTGTCTGATTTCAGATATAATCAGCGACCAGAGCCGAAAATAGATTAACTGATTGTGTTTGGCTGTCGACCCCTTACCTGTCCAGCTGTCGACTCGATCATCAGCCTAGTGACCGACGTCCTTCGTTTCACTATTCCATTCGTACGTCCTAGGATAAACCTTATCTTTTCAGGACAACTCACTGTCTACACTTTTATTCCATTTAACCAGCCCTTTTCAGAGCAACATTTATGTGAGTCAACCTACCCCTTTTCAGATGACTCACGTTTACACTTTCGTACGATTCAAATTTTCCTTCCCAGGATAACATCTGCTCCAGTCTGCCAAGCAGGCACTCAACTTGCAGCGACCAGACTAATATGCTAATACGAGAGGCGATGTGTTTTCTGTCTGTCTGTATTCCCGTTTACTATTTTATTGTATTTGACCAAGAAATGTTAAATGTGCTACGTATAACTGACTTCATATTCAGACTGTGCTAAGGGTGACACGAACCAAATATTTTTTTCTTTAAGGTCACCTATATACATATATATATATATATATATATATATATATATATATATATATATATATATAAATTTATATATATATATATATATATATATATATATATATATATATTATTTATAAATCCTATTTAAAAAATTAACCCATGTACACATGTGTTTCATGCCAAACCTGCAATCATCAGTATGGGAGGAGACAATCCCTGCAGGTTACACTATGCCTAAGTCATATTTAACTCAGTAGTCGGAGCGCGTCCGATGTGTCCATTGTTTAAAAATGGGAGAGTAAATTAACGTCTTAATGGCAGAGTCAGCGGCCATATAAGCAGACTGTCGAGATAACTCAATAGGCGTGACCTAGAGTGTTGTATTACGCAGTAAATGACGGCCTGTTTTAAACTTACTTAAAATGTTCCATCAGCGAGAGCTTTATATAATTATTTATAAATAATATTTTTTCAAATTAACCTATATACACATGTGTTTCATACCAAACCTGCAATCATCAGTATAAGAGGAAACAATCCCTTCCGGTCACACGGTTCGAACCTCATATTTAACTCAGTATGGGAGAGAGCGAGAGCGAGAGAGAGAGAGAGAGAGAGAGAGAGAGAGAGAGAGGGAGAGAGATGCAAGCGTTTTAGTGGGTACAAAATCATAATTTTTTTACAAGGAATCTGATGGTGCCGTTCATATCGGGGAGGGGGGGCTGTGTTCGTGTTGGACACTATATCTCAATAAAGATTATCCAAGGTATCTTGGCATGAACTACTTCAGACGATCAACCTCACCTACTTCAAATGCAAGGCGATCAGACGTAAACGGATTTATCGTTATTACTAGAAGACGAGGAGGATTGGGAGTCAAAATGGACTTGGAAAACATCTGAAATCGGTTAATTAATACAGTTCTTCTTCTAGAAATGCAACTCTGGTTCTGGCAATATACTCTGTCAATAGTGTGTTTATTGTGTCAATGGAGTTCTCAGTCTGTCAGTGTACTTCTGGTTCGTAATTCTTGTTCTGGTAATGCAGTTCTGGTTTATAGTTATTATTCGTAAATCTAGTTCTCTCAATGTAGTTCTAATTTCTACAATGTTGTTTTCCTATCTAGCTTTAATTCTGTGAATGCAGTTCTAGTTCTGATAATGTAGTTTTTGTTTTGGCAGCGTAGTTCTGGTTAGTAATTCTGCTTCTGTCAATGGACTTATAGTCCTGGCACTGTTGGTCCAGTTCTGACAATGCAGTCCTAGTTTTGACATCGTAGTTCTGGTTCGAAGTTTTGGCAATGTGATTTCGAAAAAAAGACACTCAAAGATGATAAATTGTTAGTTTAATGATGAAGAATATTATGCGAGGATTGAAAGTGATGTATGAAATAAACAAAGTTTGATTACTTATAGAGAATAGTTTATGACAAGTACTTGTTGATATTAGATTTAAATACAGCCATGTTGTAATCTGTGGAGAAGCGGTTCCGTGGTAAGGTGTTCCAAAGACGGGAACCCCCTTGAAAGAAACTCTGTTCATGGAAATTCCTCCTGGCGTTATGTCGTATGGAGAAAGAACGGAAAGTTAATGTGTGTTCTTTCTGTGAATGTCTTACAAAGAGGGACCAGAGATTGAAGTTCAGTCGAGCACATTCCATCAGCAAAATTTCGTTGATCCGGATATCGGACACGTCGATCTCGACACCACAAGGAATTAAAAGATCATGGCATGGCGTAAAGATGTGTATATTGAAAAAAAAAGGTGTAGATGTTTCTTCCTTGCAGATATCAAGCCAAAGTAGCACCGTACGGTGTAGACATTTTTTCATTGATGATAACAAGCCAAAGCCGGTTTTTAATGTGAGGAAAATCTGTACACCACTCCCCTTCTATTACAAATCCTTCTGTCCAAAAAAGGGCATTCTAGATTTGGATGAAAAGTTGTAATTCCCTGAGTCGAACAGAAATGATGAAGTATAATATCAGAACAGATACTACACTTCTCTCCAAGCCAAAAGGCCAATGAACCGCCGCTTAACGTTGGTAACTAAACAAACCCTTAATTCTCATTTCATATAAAACGATAATTGCACTCTTACTAATCATCGCGTCTGGTGAAACTTTTAATCGTTTTTGTCTGCAATGTGAGAACGAGGCTGGCAACATTCTCCTTGTGTGCGTGTGCTCGGGGAAACCGGTTGGTTTTTCATTCGTAAAGTAACCGGTTTTCATTCCCACCAAACACGCAGATGGGGGGAAAGGGATGCCCGTTCGTTTCTAAACAGAAGCTCAAATCTATATTGCCCCTCAAGTCTGACCCTAATGTTAGGAGACTTAAACTGAAACTTTGACACTCGTCATGACAATATCGACCAATCGGAGATCTCCTTTTCTTAAACGAAGAGATCAGATTCCACAAGAGTGTCAAATTCAAAGCTCCCCCCTCTCTCTCTTCTTGAACAGGTGTCACCAGAGATCAGAGAGTTTCCCTTTGTTTCCACACACCTTGAACACAAACAATAGGCAAGAAAATATTTGATCATTTATTTATATATCGATCTATTGACACATCCACAAATGAATCCATTTAATCATCGGCGTACACACATAACGACTCATATATCTGTCAATCCATATTTCCATTATAAAATTTCCTCGATTAATCTCTCTATCTATCTATATGATGTACATATTTATCTATTTATCTGTACACTATCTATCTATCTATCTATCTATCTATCTATCTATCTATCTATCTATCTATCTATCTATCTATCTAATGTACACATTTATCTTTCTGTCTATCTATATGATATACGGGATAAATTAGATTCCAGGCACCTCAAAACAAGCAAATACAAAAAGGGCAGATCCATGGTTGACACCGGTTGCTTTCACTTCCGGTTGAACCTGTAAACTACTCGCGCACACACATTGAACCTGTAAGTAGACTGACAATACTTAAAACCTTTCTTTGATTAAAAATAGTCTGCGTTGTTTGATTTTTCGTATTTATTTCAAGATAAGAGGGGGAGTATATAAAAAAAAACATTGCAAAGATTTCGTTCAGTAAGGAAAAACAAACGAAATAACATTTAACAAATGTATAATTTTATTTATAAAACGTGTAAACAAACGAATTAGCACAAACTGCGCTGATTTTTTCTTGCAAAACTTTTTTTTATTAAAACTTTTTTGCGTTGTTTGGTTTGTCGTGTTTATTGAAAAAACGTTGCAGAGATTGTGTCCCTATTTACTTGTCTCCTCACGATGGGCGGAGTTAGGCAAAGCTGGGTTTTTAATGTAGAGTGCATCTTTTTTAATTTTTAATTTTGTAAACTTTAGAGATTAAAAAAAGTTTATAAATTGTTTTCTGTAAGCAAAATTTATAAACAAACGAAGTAGCATTTAACTTTTTTATTAAAACTATTCTGCGTTGTTTTGTCAATGTCTGTTCTATCCTCGGTCAGTGTCAGAGAAATCATTCTAGACTGAGGTAATTTATCTCAAGATAAATGGGTAGTTTAAAATATATCTATAATGTGTCAGACTTCTAGGCAGCTTACAATGTCCGAACAACCCTAAATATATAAGTTGCGTTCTCTTGCTAGAAACAGAGCAGAATCCGAATTTGAGAGTGAGAACTACAAGTACATTTGTCAGAACCAAAACTGCTGTGCGGCCCGGTTTTCCGGTGGTGCATCGCGTGTTGGTGGATGGGTGGTAGCTTAAAAAGTTCGAGCGGAAATAATGCTGCCTTGAAGTCATGGTGACTGACTTGGTCAGAGCATTTAGTGAAACACAAGAAACGTATTACTGTGGGATGCTGAGAAAAAGAGGCATCCAGGAATTCACATATAAGATAGAGATGTGATGCAGTGAAACCCTGTGATGGAGACTGTGTCCTCCACCTCGCACCGAATGCGCAATCGATTCTGCGACCCAGTGGCAGGCGGAGAATGACTGAGAACCATGTGTTTAGAAATATAAAGTAGAGGAGGCTGTGTGAGGTAGAACCCGGAAAGTGGATAAATGCGTAGTGGAATGGGTAAAGTTTACTGGTTGGAGATTGTGTAATTGGTTAGGCCGAATTGGTTATTTTGTTTACTGGGATAAGTCTGGAATCTTAGCGTTTTAATGCTGTAATTTTCTGATGAAGGGTGGTCCACGATGCATGTTGTGAAAAACGTAAAAATAAAGGAAGTAAGCCGATGTTTTGTGCGGAGGAGGGAGAGAGAGAAACCCTTGAACTCAAAAACAGACAATTAGAATTAAAAAGAAAATAGACATATGTGTTGTATGTTGCAATTGTATTTGCTTTAGGGTCTGGGTCTCATTGTCTTGACTAACATTGTTGTTAATGTGTTGTAAAAAAGATAAATTGCAGAGATATTGTATTTTTATGTCAAAATGTAATTTGTTGTTGCGAAGACTGTTTTATGTTTTGTCCGTGTAACATTATGTAAGGACGTTTTTTTATTATTAACTTAAAAAAGACAATCAGAAAGAAAAAGAAATGATATCTATATGTGTCGTATGCTGCAGTTATATTTTATTCGGGGTGTGTGTCTTATTGACTTGATTAATATGATTGTTTATGTGTTCTTAGAAAAATAAAACGGCAGAGATATTGTATTTTTATGTAAAAAAATGTAATTTGTTGTTGCAAAGAGAAAATGTTTAATGTTTGTGTGAAATTGTTTAAAAACGGTGTTTTTATTGTTTGTCACAAAAAATGGCGGAATACCTGACAAGTTGAGAGGCTGATAAAGTCCTCTTCTTAGGAGGTGAACACATTCTTCCTGACTTTTTTTCTTGAGAGAGAGGAGATAACAAAATGACGAAATACCAGACGAGTTGAGATGTCTCGATAAAGTCCTCTTGGTAGGAGGTGAAAAATCTCCTCCTGATTTATTTTTTAGAGGGGAAATAAAATGGCGGAATGCCTGGCAATATGAAAGGTGTTGATAAAGTCCTCTCTGTGGGAGGTGAGTTAAAATTCTCCTGCTTTTTTCTACCTCGATGGAGAGGCGAGGTTGATTTCCTCTCTCTGGTATTAAAAGCATGTACCAGTGGGCAGGAGCATGTCCAAAAAGGAATCGCTTTGTTGTGTTTTAAGGCTACTCAAATACCTTTTGGCTTGCAAGAGGGTTAAAGGCACCCTTGTGATTCCAGTTCGGAGATCACTCAGTCGGGTTTTGTTTTGTTGTTGTTTGTCATGTCTCTGCTGTTTCGTAACTTAAGTAATATGAATGTATCGATTGTTTATACTTTATATAATATGATTGTATGATTTCTGTTTTGTAATTTATATAACAAATGAAAAGTTGGGTATGAGAGGTGTGTGGTACTATGGACGTCTCCCCACCCAGAGCCAATCCCCAGACAATGGGTTGAAATGATTCACCAACGGACACAAAGGCGATCGAGTGTGTGATTGGTGGTCGGTTGGGAGTGGCGCGGAGGTAGTCAGTTTCTATTGACCAGGCGTTTTAGGAGTGGCCGAGTCATTTCCGCTTATCGGTGACTAAGACAAAGGGCTGGACATGGGATTACTGGTTGTAAGTTAGAATGTTTGGAAGTCAGAGTTGTTTGCGATAGCTTGAGTTTTACGACAGTTTACGGCAGTTGACGAGTTATATTAGTTTTGCGGCAGTTGGCGACTCGAAGAGACTAGAGATTGGAGTCTAAGTCGGGCGAGAGCAGTTCGGAGTAGATGAGCAGGAGATTGTGAGATAAGCTTATGACCGAAACACGTCGAGAGACATGTGGACGCTAGTGCTTTGGCCCCCTTTCCATGACGATATCAAACACACAGTGACCGACTGATTTATACACAATGGATCAGAGTGTGTGTTCTTTCTTGTGAATTTGTGTTGTTGCTTTTTCCTCAACTTGTAAACCCGTGCTTGTGCATTCGGCGATCGGCAATACGATGCGACGGCCAGAACGAGAGATAAAAATGAAGACAAACAGAAAAATAACGGCACAAAGCGTTGGGGTCGACGGAGGTTGTCGAGAGAGGAACGCATGTGGTTCTACACTGTCTTGAAAGAGTACAAACTCAATGGGAGGCACTGGTCGCGGTCACCAATTACGCATTTGTTACATTATATTAAACATGTTTTTCTATCTATCGTAATGTACGTTACACTTATTGATTATTATATCGTTCGGACTGACGAAACCTCGATGCCAACGCTTCCCGCAACATCATAACTAGGAAAGTCGAAATAATACGAAAACGCCCTCGGAATAATACGAAAGTTCCTCGGAATAATACGAAAAGTTTTTTGGAAGCGCCGACCAAGGCTCCTCTCATAAAATCGATTTAAAGTTCTTAATATCTTTCACAGATGCATGAATAATTACAGTTTTTAACAACGTCTCACCATTTCACACCTTCATAATCGTTCTTAACTTTTTTCTCGTAATTATATAAATGTATATAACCTTTATACTTTTCTCTGTTCATTCTTTAAATTGCATCAAACACTTTTCTTTTTAAACAACTTATTTTAAACATATTTCTTTCTTAAAACATTTTATCTTAAACCGCTTTTCTCGTTAAAACATGGTACACTTTTTATTTTTTTTTAACTGTCCCATTATTTTATTTTCACTTTATGTGACCCGAAAATGTTCAATTGTACACAAAAAGTTACCGTATTATTTTTTCTTCGTCTACTGGTCGTCGTCGATACCTGTGGCGTGGGTTTCATTACGTCTCTGGCCGTAATCGATTCTGGTGGCCTTTGTTCTATGGACACACTTTGTTTTCATGCAGGAGACAAAACTCGGAGACAGGTTTTTTCTCAGAGAGAGATTCGATTCTTTTATTCATATGTCTTGGTTGTGGAGGGATTTCCATCCATTCGTCTCTTCCATTCGTCTCATTCATACTTTTTGTTGTGGAGTGCGATGGATGCATGGGGATATATGTTGGATCTCATTCGAGATCCACACCATAACTATTTAGCCCATTTTTTCATGGGTCCGCTTGCTTCCAGGACGAGCGGCTATATGGTCGGTATTCTCGCTCTCACTCCCAAAGCGTTCTCTTTCAAAAACTCCAGTTTTCGTGAAAAACATTTGTAACAGACACTTGCCCCGCGTCAGCCAATCAAACACGACATTCAACAATCGTTCCATATCTGACCCGAGATTCCCTGTGTCGGTGCCGAATTGGTCACTTTGTTATGGTTTGATAAAAATGATTCACTCACAACAATCCTCTCCAGTGCATGTCAGCTTAACCTGCACTTATTGTCTCAACTGACCCCAGCCATAATTCATACTAGCTAACTTAATCGTTTCCAAAAATATGGGGCCCCATCTATAATATAACATACACAAATAAACAAGGTTGTACACAAATAAACAAAATGTGTACACAAATAAACAACAACAACAAAACTCGGCTGAAAACATAATCTCCACCTTAGCGGAAGTAATATGGCATGCTTGATTGATTAATCGAGAAGGTCGTGGTTAAACACTCAAGATTTTAAGATAAGATAAATATTAAGCTCAACAGTTGCAAATCATTTTGCGTTCTCGCAACAGCTGTTTACCATTAATTTCTCGCTAAAAACAACCGTTGTTTTCTTTTTCATAATTAAGTGGTAACATGTCGTTACAGGAGTTCGGTACTTTCCGTGCCATTCCAGTGGCGGTTTGATCATTTTATGCGCCACATGGGTTAGGGTTAGAGTTAGGGTTAATATTTGTGTTTTGCTTTTTGTTTTTTACATCATATCTACACTAACAATTTCAGTTCGTCTGGTTTCGTGTAATGTTCTGTCCCTGTTTCAATTCGCGGCATTATTCTATATCAGCTGTGATTGGTCGGAGAAATCTGGTTATGTGAGTTAGTTTCCGTATTTGATGATTTCAGCTGACGTGCCTTGTTTGGTATCAATCCTCCCTTTGGTTCCAATTTCTTCTAATCTTTTTCCAAGTTTTTTTGTTTAACTGTTCCTAATGCTACAACTACTATTAATATTTAAAATGGTTTCCTTCCGGATTGATATTCTCTTAAACTCCAAGTTTCTTCGCCTTCGTGATCTTCACCCTCTTACTGATTGGAGGGCGAAATCTACAATTTGGCTTTCTCCCCCTTCTTCTGACTGTTATCATATCCGATCTTCTTGTTTGGATTTGATTTCCATGTCGCAGTGGATTTTATTCTTTTCATATACTGTTCGGGTTTGTGCAACGCGTAACCGCTTGGCCAGTTACAACAAGTGCCCCAAGAACACGAGTTCGTTCCGCTTCTACCAACCACCGTTGCAAATCACGTGCTGTCCTCACACTAATTGTCAACCATAGAGTTCTCGATGATAACGGTCGGTGTTTTTATTTTTTTAATATTATAATTTTTTTTGCACATTTGCAACTACAGTGAATATAAAAGTCACTGGCCGATCATGCACTGATGTTAATTGAATTCACAGCTTTTCGCTCTAAACAACAGCTATCGTTGTCCTCTCCGATAACAATAAGGCTCACTTCACACCCTCAACACATTTGATAACACCACAGACGTCGAAACAAAACACCTAGACGAGAGCAGTTAACATGACAATCCCATCAGACTTGACAGTATCCTACACGCTTACGATGCATTAGTCAATGTTACACACGCACGCACACACACACACACACACATTCATATATATATATATATATATATATATATATATATATATATATATATATATATATATATATATGTGTGTGTGTGTGTGTGTTATCCAAGAATGAATTGAGGTCGTCTGTTTACTTCTGCTCCCAGCCCTAACCAGTATTTTATTTTTATTCTTATTTTTAAAGATTCTATAATGTTCTATTTCCAAGTTAGAAATAATATACGATGAAATCAAATGAAGTTTCTGAACGTTGACCATCACAATATGATTGTAAGAAACCCGAATACAAAATGAACACCACAAGCGGATTCCTATTCCTCGTGAAGAAACGTTGTTTGATCTTTGTAAAGTGTTTTGTTTGCAATTTCACTTTCGGAGAAAATGTCAAAGAAACACAGACACCACACACACATATATAATATGTATGAATATCTAGCAAAAATACTCCCGGGGGCAGCAAGTAATGAAGCTGTAATCTTCTTTACAGAAAAACAAAGACTTAATTTTCATTTTACATTTTGGTAATTTAGAAAAAACAACAAAAAGATGAGTGTCATCGTGTTATTGATATGTCCCAATGCTGAGGAAATTTACTGCGTAGGAACATAGTAAACTTTTATTAATTAGCAAATAAACAACAAAAAGGTTATTTTGTATTGTCTTTGCGATATTCAAAGTCGAGGAATTTTATTTAGTATAAGCATAAAAATGAAATTGAATTCGCCAATAAAAACTGGTTATATGATGAAATGAATACATGACAGACTGGATGATGAAATGAGTAAACGAAAAAGTGGAACGTCGGTTGGTCAAATAAAACAATTTTATATTACTGAGTAAATGGTTACTTTGTGTGTTTTGCATTTATTATTAAAAAAAGAACACTTAATGAAGATTTAAAAAAAGAGGAATCTTATTTGTTTGTCATTTACAAAGTTGAGAGGACAGGTGCCTCCGTTTTTCATTTTCATGGCAAATGTAATAGTTTTAATCATCATCATCATCATCATCATCATCATCATCATCATCATCATCATCATCATCATCATCATCATCATCATCATCATCATCATCATCAACAACAACAACAACAACAACAACATAAAATTTAGTTCAAAAAATAATAAATGGGTAAAATAGAAAAAATGCACTTGTTCATAGACACCGTTTCTGAAATCGAAAATTGGTGTTTATACAAAAATAACCATTATATTTTAGGTCGGATTCTTTTAGGCAATTAATAATTTTTTTTCAACAGTTTTTTAAAATTATTAACACATAATAAAATGAAACTGTTTTTTTATTATTGGAAATATATTATATATATTTGGTTTTCTTCAGGATGTTTTTATTTTATCGAAAAAATCTTAGATTGTACTTATTATTTTTACAGAAAAAAATGCTGATTGTTTGTTTCTTTATTTTTCTCTTTGACGTTAATTATCAATTTATATTTGTAGAGTTATTTGAAAACAAAAGGAAACACAATTCCAACCGCTAAGAAGGAAAAAATATGTTAGTATAACATCCAAGTTTTCATCATTAGTATTTTAGTGAAAGGATAATGAGGAAAAACTTGATTATTTTTACAATTATTTCGTTAATAAAATAAAGTTTAGTAGTAAAACAGTTTTACTACTAAAATTTATTTTATTAATGAGATAAAATGTAGTAAAACAGTTTTACTACTAAAATTTATTTTATTAATGAAATAAAATGTAGTAAAACAGTTTTACTACTAAATTTTTTATTTATTAATGAGATACTTGCAAAAATGTACGAAAGCGTTGAACATGTATTTTATTGTGCATTTGTACAACAGACATTTTTTATCGACGTCCGTTAGTTTTTATTTAAAAATAGATAAATAAATAAACTGTTATTCTAATTTTTATATACAGATTTATGTTTATGATTTCTGGACTAAAATTACTGCCTTCTGTTTTTTTTTTAGTTTTATTTGACAAAATTCCGTCTAAAACTTAGGGATAATTCGTTCCTACTTTTCACATCTGTTATTGTGACTATAGTGAATTTTATGAATAAATAAATAATTTAAAAAAATTATTTATCAGATTTATTAACGATGAAATTTCGTTGATTATTCCTGTGAAGAAAATATTTTGAAAGTTAATAAGAAACACTTGATGTTAGAACAGATAAGCTAAGCGGTCTAAAAATTGATAAACAACAATTCTCAATTTTCACTTAAAAAAACGGCGGCCCTGAGCAAGTGGATACTTTCTATTTGACCAATAAACGTATCTATTTAATTATGAACGGAAAACATTTGTTAGTGATTGCGTTTTGTAGAGAGTACACTTTTTAAAGGAAATTCTTCGTAAGAGTGTAAGTGTTTATCTGTGTAAATGTACACATACGTAAACGTAACCCCCCCCCCAATATTCAAACGGAAGTTATCATTTTGTCATTTTAAACTTTTTTCATTAAAACGCTTTAATTAATATCACTATTGATAACAATAATAATAATGATGTTAATATAAAGAAAACTATTGCGTATATTATATAATGAAATAAGAGAATGAAATTACAAATAAATCGTACAGAATCTCAATAAATATGCAAATGATGAATAGTAATAACTCTTTTTTAAAAAGTTTCCTGTTAGTTTATATAGCGTATTAGAAAACATTTTGTTCTTATCATTTGAATTAAGTAAAGTTAAAGTATTTTAATACAAATATAGTTCGCATAAATTAAAAAGAACTTTCGCATTTTTTCATATATATATATATATATATATATATATATATATATATATATATATATATATATATATATATATATATATATGTGTGTGTGTGTGTGTGTGTGTGTGTGTGTGTGTATGTGTGTGTGTAGAATTATAAGCACCACAGAGAAAGTTAGGATCCTAAAAGCTATTAATAACCTGTTTATAAAATGCATGAACGGCAAAACTGAAATCTTCACACTGTGCCCACGCAGAAGAAAACTTTCTACTAGCAAAAATGGACTAGTAGCTGAAACACTGACTTCCCTCTATTAACATATAATTCTAACACACCATTTCATATTGAAAATACAAGACCTAGCTATCTGCCCCAGGACGCATACAATTAAATTACATCTTCGTTATTATTATTTACTCACTAGGAGTTCTCACACAGGTCATCAGTGATTGCTCACCGGCAACCGGTGGTATTCCCTGGAATCTGAGTGACAACAAGTCTCCCCAGATTTCCAGTATTCTCCACCTCTTTTCGATAGCCACCGCAAATAAATTTGCAGTATTACAACAGCCGTTTACCATTGATTTCTCGCCGGCAAGGACCATTGGTGTTTTCTGGGGTTTGGGTGGCAGTAAGCCTCCCCGAGGTCCCAGCAGTTTCTGCACTTCCAGTGGAGGTCTGGTTTGTGCTGTCCCTCTTCGGTCTTCTCATCCTCCTTGACCCTATGCAGATTTTTTGTGTGGTGTCAGCCTAGACTGGTACCATTTTTTAAATTTTCTTTTATTATATATATATATATATATTTTTTTTTTTTTTAAATATTATTTTTTTTTAATTTTTTTTTTATTTTTTTAATTTTTTTTTTATTATTATTATTATTATTTGTACTCACTAGGAGTTATCACACAGATCATCACCAGTGATTGCTAACCGACAACAACCGGTTGTGTTCCCTGGAGTCTGAGTGACAACAAGCCTCCCCAGATTTCCAGTACTCACTAGCTCTTTTCGATAACCACCGCAAATAACCTTGCGGTATCGCAACAGCCGCTTACCATTGATTTCTCGCTGGTAAGAAACATTGGTTTTCTCTGTGAGTGTGGTGGCATTAAGCCTCTTCAAGATTCCAGCACTCTCCGCACAATTTCCAGTGGAAGTCTGGTTTGTGCTGTCCCTCCTCGGTCTCCTCATCCTACTTGACCTACTACAAATATTTTGTGTGGTGCCATCTTATTTGAGGGCGGGACAGCTCATGATGTTTCTTGTAGTTTCTGTTCATGCGGTGGTGTTAGTGTTTTTCCTGTGGTTTTGTTTTCTTCTTGTACTTCCATGTGACTGGTTACCATTCGTAGCTTATGCGGGTTGGTTTCTGCATTCGAGGATTTTCCTTAAGATTGCAGCTGTTTTGATCATTGCCGTCCTTTGTATGGTCTCAGTGATCCCTTTGATTCCAATTTCTCCCAGTCTTTTCTCCTGTTTTTTTTTTGGGGGGGGGACTGTTCCTAGTGCTCCTACGATTATTGGTATTATACTGACTTTCTTCATGCTCCACATTCCTTTCAGTTGTCTGACAAGTTCCGTGTATTTTCTTCGTTTTTTGTCTATTTCATCTTCACTCTGTTGAAACGGCGAAGTCTACGATTTTGCAAGATTTTTCCTTCTTGTCGATTATTATAACATCCGGTCCTCTTGCTTGTATGAGTTTGTCTGTTTGTACATCCATATATCAGAGGTTTTGTATTTTTCGTTTTCCAGTACTTTTTCTGTTTTATGTTTGTACCATTTGTCTGCGTATTCGAAATTCAATCGTTTGCACAGTTCCCAGTGTACTGCTGTTCCCACGCAGTCATGTCTGTTCTCGTATTCTTTTGGGCTAGTTTGCTGCATTCAGTTATCATATGATTTACTTATTCGTCCCTTTGTCTACACAGTCTGCATTTACTGCTTTCCTAAGTTTTATCTATTTTAGCTTTAATGTAGTTTGTCCTAATCGCATTGTTCTGTGCAGCCATCAGTAAAGGTTCCGGTTCTCTGTTCAAGTGTCCTTCTCTTAGCAACGCCCAGCTATTTTCGTTGGTTTCTTCTCTTGCCAGTCTTATGAAGAAACCATGTACTAGTTTTTCTTCCCACTTTTCTTTTCTTGTCGTTTTGTTTCTGGTTTCGGTGTTTCTCGAGTTGCTCGTCGGAACGGTGTCTCTTGCTGCGGTGATTAGCCTTTCCGTGTGCTGAGTTATGTATTTCTCCAGCTCTTTTTTGTGTCTTCCACACAATTTTCTATACTTACTAGTTCTCTTTCCCCTTCGTTTCTTTTTATTTAAAGTCTGTCTGTATCGTATTTTTGATGTAGTGCATTGTGCATGGTCATTAATCTTCTAGTCCTTTGGTCAAGGTGCGTGAGTTCTATTTTAGTCCAGTATTTTATTACTGATACTGCCCAGGTGCTTATTCTTCTTACTAGATTTCTGCTATATAAGTTCGTTTCTAAGAGTTTTTTTATACTTCGTAAATATTATTTTCCAATCTTCTCTTTAAATTTCTGTAGATTTGATGGTGTTTGTTTCCAGAACTCCCAAATATTTGTAGCTATCCTGTTCGTCTAGATCACTCATCTCTACTTGGTTGGGCAGTTCCATGCCCTCGGCCGTCCCCAGAAACATTCATTTATATACAGGGAAACAACACCCTACTTTCCACCAGAAGGATAGCGATATATTATTATATACATGACCTACACATCTTTCCTGATAAGCCAAACCAATCAAAATTAAATAAACACTTTATAATATACTAATATATTTAAATAATTAAATATATCAAATAGCTTACTATAAATAACCAGAAATATATTTATAGAGTATAATTTAAACAATATATATATATATATATATATATATATATATATATATATATATATATATATATATATATATAGAGAGAGAGAGAGAGAGAGAGAGAGAGAAAGATAGATAGATAGATATGACTAATAATTAAATCTAACCGACACACATATGCGCCTTGCTAGATATATACATACAATGACCTCACAGAACTTCATACATAAACCACTATATAAACTTTAAGAAAATAACAAGTCCCTAAAGATTAATTCACCATTGATGAAATACTTTTTTAGACTGGCTGTTTTCTCTAAAAGTGATACACGCTCGTCCACAGGCAATATACCCGACCTTCACACCTTAGCCTAACTATATAAAAAAGAACGCACCTTTAGGTAAAAAATGTATATATAAAATATAATATAATATATATAATATATAAAAAATATATAATAAGCCTTTTATACTCAAACATAAACACCTTCCAAATAAAAATATCATATGAGTCCTTTAATAATGTGAATTTGTAATTTAATAACAGTCACATTGACATGTTTAATGTCCGAGTACATGTAACGCGATTAAAACCACACGACAGTGAATCGTATGAATAAAAAACAACTAATAACATTACCCCTAAATCCAAATACAAAATAGAAACAAATAAACAAACTACCTCCGTAATCAATAATATTTAGTTGTAACAAAATAATACTAAGTTTTAATAAATTATTAAATAATTAAAAGCTCTAAATAATCAATATAAACATGCCCCTAAAAACACGGAACTTTACCGAGTAGGGACGGCTTGAAATGATCACCGCCGTCCGTCTAATTTTTTCGGATTGCCCTCATTTTTAGAGATGTTGAGGCGTTGATAAAGACGCTGAGGGTCTTTTTTAAAACAGTAAAGGTCTTCCGTGTCAATGAAACCTTGCTTTATCTACAAAATCAGTAATATATCGCTTTTAATATATAATTTATATATATATATATATATATATATATATATATATATATATATATATATATATATTTAAAATAAATAATTTGTGTATATATATATATATATATATATATATATATATACATATATATATATATATATATATATATATATATATATATATATATATATATATATATATATATATAATTTATTTATTTACTGTATATTACATATTTCAGCAATGTACCGCGGTTTCATCCAAAAGGGCATATTTAGACATCTTTAGTAAATCTCCGTGCCCAGTGGAATCATCGGCAAGCTGAAATGATTGTAGTCCCGTCCCGATAAGGAATGGCGTCAACAATGACAGAAAACGGTGTATCTCTGAGGGGGTCCCCGAAAAAATCCGGTGTGGGATAGTGATTAACTAAGACTTAAGGGAGATCGATGTTAGTTCGTGTATGAAAGGCCTTCATTTTATTTCCTAGCAAGTTTTATTTATTTATTTATCTGTTAGCAAGTTTTATTTATTTATTTATTTGTTCTTTTTGTAATGTTATTGTTTTACCTAGTCTGAAAAAATACGAAAGGAGCGGCTATATAGTTTGCCGTTTGGGTTTGTGAAATTAGGGTGTTTTTTTTTTGTTGTCGTTTTTGAGAATAAATTTATGTATCGGATTAATTGTTCGATATTGTGCTGAAAAAGAGGATGCAACAATGTTTTTATGTACTTAACGTGTTTGTTTATTTTTGTTTATTGAATTGGTGTTTTCGTATTTTCTTGATCTTAATGTGAGGAAAGCGGTGTTTCGTTGATATGTCCCGTTTATAACCAGTAGTGTTGAAAACAAAAATTGATTTCTTTTCATATACAACCTGACACTATATATATATATATATATATATATATATATATATATATATATATATATATATATATATATATATATATTATATATATATATATATATATATATATATATATATATATATATATATATATATATATATATGGCTCTACTTGTTATTAAAGTGCAATCAATTAGTTATTATTAGTGATTTGACATCTCTGAACAAAATTACACCCGTAATATATATATATATTAAGCTATGGAAATATATTTATGGCAATTAAGCTACACAGAGGTTCCCGCGTTTCATCCCCGAGGGGAATCTTCAGGCTAAAATGCATGGAGTTATTTTTGCCGGGTGTTTTTATATACACCAATCAGATTCTTTGTTGTTCTCTCAGCCAATCGTTGGGCTTCCCACGAACAAAGGTGTGGTTAGTGGTACTTCCTATATCCTGTTCTATTGTTCTGTTTTCTATAGATTGGGCTATATCCTCTTTCCTTTGTTGTATCAATATAATGGGTTAATTTATTTTAACACGTGGTTCCTTGTATTTTTATTTTAGGTTTTAATTTTTAGATTGTTAGGTTTTTGTTTAGTTTAGTTTTTTACTTCTTTGTTTATTTATTTATGTATTTATAAATCTAGCTCTACTTACGTATAGAGTACTGTTGAAGTAAATACTGAAAATTGATACATAAAAAATTATATCTCCTTATAAAATTTTATGTGGATATATGAAATAGTAATATATATATATATATATATATATATATATATATATATATATATATATATATATTGTCACGCACAGCTTTCGTCGGGACCACGGCGGCGAGTACATAACAATGATGAATGCAAAAAAGAAAATAAATATGTCCGGAAGTTGCTAATAGGTCTCTAGGGCCCGATATTAACAACAGAATACGGAGGGAGGGGATTTATCACATAGAAGTACGGAATAACAACGTACAGGTTAGAGCTAACTCGAACACCAAGTTAAATTCAAAACAAAAATGTATTCATATAACGTTATCGTTATATGAAAAACGGACAAACATGCATGAAACGAAGCAACAAAAAGAATAAAGCAAAATCTATGAACCAAATCATGTCCAGACAATTCAAGAAAGGTAGCTATCATTTACAAACATGGATGAATGGTACAAGACTCCCCACGTGAACTGAAAATTCAACAGTCCAAAATCTTTAGAGGGATAAAGTCAAAGCAGATACCAAAGTATACGTCCAACAGTAGTTAGGTACATAGGTGGACGTTAGAGTCTCGGTCGGCGCTACATAATCCTTGCATAAGATATGTAATCATACTTTCTCAGTGATAATGTAGAATGTTCCAGTCAGCGACAGGTTTGATAGAGTCGCCTCGAAAGCCTTTTCTTCAAATTAATTTTCGGCTTATAAACAGAGAAGACATCTCAGGGCCACTCGCCGGCCCATGAAGTCAGCTCCTTGTCTGCTTCTTTTTTCTCCTTATTTTTTGATTCCTCGCGGCGACGGTCGACGAGAGTCTTCTGCTGATAGCTACTGACTCCACGACGAACCGACTGCCTTTTTTATATTTTACGTTGATATGTGTGGGCGGTTTTGACGTAGGCATCTTTGGCAGGGTCTCTAGATTACCTTGCACAGATGAGATTACTTTCATTTAAGACCAGGGCACGCGTAAGTGTTAAGATAAAGAAGGGAGGTAATTTCACAGGAAATAGCGTTTAACTTCCTCTTAAGGGTCAAGGAAGAGGAGGAGAAGGAGGTGGACAAGAAATAGGATTTACATTCATTTCGGGGTTGTCTGGCTTAAAAGTAAAATAGAAAAATATAACATGACAGAATAGATTCTGCTCGCTTTGGTAATATTCGATGAAATATAGTTTTTTCTTAAAATTTTAATTCAACAAAACTTTCTACGTGAAATTCCTCTATATTTACTAACTAATTGGCTATGGCCGATGGATTAGATCCTCGACTACGAATCAGTGGCGATTTGTGATCGGGGTATCGACTCCCTGGAAGATTCAATTCTTATTACGGAATAATCTTCCTTCGCGCTTAAGTTGAAACTATCATTTCCTACACCAGAGTGCTCTACCAACCAAATATATATATATATATATATATATATATATATATATATATATATATACATGCACCAAAACACACGCGCACAAACACACATATATATTATTATACATATATTATTTCGTGTATATACACATATTAGAAAGTAATATCATAAATTGTGTATAGATTTAAGTATTTATTTTAATAGTTCTCAATAATAATAATAATAATAATAATAATATGAAAATATATTTATGTAAATTAAGCTACACAGAGGCGTCCGCGTTTCATCCCCGCGGGAAATCGTCAGGCTACACACACACAAACACATGCGCGTGCGCACACACACACATATATATATATATATATATATATATATATATATATATATATATATATATATATATATATATATATATATGTGTGTGTGTATATATATATATATATATATATATATATATATATATATATATATATATATATATATATATATATAATACGCATCAGCTGTAACCACAACTAAAAAGTACATCCCAGACCCCTTTACCGGATCCCTTGGAAACACAAGAGAGAACATATATCCTCCTCTTATTTGTTAATGTCGTCGTCAATGTTGTTATTGTTGATATATTTTGACCCGGTTGCAAACACCTCCCATTTCCGCTTCTTCGTCTCTTTCTTTATCTCTGTCTCTGTTTGTCTAACTCCCCCCCCTCTCTCTCTCTCCCTCTCTCTCTCTCCCTCTCTCTCTCTCTCTCTCTCTCTCTCTCTCTCTCTCTCTCTCTCTGTGACTCTCTTATATATATATATATATATATATATATATATATATATATATATATATATATATATATATATATATATTCCTACCTGTTTGCTTCCCAGCCTCTTCTTGCTCTCCCCCGTGTCATCTCTGGATTTTTAATTCGATAGCATCTCTTTTACGAGAAAGAAGAGAGAGAGAGAGAGAGAGAGAGAGAGAGAGAGAGAGAGAGAGAGAGAGAGAGAGAGACCATCTCCGACTATTGGCAATATCTCTCTAGAAAAGTGGAGATATCGCCAATAATGAAAAGAATAATTATATATTCATGTATTGATATCAAATGTCCAAATATTGTTCTCAAATCGTATCAGAATATGATGACAAAAAACAACAGATTTTGCTATTTAATTCTTATATTTATTTTTATATATATATATATATATATATATATATATATATATATATATATATATATATATATATATATATATATTAGTGTGTGTATATTGACAATATCTCCATCTTGCGGGTGGTGGATTGGGAAGGTTGTTTTCTTACTCTCCCTCTCACTTTCTTTAATTCATATCTTCCTACTCTGTACACACAATGTCATCGAACCCGACTCCCCACCACACACACCCCCTCTCTCTCTCTCTCTCTCTCTCTCTCTCTCTCTGTGTCTTTCACTCTCTTCTTACCTACAAAATATTTCTACCATTTCTTGTTCCCACCCGTCCCCGCCATCTCCCACCCGCCCTCTCCCCTGCCCCTCTCACCTCCTCTATTTTTTGTATAACGCCATCATCCACAATAAACCTTTTTTTTGTAGTTGACGTAAGTGCGCGCACATACACAAAGACACACACAATCGCACACGCACTTAAGTATATACGCACATACACCCGGGATGTGTTGGGGGCTGGCTGGCAGATACTACAACACCCGATCCCCCACCCAACCTCAAATCTCTACCCCCTCCCTCTCTCAACCCTTTCAACAATAAGTCGAATCAACTGTGTAATAATCAGATACAGCGAAAACAACACTGCGTCCTTTTCATTCTACCGCCCTTTTTTTGCATACGCACACGAAGAACATAGGTTCGGAGATATCTTCATGGATTAAATGATTTACAGTGATGCATACAAACATACGCACACGCGCGTGCGCCCTGTGAGTGGCAAGAGGGGGATAAAGGTAGAAACGAGGGGACGGTGAGAGGACAGGCCAACAGAGGGAGAGAAAATGACTAGGGAGATTTAGGGAGTACGCAAAGGAGTCGACTACTGGAGTACGGGAGGGGCGAGAAGATGGCGATTGAAATATAGAAATAAAGTCTCCATTCTCCCCCCCCCCTCTCTCTCTCTCACGCCCCCTCTCTTTTTCGTCAACGTTCATCCCTACTCTCGATCGAATGGCTCCTCTACCCTCTCTCACTCTCGCCCCCTTTCGTCAACTTTCATCTCCCCTCCCCCAAACGGAATGGCTTCCCCCTCTCTCTCTCAATCTCTCTTACTTTCGTCAACTTTAATCTCTTCCCTCTCCTCTTTCTTTCTCGATCGAATGGCGCTTACCCCCACCTCACCTTTTCTTCCCCCCCCCCCACAAAAATGGAGTCTTCCCATCATAACTTTTGTCACTGTTTTTTTTTTTTTGCTTCTTACTAGAAATCCTTCCCCTTTTCTTTGTTTCATCTTTTCCGATCGATAAAACCGAAGAAGACGAAGAGCGTTCGTTTTCGCGAGGAGACTTCATCCGAAGAACACAAGAGGCAAAATCAAAAAATCCGGATAGTCCAATGCCTTGCCATTGTTACTACTACTACTACTACTACTACTACTACTGGCTGTGTACGCGGAAATTTCACGGTGTTAATAGATGAAAGGTAACGTAGGTGGATCATAGATAGGTAGTGAGAAACTTCCTCCTTTTTAATTGTCGATACCTTCGCGCATCTCCATGAAATATTTGTTTTCCTTTTTGCCGTTCGGTCACGCATTTTCATCAGTGAACACGAATATCAAATGGACGCATCTTACTTTAGATGCGTCTAACGCTCTTTTCTAAGAGGATCTATCTTTCGGTCGGTCTGTCACGCTTAAATTTTAAAAAGCATTTTCATTGGTCTGCCATGCTTAAGTTTGACTCATCATTTCCATCAGAAGAGCATTTCCATTGGTCTGTTTGACACATCTCCGTCAGTCTGTCACGCTTAAGTTTGAAAAAGTATTTTCGTTGGTCTGTCATGCTTAGGTTTTAAAATAGCATTTCAATCAGCAAGTGCGCAGATTAAATAGACGCATATTAGGAAATATTTCTCTATTAATTTATATTCTCAGAGCCGACACCTATCTTCAAACTTAGTTGACCCCTCCCCCTGGAAAGGATGGGTCGCAGCAGCGCTCTGGAGGCCTCCTAAGTTTTTTTTTGTCTATTTTCCTCAAATGTTGTAAAAAAAAGTATATGCAGTCGCTTTCAACGTTAAACACACATTTTAAAAGAGTTATTGCGCGTATCCGTTGTAATAACGAAGGATTCTGAAGAGATTGCTTTCAACAAATTTCTTGTGTCCGCAGTTTTAGTTTTTTGTCTCCATACTTGCAAAATATAGGGTCGCTTTTTAACAGTAACAACATATTTAAAATAAACTATTTCAAACGTCTTCGTTATGTTGAGCCAAACTTAAATTCTGTTAATCTTCAAATCTTTTGAAAATCTGAATTTCAATTTTGAAAACTTACAAAACACAGCATTTCTTGAATGAATGTAATGCTTAAAATTCAATTCTAAATTGGACAATTTTGATGTTTGGTGATTAAAACCTAAATTAGCACAGCTGCTTGTTTACAAAGACCCCTGTCCCCTAATTGGATGGAGGGGGCCACATAACGCTGACTTTGTAGCTGGTGACTACGATATCATTATTTACAAACGCAGTGTTGTCGAATGGAGTAATTACCAGTGATCGCTCACTGGTAAAAACAGGTGGTGTTCCCTGAATCTCCAATGTTCTCCACTTCCATTGCAAATTAATTTGTGTTTTCGCAACAACCGTTTACCATTGATTTATTGTGTTGCTTTCTCTATAATTCCAGTAACAATAATCCCCTCAAGATTCCAGTACTCATCGTGCCTTTCTAGTCGGGGTCTGGATGATGCTTTCCATATCAGTTTTTTCCATCCTCTCACATCCTACATGACCATATTCTGTGGAACAAATCAGTGTTAGTGCCACCACGATTATTTTTTTTGAGGTGGGGGGGGGGGGTCAGATTATGCGATTGTTCTTATATGTCCACCTTGATGTTTTATTTGTATTATTTATATTATTTGAACCAGTCTTCTCATCTTGGATGCTGTTCTCACAACGTTTTGGCCGATGTAACCTCCGACCTTCTTCAGATGCATCTTGTCGAACTCGGGAATCTTCATGTCGAACTCGAGAATCTGTATGGAATTTCGAACGAATCCCTTCATTTAATCCATGGGGGTAGAATGCTTTCTCTCGTTCCGTCAGCCATGATCGAGAAGTCTTAAGTAATTCGTAATTGTATACTAAGTATCGCCTGCATTGAGAATTGAACTTTTAACCTCTAGAAGACTGTCACTTAGAATTGATTATTAATTAGCACTTATATCCGTTACGCCACATGTGCACCCGAAGAAGGTCGGAGGTTACATTGGCCGAAACGTTGTGAGAATAACATCCAAGATGAGAACAGTAGTCCAAATAATACAAATTATCAATCCTCATCTCCAAAATTCCGAAAATTATAGTTTCAGTTCCCTTGGAATCGTTTAATGTTCTTTCTATGTTCTAAGTTATTCTATTTCAACTGTTGTTGGTTGGTGTTACCAGTTGATGTGTATTGGCTTCCGCGCTTGAAGATTTTTTCCGATATTTCAGCTGTTGTCGTTAGTGCCATGCTTTGTTTGTTGCAATCCTTTATTTGATTCCAATTTCTTCTCGTCTTTTTCTATGTTTTTCTGCTTCTCTTCTCATTTTGGTATTCTCGCCTTTTTGTTTCCCGTTTCGCTGCTCTCCGTATTGTTCAGCTTAGTGGTGCTTTTGGTGACGATAATCAGCCTCTCTGTATTTTGTGTCATATATTTTTCTAGTATTTTCATCGCATCGTCCACACAGTATTTACTACTTACCAGTCCTTTTCCCTGTTCTTTCCTTTTTACATAAGGTCGGTCAGTATCATCCGTCGGGTGCAGTGCGTTTTCATTAGTTCCTACTTTGTTTGTTTAGTTTATAAAGGGTACAGAGTATCTTACTAAGGATGCTGCCTAATTTATTTAGCTTCAATGGGCTTTCTTGATCTTCCCGGGTATCTTTTTTAATCATTTCTTTCGCCTACGTTGATTGGATAGTGTCCGCTTTCGTAATACCCAGATATTTATAGCTGACACTTTCACTAAGTGCCATCATCACTTCTCGGTTACGCCATTCTAAGCCTTCCGTTGTTTCTAGTTCTCTCTTCTTCATCTCCAGTAGTGCACACTTTTCGAGTCCGAATTCCATTCCTATATCCTGACTAAATATTCTAGGTGTGCTTATTAGTGTTTCTAGCTCCTGTTTGTATTTTTGTATCCGATTTTACACCTCATAAGTATATCGCTCAGCGATGTTATGGCTATGATAAACATGAGTGGAGAGAGTTTTCTGGGAAATGTTTCTTTATTTTTATCTTTGTCAGATATTGCCCCCCCCCCCCAGTTATCACGTAAATCTCCATCTAAATAAAGTCGATAATTTTGCAGATATGTTGTACATTTTTAAAAATGCAATTATTATTTACCCACTAGGAGTTATCACGGAAATCATTATAATTGATTGTTAATTGGAAAAAACAGGTGGGGTTCCCTGGAGTCTGAGAGACAACAAGTCTACCAAGATTTCCAGTAAGCTCCGTTATTTACGATAAGAGTTGCAAATCATTTTGCCTCTCGCAACAGTTGTTTAACATGGATCTCTCGCTGATAACGAACATTTGTGAATCGTCAATTTGTTATATATAATAATATTGCTACCGATGCTAATTTTTATATTGAGCCCATATCTAAGCTTGTACAACATTGTTCACTTCCATTCTGATAATATGCTTATGAAAATATGTTTCATACATCGATTCAGGGATGTGAGTTATCCGCTTTTTAGCGCTATTCCGCTTTTTTCAATCCAGAAAAAAACGGAATAGCGCTTATCCGCTTTTTTTAATAAGAAAAACTAATTTTTGTTAAATCGCCTATTTCTTTTGTCGCTATTTGGTTGGGTCTTATTTCTTTTTTCTCTACCCCCCTCTCTCTCTCTCTCTCTCTCTCTCTATCTATCTTGTGCGCTTTATGTGTCTGTTTCTTTTCTTGTTCTTTAACTTTTCTTGTTTTTCTCTTTTCTTTTTTCTCTCTCTTCCTTTTCCTTCTTATGACAGTGAAAACTTAAAATGCTATTTTTTTTCCATGAAAGCTAAGACTATGAACGATTCATGAAGGTAGATGACTTTTGTTTCATCAAACAACGACTACCTGCCCCCCCCCCCAACATCCGCACTCAGTATCTTTCTTTTAGTTTTGATATTCTCGGTTGACACTAATTGGAGTTGTTTAGAAAAAAAGTTGTCGTTTTTTATGCTGCTCTCTCTCCACACGCACACATCCCTCTAATTAGCCATCACGGTATTCCAGTTCCTCCGTGGCCTCATGGAGATCTGGACACCGCTTTTGGTCGTCGACCTTTCCATCCTCCTTGACCGTTCACGATCCAATAGATGCCAGTTCCAGCACATGTGTTTTTTCTTCTTTTTAGATTACGTTATTTTTACTAATCTACTCTGACACTTTCAGTTCCCTTGGTTTTATGCAATGTTTTTCCTTCTGTGTTTCTAGTTGTGTTTACGCAGTGTTATTCTATTTCAGTTTCTCTACGATTGTTTGGCCAGTATTATTTGGGTACGTAATTTGGTTTCCGTACTCGAGGGTGTTTTCTTAATATTTTAGTTGTTTTCATTAATGCCTTGCTTAGTATGATGTCTATCCTTCTTTTGCTTCCAATTTCTCCTAATCTTGATAATAAGGTTTTCAGAATTGTTACCAGTGATCCTACTAATATTGGTATCATGGCAATCGTTTTCATGTTCATTTCCCTTCAGTTCTTTGGCAAGCTCTATGTATTTGCTTAGTTTATTTTCTTTCTTGGTGTTCACCTTGTGAACTGTTGTGACGGGGTAATTTACTATTTGGTTTTAGTTTTTTGTTGACTATTATCACGTCCGTTGGATGAGTTTGTCTGTTTCTATTTCCATATCCCATGGGATTCGATGCCTTTCATTTTTCAATACTGGCCCCGGTTTATGCTTGTATCATTTGCCTGGATGTCCTAATTACATTCGTTTACATGGCACCCAGTAGACCACCTCCCTAGCACAGTTATATTTGTTTTTGAATTCCTTTGGAGATAATTTGCCGCATTCATTTATGATGTGGTTTACCGTTTCGTTTCTTCATTCACAGAGTCTACACTTACTAGGGGTTTGTCTATCTTAGCTTTTATATAGTTAGTTCTGATCGCGTTGCTATTATTTATATGGACGTCCTTTTTAATTATAACTAATGCATTCGGGAATTAAACAACTTAAATGTTTTTATTTACATATTGTTACTTTTAAAAGTTTGTCGAGTAGTTTTGTATTAGCGCCCACTTCTGATGTCACGGTCATTAGTTTAATTACTAAAAAGAGATAACTCATTAGTTAAGCATACTGCATCAATTGGTAATTGTTTACAAGGTGAAATTGATGGGTACGAGGGTAGGTGAATTGATGGGTACGAGGGTAGGTGAATTGATGGGTACGAGGGTAGGTGAATTGATGGGTAGTGATGACGGTATTATGTTCCTTTTTACGGTAGATACGCTGTAGATTGATCGTTGGAAAGATTTCCGGTTCCACAGTGCGTGTGAGGGTGTGCTTCTGTGACAGTGTGTGCGTGTAAGCGCGCACGTCTTCTGCTAGATAGATAGAAATTTGGTTTCTATTCAGAAGATAGATTTGACCAATTGCAGATTTCGGATTATATATATATATATATATATATATATATATATATATATATATATATATGGGTGTGTGTGTGTGAGTGTGTGTGAATGTATATAAACGTATATATAGTAGTGCACACCATTTTATTTTTCTTACTAAACGTTTAACAAAGATTCATTTTTATTTCGATTGAATAAATAATTGCACAGTTTACTCATATATATATATATATGTGTGTGTGTGTGTGTGAGTGTTTGTGTGTGTGTTGTTGTTGTTGTGTGTGTGTGGAAAGTTAATCGATTCCCGAATTTTGATCGCTATAGCATTGCATCTGACAAAACGATATTTCATTCTATCTAGCCAGTGAAGTACGGACATGTTCAATCTTGGCTCCTGTTATGCTACCTTACCTATAACGGACTACTTGAACTCTTCCACTCACCATAAATACTGGGGGCGCATGCGTCTTTATATAACGCCAGTGGCTTAGAGACTAAGGACTACTCAATACCAGTCGAGGATTCGTTCTCGACAATCAGTCCGGCAGGAACTGGTCCATTTTGGTGGCTTTTTATCTGTCGGGCTGAGGTATTAGTCCTGGGTAGTCCTAGGAGGTGCACGCTCCCAGACCATGCCTCCTCTTTTTGGGGTGGAGTAAGTTTATTGCTTACTGTCTGAGGCGCCCTGATCGGGGAATGCCAACAAGGCTGCAGAGGCATTTTTATAGGCCAGTGCTCCTTGAAGAGAGACGTTGGCTTGACTCTCCTCAACTTCCGTCCTTGTGCCACATCTTTATGTGGTGGGAAGGAAGTAAATACTTGGAACAACACCAGTCAATACTCGCAGTCAAGACTTACGTATACCCACTCTTGTTCTGTGTTGCATTATGTTGTTTTTTAAAATATACTTGGTTTCTCTAAACTCCAAGTTCGTGTTTTCCTTCCGGCTCCTTCACAGGGTCACAACAACTGGCGACAGAAGAGTAAGTGTTTTCTTGAGAAGCTTAAAAAGGACCTCACAACAACTGGCGACGAGGTTACAGTAAGGGATTCTTGAGAACCTTAAAATTGACGCCACTACAGGCGACGAAGTATATTAAGAGGTTGCAGACTACAAAATCAGAGAACTCACCGAAGAAAAGCAAGAAAAGTGGAAAACATCAAACGCTTCATAACAGAGAACAAAACAAAACTCCCATCCATAAGGAACGAAGATTGGAAAAAATCAAAATTAGAAACAAAGAAAGTAAACAGACACCTCGCGTACATCCCAACAAATACTATCACAGACCTAAACAACTTGATATATGCAGGGGCAAAATCAATAAGTATAAAAATAAAAAGAAAAGAAAAGACTGGCCAAAAGAATGGACCGTAAAAGCCTGGATGGGAAATCAGACTGGAAACCCATATCAACAAACTTGAAAAAGAAGCTAAACCCGTAAACAGGGTGAAAGAGATCAGGAAACGATGGAAAGGGGGAAATCTGAACAACAAGGAGACTAAATAAGAAACGTGAAAAAATAAAACAAAAGATAGCGGCAAAAGAAGGAAGAATGAGACGGTACAGATACAAAGATGAATAGCATAAGCAGAACAGGACCTTTGAAAACCATGAAAGCCAGTTTTACAAAAACGTACACGGAGAAAGAACAAAAACAGAACAACCAGACATGGCAGAGACAAAACACTTATGGAGCAAGATACGGTAAAAACCTAAAAAAGACACAACAAAAGTGCCAAAATGCTGAAAAAAATGAAAGATGAACTACAAGAAATTGAAGAAGGGACAGAAACAGATATTAATGGAGAAACGATTAAGACAATCATAAAAAATGGCCGCGATTAAATACATGTATACTGGTTAAAACAAATCACAACCCTACATTAAAGGTGCACAAACCGAGAAACGGATGTATCCACAAAACAAACGTAGTAGAGTGGATGACCAAAGGAAGGGCAACGCTAATACAAAAAGACGTAAAAAAAGGAACGATCCCAAACAACTACAGACCGATAACCTGTTTACTAACAATGTGGAAAATCCTAATGCCACAACTGAGAGAACAAACATATCACGCTTTTAACAATCGTTGACTGCTCCCCAAGGAACAAAAAGAATGCCGGAAAAGGAAAAGAAGGGCGCATGATCAAAGGATCCTGAAGGAGATAAAAAGCAGAAAAAAAAACATATCCATGGCATAGATTGACTACAAGAAATCATAGGACAGAATCCCTAAAGCATGTATAATTGAATGCTTAAAAATGTAAAAGATACCCGACAATATTATTAATCTCATTAAGAAAGCAATGGGGACATGGAGACTAGAACTGAGAGCTGGAAGACAACACCTGACTGAGATAAAAATACAGAGAGACATATTCCAAGGAGACTCCCTATCACCACTATTACTTATCATAGCCATGATGCCACTTAATACATACTTAGGAAATCTGATGCCGGATACAAGTATACAGATACGGAAAAAAGAATAAACCACCTCATGTACATGGACGACCTTAAGCTATTTGCAAAAAGCCAAAAAGGAACTGGAAAAGCTGATAAACACGACCAGAATCTTCAGCTAGGACATTGAAATGGAATTTGTAATGGAAATATGACTGGAGGGGTGCGGATAGTACTGGAATCTTAAGGAGGCTTATTGTCACCCAAATCTGAGATGACCAATTGTCGTTGCTAGAAAGAAATGAGTGGTAAACAGCTGTTGCGACGACGCAAAATTATTTGCAATAATTATCGAAAGGGGTGGAGAATACTGGAAATCTGGGGAGACTTGTTGTCACTCAGACTTCAGAGAACTCCACGGGTTACTGTTAGTAAGCAATCACTGATGACGACCGGTGTGAGAACTCCTCATGAACAACAACAACAACAACAATAATAATAATAATAATAATAATAATAATAATAATAATAATGATAATAACAATAATAATAATAATAATAATAATAATAATAATAATAATAATAATAATAATAATAATAATAACAATAATAATAATAATAACAATAATAATAATAATAACAATAATAATAATAATAATAATAATAATAATAATAATAATAATAATAATAATAACTGACGGGATTTCGTGGAAATTCCATGCTGCTTTCTATATAAATCTGTATAATTTACTGTTAATAATAATATACCTTTTTAAATAATAAATGTCTGTTAGGGTAAAGACTATAAAAAATGATTCTTTCTTTTTCCGTAAAAATAATTTCATTGTCAGCTTCATATTCTTTAAATAAATAAAACGAATATGTTTATTTATTTATAAAAATTGCGGCAATTTAATTTATGTTAAAACAATAACTATTGTCTTCTTTATAATTGTCAGCTAAACACAAAGCTCTTTTTCCCTAACAATTATCAGAAACCATCCCAATCACCGATTGCCATGGCTGATAGCACCTTACCTGAGAGTCCAACATTAAAACTCCTCGGCCCAACATTCACAGGTAACATGAATTAGAACAAATACATAAAAGCCACTGCCAATTCTGCTGCATAGAAGGTGCCCCCCCTCACCTTCTTACACTTTCTAGTATCCTGTATCTCTACAAAGTCACCATTCGCCATGTATTGTTGCCATATCTGGACTGGTGCACAAACCACTAGTCTTAAACAGGGTCCAAAAGAGAGGCTCTAACTTAATAGGTTCTACAATGTCTATCAAGCTCCAGCCCCTGTCACATCGCTGCAATAGTGCTTGTTTTACAAGTACTTTAACAGAATCTGCTCCGACAAACTTGTAACGTAAATACCCCCGCACAACCCGACTAGCAGCAAAATCCCACCCCTTCAATGTAGAGATCCCCAGATGCCGGAAAGCTTTCTCATCTAGTATCTTCTTTCCTCGAACCGCTTGCCTTTTGGAATTCCGTCCCTGCTCCCCGTTTCCCAGACTGTACCATCACGCAGAAATTTAAATGTCATAAAAATATCGCTGCACAACTCCCTACTTAGGATGCTCCTATAAATCTGCGCCCTAATTCACAGTAGCCCTTTACTTCTCAATGGCAGTCTGCCTTGTTTGGGGTGAATTAAAGTAACAACTATATATTCTTCAAATCCATGAAATTAATGTCCCTTTTTGAAATGTATTTATTTAAAATTGTACTGTTTGAGTCAATGGGGCGACATAATTTGATTTTGGGAACAATTCATTTTAAAATGGGTAAATTCGTAACTTTTTACCTTAGCGACATCAGATTAATCACCAAACATCATCTTTGCTTATTAAGCGATCTTATTTTCGTGTATCATCATCATCATCATCATCATCATCATCATCATCATCATCATCATCATCATCATCATCATCATCATAATAATAATAATAATAATAATAATAATAATAATAATAATAATAATAATAATAATAATAATAATAATATAGAGATAATAATAAGAAGCTCTCACCCCCCTCCCGGATCCCGCTTCTATAGGGAGAAAAGTGATGCAAAAGTGGGTCAAATGCTGATTGTTTCTCGTTGGATGTGCCTTCATCTCCCCTCGCCATGAGTTGTTGTCTTCCAGAAATGCGTTCTTAATCAACATTTGTCCGCCATCATTCGTTCTTTGATTGAAACTTGCAAACGTTGCTGCGAGGCCATCTGTACGATCAGCTTGTGAATGAGGCACAAAAACCCGCAGACGGTGACAATTGAAACGGATAAAACGAGAGGAGAGTGAGAGTGTATGTCTGGAGCGAGAGTGTATGTGTTGACCGAAGGTGTAACGAATTAAAGTGGTAGGAAAACAGATACTCGTTCCTCCCCACGAGAACAAAATAATGTAGGGAAAATCCAGTTCCGCAAAATGGGAACTCTGGATTAGGACAAAAAAGTATTTTTTTCTCCTAACCTGAGTGAAAACAGAACAGATCGTTAGTGGCATAAAGGGGCGGTATCTCCTGGCATACAAATCGGGGTGGGCAGGTCATTGTATTCAAACTATCTTCATTTATCATAATATTGCTAAGTACTAGAACTTATACGTCTGTCTTTGGCGCATACACTCAAAAAGTAAGCCCCGGGAATAACCAGAGCATTACCAGACCTTTGCGCGCCACTGCAGATACTACAAATTGATCCTAGGCCGAAAGGCCGGATAATTGAATGAGTGAGTGTGTAGAGGCAAAGCGCGAAAGAGAGAGAGAGAGAAAAAGGGACGATTGTTTGCGTGTATGTGTGTGTATGTGTGTGTGTGTTTGAGCGAAAGGGTAAGAATTAGAGAGTAAAACTCTATATAGAGAGGGGGGTATTTAGAGAGAGGGAGATTGTATGTGTGTGAGAAAGCGAAAGTATATAGTCTTGAGCGAAGGGGGAAATAATTAGAGTGATACAGAGTGGCTAAGAGAATGAGTAAGTGTGCGTGAGAGAGAAAGAGAGAGAGAGAGAGAGAGAGAGAGAGAGAGAAAGAGAGGGAGACTTGCTTTATCATATGATGTAATCATCAGAGTTGATTTGACGCGATGGTTGTATGCTTTGTTGACGTGAGTTTTGTTTGGTCATGTGTTTTGTTTATTTCAACCCTTTTCGGGTGATTTAGTATTTTACAGTATTTAATCTTATATGTAAATAGAGCCAGGTTTCCCCTTTACTTTCGACTAAAATATCTTTTAAAATACAAGCGACGTACTTCAACTATTTAGTCAGTCAGTTTGGGCTAATATTGGTCTGTGTTCTTAAACAAAAATGTTCTTTTTGAATCGATTTCATCGAATTTAATATTTAATCCCGTCAAACGTTTTGGTTTTAATTACTAATACCATAGATGGAGCCAGCAGAGCCAACCCTTCCACAGTCCTTTTCTATCCACCCAACTCATCTGGTCCATTAGTAATAATTACATACAATATTCGATATTCACCGTTAGTAAATCATATGTTCAGTGTTTTCATTAAATTAAAGTGCATTCTTTAAAGAAACATTTAAAAATAATAACCTATTTTTAGCTATCTACGTGATCCGCTCCGACTAATATTTCGTAACTAATGTAATGCTTTGATTTCTATTTATTTTTAGTAAATATAATACAATTAATTAGTATAGAGATCGCTGAACATAAACACCTCCCCATTTTTTATGCAAATGTACTTTTCCGGTCGCAAAAAAACACAAAACGACAGATTTTTAAATTTTTTAAATTTTTAAATTTTTAATATTTTTGTTTATTATTATTATTATTATTATTATTATTATTATTATTATTATTATTATCATCATCATCATCATCATCATCATCATCATCATCATCATCATCATCATCATCATCATCATCATCATTAGTAGTAGTAGTAGTATCATTATCATTATCATTATCATTATCATTAATAATAATAATAATAATAATAATAATAATAATAATAATAATAATAATAATAATAATAATAATAATAATAAACATAAACATAAACTGTCTCTTTCTCTTCTTTACGTATTTTCTCTATCATTCAATGATGGTCTATTTTCTTTATGGATTCTATTGTTTCAGAAGTATTTTTTATTCTTTTGTTTAAAAAGTAATAGTTGTTGTTGTTGTTGTTATTATTTTATTAGTACTAGTATTATTCAGAAAAACAAAAAACAAATAAATAAATAAAATTAATCATATAGCCGCTTTACACTCGTCAGTTGAAAGAGCGTTACACTGAAAATCTAACGGTCCCTGGTTCAATCCCGAGTGTCGACATACGGTGGCTTATAGTATATTTTTTATTCTTTAATTAAACGTTTAGATTCCTCGTCGTCGAGTTGTAAAGCTCTATAAAATTTGGTTTCATTAATTTAATGACCAAACCATACTATGATAATTAAAATTTAACTTTCAAAATTATATTGTAAAAAGTTAATAATTTGGTAAAAAGAAACGGCAGAGTTTTTTTTTAAAAAAGCGAAACATAATGAAAGTAAAAAGACTCCCGGGCAACACCGGATAATTACAGCTTGTAGATTATATTTTGTATATAAATAGTATGTCATTTATTATAATAGAGCTGTTTCATATATTTAATATATATCAATATTACTGAAGTTTGTAGATACTTTTGTTGTCGAGATTTGTTTGAAAATTGTTGGGAGTGATTAAGATATGTATTAATTATAGTGGAATATTATGTTTCTACAATGTTTCTATATTTTATTATTAAGATTAAAAGTTGTATCTAACAATTTTTTTACTTCTTTTAAGTTATTGTTTATTTCTAAATTAAAAGGAACATTTTTCTCAATTCATATTTTTATTTATTTTTTATCTGCTTGATTTATTTTGGAATAATATAAGAACAGAATCTCTATAAATACCGATATCTTGCGTGTCAGTCATTGAGAAGAGTTTATTTATTACTTGTGAGAACCAATTGAGGAAACCAAGAATCGCAACTCCAGAAGTAAATTGACCGGGAAGGATCGGAAAGACTCTTTTTTACCCAAAATGCTCATCCTTTAGCCAAAATGCTAATCCTTTACCCAAAATACTAATCCTTTACCAAAAATGTTAATCCTTTAGCCACGATATAAAAATATTCGTAAATAGAATTGTATGTTATAGTAACATTAAAAATCATTAAATTAAAAAAAATAAAAACGAATAGTTATTTAATGAGATGTTCTTTTGCAAAGCAATATGTAAATTAGCTTATCTTGCGACGTCGCTAGCATATACATGATCAATATATTAGAAAGCTAATGGCTTTCTATTCTTAATATCAATTCGGCGTTTTAATCTCAGTGCTAGTGTAATAAATGGTCAGACTTTATAAATATGCAGATATATATATATATTCCTATTTATTCACATGGCAATGCTTATCATAACACCCTATGGTCACATCAAAATGTAATGCTTGATTTTTATTGTTCATATATTATTGTTATAGTACAATATAGATTCTGTACAAGGTTTTATTATGTTTGGATCATTTTATGAATATTTGTATGCGTTGTTTAAGTGATTTCTTTAATAGAATGATAAAAGTCTTTTATATGAAACTGTGTGAACGTACACATATATTTTTGTGTGTTTTTTAGTCCAAAATATTCTAGGTTTGGGAATTTTAAGCTGGCATACATACACACAAACAGATAAATGTGTTTATATATATATATATATATATATATATATATATATATATATATATATATATATATATATATACTAGCGGTGTTGCTCAAGATTGAATGGCGAACTGCATACTCCTTTGCGCTAAACCATATTATGTTTTTATTTTAATTTTTACATATAATAATATTCAATTATTGGGGTAGGGCCCAAATATGTATGCAGCTTTGATTGGGTGGGAGAAGTGTTAGTAAATGTATAGTCTTTAACGGTATATATACCCTCGAAGCATACGTTTCCCGGGGATAAATGAGGACCTCTGTGCACTACTGCTTCAAACCGTAAACCCTTTATTAGTTACATATATATGCTGAGCAACCCTGTTAGGATATATATAGATATATATATATATATATATATATATATATATATATATATATATATATATATATATATATATATATATATATATATATATATATATATATATATATATATATTACTAGCGTTGGTAACCACAATTCTTTAAATATACTTTTTTCTCTCGTTGGAACTGCACTGATGCTACACAACCCTTTTCTCTCTCTCTCTCTCTCTCTCTCTCTCTCTCTCTCTCTATATATATATATATATATATATATATATATATATATATATATATATATATGGGGGTATTTATGAAGGTTAATAGCAATGCTAAAACCCGGAACGGTGAAAGAGAGAATGGAAACAAACAATCGAAGACAATATTTGAGATATTAATCTTCACAATTATCTATTTATTTTTCAATAGATCTTTCACATATTATATCAGTAAATGATAAGACTTACTGCAAAGGTAAATATAATCGGGGATGGTTGAACATATTTTGATATTTCGGGTGAAGCACACCTTCTCAAAAAAGAAAACAAAAGTTCAGTCCGTCTAAGGAAAAACAAATGTCCAAGATGGCTGCCTCTCTGGAAAAATAAATAGATAATTGTGAAGATTAATACTTCAAATATTGTCTTCGATTTTTCGTGTTCGTTCATCTTCTCTTTCACCGTTCATAAATATCCACATAATTAGTTACCAGCAATCTTGCAAGCAAACTACTATCTATATATACATCTATATATACATATATATAGAGAGAAAAGAGGGTAGTGCAGTATTAGTGCAGTTCCAACGAGAGAAAAGTATATATGTAAAGGAGTAAGGCTACCAACATTTGTAAAATATTTTTTCAAAATAATAAATAAATGTTGAAATTTTTTTTTACAAATGTTGGTAGCCTTACTCCTTTACACCCCCACACACACACATATATATATATATATATATATATATATATATATTAGAGAGACATGTATGTATATGTGTATATATGTATATGCATATATATATATATATATATATATATATATATCCATGGTAATCTTCTAAACTAATGAACGTATCATTATGAATGTTAATTGGGAGAATAATAAAATTGCCCTCTTCTATTAATAGTAGAAATAGTGAAGCTTTTCAAGGAAAAATATAAAATTCTAATATTAAATTCTAACATAAAATTTTAATATAAAATTTAAATCTTCAAAACGTGAAATAATCAAACAAAAAACAAGAATTTGTAACTAAATGCAGAAATATAATTAAATATTTGCTTGATTTAACAAAATAAGTAAATAGTAAATAGTTATAAATTAGTAATTAAAAAACATAAATAAAAACAGTGGAATAAATAAAGATAAAAATACTTATAATAAATGTTAAATATTCGCTATAAATTGCTATATAGTTTTAAGTATGAGTAGGTGCTGCACGTTGTGCGTAACACGTCAAATTGAAAACCGAGACCATATTACTATTGGTTTGGATAGGGGAACCCCATCTCATATTTAGGGGTGTTAGGGTTAGGGCTAGTGGCTCTAAATTGTAAAATTAAACCCACGAACAGGAATCTACAGAATAATGAAATTCGGAACTGGTACCAGACTTTTTGTTATGCACCTTCCGGCCGTTTACGTCAATGACCGGAAGGTGCAGAAGCGCTTAGCCAATCAGAAGGCTCGAGAAGCAGACGGAAACTCTGGGTCCTCGAAGTATATAACACCGCAAAAAAGAAGGGTTTCCTGGTGACAATACTCAACAGCAACGCCGAAACCATCCTCCCCACGTCTGCGCTAACTCCAAACGAAAATCTACAAAGTTTTCGAAAATGACTAAATAAAAATTCTCGCAAAAGAAAAAGCTGGTACAGAACAAATGTTTTTTTAACCGTAAACTAATACTAACCTAACTCTACGATAGTGTTTTTAAATCTGAAATCTGTACCAATACAAAAAGAATCTGTAAAAATCGTTGTTTCATTGATTATGTTCTTTACCATCTGCATCTAAATTTACTGAAAATAAAATTAAACGCAACTTCCCCGTGAAGTACTTTTTATTTCATTGATTTTTTTCGTCAAAAAAAATAAATAAATTGTCATAAAAATAAACATACATTTTTTTCTGTTGAAACGCCACCTCGGTTTGATTTTGACGCCGGTTCGTTTCTATTCGGCTTTTCCCGGCTTTTTACGTATTTCTGCGTTATCAAAAATCGGTATCGTCGGATTAAAAAGTTGTAGCAGTACCTAAAATTCTGAAACAAACATGTTCTCGAAAAAAAGATCGCCTTCAGATACTTCATTTACAAAATGGACGAAACATAGAACAAATGAATCTACTAGCCATCCCTATACAAAACACAAGTTTTGATATCAAATGACCTTACAAGGGTTGACATGACCCAAAACTTAACACCCAATCAAATCTCGTTTATAATAACGTTTTTATTTATTATTCATATTCCATGGTACTTAATATCATTTAATAACATCTGTTTATTCAAATTTCAAAATCCACCTCAACATTTTTAATGAGACATAAATACCGTTATATGTCCCCATGTGAGCATCATGTGATTTTTATTTAGACCCACGTGTGAACGACTCGCTGGAACATATTCCTATAGAAAGACGGCGAAAACTATTCAAACTTATAAAATACTGTATTTATTTTCCCGGGTTATTTGTCCTAGAATGGATTTCCTCGGACTTTCCTTTCAACACTTCCCTTCTAGGTTGATCGTGATGAAAGAAGGCCGAGAGTCAGTACGCCTCTACTGTTTGATATCAACTGATATTTAAGCCTACCGAGTTCAAACAAGCCATTTCTCTTCACACATTATCTATCTCCGCCAATCAGGTTAACTGCTGGTGACTATTCAAACATAGTATATCTTGAGTCATGAAATATTTTAGTTTTTTTTGTCTCAAAAATTTTTATGGCCGAAAATCAATTATTCAGGTTTTAACTCTTCTGTGAGTGAATATCTAAATATTAATAATGTTGCATGTTTAGTTAAGTGCAATGCATGTTTAGTTAGGTACAATGCATGTTTAGTAGGGTGCAATGCATGTTAAGTACGGTGCAATGCATGTTTAGTAGGGTGCAATGCATGTTTAGTTAGGTGCAATGCATGTTTAGTAGGGTGCAATGCATGTTTAGTGGGGTGCAATGCATGTTAAGTACGGTGCAATGCATGTTTAGTAGGGTGCAATGCATGTTTAGTTAGGTGCAATGCATGTTTAGTAGGGTGCAATGCATGTTAAGTAGGGTGCAATGCATGTTTAGTAGGGTGCAATGCATGTTTAGTTAGGTGCAATGCATGTTTAGTAGGGTGCAATGCATGTTAAGTAGGGTGCAATGTATGTTTAGTGGGGTGCAATGTATGCAAATGACGGACTTGTGATGAGAAAAATATCTGGCTTTGAATTTGACCATCCAGAAAATGGAAAGCCTTTTTGAAAAAAGTAATCGCCTCTTGAAAACGAGGTTTCATGCTGAGAAAGCAAGCCAGTTCAATTGATAGACTTCCTTGTCAGTCAGAGTTTATGTCCAGTGATTAAATAGCCTAACATTATTAAGTGCTTTCTGTGTGGTCAAAACAGGACTGTCATTCGATGTCAAAATATTCTGAGCAAAACCAAGAGAAGAAGATTTGGTGTTTAAGCGGATCGTAAGCATCGGTCCTTCAGCAGATGTTTTTGATTCGGTCGGGCTCAGAGGACGGTCAGGATTTTACGCGGGCAATATGTTGTTTCGTATCCGGTCTGAAGGGACTGTTGTTCCGATTGCAAGTCTGTCGTTTGGTAGAGAAAGCAATTATCATTTTAAACCTCTCCAAATAAAACATCGTTTTTTGTTTTAAAACTCAGAGTTGTAATTTTATTCGGAAGAAAAATCCATTTGTTACAGAAGTGATCGAGAGCACATAGTTGACACTAGGAGCAATGTTGAAATCAAGCACCGAATTGGACACTGACCCTAGAATGTCCAAATTAGACGGAAACAACGAGAGGACGATCACGACATGTACAGTGAACGCGCACAAACTCAAGTTCACAAATATCTAAATGATGGGTCAATCTTATTCCTCTTTTTTTTCATAAGTTTTATCTTTTGAATTTATAAATTATTTTAGTTTTTTTAGTATTCTGTTTTCTCTTAGAAAACTCAATGTAAAAACTGGCTATTCACTTTTAAACCCTTGAAGTAAAAAAAATAACAACAGCTTTTATTGTTGCGATGTGAAAAGTGTTGCAGTAAAAATAAAGAATCGAAACAAGAAAAGTTGTTCAATTTATTGTGGTAGAATGCCGACATTCTCTTAGCACGTCCAGTTTCACATACACAGTCAGCTCCCGAGGCCAAAGTGAAGGGGGCAACAGGCGAAATGTCAGCTTACGTCGATCTCGTGTAGTTCTGTTTTTGCCCGCCAATATTAGAAACGTAGTAAAGATTTGGAACGACTAGAAGTAGGTCAACGCTTGACCAACTCACTTAGTAACCTGCGCACTCCTTAGTTCTGCAAAGTAGATCAACCCTTGACCAACTCACTTCGTAACCTGCGCACTCCTTAGTTCTGCAAAGTAGGTCAACCCTTGACCAACTCACTTCGTAACCTGCGCACTCCTTAGTTCTGCAAAGTTGGTCAACCCTTGACCAACTCACTTCGTAACCTGCGCACTCCTTAGTTCTGCAAAGTAGGTCAACCCTTGACAAACTCACTTCGTAACCTGCGCACTCCTTAGTTCTGCAAAGTAGGTCAACCCTTGACCAACTCACTTCGTAACCTGCGCACTCCTTAGTTCTGCAAAGTTGGTCAACCCTTGACCAACTCACTTCGTAACCTGCGCACTCCTTAGTTCTGCAAAGTAGGTCAACCCTTGACCAACTCACTTCGTAACCTGCGCACTCCTTAGTTCTGCAAAGTTGGTCAACCCTTGACCAACTCACTTCGTAACCTGCGCACTCCTTAGTTCTGCAAAGTAGGTCAACCCTTGACAAACTCACTTCGTAACCTGCGCACTCCTTAGTTCTGCAAAGTAGGTCAACCCTTGACCAACTCACTTCGTAACCTGCGCACTCCTTAGTTCTGCAAAGTTGGTCAACCCTTGACCAACTCACTTCGTAACCTGCGCACTCCTTAGTTCTGCAAAGTTGGTCAACCCTTGACCAACTCACTTCGTAACCTGCGCACTCCTTAGTTCTGCAAAGTAGGTCAACCCTTGACAAACTCACTTCGTAACCTGCGCACTCCTTAGTTCTGCAAAGTAGGTCAACCCTTGACCAACTCACTTCGTAACCTGCGCACTCCTTAGTTCTGCAAAGTTGGTCAACCCTTGACCAACTCACTTCGTAACCTGCGCACTCCTTAGTTCTGCAAAGTTGGTCAACCCTTGACCAACTCACTTCGTAACCTGCGCACTCCTTAGTTCTGCAAAGTAAGTCAACCCTTGACAAACTCACTTCGTAACCTGCGCACTCCTTAGTTCTGCAAAGTAGGTCAACCCTTGACCAACTCACTTCGTAACCTGCGCACTCCTTAGTTCTGCAAAGTTGGTCAACCCTTGACCAACTCACTTCGTAACCTGCGCACTCCTTAGTTCTGCAAAGTTGGTCAACCCTTGACCAACTCACTTCGTAACCTGCGCACTCCTTAGTTCTGCAAAGTAGGTCAACCCTTGACCAACTCACTTCGTAACCTGCGCACTCCTTAGTTCTGCAAAGTAGGTCAACCCTTGACCAACTCACTTCGTAACCTGCGCACTCCTTAGTTCTGCAAAGTTGGTCAACCCTTGACCAACTCACTTCGTAACCTGCGCACTCCTTAGTTCTGCAAAGTTGGTCAACCCTTGACCAACTCACTTCGTAACCTGCGCACTCCTTAGTTCTGCAAAGTAGGTCAACCCTTGACCAACTCACTTCGTAACCTGCGCACTCCTTAGTTCTGCAAAGTAGGTCAACCCTTGACCAACTCACTTCGTAACCTGCGCACTCCTTAGTTCTGCAAAGTTGGTCAACCCTTGACCAACTCACTTCGTAACCTGCGCACTCCTTAGTTCTGCAAAGTTGGTCAACCCTTGACCAACTCACTTCGTAACCTGCGCACTCCTTAGTTCTGCAAAGTAGGTCAACCCTTGACCAACTCACTTCGTAACCTGCGCACTCCTTAGTTCTGCAAAGTTGGTCAACCCTTGACCAACTCACTTCGTAACCTGCGCACTCCTTAGTTCTGCAAAGTAGGTCAACCCTTGACAAACTCACTTCGTAACCTGCGCACTCCTTAGTTCTGCAAAGTAGGTCAACCCTTGACCAACTCACTTCGTAACCTGCGCACTCCTTAGTTCTGCAAAGTTGGTCAACCCTTGACCAACTCACTTCGTAACCTGCGCACTCCTTAGTTCTGCAAAGTTGGTCAACCCTTGACCAACTCACTTCGTAACCTGCGCACTCTTTAGTTCTGCAAAGTAGGTCAACCCTTGATCAACTCACTTCGTAACCTGCGCACTCCTTAGTTCTGCAAAGTAGGTCAACCCTTGACCAACTCACTTCGTAACCTGCGCACTCCTTAGTTCTGCAAAGTTGGTCAACCCTTGACCAACTCACTTCGTAACCTGCGCACTCCTTAGTTCTGCAAAGTAGGTCAACCCTTGACAAACTCACTTCGTAACCTGCGCACTCCTTAGTTCTGCAAAGTAGGTCAACCCTTGACCAACTCACTTCGTAACCTGCGCACTCCTTAGTTCTGCAAAGTTGGTCAACCCTTGACCAACTCACTTCGTAACCTGCGCACTCCTTAGTTCTGCAAAGTTGGTCAACCCTTGACCAACTCACTTCGTAACCTGCGCACTCCTTAGTTCTGCAAAGTAGGTCAACCCTTGACCAACTCACTTCGTAACCTGCGCACTCCTTAGTTCTGCAAAGTAGGTCAACCCTTGACCAACTCACTTCGTAACCTGCGCACTCCTTAGTTCTGCAAAGTTGGTCAACCCTTGACCAACTCACTTCGTAACCTGCGCACTCCTTAGTTCTGCAAAGTTGGTCAACCCTTGACCAACTCACTTCGTAACCTGCGCACTCCTTAGTTCTGCAAAGTAGGTCAACCCTTGACCAACTCACTTTGTAACCTGCGCACTCCTTAGTTCTGCAAAGTTGTAGCACAAAGTCAAGTTGTACCAGAGAATGCATGTGAAAATGAACTTTTCGAACGTAACTCAAACGTCATTTCTCTTCTAATTATGGAACGTTCTAGTGTAAACATAGGGAAATATCTCTATAAATATACGCATGTTCATCTATATAAGGGGAGAAAGTTTCCTTTGAAATTACTTTCCTATTTAACCGACAGTAACAACATCAAACGAACCGAACCGGTAATATCTGGTGTGGTATTAGCCCTGGTCGGGCTATGTCGGCTTCTATCCAAAGAATGAAGTTTGCAAGGAATATCAAATTCTACAAGCGGTCCCAAATGGTCACCCATCTGGTACTGACCAGACTCAACGTTGCTTAACTTCGATGATCTAACGAGAAACAGTGTCTCAACGTGATCATGCCGTATTTACATGCAACAAATTAAATGCAATGTGAACAAACATCTTGCTGCACAACTCCCCACTTCGGATGACCCTAGAAATCTGGCTTCTAATTCACAGTAGCTCCTTATGTCTCAATCGGGGTGTACCATGTTTGTGGTAAATAGAAGTTTTCAAAAATAAAAAATTCTCTCGCGATCGGTAACCGTATTTCTGAAAATTGCCTTTCGTCACCCATTCTTCAATCCAAAATAATTCAAACAATAAAACAAGAAATGTTTATATTTCCATTTTCTCTCAAACTTGAAATTGTAAAATAAAAACAGTCGCATTCCAAACGCGACGTATACCAACCCTTACCTATATATCGTACCATCTAGAGTATAATTCTTTTTTCTGATCACACCTTCGCATAAAAAGAACTTAAATTCTTTTTCTTGGCGTAGTAATGTCTCGTGGCTGTTTGATTATGACGCTTGCTTGCGGAGTCTATCGTGATTCTGTAATCGAGTTCAAATCTTGCGACCGTCTGAAATTATCATTCGCTTCACTGGTGTATGTAAAAAAATATATATATATTCACATGGAACTATGGTCCTATTATATTCAGGTGCTAACATATATGTATCTTATCCTTTTATCTATTTGTATTTCTAATCATTCATCATCCGCTATAATTATTAATCTAAATATTCTTGAATCAAAACGTATATTTCCACTGACCATCCTTTGATGTTTCCCCCAGTATTTCCTTTTTTCTTCAGGTTTTTAGTCATCTTATTCCTTATTTTTTAGTCATCTTATTCCTTATTTTCTTTCTTGTTACGTTATACTGTTATCTCCGTAAATATAGGTGATTTCTGTTTTGCCCGGATCACCGGAAGTACGCAGACTTATCTAATTTCTAGTCCATAAATAACTAAGTACAGTAACTATATTTTGGAGATTATCGGTAGTATTAAAAATATTTTCTAAAAATATTTTTATATTTAATTATAAACACTTTTTCTATAATTAATAAACTTAGGTATCATATTTAGCACTGACTCTTTTCATTACATATTTTTATTTTCGCCGTAGCAATTGAAATGTCAATCACTTGGATATTCCTCGATGCTTTTTAAATTGTTTTAAAGTATTGTATTTATGCATTTTTTATTATTTCATACTAATTTTATTTAATATATACTAAATTCACAATCTTTTTATCTGATAAAAAGAATAGGAACTTTTGCGTATCATTTTCCATTTACTACGATTGTTTATTTATTTTAGAAATTTTCGAGTTTAATTTACTATGTGTATAAACTCCTCTGTCAAGATCGTAATTTTATTCTATTCTAATTTAAGATAATGTGATATGCAGATTTTTATTCTTTATCCCTTATCTAATTTTAAATTATATTTTAATATTATAATGTATATGTTTTTATCAATTCAATATACTGCTAATTATTATTCCTTTAGATTCCATATTATAACCTTGACATTGGTGCCGATCTATCCAATTACATTATTCCCCTAAAAAGACATAACATTTCTAATTTTTTATTTATTTAATCTATCTATCAAATTCTTCATATATACTTTTTAGTGGTTACAATAACTTATTTATATTGTTATATATGGTTCATAATCGCTATTCTAATTGTCCTATTTTTTTTATTTGTAATCAGTAAGTAAACATCTGTTACAGTACTGTAGGGCCCCATTATGCAAGGCACAGTAGGTTAACTAGTATCAAATAGCTAATTTTGTTATTGAAAAATAGGTTTTGTTTCTGGACTCAGAAGTGAGTTCAGAGAAGTGTTTGATCCAAGAATAGTCATAATAAATTTAGACACCTGACGTGACCTTTGAGTCAGAGATCAGAGTGAGTCGTTTTTGTCCCCATCTCGTGCGTGGGAATGATGATTACGTCACCACGGAGAACAAGAACTTAGCTTTTTAGAATCAGTTCGCCATGGGCGCTCGAAACGACAACGTCGTTTCGGAAAAGCGAGCGAAGTTTTCCCAAGAATGTAATCGCTCGCGATAAGGGCTGTATCCAAAAGAGATCACCATGGAAGCTTGTGGCGAGCGCATGAGGTAGCTCTCGAATGCAAGAGCTCGGGTGTGAATCGAAGAGATATGGGCCAAAGCTACTAAGAAAAACTAACAGCGTCTAACGTCCCACACAGTACGAACCTAGGAAGATGTGAATGAAGAACCAATAATGGAAACCCCTCCACTCGAATGAAAGCATGAAATAAAAAGAACAAAAGAAATCTCTCAGAAAATCCGACTTCGAGTGTCTTTGTCTTCTGCTTAAAGATAGAGTTTGCTCACAAAAACAGGTACCACGCGGCGATCACAGCCAGCAACAAGATGAGGGCCATCGACGAACGAAAAACTACAAAGGTAACTTTCTTATAATGTAAAATATCTGGGAACTGTGTCTCAGGGTGACTCTTGGACTCTTGAAAAATGTGTTGAGAAATCTGTTTAAATGACTCTTAAGAAAAGTGTGTTTAAGGTCCCTGTTGAAAAATGACTCTCCAAAATGTGTTAAAATTACTGAGAAACATGTTTGCTTAAAGAATGACTATGAGAATGTCTATGAGAATTGTATCATCAGAAGTATTAAGAAAAAAGATTGAAATCACTATTAATCCTCTCGTGAACATTTCGCGTTGTTTTCGGCCGGAGAGGATGTAATAGCGAACTGTGAGGTGGTTTTGGAGAATTGCCTCAGTCGGAAGGATTTCTGCCTGTAGTAATAAATAAGCTCTCTCCCCCCCCCCCTTTGCTCTCGTGACGTTTGATTTCAGTAGTTATGCAACACATCTCCACCGTTGTCATCATAATGACAACACATTCTGGTTGCGCGTAATTTTGGCATAATGAGACATATAGTTTTTATAGATTTTTGTTCTGAATTTTTATTTTCTTACATTATAGTTTTATCTAAGTAGGTGACTTCCGCTTTTATCGAGATACCGAAAATAAACTGCTTTTTTGTTACATTGTCTTATATATCCGTATTTATTGTTCGGCTATTAGTCCTTTATTGTTTATTTTTAGATATTCCGTTAACATATTTATTTATTGTAAGAGCGATACAGACATTGGTTTTTCATCTATATATAATCTATTAACTTATTCGTTTTTCCACCGTAATATTTACTCTATTTATATTTGTTTTTATGTTAACAACGGCCTATCATCACATTTCTCTTGTTTACAATATTTCCTTTATATGTCATTATTTCAACTGCTTCAGTTATACATAAATTGCATCTTTTCCGCTTATTTGATAAATATTTACTGGTTTTAACCAATATTGCCCATTCCATAGTGTACTTAGTTTTTTTGTCTTTAAGTTCTTTTATATTTTCACCCAAGGAAGTGGTAGATTTATCGGCTCCTACACTACAAGCTTTTCTAATATTTGCCATATGGTTATTGTACCTATAGTTAAAAGGGAAACTGTCGAACCTATGTATGTTGTGGATTTGTTACTTTCAACTACATTGCACTTATACGCTATACTTTCCGTCATGCACTCTCATTTTAATGGCCATTCATCTTTCCGCATACAGTTACATTTTCTTGCTTTATTCGAGTTTCCTACATTATCAAAACTATCTTTCGATTTTTTAAATCTTAGCTTTATTCGATTAAATCATGGTGTTTAAATGTTTGTCATAGTTGAATAGGATATTTTATTGTGTTCTTATTGAGTAGTTTACTTAATATCTTATTCCATTTGAAGTTATTATTGATTATTATATAGAGGTCCTTAGGTATATCCGATTTAACATGTATACTATATGGACTTAACCCATATAGGTTTTCTCCTCCTATTTCTTTTATTACTATCCTTATCCGCATTATTTATATTTTTAATTTCATTCATCTTAATATCTGTTACACCGGTCGTTCTTACACAGGAGAAACTACACCGGTTGTCACTATAAATAGTGCGAGTCACCAGAAGACAATGCACAGTCTTGTAACTGTCTAGCCAACAGCTAGTCACTTTCTTACTTTGTTAATACACTTGTTAAACCAACCCTCGACTTGACTTTATTTATTATTTACTGTGGAACAACTTCACAACAATATCTTTATCCCTTTTTTATCCAGATCCTTCTGCTTAATATTTTACTATATCCCCCTTCTATATTAGCCCTATTAATATTTATCTTGTTTGCTCTATTGGCATTATTATTATTACCACTGTATGCAGAGTTGTTCCTCTTAACCGTTTTAACCTCTTTCCCAAAAGCCATATCATACGATATAATGTTACGATTCCTATCAGTCTGTTTGTTTTCATTTTGGTTTGGAACATTTTCATTAATATACTTAATATTTTCATTGTAACCTAATCTTTTTAATGCATCATTATAATATTGCTTATTTTCATTAAATGTATTTATACTCGTGGATAGTTGTGAAATCCTATTATATATATTATTTTTTATTGTCTCTTTTACTGGTTTTGGGTGATTTAATAATGTATCTATATAAAATATTTTCTGGTTTAGCTAATGGTATTGCTTGGATGTATTATCATTTAGATTAAGGGTAATATCCAAAGAGTTAGTTTCTTTTTCATTTTTATCAATTGTTATTTTCAAGCTCAATTCCTTAAATAATTTGTGGAGAGCTTTTCTCATTATATCTAGTTGTATAGCTCTATATAATTCCTTTTTGCAACCTAGGAATTACTTTCTCAATTTCCCTTAGAATATAAATCCCTACCAAATCAATAATCTGAGCCGAATCTGCTGTTCCCATTGTAACATCGAATTTCAATTCCTATCCTTCCTAGTCCATATTTTATCATCATATTTAATCAAATTTCTACGAGCTAATTTTACTATATCGATTTCTAGACTAGTGATATCAATAAATTCTTTAGTCATTAATATAGCCTTATTCAAATGTTCGGGGGGTTTTCTAGCATCTTAATGCACAGAGGATTCCTATGTGTTTTATACCCATAAAGTTTTGCATATATTCCTTTTCCGTATTGATCTAAATCCATTCCATAATCGGGTGGTTTTATATCCTTATTATACACTTTTTTTATCATCGTTCGGTTTATTTATGTGGTGTAAGACCTTCCATATAACTCTTCTCATAAATGAGTTAACTGGTTGCATTAATTCTCTAAAACAGGCTTCATGTGTTGGGGTGCCAATGTTTCTAAATGAACACAAAATCTCCTCTCTTGGGAACATTTTATGTTTTTTTCTTCATGTTATTATTATCCAGCAATTTGGATGCAGCTCAAGTTTCCGAGCACACACATATATATATATATATATATATATATATATATATATATATATATATATATATATATATATATTTAGAATTTTTATATTAATTAAAATATAAATGTTATAACATAAAGAAATTATAATAGCTCAATAGTGCTATGCTATATTCAATATTTGTTATGTAATTTTATATCATATCAATGTTATAAAGACCTGATTCACGTCATTTCATAAAACTTATTTTTATTCAGCATACAATTGTTTCGGCAAACACCAATATATCTGTAAAATTCTTCTGTGCATTGGTCATGTGTGGTCATCTTTACTGCTAATTGTTAAAAACAAAGCAAAGACACACACACACACACACACACATATATATATATATATATATATATATATATATATATATATATATACGGCGGCTTATCAACATTGGTCGTCGATAACATCAAGACGAATTTCGACTTGACTGCAATAGATATGTCTCAGTCAGTGAGGATTATAAGGAAAAAGAATAGAAAAAAATATGCTAATACTTCTGACAAGGATGTTTATCACCGAAGGTACTAAAGTTTTTTAAAAATGTTTTTGAAGTAAATAAATAATTTATTTAAAAACATAAATAATTTGCGTTGTCCAGGTTTTCAAAATATTTTAACAGAATATTCTCCTTATTATTGCCATTTCAGCAACGTTTTCAATCTGTGACTTTTCAAACTATATATATATATATATATATATATATATATATATATATATATATATATATATATACACGGGATAATCACGTTGACAAACCGGTTCCCGTTAGATCACCAAAGTTAAGCAACTTTGAGCCTAGCCATTACTAGATGGGTGACCATTTGGGAATACTAGGTGCTGTATGTGGACACCTAGCTATGGGCAAATAGGGTCGCCAACCCGCGGTGCCTAGCAAACCCACTTGGGTTACAGTTACCAATAAGGTGTATTAAACCAGGAAGGAGTTTATTCTCTAGGAGTGATCAAAAACCATGATGATGATGATGATGATGATGATGATGATGATGATGATGATGATGATGATGATGATGATGATGATGATGATGATGATGATGATGATGATGATGTATCTATCTATCTATCTATCTATCTATACATACATGCATTTTAACCTGAAGATTCCTCCAGGGATACAACATGAGAACCTCTGTGTAGCTTAAATGGCATAAATATATTTTCATAGCTTACTATATATATATATATATATATATATATATATATATATATATATATATATATATATATATATATATTAATAGTCATAAATAATAGCTTTTAGTCATACATGGAGAAATATATGTGTGTTTTCAACATTAATAATATGATGCAAGAAAAAAACAATTTATTTAGGCCATCTACGAGAAATGCCATTCACAGAAACAGCCCCCACTGCTAACAATACTGAAGCATCATCTGCATTCTTAGTGACAGCGGTACTATCATAACACTAGTATAATATATGCACAGTGTTGAACCAAATAACTGGAGCACTTGTTAAATTCTATTAGTTTGTGGCGGTTCTTCCATTTTATCCGGCTTTGTTTAGCTTACGACGAACAATTTTGGTCGGAACTATTTATATGTTGATCTAAGTTAGCAGAATTACTTTGGCAACAATAACCTGATGATTTCTTTCAACAATGCGTTTTGGTGCCTATTGGTCAGTGTCAGAAAGTTTAGAAGTTCGAACGTAATTACTCCGGTTGCTGTAGGTTTTCCCATGCTTCTCAAATTATGTCATGGTCTTTGATATGGCAGCCTTCGAAAAGAAAATAAGCAGTTCAACAATTTGCACTTTTAAAAAAACTTAGTTAGATCACGCATTTGACCTTTATTTTAACAACATCTGAGAAAAACATAATCAAAAATAGGGAGTCAATTTATAAACGACTACAAACTAACCACATTATTACAAGATAAAAACACGTCCAAATTACTTTAGAATAAATATAGTTTTATTAAATCCTATAAAACTGTATAAATAATGATAAATAAAATCAGGTTTGCGTAATAAATGTCTCACTTATAAAATATATGATCTTGCAAAAACACGTACATCATTAAGACTAATCATTTCAGCCATAGGCGGCGCTCCTCACAAAATGACCAAACAATTAATAAATTGTTCAAACCAATTTTAGTTTTTTTAGCAACTCTAATATAAAACCTCTTGCGTCTAAAATAGGTAGCTCTTCTCCTGTTACGGTCATTTGTAGGCTAGGCGCACTAAGCAAGACCCGATATTTTTCCATGCCATCGACGCGAAGATAAGAATATGTTTTTTTCTTTTTCTCTTCTCTTACTTTTCTGGACACTCACATATAACTTCTCTAAATTCTAATGTGTATTATTTGAATGTACTTAATTCTGTGTTTGACTTCAATGTGTTTAATTTCATATATATATATATATATATATATATATATATATATATATATATATATATATATATATTGTTTTATTGTCTGTCTATTTATTTCACACTCAAGCCATTTCTGAACTAACACGCTGGCCTGAAGTTATAGCTGTCTTTCTCTTATTTGTACTTACTTGTGAGAGGGAAACTTATCTTCAACATTTTGTTCCCTCTGGAGTGTACAGTACCCATTCTATCTACATATTTATATATACATGGATTTTTTTACCCGACTAGTACACGGGCGCATCTGATCCTCTCTCGGAGTGTTGGACCCGTAGACCTTGTCAGGTTATTTATCTAAGAGAAAGAAAAACTATGATAATAAAACCTTGCTACTAATCACTTACACCTAGGTTAGAATCAGATGACCAAGCCTGCACAAGCTTTAGATTGACCTTACATCGCAGAGTTAGTTCTCCTTCGACCCAGGACTGTACTCTGCTTGACTCTGTCTCTGAAAGCTTAGATAGAGCACTCTCACTCGACTCGAATGCCTAAATACATGTATTTGAGGATTTTAATGCACACCACCGTGACTGTTTGGGATTCTCCAGCGTTACTGATGCAGCTGGGAACTCTGCGTTTAATTTCTCCTCAGCTCACGACCTCTCACAGACTGTCACTTTTCCGACCCGCCTTCCTGATCGTGCGGATTGGCAAGCCTCACTTCTCGACCTGTTCTTGACCTCACTACCCGAGGCTTGTGTGGCAAATGCCCATAGCCCGCTCCGAAACTCTGGTCACGTTGTGGTAATGATACTTATCACCTTAAAAACTCGTCAAAAAGCTGAAGAGCTGCTGCTCAAAACAACGAGAAACTATAGGCAGGCTGATTTTGAATCTCTCAGGGATCACATCAGCGACGCCCCATGGGGTGAAACCTCACTCCCTGCTGATCAGTGTGCAAATGAGCTAACCGAATGGGTCAAAGCAGGCATTGATGCTTATGTCCTCACGCGAAATTCTTCAGCAAACCCCACTCTCCTCAATGGTTCACCCCAGAATGTGCAGCTGCTATTGCTAAGAGGCAGAAGGCATTTCGAAAATTCGCCCGCCATAAGTCAACTGCAAATAGACAGAAATTTATAGAGGCAAGAAATGATTGCAAAGTAGTGAGAGGTGAAGCAAAGAGAAGGTATATGAGATAACCAAAAAACGCATTCAGTCACAGAAACTAGGTACTCGTGATTTTTGGAAAATTTACAATAGTGTGATGAACAATGGACAATCGACGATTCCCCCGCTATCAAATCACAACGATGTTATTTGCATGGCAACTAACCAGGCTGAAATACTTGCCCAGCATTTCGCCTTAAACTCCACTTTGGACTCAGCTAACCACCCCTTCCCTAAATTCCCATTGCGGACTTAAGCCTCACTTGAGAACCTGGACATCACCCCACTTCCGTCAGATACATCATAAAAAACCATGACACCTCCAAAGCCAGTAATAGTAACAACGAAATGCTCTGCTGAGCTGTCCTCTGTCCTCTCCAAACTATGCAAC